>VDFB02000002.1:5353969-5463840 GCA_007258455.2 Sequoia sempervirens
TGTTTGGATTTTCAAAATTTGAAAATAATCCATGTGTTTGTAGGAACACACCTATCAATGCCAATGCACCTTTTTATCATATGAACACATTTTTCCTTCTAGAAAACATATACCAAGCTATACTCTAGGTAGGTTTAATGACCTCACAACTTGTTATACACATTGTGGTGCACATCTATTATGGGCTTTTATAAAATTTGGTTAAAATTTATGATTTCAAATTATATATTGTGCTAGCAAAAGAATATTTATAGATTTGACAACTCCAAACTCACATCAACGCTTTGTGGTGCACTCTTACACATCCTAATGTAGATATTGACAATTATAAACTCACTTCCATCATTTATCGTGCACTCCACACATTCTTAGAAAAATTATAACTTTCTACCATAAGATCCTTACACACGCATGCCAATGTACTACCCTATCTTAAAACTCTAAATTAAACCCTACCTCACTAAAAGGTGTCAACAACTAGCAATATTCCTACAATTTTTCCCTAGCTTCATAATTTTTAGCATTTTTCATAAATTAATCCCAATTTCACCATTAAGGATGCCTTTACAAATACATAAATAAAAGACAACAAGGAAGATCATGATTTTTTGGAAACATGACTTCTATTTTGATGGAAAGACAAGAATTCAGTTTCTAGTTTGGTACATTACCAAAAATTCCATTTGGGTACAATAGGATAATCACTATCCAATATGCCAACTTCCACCAACATATTCTAGCTATTGGAATTGAGCAATGTTGAAGATAGTTGATTAGGTGATGCCATGTGTGTTTGTGAGGACTTATTGACTAGAAATTCTTTATCTCTCAGTGAGGGCTTAAGGGATTTTTGTTTGATAAAGACTTGGTTTACATCTTAGTTCTAACAATCTCATTTCTAAATGCTTCCTCATGAAGATAGTTAAGAATATCTTATTCCATAGTTGATTTAGAAGAAGCTCTATTATAAGGTTGGAATATGAAACATATAGACCTCACATAATAATACCCAATAACATGTTGTGCCATATAGAACCACAACTACCTACACCACATAACCATGAAAATAATCTACAAAACCCCCTACCATGATAGACTACTCCTTTTTCTAATCCTTTCATATTTTATGTGAGCCATACTTTGATATATACCTCCTTGATTACTGTAGTCACCAAGGATGTCCAAATGAATCCCTTTGTAAGGCCCGTCCTTGCATGTTTCTTTGAATGTCTTAATTATCTTATTAATTATTATGTTTTGCATGTTTCCAAGACCTATTTGGTAGATAAATTATTTTATTGATATATATTTTATATTTCTAACATGAGATGTTTGTGTTTATCATATATATCCTAACCCGTACTTGGTATTGATTTTTTGGTTCATGATTATATCTATGCATTGATATATATGATTTAGAGCCATGCTTGGCTAATGTGATGTCTTCGTATGATTCATATGAGTCAATTATAGTATCATTTTTACATTGTGTTTTTAGATATTAATTGTGACTTTTTATTTACATTATTTCATAATTAAGGTTACATATATTAGAGATGATGTGTGCAATTATCATTCTTTGAGATGTTAGAAATACTTTTAGTTCCATGTATGAAAGAATTTTGCTATATTGGTCTAACTACGCTTTAGCTATAATCCTTACTATTGGATTTATTGTGCAACTTGAGTGTACAAGGCATATACAAATGTATGGCCAATGGAAAGTATGTGGAGGAAAAAATCATGGATATTACTTAAACATATCAATTTTCCTAATGGAAGCTTGAGAACTCTTTTCATGTGTGAACTGGTTTGAATAGTATTAATGGTCTAGTAGGAGGCCATATGGCTCTTATGAGTGTGTTTGGATGACATATTCATAGTTGTTTTGTCATCTATGATTTTTTTTTGGTGATTTCTACACTTCTTGGAGAAGGTTGGAAAGTATTTTGTCTTTTATTTAATTTACTTTGACTGTATTTTGGAATGTATGTCCCTAGAGATTTTAAGTGATATTTAAAATTATTATAAATAATAATTTAGTTTCTATTTAAGTGAAATATTCTTAAATCATCTTGTGGTTATTTTAGATTCTTTTTGGTTTTTTTGGTTTTTATTTATTTTAATTATATTTTAAAGTCAACCTCTTGGATTAGGTATGGGCTAAATATATTTTCTTAATAAGTTATAGTTTCTTCTTTATGTAAAGGAAACTAATTTTGTTATTGAGGTTAAATATGTTTGGAATGAGAAATTATAGAAAAATATTGAGAGGGGTTCTAATGGAGATTGAGAATTTTGAGAACCTTTGGAATTTACTTCTTATAGGTTTTTGTTTGAGGGTTGTGGGTACTCTTTCTAGGAAATGACATGCTTCCCACATGTGTGTGGATGGGCTCTTGGGGAATTTTAAGTTCTCCATAACAATTTATTGGAGGTTTTCCTCTATTCTTTTGGTTAGGGCCTTGATGGATCTCACCTTGTTCCTTGTGAACTTTTCTCAAAGGCTTATGAGAGTTGGAGGTTGATTTTTCTTCACTTAGTCTTTGGAAGCAATGGAATGTATTACCCTTTCTTTTTTTATTTTATTTACTCTCTTTCCTCATATTCAATATGTGTTTAATTGATATCTTGATGTTATGAATGATTTTTTATTTACTTTGTGTTTAGTTATGTTCTTTAGATCCTATGATATCATTGTATACTTGTGTGGAAAGAATAGATTTTTTATTGGAATATTTGGCTCTTTGTTAATTTATCTTACATTGGTCGTATTTAATCTTTATGTGAACATTTGGATTTAAATGATTTTTCCATTTATTATTGGATATGTGAATGCATCTATGGTTTTCTTGAGAGAAATCATTGTGAAACCCATAGGGTTTAGTGCTGAGACTAAACTAATTCATGAGAAACTAACATAAACCTAGTGTGGTAATTATGTGTGGTTGTGAGAAATCCTTATGTAGAACTAAGAGTAACTCATTTTTTTTCTTGTGAGAAGCTTTGAGAGGATTGTCAAAAAAATGAATCCTTTGGTGATTATTGTGATAGTCTCTTGTGTGAATCTTGAGTCCTGTGTGAGACCTCTGTGTTTGAGAATGACCTTGTTGGTGGTGTATCCATCATCCTTCTCATAGCTCAAGGGTCCCCTAGAGTACCATAGATATCTATTATTATTAATGAAAGTAATATGGTAGTATAGTATAATTTTTTTTTGTCCCTCTTTATATTATTGGTGCTTCTTGAAGATCTCCTTGGATCTTGTATAATTCCTAGTTTAGCTTCTTTTATTGTTGTATTTTGTCCATTTGAAGTAAACGGAAAATTTATTATTTTGTTCTTATGGATTCAAATAAAATTTGAGGATTTGATGCTATTATTTATCATTATTCCTTGTAATATTCATGAATTCATATTGGAAATGCTTCACTTATGTACTATGAACTTTGTGCAGAATAGACATAATATTGATTAAAATTGAAAGTTTGTAATTTTGCAATTTTGAGGGTTGGAGCTCAATGGATATTGAATTTATGGTTCAACATGCTATAATGTAGGTTCATAGGACTTCATTTTTTAACCTTATTTGTAGGTTTTAGTTTATTCTTGAATGAATTAGAGCTTTGGATATTTGATTTCATGAAAATGATCTGCAAAAATTTCTATCGATTGATAAAATAATCCTTTTGCCAATCCTTTCATATTATTAGTCCCACATTTAGATATATTCATCCTTTATTGCTTTGGAAAAACTAAGGAAAAATCAATACTAGAATTATTTTTTTCACTCTTTTTCTTTTGTTGTGATTCCTTGGTTATCATGGTCTAGAGCATCAAAACTTTCTACTAGCAATTACAATGAAATACTATAGCTATAAATGGCTCTATTCCTAGTGGTCAAATTTACCATCACCACTAGAAATAATAGTGAAATATAGTAGTCATCGATTGCTCTTTTATTTTTTAAGGGTGAATATTATCTAGTACACACACAAATACTTTTTTGGTAGGTCCCTTGGACTCAAACATTGATTTTCACTTCACTTGGACATGGATATAAACCCTCATATATAAGCCTCTCATGAATATTTTTTATGGTAAAAAATCATTTCAAAGGATTTATTTACTTTATCTTGAAACAAGGCTAACTAACTCACCACTACAGGTTCTAAACACATCTCCTAATAATGTGTGTCATTATAGCCACTAATGAGTGTAATTATTACCTCCTTCCTTAATTTTGTAACCCTTTATATTGGGCTTTACCAACTCTAACTTTGGCTTTAATAATGACTCTAATTAAGGTTTGTATTGGAGCTCAATTGGGTTGTGCATAAATTATTTAAGTCTATGCCCCCTTTGTGCACTATGGGCCAAATTCACATCAGTGTTATTTTTCATCACCCTCTACATCCCTATTATATCCTAGAATTTATGAAAATCCAAGAAAGCTATAAGTTTGGGAGTATTCTAGTCATTTTTTGTAGTTCTTATAAAATTGTGGGGTTTTTGTGGACTAGCAGACATTTCCTTCGTGTCCAATGTACCATATTGATGTCTAATCCAACAAAAAATCTCCACTAGATTCATTGGCTCATCCATTTATTCCATTCCCCTACTTCTCCTTATTTGTAAGACTTTTAAGGACATCCAAACTTTAGTTTGTTTATCATAACCTCCTTTCCTTTCTTTCATCCTCATGTATCTTCCTTTTCCTCACCTTTGTGGACTTTCAAAGTGGATCTAAAATAATTCCTTCCCCATGTACACTTTCCTCTTCTAGTTCCACAAGTTTCTCTTGCATCATTTCCATTCATCCTTGTAGGATTTTTTTGCACATTTGGACTTACTCCAATCCTACCTCCACCTTTCAAGCTCTCATCCTTCCACATGTTCACACATTGCCTCCAAATATTTATTGTAAACTTCCATTAGACCCATATACTTTACTTGAATATGAAATCCTCATGTCTAGTCCACCTTAAATTACCACATGAAGTCCTAAAGAATTTTTCATTTGTTTCTTCTTTATAGAGTTCAAGTTAAATTTTTGACATCCATTTTCAGCCAAACATCCCATCTTGATGTCCAATTCCACATATTTCTCTAACATTTATTCATATTGATTCCTTTGCTCATCTCACCCCTTTTGTAGAGTTTCAATAGACTCCCAAACTTTCATTATAATGTGTTGTCCTAGTGTCTTGTTCTGTACCAAAACCCTACAACTCCTTTTTTGACCTCTCAACCTATATTGAACTTTTGTATTCTCTCCTATTCACCTCAACCACTCCCCAAATCTTCCTAGGATGCCATTAATGATAATATTTGACCTTGTAACTACTCCAAATTTTTGTTGCCTAAAACACCACCATTTGTCTCAAGGGCACATATTCTCATGCAAATTCAATTATGGATGATAAAAAATTTCAATTTTCTATTAATGCTAGGGGTGAAATCTAGTTCTCAATGGTCCTCCTTCCCATTCAGATCTCGTATCTAATATATTTCATGGGTTTTACCTTGTTTTGTACACCAATTTTATGTTTTTCAATTCTTCACCAATTTTCTACAATCAATTGAAGAACGAGTTATCTACTTATGTGCATGCTCTAAAATGTTAGTAATGATTATGGAAGGGATGTGATTAAATAAAATATGGATTTCAAACAACTTCTAGTACCTATGGGCCTATTTGAGGCTTGATCTATGTACAAAACACAAGGTTGTTGATGTCAAAGGCATGGTTTTTGATGCATGTAGATGTGATGATGTTGCAAGAAGGCGTGGAAAACCTATCAACTTTCAAGTAACCTAGTTCATATTTCTATACCATGTGGTGGTGTGGAAAGAGATATATACTTATTTCATAAAAGGAGATGAAAATAGGTTAGAAAGTTGAAAACAAAGAGAAAAGACTACATACCATTAGGGTTTCTTTCTAGCAATAGGCTAGGGTATTTCCTAAATTGTAACATTTTTGTTTTCTCCCAAAGTGTAATATCATACTGTAAATCTAAATAGAATATTTTACACATTTTTGAATGTCTCCATGAGTATTGTACACATTTTTGAAGAGGTTATTATTTTCTTAATCACATATGTTGATTCAAGTGTTATTTTGACAACTTTATCAAATAGAAGACAATAAAACCCTTGTGAATATTTGTAAGGAATCTTATTAAAAAATATCATTAAGAGCTTGTGCTATTTTTAGCTTTCCACTATTTTTAGCATTGACTATTTATATCCTAAAGTTTTCTATTTTTATATCTCGTTACATGCAAGAGATGTGAGTATTAAGTCATAGCTTGTCATAAATTTAATTTGTAGCTTAACTAGAGGTTGCATGATTTTAGTTTTAGTATTAGATGATATGATTTATAATAAAAATTACATTTTATGAAACTATCTATTCTTAGAGTAGAAGCAACAATTAAATTTTTATTTATTTTCATGAAATAGATTTGTAAACATTATAAATAAGTTATATTTTTCATTTAGATTTTTAATTGTAATTCTCATGTCTATGTATTGGTGAAATTGTCATTCAATGTTATTGCTAATCTAGAATTAGATATTTTTAATATAACTTATTATGCCTATATTGCTTTCAATTCCCATTGAAATGTTTTTATGTGTGTTGAGAGATTAATTTAAAAACAAATCTTACTTAGTATTATAAGTTCACTCAAAGTTGAAGATTATGGCTTCGTATCAATTTGATAATTTAATTTACCAAAATATTCATTTCTTTGTGTCTTAGCCTATCCATTCTTTATGTTCATTTTTTTTTTTTAGTTTTTATTTTAATTAAATAATGTGTAGTTGTAAAATTTAGTTTTAGTCAAAAGCATACAAGTTATTTACCTTGAGTTGAAAAATGTCTGAACCTTTTGCTCTAGTAAGATTCAAAAAGATATTTTTTATTTTAAAAAACATGAAAATGAAAAATCCTCTAAAATATTGTAAAGGTTCTAAAATACAAATATATATCATGCAAATTAATTTTATTTTATTTGCAAGGAGCTTCAACTTCTAATTTTTAGAACATTTATACTATAGAAAATTCAAGGGCTTAACATATAGTGAATAACATCACTAAAATTGCCTAAAAAATGTGTCAATTAGCATCATTGAATAATATTCTTGGAAAGTTGACTCATACCTTCTCACCCACTAAATTCAATTTCCTTTGTGTTGCCTCTCACTCTCTTGGATAATAAACCTTTTTGGGGACTCTTGGTCAGTCATGAACCACTACAAAATACTATGACATGCAATTTGACTAATAATAATCAATTTTAATTGGGGGACAAGATGTAAAGCCATTTTTAAGAAATACAATTATTTTTTCACTATGGGAAAGGTGCAAACTTTTTGAGAAGAGTTTATTTGGAGGGTAAGATATATTTTACTTTGGTGGACAAGAAGATAAGCTAATTTTCATGAAGATGTTTTCTTTATGAATATTATAACAACACCTATAATTGTCAAATAATTCTTTATTCATGGTGTAATATTTTTGGCTTGTCTATTTCTATAGATTTAAATCATGGTCTTAATTTTATTTTAAACTTTTCAAATTTATGTATTATTTTTCACTTGACTATAAATTTTAACATTCTATAATTTTCCATCCATCAAGAAATGATGAAATCAAAGTGGTAGATATCAAAAAAATTATATTTTATACATGCATAATCATGTTTATTCATTCACTTAAGATGAAATATTTTTATTCATTAAACACTCCTAAAATTGTGTTGTAAATTTCTTCATTAGACATGGATGATTTTGTAGATCCTTTTTCATCCAATTTCAAGTAATGTATCATAAAATGTGATAATATTTGAAAATTGAGTAATATTTATGACATAAATATATATAAATATTTTATTATAAAATTTAGAGGTAAAGGAGAAAATTTTGTAGCATATTATTTCTTCCATTGGGTTGCTTCATATTTGTTCAATAGAGTAGATGATCATTTATGAATTTATTTGAACTATGTTCCTTATTATTCTTCTTAACTATTCATGTTTAAAAGAATATTAAAAAGGATATATACTTTTAAAGCTATTGTATGAAGTTAAATATTTGCAGTCTAAATGAAAACTAGCTATGATATTATATACATCAAAAAAGTTCAAATTTTAAAAACTTGACTTAGGTGATAGAATTTATTCTCAAATCAAAAATATAAATTAATATATTTTAGTTTACTAGAAAATATTACAATTTTAATACTCACAAAAAATAAAGGAAAAAAAATCAGCATGAGAATAAAAACTTACATGCACAAAATTTATGAAGCCTTTGCTTGTTCATTTTTATATTTTTAAAGTAGTAGTTTCAAGGAGAAATATATCAAACTTACAGTTGTTTCAACTTAGCCAAGTTACCAAGCTCTGAAGGTAATGATCCATTAAGATTGTTTGATGAAAAACTCCTAAATTAGGAAAAAAAATCATAAGAAATATTTAGACTCCTCCCCATTTGGAAGCTATTTTGAAAAATTGCAAAGATAATTCATGAAAAGGATAAGAATACATTTATTTGAATAAATTATTCTAACTTCAACAAACTACAATTAGAAATTTATGGCATTTCTTATAAAAGGAATAGGGATATAATCTATGTAAATCACATAACTTTAATAATTAGTTGAAACAAATTATCCAAATTGGATCTAATTGTCATATAATCTAATTCACCATGGGTGTATATGTATTGTTTAGGAAATCTAAGAGGATTTTATGATCCCTCAATAAGTTTTCTTATTAAAAATTGTGAAGGTATCTATAAAGTGTTGAAATAGGTGCAATATATTTAGGAAGTAGTAGAGAAGACCACCAAAGTTTTCTATAAATACTATTATAAATTTTTATTTTAAAAAATATATCTTAGAGATGGATTTTTTTAAAACAAAACCATTTTAATTAACACATGATGGATTCAGGGATGATTGGATCCATCAAAAAAATTTAGCAATGAGTTTGTATAAAACAAACTTGTCTTGAATAAGATAAAAACAAAAACAATAAATCAATTTGTATGTTTTGATTAAGATAAAAATGGGAAAAGGGCTTGGATCTGCTACAAACTAGACATAAATGCTAAAAGTATGTGTTTCGCTAGAAGTGAGACTAGACACCAACAAGAGAAAACAAACCAAGAACCAAAAAAAACAAGCACTAGCACCAGACCAATAGACAACAAATATTGGTTACCCAACAAGTTTAGACCTTTTATGGCTTGCCATTCCTTGTACAAAAATTCAAGCTTCTCCATGAAAGATAGTTCCTTAGGATCTATACACACCATGTTAGTAGGGATCTCCTAGTCAACATTTTGGGTGATCACTTTTCCTTTACCTTTATCCTTCATATTATTAAGGGCATTTGTAATAGTAGAGGGAGGGGCCTAAGAACTAGTCGTGTCTATCTTGTCCAACTTCCTCTTCTCCAAATCATGTTGGAGGACCTAGAGAGTAGTGGTAGTAGTCTTCACAAACTCCTTACAACAAGCAAAGATTTCTTGTAGGATCCTATAAATCTTATCCTCATTAGCTTTAAGAAAACCAACCTCCTTTTCCAAAATTCTTATGTCAACAACATTCCCTTTGGCATGTTTTATGTTATCCACCTCCTTTTCCTTTTGTCCCCATTTGTCAAAGGTGGCCACTATCTCTTTGACAATATCCCACTAGTCCTTATCCATATCCTCCCCCAACCACTCCAAAGACTTAGACATCACCATGGATTCTAAATTCTAAATTTTCTTTTTAGTAGTCTGTTGTTTGGAGAGTTGCCACTTCAATATGTCATTTTGAGTATTGAAGGCCATGCACAAATCATTAACCTTATCACCAATTTGGGAGCATAAGGAACAATGATGAGATTTTACCAAATAGGGCTCAACAATAGGGGTTTCAGGGCTAGGGTCAGACATAGTTTTAGGCGTGTCCTTGGGGGAGGGGTTGTCACAAGAATGGGGGAAATAAGAGAATCAAGTTATGGGGAGTGCAGAGGGGAGGAATCCTCATTAGAGACATAAATACAAAGATCCTCTTGAATGTTTTTAAAATAAAATTTCTTCCCTTTAGAAGAGGAAGGGGAGGGGTCCACAGAGGGAATGAAATCCACCAGGGGATGGGTTAGGTTAGTCTCTAAGGAACAAGGGTTAGATTTTCTCCTTTTGGGTGTAGGACCCTCATCTTAATGAATAATGAAGGGATTGTATATTCTAGGATAGATGGTGGGGACTAGGGTGATCACAATATTGAAATGGTATAGATGCTAAATAAGCCCTTGTTTCAAAGGAGCATAACTTTCCTAGATATCAACATTTTTTTAACAGACAACTCCAACAAAGAAAAAGGCCAAAAATAAAAATTCATTTTAACATTATGACAAAAATGATTAAGAATGTGAAATAGATAGGCATGGAACCTACCATAGTGACCCTCCAAAGTGATTTACCTCATAAGAAATTTGACAATTTTCTTCTAGATGCCTAACAGGTCTCCCCTATCAAAGCCATTCTACACTATAATTTTTTCACTTTCTCACTTTTTTGAGAAACCTATTCATGGAATCTTGATAAAAAAAAAAAAAACCTTATTTGGGATCATGACACAATCTAAAGGAAGCCCCATAAAAAATTCAGTAAGCTCCATCATGACATGGAAAGAAATTCCCCTACCATAAACAATGTTGGACTTCCAAGAGTTAGAAAACTCAATTGAGAGAACATAGTTGTGATCATTCATGGCCTCAATATACTAGGAGAGATTTCATTTTTGGAGTATGGTCTAAACCTCTTTATCACTTTTAAGACATTCAAAATCATTCAAATCAACCTCATGCACTAAACCACCCTCCATGGCAAAGAAAAATAGCAAGTAATGAAAGGGAAAGACCACTAGACACTACTAAATGCAAAGTAATATTTGAGACTATGGTGTCAAAATAAAATTACAAGACAAAAGAAGGTGGAATGAAGGATCCAACTCTTAATCTCATAATCAATTTGAAGTACACTAGTTATCATATCAAGGGGCTAGAGTAGCATTTCCTCTGACATTAGATATTTTGATATCCTTTGCCTCATTGAGGATATTAATTTCACATGCTTCGATAATGATTATCTTCATTCAAAAGCATGAAGGATTTGATTTAAAGGCCCAATTTAGCTAGAAAGTTTATCATCATGTTGTATTCTTTGAACACATGCACAATCATGTGATCCCCTATTCTTAATAAATTTGATTGTGACTCCCTTATAATTTCATGATAAGTCCAACATGAGGAGGAATTTTCATCAAGCATGTTGATGATATTATTAGTCATCTTCAACAATTACTTTGGTAAACCTATTAATTTTAGCTAACTAAATCCCATGAAATGTCATCGTGGCCTTAACAAAGTTGGAATTTTGGGTTCCAAGGTTGATAAAATAAGCATAAATCATGTGACCCCTATAGTCTCTAGGAATACATATGTTGTCGATTAGGTTAGTATGTTAGTATGTTGTCTATTAGGTTAGTCTATTAGGTTAGTATGTTATTTAGTGTTTTTTTAATTATTTCAATATCCTTTGGGTAAAATATTATTGGAGATGAATTGAATAATCATCTGGAGATTGAGTTCAACATTGTAGGGCATATTAGAAAATATAATATAGCATAGAAAAATATTTTGAGATGCAAACGAACATAGATGGGCTGATTATTGTATCCTATAGCCTCATGAGATTATTGACTTGCATTCACTGATGATATGGAGACACCACTTGCTAGTCTTTTTCTACACTAGGTTTCTCTAGGGAAATCATGTGTATTTACTCTTGTGGGTATGTTGTATATACTTATTTTATGTGTTTGGATGCTTATTTATTATAATTTTATGTAAGTTACATAATATGGTATGAATTGGTGTTCATGATTATATTACTAAATCTATACATAATCACACAATTCAATCATAAGATTAAGATTCATGTTAATGATTTAAAAATTGGTTTAATCAATCTAATCACAAATTGTAGTTGTATCAGAAATTTGCATATAGTTTTGGAGTGTAGATTATGGTGTTTTCACTTTTATTTTATGCCACTCATGATATTGGTGAAGGTAGGCTACCATCATTTCAGTAAGTAATTTTCCCTACAAAGGTAGAACTCTAAAATCAAAGGTGACATGGATCAAGAGGGAAACACACCCTAGACATTAGGATATCAATAAGAGAGAGTATTATGTTGATATATATTTATTTTCTTGCATTTCATTATATTTTATTGCATTATATACACATAGGATAAGGAAATCTTTCTCAGGTATGTATCTACTTGGTTAGCTTGTACATGTGACTTATACTTTCCTTGTTTGGTGGAGATCTACGACACATGTGACTACATATCCTATTATTATATATTGGTTGTACATCCACATCTCTTGATGATCCTATATACACCCACTTGTAGCTCGCTCTTGGTCATCCTTGTAAATAAATTGTATTGCATCCATATTGGAATAACTATCATATTGAATTTCTACAATTTTGCATTGTGCTTTTTCTATTGTGTCTTACTAATGCCACTATATTTTGGGAGGTTTTCCACATCAAAAAATATTACATAGTATAAATTTTTTTTATACCAACTATTACATATTGAAGTTGGAAATTAATTTATCTTTCTCTTCAATTAAAAGATAAGGTATGTGAATTGATCAATATATTTTACACCAAAATTGAAGTAAAATGATCAATGTAGACACACTCTTTGATTTGTATTATGAAGAAGCTTGTATTAGAGGTATATGATATCACTTTTTCAAATTGATGAAGTAAGGAATGTATATTCATATCATCAAGTAGTGTAACATTAATTTTGGAATTAATGAGTGTTTATTGATGAATTCATAGTACATGTTGACCCTCTCGACACTTGTGTGGTATTTAAAAACCTATAAATTTATAAGAGTGATTATGTTAGAAATATTATTTCACAGACAATAGATTATAGGTTAGTAAATAATGTTAGGAGTGTTAGTGAATAAATAAAATTTAAGTGTGTCCTTTATATTCGTAATAATATATTAGTAAGTTAATAATTAATGTTATTTGTGTGTTAAGTTTCTTTGTTAGATGGTGTGGTCACCTTATGTAAAGGATTTTATAAAACTAATGTAAATCAATGTGATATTATTTAATAGTACACATTATTGTCAATCATGCTATAACTTGCACATTTTATGCTCACCATTTTAAAATGGTATTAAAGAAGGATAAAATTAATTTCACAATGATTTTTTAATAATTTTCAAGTAGAAATACCAATTGCATGGTTGTCTTATGAATGAAAATCCATTCTTCTCGTGGGATTTTAGAGGAATTTGTAGGTTGCTTTTTGGTTTGAATTTTTAAATAGAAGCATTACAAAGGTTTATAACCTATGAGAACTCTAAATTATTATAAAATATTTTTTGGTTTGACTTGTTAGGTTTATGTTTGCAAAGGCTACTTATTTTATGTTTATTATAACGTCCTCATCCTAAGTATGAGGATGTCTGAGTCACTTTCTATCCTTGGGTAGGATTTTATACTTTCTCATATTGTCATACCTCCCTTTCATTCCCCACCTCCTCACTAGTATTTAAATTCCAAAACCTCAATCCTTGGCCTCCCACTCCCTTATTTTTTATGGATCCACAAACTTTCACGTCCTTTAGAAGCATCATGCAAAAATACCTATCCAAAAATTCTAATTCAAACATATCTAATTCTTTACAAATGATAGGGAACATGCCATGAATACATTTAATAATGTCCACCTCATCTAGATTTGGAACATTGAGCTTGACTTTGAGCTTATTGAAGTTACTTCTATATTTTAACACAAATTAGCTTAGGTATTGTTGGAGTTGTATCTATCAAGTTAATATATTTTACAATTATCTAGGGGATTAAATATCACCTTTGTTGTTTCTTGGAAAGATTCTCATTGTTTTACCTCTTCATCTCTTGCTAAGAATATTTTGATGATTATGCCACCAATCTAGGGCTAAATCTATCATATGGAGCTCAACCATTTAGATCTTCCAATGGTTGGTCAAATCAGATCGAGTTTTAAAATATGCCTCAAGGATGCATCTAGCCAAAACTCTAATTTATCACTATCAAAGATTCTATCAAAATTTGGAATGGAAAATTTTATTTATAATTTGAAATGAGGGGTTTAAGAAATATGCATAGTGGTTGGGGTGTGTTGGAGTTCCATTTGAAATGTCATAACTAGCTCTTGTAATGCATAGTTTTGCCTTTCTATTTGATTTTGTAAAATTCGATAGAGAGTTTTCATATTCATTAATGTTTGAGATTATATGAGGATCCATCACAACTCAAAGATACAAGAAATAAAATATTTATTCATTATACAATTTTTTTGCAGTGTACCTTCTATAGGCTATAAATTTTGATCCACAACTCTAATTTCAGTGAAACTTGTTTGAATTGAAGATCTTGGCTAGTTTGACATTTAAATATCAATTTAGTGATAATTAAAACTCTCAAAATGCCTCAAAAATTAGTTGTAAAGTTATATAGTGTAATACCTAAGAAAAAGGTAATGAATATCTGATGAGGGAAATAGGTGGAAAATCTCAAGGAGACAAGCTCTATGGGTTATATAGATGAATATATATATATAGAGGATAAAAGGAAATAATTGATTGGATTAGATGTATGATAACCAAAGAGAAGAATCTAGTAAAGGTATCCTAGTACATTCTAAAAGACTAGATCCAAGATTGTGATCAAATGACTTTGATACTAATTGATATGAGCGCACAAAATAAAGATGCAATATAAAATTGCACAACTGAAATCATGTCCATTCTCATTCATCTCGTGAATTATTAATAAATTACAACGAGAGCATCAAAATGAAGGAAGCCTCAAGAAGGAAATAACAAGATGTTTCCAACAATAATGTTTATTACTAAACTAAGAAACTAATAAAATATTATTTCTAATAATACTACTACTAAAGAAGAACCTAAGTCTCTTCATAGATTTTCTCTCAAAGATGACATACTGCTTGAAATATATTTTATCTTCTCATTAAGATCAATGGGAAATAATGTGTTTGTCTTGATCATAAGAAGAGTGGTGCAGTTAGTATGTGGTCCCTATCTATTTTTTTGTAAATTATTTACTTTTTAGTGTGTGTACCTATTGAAATAAATTTTTGTGATGAATAGTGTGTGTGGTTCCTATCTATAATGGTTCATTGTTGTTGACAACATGTTTGTTCTTGGTAAATTTTTTGAGGAGGAATAGTGTGTTCCCCTAGTTCATCATGGAATGTTTAGTAGTAATATTTCTACCTTTATTTGGAGTGGTTATTGGAAATATTACATCATAGATAATAGAGTATAAGTTAATAAATAATGTTAGGAGTGCTAGTGAATAAAAAAAAATTAGTGTGTCTTTAATGCCACTAATAATTTATTCGTAACTTAATTAGTAATATTTGTTGTATACAAGAAGTTTCTCATTAGTTGGTTGGGGAGAATAAGGATTTTATATAGCCCATGTAAACCAATGTGATATTATTCCAATTTGCATAATATATTTTTATAGTTGATTATTGTTGATCATAGTGTACCTTGTAGATTTTATTCTCACCAATTTAATATATTCAATCTCCACAAGAAGAAAAAAGAACTATCTGATCAAGGAAGGGTAAAGATACATCCTTAATTCTTATCCAAGGTAAGGTCAAACTCTCTTGTTTTAGGTAACCACACAAAAAGACTCATAATGATGATAGTAAATTTGTATTGCTTATGTTTAGAAACAAACATGATATAGTGCATTAACAAAGTGTAGGAATAAATTACTATTTTTTTACATTCCTATAATCAAGGTTTTAAGGATCCTAAGAGCATGCTACTAAGAGAGAGGTTAGGAATGAGATTAATTTTCTATAATACACCCCACTCTAGTACATCAAGGAAAAACAAGATATTATTAAATTAAATAAATATAAATTTTCCAAAGTCATGTATCAAGGACATATATCACTAAAGTAAGAAATTAGATGCTTCAATCTATTAAAAAATGAGGTCATTTTCAATTATCTCAAGCCGTTTATCTAATTTTCTTTTAGGTGTTGTTCAATAATTGAAAAATTATATAGGATCATTCTCCCAATTTATGGAAAAATTGCATGCCACAACTATAGAAGGTAGGTCTCTTTCATGAGGTAAGAAAAAAAAATTGATTAGATAAATTATAAAACTAGTAATGCATACATGTCATCACTACCTAACTTGTAACATCCCTCATACAATTCTACCACAAGAGCATTCCTAACAAAAGAAGGAAGAACCAATGTTATAATTCCAAAAATTTCCATTGGTCAATCTTAAGCTATCATATGCATGATGAGTTGTATCCACTTGTACAAGTAGCAAAAATGGAAGCACTACTTTTTGAATAAGGAAAACAATATTTATGCTAACCATCAATATGCCCAACATTTGCTATCCCATGCATGATGAGTTGTATCCACTTGTACAAGTAGTAAAAAGGGAAGCACTACTTGTTGAATAAGGATTTTTTTTTTTAATGCTAACCATCAATATACCCAACATTTACAAGAAATAACAAAATGATATCAAATTTTAGGAATTATAAGTGAATGAGTTTTCCTCAAATTTTTAATTTGGTCATTAAGGATAAGAAAGATCTCACTAACAAGCCAACTAATGCTATGCTAGACCTTTTTTAATGACAACTTTTGCAATTATATCTTAGTTAGATCTGTAGACATCTAAATTTGGACACTTAATTTATCCAAATTCATCCCCTTTTGTCTTATTTTTGTTAATTAAGTAATACTGCTATTATTTAATTAATATCTTTAATTCTGCCAAATCCCTAAGGTATTTAATCAATAATACCTTATCTCTTTAATCCTCCTTCCATCAATTGAATTAAATAAATATTCCATTTATTTAATTCCCTTCATCAATCACATCCTCCATCATTTTATCTTATCCTAATCCTTCTTCTAATCCATCATTAGGATGTGCACATGCCTAATCCTTGATTAGGATGTGTCACATCCTCCAACTTTTGCAAATTGGCCTCTAATCTCTCTTAGCCACCTAACCATCCTCTAATCCTTCACTAACTAGCCTAATCAACCTCTCAAGGAATTTTAATTCCTTTTATCCTTCCAAGGAATATTAAATTCCTTTTTTCTCTTCCCCATGTGATCTTTGACTTGTCACATCAAGTCACATGTGAGATCTAACCCTCTTCTAATCTTCATTAATTAATCTAATCAAGTACTTGCACAATCCTAATCCTTAATTGGAGTCAACCCTATTAAATGTTTTTCTTTTTTGACAGGCATCTCCCTTCCCCATGTGAATTTTTAATTCCTTTTTAATCCCAAGGCACTCAAAAAAGGAATTTTTAATTCCTTCACTTCTTCCCACATGTCCTTCACTTATTCTTTATTCTTTCCCATCTCCCCATGAGAATATTTGAGGAATTTTTAATTCCTCACATGTCCTCTCACCCACATGGGGACAAGGACCTCCTTTATGAGGAGATCTTGTCCAATCCCAAGGTACTTTGTACCCCCCTCCATGTCATGTACTTCTCCTTCCATCTCATGTCCACTTCACCTTTTAGGGCTATATCACATGCCACATGTCAAGATGTGAGGGCTTGTGAGTTCTCAACTCACCTTAGCCCTACATCTTGATATTTGGTGGCTCAATCTTGACCATCCATCTCTTCTAGGAATTCTCAAAATTCTTATAAATACCCCCTCTTTTCTCTCATTTTGGGAGAGATCATTTTGCTAGCCAAACTCTTGAAGTTTTGTTTTTCAATCTACACTTAGCCATTTTCATGTTTTCATCCATTTGCACTCATCCTCACAACATCATTTAGCTTGCATCTTGTGCTATCCAAGGAGCATACACATCAAAGATCGAAGGGCCAACCAAAGGATCGATTCGACGCAAGCTATAGAGTTCCATTTTGTTGCTTTTATCTTGTGTTGTTTCCAACTTAGGCTAATCTTGAGGTGTAGGTTGTTTTGGTGTTTATTTGCACTCTTTTACTTGCTGCTCGTTTTCTAACGCTTATATTCGACCTATCACATTTCTGGCACACCCGGTGGGACCCACAAATGGGTCTTTTTCTTTCATGTTTGCTATTTTTTGCTTTCCCTACAGAGTGGCGGACCTGTCCTTATGCAGTGGCGGATTTGACCTTCTGCTCTTTCTTCCCGGGGCCGCCATTTCCACACCGTTTGTCCGATTGACTCCGTTCAAAGGCAGTTCTTATTTTTCTGTGCTCTTTCCAATGATATATAACATTTGATACTTTTGAGAAGTTGGCCAGGGCACCTTTTTCTCCGGTGGCAGACCTGTCCTTACAGAGTGGCGGACCTGTCCTCACAGAGTGGCGGACCTGTCCTTCCGAAGGTGAAATTTCAAGTTTTTACCAATTGTCCTTTGGTAAATTAGGCACATAGTTTAATTAGAGGGGTCAACAAACCTTGTTTGGCGTGCTTGTGGAAGGCTATTTGACGTATCCAATCCCCTTGCGCCATTTGGCGATCCTGGGTGATGAGAAATCGTAGCTTTCCAATTCCTTGAGTCACCCCATTTTTCATTTTCTTAGTGGGACCTGCTTGGGGATTTCATCACCCCAAGGGACGATTCCAACCACGCGTACCGGTGGGGTATATAAAGGGGGGAGAGCGAAAGTTGTACCTCAATCCAACCATGTTGTAATTGGTGAAGCGTCGGGATGACGTGAAGAGTTGGTCCGAGCCTTTAGTATTTTGCTAAGGTTCCTGACTCACGCTTGTAACGGGTTGGTGTTCACGGTTTGGGCCTCACGTACCGTGCGTATATCGAGGACTCCTTAGCAACCATGTTCATCCTAGAGTAGAAGATTTTGTTGGCCATACCCATTTCTACTAAATCTTAGGGTTGTGCTGTCTGAATTGTCTTTCTCGTGCAAAACCAGTCATTTTCAGTCTAGCCAAATCTATTTATCAGTGTTTGCTATACTTTGGGTCCTTTGCCTTACTCATCCATCAAAAAATCAAGCTTAAACTTATCCTTTGGTGGACTTGTCCCTCCGGTGGCGGACCTGTCCTTCCAGTGGCAGACCTATCCTGCTGTGGCAGACCTGTCCTGGAGTGGCGGACCTGTCCTCACAAAGTGGCAGACCTGTCCTTACAGAGTGGTGGACCTGTCCTTACAGAGTGGCGGACCTGTCCTTCTGCTCTTTCTTCCCGGGGTCGCCATTTCCACACCGTTTATCCGATTGACTCCGTTCAAAGGCAATTCTTCTCATTTTTTTGTGCTCTTTCCGATGATATATACCACTTCATACTTTTGAGAAGTTGGCCGGGGCACCTTTTTCTTCACCATCCGCCTCCTTGAGGGGGGTATACCCTACCATTCTCTCTGTTTACTCGTTCCGAGTAAACATCCATCCATTTCACATATCCTTTCATCATTCCAAACTCTTGTTCTATCATTCTGATCATTCGTTTACTCGTTCCGAGTAAACGTTCATCCATTTAACATATCCTTTCATCATTCTGAACTCTCGTTCTGTCATTCCGATCATCCGTTTACTTGTTCCGAGTAAACGTTCATCCATTTGACACATCCTTTCATCATTCTAAACTCTTGTTCTATCATTCTGATCATTCGTTTACTCGTTTCGAGTAAAAATTCATCCATTTCACCCCTCCTTTCATCATTCTGAACTCTCGTTCTATCATTCCGATCATTCGTTTGCTCATTCTGAGCAAACGTTCATCCATTTCACATATCCTTTCATCATTCTGAACTCTCGTTCTGTCATTTCGCTCATCCGTTTACTCGTTCCGATCAACCGTTTGCTCATTTTGAGTATTTGTTCATCCATTTCTATCATCCATTTCTGCAATCAAATCATCGTTTTCCCCATCCAAATCCCCTGAACTTCGTCTCGGGTTATTATCCAAATTGACTGAAGTGTCTGATCTGATCGTCATCATTAACATCCTCTTAGGATTGTCACCCATCCTAAGTTAATCATCATCGTCAGCCCAATCAATCCATTTTCAATCTCAAAGTGGATTCGGTGCTGCAATCATCCATTTATCCTTTAATCCGATCAATCAGTATCCTAAGTCATCTAAGATAATCTTTGAACGGGATTTGCAGTCCCTTTCGTCATCCTATCCAATCCGTCATTCGATCTTTCAATCAATCAATCCGATCCAATCCCATCCCTATCCAATCACCTTCGACCCAATCAATCTACTTCCATCTCGAAGCAGATTCGGTGTCGTAATCATCCTTTGATAATTAAATCCAATCATCAAAATCAATCCCATCCAATCATCCAATCATCCTAATCTGAGCTTTAATCCAATCCCGATCTGAGCTTGTCCTAAATCCCGATTTGGTCTTTTGTCCATTTCCATCCAAAATCTTTACCCATCATCTTTATCCTTTCATCATCATGATTTCTTATCCTCCATCAATAGTGGTAAAGGGAAACCCTAATTACGTCAACGATGATAATGAAAGTCTTGTTGATCAAGAGGTATACGACATAGATCCCCTTGACACTATCATTGCTAGTAAGCTTTCTCCACCCACATTCCAAAATCTAATCACCCCGTTAGGTTATCCATAATGTCTTCATCTATGCCTAATCACACTCCTTATGCTACCTTTGACAAGGGATGTCCATCATAACCATCATATCCTTCATCTACATCATCCCCTTATCCTAGTTTGCTGTCACAATACCCCTATCTTGATCCCCCATCCACATCCTCTTATTTCAATCCTCCATCCACATGTACCCACTACCCCAATCTCCCATACCAATCCACTCAGCCTAATCCTACATTCACATCTTCCTATCCTAGTCAAACACACCCACCAACTTACCCTAATCCAACATCCACATCTCCCTATATTAATCTGCCACCTCAATCTTCCTATCCTCATCCACCATCCCCATACCCTTACTACAATCCACCACCCACATCCTTGTGTCCTAATTCACCATGCCAATACCCCTATCTTAACCCTTCACCTAATCCCCCATCTATTCCCAGTCCTGCATCCAATCCCATTCCCCTATCTAATCCTAGCCCACCAATCTGTAGTCCTAATCCCCCACTAATCCATAAACCTTCATCCACTCCTACCACACCATCTCATCCTAGAGTATGCAAGTCTCTCATTTCAGAA
The DNA here is from genome assembly GCA_007258455.2 of Sequoia sempervirens. Classification (NCBI taxonomy): domain Eukaryota; kingdom Viridiplantae; phylum Streptophyta; class Pinopsida; order Cupressales; family Cupressaceae; genus Sequoia; species Sequoia sempervirens. The sequence continues at coordinate 5,375,280 of VDFB02000002.1, forward strand.
GTTCTCCAAGGACTTATAACAAAGAAGACATCTCCCACTCCACACATTGCATTCGTGGAACCATGCCATCCCAACCCATCATCCATGGTCATTAGTGACAAGACCCTTCTCTATCTAGCACCTATCATTGATGATACCATCACATCCTCTGAATCCACTGAGTCCCCATCTCCTACGATCACATCCTCTAAATCCACTGAGTCCCCATCTCCTACCATCACATTCTCTGAATCCACTGAGTCCCCATCTCCTACCATCACATCCTCTGAATCTACTGAGTCCCCATCTCCTACCATCACATCTACCAAATCCATTGAACACCCACCCCCTACTCCGAGAGCCGTCGAACCTATCAATGACACCCAAATCCAATCCACTTCTTCCACTCCTAGTATCCATTCCCAGGAATATCTTGAATCCTCCATCCTTCCATCTTCCCCACTTGAAGAGTCCCCCCATGACTCCATTATCATGCCTCCTGCACACGATGAGTCATGCCAAGAGCCTAACCCAAAGCATGCCAACATATCCCCTCCCCCAGATCAAGATCCTCCCATCCCATCTAGTCTACCGCAAGATCACAGTCCCCCATCCATTCCATCCCATAATCCTCTTGACATTCAAAATTCTACTACCCCATCTCCATCTCCATTGCATGAGCCTGCTACCACAAAATCAGATCCTATCATATCCCCTACTCCCTCTCCAGATACCACCCATCCAAATGTTGCTATCCCATCATCTCCTTCTCAGGATCCCCCATCATCGCCTAAAAATGCTATCCCCACACCGCTTGCATATCCCCTTGGTACTCTCACATTCTTCCATGGTGGCCTCCTTGTAGAAGAAAAACACGGTGTATATAACACCCATCATCCCCACCTAATAATGGACTCGCATCATGTTTCCAGAATAAAAAAAATCCTATCATAGATCGAATGCTCCAAGAACATGAACTATCAAAGGGAGAAAGGTCTAGGCCTTCACGGGCTTAAAGGTATTTTAGAGGCCATCAAGTCAAAAGAACTCAAATCTGCATGCAAGGTCTTGGATCTATTCCCCAAGACTCACAATCTAAACACGTTGGTACAACCTCTAGACGTCCTCAACGAGCCTTTTCCAAAAGAAATGTCGGCTCTTCCCATCGCTCCACCAAATCATGTGTTGCCATCCCTCCTCCTCTATCGTATCACCTCAAAACAACTGTCCATATTCCTCCTTCATATGCTCCATCCATTTTGGGTCCTTACATCCCTCCATCCACCATCTCCCGTCCTTCATCTACTCTATCCATCTTGGGTCCGTATATCCCAAGATCACCTCCTCCATCTCATCCTTTCACCCATCCAACACCTATACATGTCATCCATCATAAACATCCCTCTCGCATATCCCATAATCAGGATCGACAAAGGCACATATCTGCACATCCTCCATCTACACATAATCCTCATCATCCTACCTCCATTGCTCCACATCATCCATCTCCTCACACCCATCCCATTGCTAATAAATGCACTTTGGATGCTAACATAAAAAAGCATAAATCCAAACATCCACATGAATCTAAAGCTCCCCATGTCCCCTCTATACGACATGTTGAAGAAAAGAAAGATCAAATCCACAATCCAAATCAAACCCATCAGCCACAAAGGCCCACTAAAGCAAAAATCAAAACCATGTGGATCCCAAGAAAAAGATGCAATGCCATCCAGATAGAAAAATCCCGTAGAACATCCAAAGTTTTACTGAAATCCAAAAGCTAACCATACCCACCTTTCATCTCCTAAGTCTGTTTTGGGTCCCTATGTCCCGAAATTCACTATTCCATCTCCTCCATTATCCCCACATTCTCCATCCATTAGTCCCCTTATCTTTTCACATCCATCACCACATGTGCCAATGTTGGTCCTAAACTCATCTCCCCATCATGTATCCACCCCATTATTCTATCCATACCATTTCCAACATCCCACCCATTATCCCCAGTATCTTCCCCATCAGATCCCTCTCATTCATCCCCTAGCATAATCCATTTATCCTAAGGTTGTACCAACATCCAATAGTCAGTTCGAACATGAGCTCTTAATACCTGATATAGAACTTGATGCTTGAGTCCTTCATCCATATCCTTATCGCATGTCTTCTAAATCAACTTATTCGCCTCCCTATCCTTATCCATCTCCTTCTGCATGCTCTGCAAAAAGTTCAAAAAAAAATAAAAAAATCAAAACAATCAAAAAATAAAATAGTAAAGAGAAATAATCCGTCCAATGGTGAAAACTTGGCAACCAAGCACCTTGGATAAGTACCATGATGAAAACCTGGCAAATAGGCATCATGCGTAAATCCCTACCTGCACTTGAGGGCAGCTTCTTGATATACATTCCCTCCATCCGCTATGCTTCCTGCTACGCTTTTGGCTATGCACCCATCTTCTTGCTATACATCATTTTCATCCATCCCCTCCATCGTATCCAGCTTACACATCCTGTTTGGCATATCTCATTTATCCCAATCCTTCCATCCTCATGATCTTGATAATAATGGGGCAAACATATAAACATGCTTTGGACACCTCTTAACATGCATTCCCCTCGTCCGCACACTATCCTAATCCTCATTCGCACTCGTCTATCTCCCTTATCCACTTGTCATGCTACCTTCCATATCCCTTCCTTATCCATGCATCCTATCTTCATCCATCTCACTCTTTTATCTTCCCATCCACTTGTCTTCCATCCTTCATTCCTCCCCGCACATGACATATCTAGAGTGGGGGCATCTATCTTCCTTTGTGCTACAGTCCTTGGAGACATCATTCATTCCATCAAAACACTCCCTTTCATATCCCCATCTTTGTCTTCCTATCCATCCCTACCTCTATCCCCCATCCCTTTCATCCCCCATCCCTATCTCCCTACTTCATTTCTCTCTCCATCCCATTTCATCATCCCTTGTCATTGGGCCTCTGGTTATAGGTTTCTCCCCATCCTCATCCTCCTATCCATCCATCAAAACACTCCCTTTCATGTCCCCATCTTTGCCTTCCTACCAATCCCTTGTGTCTTCCCGTCCTCGTCTTCTTATTCATCCAAACCAACCTCATAGCATCTATCCATCTACCTAGCCAATCCCCTTTTTTCATCCTTCATCCTTCACCCCAGGCGGTCCCACCTGGTCGGCGGACCCGCCCCCGCGGTGGCGGACCTGTCCGCCCGGCGGACCTGTCCGCCCGGCGGTGGACACCATCCCACCCTATGGCGGACTTAATGCGGCCGGTGGACGCAATGCGCGTGATTGGACTCTTGGCGGCGGACCGATCATGCGTGATGGACCTCACCAGCGGCCGGCGGACGATAAACAGACCGGACCTGTCCATGCGGCGTTAATGGACCCATCCACCAGCGGTGGCGGACCCGTCTGCCCGATGAAGTGGCGGCGAACTTTCGTCGCCCGGGTGGCCGGACCAGCCCCGATGGCCGGACGAGTCCGTGGCGACTGCCCAATGTTCCCCTGGCATGAAAATACAAAAAATCTTCAAAATCCGCCTCCGACCCATTTTCTAATTTCCCCCCGCCATCAAAACCCATGTGTTGAAATTTTCAAAATTTATTGAAAAACCATATTTTTGCGGGTTTTGATTTTTACACCAAAACTTCCGGAGGCCATAACTTTTGACTCGAGTGTCCGTTTGAGCTGAAATTTGACAGGTGGTTGCGTTAGGAGATAACGAGTGGATTCCCAACGTGTTTCTTTTAGAGTCGTTGGAACCCGTTTTGGCGCATTTTCGGGGCCTCAAACTTTCATCTTGGCCCTCAAAATCCCAATTTGGTGTTTTTTCCTAGCATTTTGACAAATTGTTTTCACTCATCACTCAAAATGCATATCTCGCATCTAGGATGTTAGTTGGAAATTCATCCTATCTCAATAATGGGTATTTCTTGGCAAAAATTTGGCCTCCCAAAAGTATATCCATGAGGTTTCCTAAAATGGCAAAATTTGACAATTTTTTAAAATTGCCAAATTTGGAAAAATCTGATTGTCAACACCTTACGTCCCTTAAATTCCATAACTTGGTGTAGAATCAATCCCATCACATCCTCCAATCATTATCATCTTCACTCCAACCCGGCTATGAGTTTTCATCTAATCCTAATCTGAGCTTAACCAAAACCCTAATCTGGGCTTTCATCCATCTGCAGTCAAGATCTTTGGATATCGAACAAAGTCTTAAGATCCCTCCCTTCCATTTCCCTATCCTTATCTCCTTATCGATATATCCATCTCCCCATCCTTATCTTTTATCCCTCCACACCATCCTTATATCCATCTTCCCATCCCTATCTTCCTATCCTTCCATCAAGGCATCCATTCTCATCTCTCCATCTGGTCACCTTTTCCTCATCCAAATCCTTATCCCTCTATCCATTTCATCATAGCACCCCTTCCATCCCCCCATCCTTATCTTCCAATCGCTCCACACAATCCTTTTAACCTCCCTATCCTTATCCCCATACCCATCCATCATAGCATCCCTTCCATCTCCCCATCATTATCTTCCTGTCCATTTATCTCTATCCACATCACATATCTTAATCCCTTGTCATTGGCTACTCCCCATACAATCCAACATCATCTATCTTATCACTTCATCATTCATCTATATGGCATGTCATCCGCCCACTTCATCTTTGATGATTTGGATAACTATCCCATCCCTGAGCTTTGTATAGTCACTATCATCCTATCTAATCCAATAAGTCTATCTTATCGCCATCACTTCTACTTCTGTTGCACATCTTTTCTATCATATCATCCTCCCAATTCATCCATCACTTGTCTTTGGCCTTTAATCGAACTATGTTGCCCCTGCACTTTCACGTAGGCAAGGTCGATCATTTGATCCACCCCCGGGGTTCCATCATCGATCTTCATTGTCCACTTTGTCCCTTTATCGCCTATCATCAATCTTTCTACTTTGTCCATCTTATCCTTTATCATCTATCATCAATCTTCTTATCTTATTCCTATTTGTCTGTCCCGTCTTTATCATCCATCGAGGTCTCCTATCTTGTGTCATGTCTCTCGTGTCGCGTCGTCAAGCTATGCCCATTATCTAGCTGGATCTTAACAAATGAGATTCACTTGTATCATCAAATCCAATCAGTTCTGAATATCCTGCGTCATATCAATCTTTTAATTTAGTATCCATCATCGGTCTCAACAGGATGCATCCTTCCTAACAGACCTCATCAATCCCATCCATCCCCTTGATTGATCCTATGACAAAGGACATTTGAAATTAATTGTGATCTTTTGATGCTTTTGGCTTTTGTTTATCATTTGAGCTCCCTATCATCACTTTTCATGGTCGCCTTGATCCATCATATCATGGTGTGCTTTGACTAGTCAACATAGGGGTGTATCTTGATCTTTTGTTTGTCTTCTCGGTTGTCCCATTAGTACCCACCAAGATCCGAGGTCTTGTGTTACTGTTGGGGCATCCTTGTGTGCTTGTGGTTATCCCAATACTTGGCGACCAAGGTCACCATGACTTTGGGGTGTTGGGATAGCCTTCTTATTGTTATGTTTGTTTTATGCATTAGACACTAATCGCCTTGGTGTCTTGTGTCTTATGCTATAGCAAAAATTAGTGCTCGACGATGGCAAATTGCATTTGGATTTCATTTCCTCTTCATCCTCTCGTCTATCAAAATCCCCCCATCCATTCATCCTTCATCACGCTCCCCTCCCAATCTTCCATCACATTGCATCATCTTCTTCAACCTCCCCTTGCATCATCTCATCCATTTCGAGAGCCCACTCCGTGTTCTCTTGAACCCGCATGTCCTCTCGAGGGGGCATCCTTCATCCCTAACTTTCATCTTTCCCCCCATCATCTTCCTTCCTAGTCACTTCTTTGAATGACTGGGGCATCTTTTCCAATCTAACCATCTTCTTCTAGGTTCTATGTTTTAATATTCTTTGAAATGATGCTACTTCGTAACACATCTCAAAGAGGGGCAAAATGTAGACATCTAAATTTGGACACTTAATTTATCCAAATTCATCCCTTTGTCTTATTTTTGTTAATTAAGTAATCTGCTATTATTTAATTAATATCTTTAATTACGCCAAATCCCTAAGGTATTTAATCAATAATACCTTATCTCTTTTAATCCTCCTTCCATCAATTGAATTAAATAAATATTCCATTTATTTAATTCCCTTCATGTCACATCCTCCATCATTTTTATCTTATCCTAATCCTTCTTCTAATCCATCATTAGGATGTGCACATGCCTAATCCTTGATTAGGATGTGTCACATCCTCCAACTTTTGCAAATTGGCCTCCTAATCTCTCTTAGCCACTAACCATCCTCTAATCATTCACTAGCTAGCCTAATCAACCTCTCAAAGGAATTTTTAATTCCTTTTTATCCTCAGGGCTATTAAATTCCTTTTTCCATGTGATCTTTGACTTGTCACATCAAGTCACATGTGAGATCTAACCCTCTTCTAATCTTCATTAATTAATCTAATCAAGTACTTGCACAATCCTAATCACTTAATTGAGTCCAGCCCTATTAAATGTTTTCTTTTTTGACAAGGCATCTCCCTTCCCATGTGAATTTTTAATTCACCTTTTAATCCCCAAGGCACTCAAAAGGAATTTTTAATTCCTTCACTTCTTCCCACATGTCCTTCACTTATTCTTTATTCTTTCCCATCTCCCCATGAGAATATTTGAGGAATTTTTAATTCCTCACATGTCCTCCCACATGGGGACAAAGGACCTCCTTTATGAGGAGATCTTGTCAATCCCAAGGTACTTTGTACCCCCCTCCATGTCATGTACTTCTCCTTCCATCTCATGTCCACTTCACCTTTTAGGGCTATATCACATGCCACATGTCAAGATGTGAGGGCTTGTGAGTTCTCAACTCACCTTAGCCCTACATCTTGATATTTGGTGGCTCAATCTTGACCATCCATCTCTTCTAGGAATTCTCAAAATTCTTATAAATACCCCCTCTTTTCTCTCATTTTGGGAGAGATCATTTTGCTAGCCAAACTCTTGAAGTTTTGTTTTTCAATCTACACTTAGCCATTTTCATGTTTTCATCCATTTGCACTCATCCTCACAACATCATTTAGCTTGCATCTTGTGCTATCCAAGGAGCATACACATCAAAGATCGAAGGGCCAACCAAAGGATCGATTCGACGCAAGCTATAGAGTTCCATTTTGTTGCTTTTATCTTGTGTTGTTTCCAACTTAGGCTAATCTTGAGGTGTAGGTTGTTTTGGTGTTTATTTGCACTCTTTTACTTGCTGCTCGTTTTCTAACGCTTATATTCGACCTATCACAAGATCCATTCAAGTATATATGGTCTATGAAGGTGACTTAATGCAAAATTTGGACATGTGCATAAGAGATTTCAATGCTAAATAAGACTACCACCTAAAATAGGGACTTCTATAAAAGATGAAAAATAATGTCCACCTAAAATTGCATGAGATAAAACCACAACCTAAAAGCGATTAAACACTTTGGAGTGGTAAAAAAATTAGCAAAATGCAAAGCTATGTCTATTGGACTAAGACACGAGATGAGGTTTCTAATTCCATAGTGATATGCATGTTATGTAGTATAAGTAAACCAAACAATAGAAATTTGAGGTTGTATATGTCATCACCAATTCCTTCTAATAAATGAAAGAGTATCTTCATAGATGTTGTGGGAAGGTTTTCTTTGTCAAAGAAAGGGTATGACCACCTTGTTATATTTGATTGACTTAGTAAAATGAGAATTATTATTTCATGTAAAAAACATCAAGGCTCATAAATCATCTAAATTAGTTTTCACTATTTGTTTGTGTGTATGCTATTTTTCATAACTCCATTATTTTTGGTAGAGATGCAATTTTTTTTGTAGGTTTTGGACCACTTTTTGGGAAAATATGTACATCAAGTTGAAGAGTTATACAATAGTTAATTAAAAAACCAATGGTCTTACCAAAGTTGTGAATATCACATTAGCACATCTCTTGATAGGTTATAATAGGGAGAATCCTAATATTTGGGACGCGAAATAATATATTCAAATATTTTTATAATAGGGTTATGCATACATCAACTATTAATTCTCCATTTAAGAAATTATTTAGGTATTTACTAGCTTATTATGCTGATGTTATGATGGGACAACCAAGAGGGAAAAATAAAGGGAAGATTTTAAAATTTAGGCAGTCCCAATGTTTAGTTAGAAAATGAGGCAAATCCACTTGGACATGTGCAAGATAAACTCAAGGAGTCATAATCAAGGTACAAGGAAAGAAAGGCATAATCAACATAGGATTGAGAATAATTTCTAAGATGGGGACCAATTATGCTTATATTTGAGAAAAGATAAACTCAAAGGATAGGCATGAAATCTTATACCATTATGATATGTTCCTTTGAGACTTACAGGTGAGTGAAAAATCTATAAAATTAGACTTGGATCCATTCATAAGGATGTATATCACTACTAACATAGAAATATAATTCTCTTTTGATCCATCTATTATATATGAAGAAGAAAATTCTTGTGCCATCAAAACTTGAGGAATTGTGACCTTATGCATTAGAAGAGTTGCAAGCTAAAATGGTGCTACAATATAAGGCAAGAAAAAATCTGATATGAGAATAGGAATATTGGTTAGATAAGAATTAGGCTTAGCTTCTTAGCAAACTCAAATAGTAATTGAAGGAAGAAATGGTATCTTGTGGGAAACTAATATTTTTGAGATAAAAAGCTTCTTAATTAAGTTGTGATCCAAATCAACTTTTAATGTAACTCATCACATTGTTAGTTTTATGTTTTTATAAGAATTTGTAGTGTCATATAACCATTAAAGGATCATCCTTATTTGGATCACTCCATGGCTTGTAATATGCTAAGATAAAGTTTCACATGTATATGGAATGTGTTGAAGTTTGTTGCAAAGTATTTAGAAAGGAGTAGAGAGTCATAAGAAAGCTTTCAAAAATATTTTTCCAAAGAAATCTTTAGGATAGGATCACATGAGACTAATCTTGACATAACAGATTTGTTCATGAGTAGAACTGATATGAAAAATCCATGCACATGATAGAGTTTATGTAGGAGTGAACTCATCATGATAACACCAATAATGGGTTCCTCTAGCTTGGAACATGGAATAATTAGTATGTCATTTGTTGGATTGGTATGTTGTTTGAAAGTTTTTTGTTTGTTGTAAATTGTTATACTACCATGAATTTTACTTTTAGAATAAAATTATAGTGAAATAACATAACCAATTAATATAGTACAAAAGAATAAAGAGAACAATAGACCCATTTCATAAAATAGTTTTAATAAATATTGTTGTTTAATATAGAGAGGACTTGCCACAATGGCACCCTTAGCTTGGTATTAGATAGACTATTTGTAAGACTAATGGTCATTTAAGGCATAATATTTCATAACTACAACCTGAGTTACACTACCCAAGATGGTGATTAATTTACAACATACCGAGTTAATTACAAAAAATAATATTTATTATTATTAATAGTCTACAATTCTACATTAATTTTCATCATGCTTTAGTTGGAAAGAAACTTAGAGGGGAACTAAATAGTTATATAAGATTTGAATTGAGTATTGTAGATCATATAGGATCAAGATAAACAAATAAAATAACAAGGAATACAAAACATGAAAGATGAATTGTTGGTTGTATGCCACAATCTTGTGAAGTTATAACCTTGAATTCATTGGTGATAGTGAATTGGAGGTGTAATCCTATTTTTTATATTTTCCCTAATTGATTTGCCGAGGTTAAATCTTATGTTGTTACTCTTATGTGTGTCATACATGTTTATTTTCATATTTACAAGTCTATTTTTTAGTTCTTCACATATTCATGCAATATGGCCACTCTAGGAATTTACGCAAATAGTCATAGTACTAAATAGATGTGCACAATCATGTTATACAATTAGGATAGTAAGATTTGTATAGATAAACTTGCAATCTCAAATAAATATGCAATATGAGAGAGAGAGAGAGAGAGAGAGAGAGAGAGAGAGAGAGAGAGAGAGAGAGAGAGAGAGAGAGAGAGAGAGCTTACAATGATATCAAATTTCGAAGATTTCCAAGCTCCTTTGGTACAAGACCAGAAAAGTTATTAATGCTAAGGGCCCTGAAAAAGAAATATAAAATGATTTTTGTTTTGATTTTATGTGTTAAACTATCACAAACAAAACATTAGAGGAAGAAGAAGAGTCTCACAAGTATTGCATATTGATGAGGTTCCCCAAGAAAGTAGGTATGCGACCATTAAAACAATTCCGGCTTAGGTTCCTACCATCAATACCCACAATCCATCTCATAGGATAATAGAGAAAATAACAAAATTCTATCAAAGTATTACCAGATTTTAAGTGGCACCAAAAGAACAAGGTAATCTTTCTAAGACAATATAATCAAATTATGTTCTTTTTTTTTATAGGAGATTTTAATATAATATCCTTTAGTAAGTTAATATTTGCACATGGGTAATATAATTTTACTATCCAAACAAATGGAAGATACACATACTAACTAACAAGCTTTAAACTTACAGATCGTAGAGGTAAGTCAGTTTAGCTAGTTCTTCTTGAAGCTCTCCTATTTTGTTCAGCGCATAGACCTTCCTGAAAGAAGAAAGGTCATCAATGAATTAGTATTGAGCATACTTCAAAATTTTCATTCCATTTTGTAAAAGAGTTCTCAAGCTCCATCTAGAAACTGTTGGACAAATAACTACTTACTAACCATTAATCTTCACCTTTTACCTGTATAATGTTATGATGTTTATATTAGGATTCAACTACTTAATTTTTGAGTTAAACTTGTTGACCCATACTTGATGAGTAGAGTTCACACAAACCCATCTCTCATCATAATGAATTGCCCACTTAACACACATTGCATCTAGGTGATGCTCACATGAGTAAAGCATCATGACTTCCAAGGAGATCACCCATTCTAGCATTGGTGTAACCTTCAAAATGATACCTAAGCCTCCAATCACATTGTATTCAAGTTTTCCAATAAATTCCACCCCCAAATGATGTACGTGAATTGCTTGAATTCAAATTTATCAAAATTTTATGAGATGAGCTATTTATAAATTATCAAACTGTTAACTTCAAATTTATAACCAGATTTATTCATGAAATTAGAATCATGGATATAAAATTTAAATAACATATAAAACAAACAGAAAACAATTTGTTTTTCCACAAAGAAGTCTCAAGCACCAAGTTAGCCTATCCATTGGAAGCATCACCTAAAAACCTATCTTCACCTTTTTGTTTTACCACCTGAACCAAACCAAAATTTCTAAAAAAAAACTTATTAGGTGCATATCCTCTAATAGGAAAATAGCAGCTTTCTTGGAAAAACATTCCACACTTGGGACTGCTCAGGGACCAGTATGGCCTCATCTTACTAACAGGAGGCCCTAGTTTTGATTTTTAGTTGGGTCATGTAAAATAATAAATTGTAAACATAATTAACAATACAATCCATTAAACAACAAGGTTATTGCAAGCATTACATTTGTGTAACATGGCAGATGGTTCCATTGTTGTATGTGCAGTCACACTTGATGCCAGGATTTCCTATCTCTGCAGTAGAACTGGCCAGGCCAGAGCATGGATCTGTGAGGTTCCATGATGCAGATGAACCAATACTCCACTTCTCAGAAAGTGACCTTACTGCAGCAACTGTTACATTCAAACAACACAACATGGCAGAAAGTTAAGGAACAGTCAATAAACAACATGCTACTAAACAGAACAAAATCTTGCATAAACTGAACTTACCTTCAGTTGGATCTGTGACTGCTATCACTTGAGCTGCCTGTAGCAAACATCCAATACTGTAAACAGTACAGAGAAACCAAACTGATGAAGCTGGAACTTCAATCTTTGACATGATGGAGGCAAAATTATTGTTGGGTTTCAGTGCTTCCCAAGATATCAGAGCTCGTATAAACTACCCAAAACTTGAATTCATGAAGGGAAATGTAATTCAGATTTGCAAGCATGGCTGATCAATTAATTTGATTAAAAAGTGAAGAGAGATAAACAATACGCCGGCCCATGGTATCTCTTGCATACTGGGCAGGTGAAGTGTTCTACTCTGGACAGCGACTAAGTTGGAAATCTTACGCAAATGTATACCATTTGATTTTTATATTTTTAATTCATCTCTGTCTAGGCGGAGATTTTTGTTGCAATAATTGGTGTGTCATCAAATGTCATTTTTTATTGATAATGTTGATGCAAATGGAATTGCATTATTTCGATAAAAAGAGGCACTTAGCAATCGGGGAAGGTGCATATATATTAAAAAAGGTTGACATAAAAATATAAAAAACAGCATATAATCATTATACACCTAAACTTGGATAAAAAGTCAATCAACCAATCAAATGAATGAATTTTCTATCTAAAATTTGGACAATATTTTCTATTATTATTATTTTAAAAATATAAATATAGGTTGTTTCTCTCACATCATATTGACTTTGACTGAATGAAGTGAGAATAACGTCTTCTCCAATATCTATTTTTCATTAGTTTTAATTATTTTTTATAAAGATCAATGAAATGCAAGTAATTATTTATTATTTTTCTTTCAGTAAAGTTTACATCAGTGCAATGAATGGTCCTCAAATACCAACTCTCTCAATAATCCTTTTTTTTTGAAGAAGAAAATATTACAATATCAGTTCAAATCCATAGCAAAGAAGACAATCTAAAGGTAGTCTCTAAATGGGGACCATAGTAGTCAAAAAAGCTACAACTAGTAAACATTGGAACACACCTATAAAGTTATCAAAAAACTTAGATCCTCTATGTAACACCCGCCGTGCAAGCCCCAAAGATCATTCATAAACGAATGCAAATATTTTTTTTTTTAAGACAATAAAACAAATAATAAACATGTCCAAATATTAAATGATCATATACATACTCATATACTTTATTTCATTAAACATAAATAACATAATCGACTATGTTCTTTGGGGCACACGAGGTCACATCGAAATAGACATTGCTAAGCATCAACTCATAAGATATCAAAGGAACTAATAATGACAACATTAGATATGAATAAATACATAGATTCCATCACAAGATAAAACCATGAGAAATTACATAACCAAACAAGGATACAAAGTTGATAACTACATTACAACATCTTTCAAAGTTTACATCATATCAATATAGTTACATCATGATTCCCAATCATGTGGGATGAATACAATATACAAGATTATCAAATACAATGAGATCAACTAGAACAAATCTTCAACTGGATGAGACTAAAGCCAACGAACGCTGATGGGGAACCCAACGGTGTGCGGAGCACGTTCCACCCGACCACCCCCGTGCTAAGAGGTGACAAAGAAGTAACTCCGACCAAGAATGACAACAAGCATACCAAAAAGTATCAACATAGAACCATAACACAATACTCCAATTAAAATGAACAAACAATAACATCCTAACATAGTATCATAAAGATTTAAGATCGTAAAACATAAATGAGAACATACAAGACCACAAAGCATACTAAAGATGTATCAGAACAATAATCATAAATCAATTTAGATCAATTCAAACAACAATCTAAATCAACTCCCATAACCCCCTTCCAGAGGAACACAATAAGATAAAACACATGGGCAACTAGGGGAGAGTGTCATCGCATAGTCCTACATGGGTTATCCTAGCTCTTCCTCCCAACTGGAGGCGCCGGCCCATAGGGTGACTCATGCGGAGCCGTAGATCTCTCATGAAGACGAGGTCTCGACCTTGTCAACCACGGCCTTCTCAACCTTCCATTAGTCTGCGGAAGCACTAATGAAGACGAGACATCCATTTTTTTTAAATATTGTAATGATATTACTACCCAACCCTCCTAAGTTAATTATTAGGTTTTCACTTGTTTACTAACTCACTCGTGGGTTATTCTAAGCCCTTCCCCTTACGCGGGGCGTCGGCCCCCACGAGGAGCCACTTTCCCTAGAGACCCACCAAAGCCAAAAGAAAACAGGGGGTTGTACCATTCCAATCTTAACATCAAAATACAACAACAAAATATTACACGAGACATAACTCATCTCGCAACTTAAATACCACAAAATAATCTCAAAATTCGGTACACACCCACATATAACACATAACTTAACAGAACTCAAGATGAAAAGATATCAATTCAATAAAATCTTGATCCTCTGGAAGACTAAAGTATTAACACAAAAAGGGTTCCCACATCAATGAATTAACAATGTCTCCAACCCAACAATCCAACCAAACTCAATATCAAGAATAAAGATAAAAAAAATAAAAGAAACAACTTAGTTAATTTCAAAAATAGATTCCATAACAATTCCATTCATAAAATGCTGTCATATAATCATAAATTGATTTTCTTACTAAATTATCCCATCAAAGTTTGTAATTTAATAAATCAATAATAAAAACAAAAAAATAGATTTCTTTCTATATTAATATTATTTCCATTATAACAGATTCTGCTTTATTTTAATCAGAAAGAAACAGGATATTGACTGGCAAAGTTAAATGGTTACAGCGACTGTTATATCAGTGCAATCAGAATAAATGAATTAATAATTAAATATATAAACGAATTACAGCAACTGCTATATCATAGCAATCTAAATAAATGAATTGATAATTAAATATATATATGAATATAAATATACATATATATCTATATATATATATATAAACATACATATATATATACATATATCTATATATATATAAACATATATATATATATATATCTTTATTAAAGTAAATGTGCACAGCAAGTAGAAATTCGTGTTTTATTTTAAAAAAAAAAATTAAATACATACAAATTTAAATGGGGAGTTTTAATCCCAATACACGAGCACGGGTGAATACGCCCGGCCGTGGGCAGTCTATGGACTGCCGTGGACAGTCTGCAGACTGTCACGGTATCGACCGGCGGTGTGGTGGGTACGGTCGAGGCCGAACCACCACACAGCCCCCAATATAATATATAACCCAAAATTAAATATCATACACAGTGCCGACAGAGCAATTTGACAATTAAAATTTTTATTCAAAAATTTTTATATGTATAAATATATGTGGATATATATATTTATATATATATATAAAATATATATACATATATATATGTATATATATATACACACTGGAATTTGTACATTTCAACAAACAGAAAAATATATATATTGTACATTTCACTGTGCATGATTGGAATAAATAGGAATGTTTTATAAGTATATGTATGGACCAGAATATCACAACCTAGATATTTATTGAAAGGAAATTGCCTTTAAATAAATATGCATATAAAAGAAAATGAAACAACAATTCTACTGTTCATTTCCAGATTGCAAAACAAAACCCCCTTTTACTTAACCAACAGCCTAGAACCCCACACAAGGAAAATTCCATTTTTACATGTAACAATCCCGATTCCCAGATAGATTTCCATTGATTAAACCATAACCCAAAATCTTTCTTTCCACAACTTTTGATTTTTCCAACCCTAGAAAAGAATTTCACACACAGAGAGCAATTCCTATTTAACAGATAATAAACAATTAACAAGAAGAGAACCTGGCGTCCTACGCTTGCAGCAAACTGTAGAAGCCTTGCCCCTCTTGCTGCACTATTTCCTTGCTACCGATCCTCCAGCAACAGATCCAAAACTTTCTTCCTCTTTACTGATTTCTCCAGACAACATAAAAAGAACCCAAAGACAGAAAATGATTGAAAGGAAACTTTCTCCAGCCTTCGAACCCCTCCCCTCAAACAAAGAAACCCCTTCTTAAAATCCATGCCCAGGAATCCTTTCAATTTCCTCTTCCCAAGAATACCAGAGGTCACATTTCAAGAAATAAATCAAAATAATATTTATCCTTAATTCCTTTTGTTGCCTTTTCATGTATTTATATTTCATTTTCTTTTATCATGCATTTTGATTAAACTAAATAAATTTCAATCCTCAAAATTGAACTTTTATTTGAATATATAATTATTATCTTCACAATACATTATTAATTACTTACTTCCACATTAAAATAATTAAATCATCCATTTGCAAGATTCTAAATAAGTATCCAAAATAATTATCTTTTCAAGATTATTTGTTCATAATTATTATTAACTTCAATTTAACACAATAATTTAAATCAATTTATCTAATAATATTACTTTTACTTTTAACGAATTAGTTTGATTTGATCATTTGTTCTAAATCATTTGATTTAATTTAATTGATTATTATTTTAATTTCTAATCATATTTTAAATAACTTTACAATCACTTATGATTTAATTAATTATTTAAACATGACTACAAACATATTATATTTTCCACACATCAAATAACACAAGAACCAATGAGACACACACAAAACTCACACACAAGTTCAAAACAACTACACCTGAGGGTATTACAAAAGTGTGGAGTTTCCTGCACGTTGTCCTTCAGAGAAAATAATGGCTTTTTATAAGGATTCTCTACAGTTATGTAAACCAACAGATCTATGGTGGTGCTAGTGGTGCTAGTTGAGCAAATAAGCTCTCCAACAAAATATTTCGTTAGATTTGGAGAGCTCACTGCCAATGAATGCACCAAACTCCAAAACACTCCATGACAACATTGTTTTTGTGAAGGCCATTGGAAATTTAAACTTAACATTGTACCCTACACCATAATATCCTCCTATCAAGTTCACTTACATTGTAATGCCATGCATTCCTAGTCATCACATTTATAGAAGAATATTAAAATAAAATGAAAAAAGAGAAAGAAATAAAACTATATACATGGGTAGAAGAACCATTAGAAAATCTAGAGTCTCTTCTACACCCAATGTGTTGATCGGTAGGGAGCTTCCCAAAGTATTGTCCTTCATAGAAAAGAATGGTTTTAACAAGGATTCTCTATAGTTATGCAAACTAATAGATTTTTGGTGGTGGTGGTTGTGATAGCTAAGCAAATCAACTCTCCAACAAAATATTTTTTAAAATTTAATATGAGAATAAACTCAGCTCTCCATCAAAATATTTTATTAGATTTGGATAGCTCACTCCCAATCAATCCACCAAACTCTAAAACACTCCATGGAAACATTGTTGTTGTAAAGGCCATTGGAAATTCAAACTTAACATTGTCCCTTGCATTATAAAATCCTCTTGTCAAGTTCACTTGCATTGCAATGCCCTCCATTACCAGTCATCACATTTATAGAAAAATAAAAGAAAATGAAAAAAAAGAAAGCAATAAAACTGCATACGTGGGAAGAAGAACCATCAAAAAAACTAGAGTCTCTTCTCCACCCAATGCATTGATTGGGAGAGAGCTTCCGAGAGCGTTGTTCTTCATAGAAAAGAAAGGATTTTGATAAAGCTTCTCTAGAGTTATGCAAACCAATAAATCTGTGATTGTGTTGGTGGTGATAGATTAATGAATCAACTCTCCAACAAATATTTTTTAAATTTTATTCTAAGAATAAACTTGGCTCTCCAACAAAATATTATGCTAGATTTGGAGAGCTCACTACCATTGAATGCACCAAAATCGAAAACACTCCATGACTACATTGTTGTTGTGAAGGCCATTGGAAATCCAAACTTAACATTGTCCCAGGCATCATAATATCTTCTTGTCAAGTTCACTTGTATTGCAATGCCATCCATTACCATTCATCACATTTATAGATGAGTAAAAGAAAATGAAAAACATGAAATCAATAAAACTACATACATGGGCATAAGAACCATAAAAAAAACTAGAGTCTTTTCTCCACCCAATACATTTATTGGTAGAGAGCTTCCCAAAGCGTGTCCCTCCTAGAAAACAATGGCTTTTGATAATGCTTCTCTATAGTTATGCAAACTAGTTGATCTATGGTGGTGTTGGCAGTGATAGCTAAGCGAATTAGCTCTCCAAAAAATATTTTTTAAATTTTATTCTAAGAATAAACTCAACTCTCCAACAAAACATTTTGTTATATTTGGATAGCTTGCTTCCAATGAATCCATCAAACTCCAAAACACTTAATGACAACATTGTTGTTGTGAAGGCCATTGGAAATCCAAACTTAACATTGTCCCCTGCAGCATAATATCCTCCTATCAAGTTCTCTTGCGTTGCAAGGCCATCCATTACTAATCATCACATTTATAGAAGAATAAAATAAAATGAAAAATAAGAAAGCAATAAAACTGCATACATGGGTAGAAGAACCATCAGAAAAAACTAGAGTCTCTTCTCCACCAAATACGTTGATTGGTAGGGAGCTTCCCAAAGCATTGTTATTCATAGGAAAGAATTGTTTTTGACAATGATTCTCTATAGTTATGGAAACCATCAGATTTGTGGTGGTGCTAGTGGTGATAGCTGAGCAAATTAGCTCTCTAGCAAAATATTTTTTAAATTTTATTCTGAGAATAAACTCATCTCTCGAACAAAATATTTCATTAGATTTATTTTGCTTACATAATGAAATTTTTATTTATTGTTTGCAAGAGTGTTTGGTAAGAACTAATTCCATGTAGGTATGCTGCATTTTTTTTTTGTTGTAAGATTTTTTTAGGTCTGCAGTGGTTTTCATGAAGGGAAGTTGAAGGCTTCCAAGGATAAGGCACTCAATGTAATGGATGAAAGATTTAAGAATGTCATTAAAAGAAAGATGGTCCAACTTGATTATGTTGGAAATGATTGAAAAGGAGATAACAACAACAACAAATCTTCAAAAAGAACAACATGCCCAATCCTGTAAATGCTCCCAAATCATTCAAATACCAATAGATTTCAGAGTCCAAAAATACCAAAGAAAAACTATAAAGTCTAAAAGAAATGGTAAGAAATATGGCATAGGAAAGAAGTTATGATCTCTTTTTTTTAATTTTGGAATGAAATTTCTAGGATTGAAGATTGATGTAAAAGATTAGAAATTAAAACACAACATAGAATGAAAAAAATGAGAAAAACATCTTGCATGCAACACAAGGATGTTATAAATAGAAAGAAACTATTTTTATTCTTTAAATTGCCAAAAAAATAAATTGTTGATGCCAAAAATTGACAAGGTAATAGCCTTATGGGAAACTCAGTTAATGGATGACCAATTGCACTAAACTGGGTTACCTCCAAGTTTTTAAAGAAGTCAACTTCTTTTGTATTTGGGGGTTTGGAATGGGAAACAAAACCAAATATAAAAAATAAAGTCTAATCTAAGGTGATGCACCAAGAGTTAAGTACTATGCACGGGAAACCTTCTTTTCAAATATTTGAGGGAACATTCAACAATCTGCATTATCGAGCATAACATAAATCATAGATGAAAGTAATTAGATTTCCACAACTATAAGAGAAGGAAGTTTTGATTCAATTGTGTGTTTTGAATCAACGTTGAATCACACTGTGATCCATCATCGATAGAGAGCTCAAGGATATGATGATGGATCACGAGTGTGACTCAAACGCTGATTCAAAAAGCTTACACAATCGAATCCGTAAACAAATATTCATAATAAATCATAGATGAAAACCCAGATAATCTATTCAATAACATAAAATAATTTCCACACACATTTACTGAAAAGAAGAGTCTGATACATGGTCTAAATTAGCAAACTTATATTGAAATTATAGAAGTTCTCAAATAAACTACTCAATACAATAATGGCACAGTCTCATTTTTTATCAATAGCTAAGAAACAAAAAGGCCAAACAATAATGGCACAGTTTGTGAGTCGTAATGTAGTAATCAAATAAATACAAAAGGCTTGGTGTATTTCCACAATTTTCTATGTATGTTCCAAACTCATTTTCAGAAAGAAGAAGTGGTATTTATAGAAAATAATCCCACCGCCTGAAAGCCAGTAATAGAAAAGATTCATTCATCACTAGCAATGATGTCCCAAACAATGATTTCCCATGGTTGTTCCAACATAGAAGATTCTGAGCCCCATACACGTGCCACATAGCATCTTTTCATGTACACTTTTTGGTGGACCCCATAGTTAACGTTGATAGCGAAAACTTCTCCACATGTCTTCTTCATGGGGGTTTTCATCATAAGGAGTGAGGAACGAGCTCCAAGCCGTGTCCTATTGCCACCTGTCCTAACCAACTTTGTGGGTGAGTGACACATGTCTACATGGTAATTTGTTGCTTCTTCACTGGGACGACAACCATCATTTGCAGGGGATGTATCTGGTGAAAGAGGTGTTCAATAGAAATGGTTCAATAGTAATTGATTTGTCTCCATTTGAATAGAGGTGTAAAAATACGGGGACGACTTTTGTTTTTAAACACATAGGAAGATAGAAAGAAAAAAAATGGTTAAAAATAAAAGAAAAAGCAAGTCATAATGAATTTGAAAATTAAAAAGAAAAAAATAATATCCCTTACACATCTTCAAAAAAATGATGAAAATAGGCACCTCAAGATGTTAGCATATTTTATATTTATTAATATTTAATATATGTATGCTAGTTTTATTTAAGATAATATGGACAAATATCATAATTTAATAGTGGGGTGAGATTAAACTTAATATAATTAATATTGGTTCTAATTTTGAAGAATTTTTTTTCTTTAAAATACAGATTTGAA
Source organism: Sequoia sempervirens (assembly GCA_007258455.2). Taxonomy (NCBI): domain Eukaryota; kingdom Viridiplantae; phylum Streptophyta; class Pinopsida; order Cupressales; family Cupressaceae; genus Sequoia; species Sequoia sempervirens. The sequence continues at coordinate 5,396,007 of VDFB02000002.1, forward strand.
TTTAATTTAAATTGAGATTATAGTAAAAATTTATTAATGTTTCATTGGTTTATTTAATGAGTGGTGTGAGATTTAATTTAATTAAATTAAACTTAGTTGGTAAATTGGTAAAAAAATTATAATTGATAAAAGATAAATCAAAAAGATCAAATGAAACTTTTTAACATCACAAAAAAATCAAATATAAATCACAAAGAAAAATTACAAAGATAAATCAAAGATAAATCACAAAAAAAAAATCAAAATCCAAATCAAAGAGATTTGATTAAAAAAAATAAAAAAGATAAATAAAAGATAAATCACAAAGAAAAATCAAAATCAAAATAAAAAAGATTTGATAGAAAAAAAAGAAAAGAAAAAAGTTTTGATTAAAAAAATCAAAATGAAAGGGATTTTATAAGAAAGAGAATCAAAGATAAATCACAAATATTTTAAAATATTTATCATAAATAAATTAAAAAATCAAATAAAAAAAAATATTAAGAACTCAAAGATTAAATCAATAAATCAAAGATCAAAATGAATAAGAAGATCAAATAAATAAATTCAAGATAAAAAATAAATTAAAAAATTCAATAAATAAATTAAAAATATTTGATCAAAAAGAAAAATAAAATATAATTTACTAAGAACTTAAAATATTTATCATAAATAAACTAAAAGAACAAATAAATAAATTAAAGACAAAAGATAAATCAAAAAGATCAAATAAAAATCTTTACCATGATAAATTGAAAGATCAGATAAATAAATCAAAGATAAAAGATAAATCAAAGATTTGAATAAACTCAAAAAGATCAAATAAATAAATAAATAAAAGAGAAATTAGATATTTGATCACAAAGATGAATTAAGAAAAAAGAAAAATCAGATATTTGATCACAAAAATTTGATTAAAAGATCAAATAAATAAATCCATAAAAGGAAAAGTGGATATTTGATAATAAAAAAAAATGATTTAAAGATCAAATAAATAAATAAAAATATTTAAGATAAATCAAGAATTGATTGCAAACATAAATTGATCAAAAAGAAAAACAAAGATTTAAAATATAAATCAATAAAAAATACTAAATAAAAAAACCTAACAAATATTTGAATACATGGGTTAAATTAGGGTTTTAGATAGGGTTTAATTATGCTTAGGGTTCAATTAGGATAAGATTTTGGACTAGGATTAAGGTTAGGGTTAAATTATAGTTACAATTAAATAAAGGTTTACATTTAAGGTTATGGCCCAAATAGGGTTACAATTTAATTATGGTTGTGATTCAATTAGGTTTAGAGTTCAATTAGGATTATAGTTAGGGTCAAGTATAGGGTTTAATTTAGGTTAGGGTTCAAATAGGTTTAGGCTTAGTTTTAGGGTTAGGGTTCAATTAGGCTTAGAGTTAGGGTAAGGGTTAGGACAAAGATTAGTCTTGGGTTTTGGATTCAATTAGGGGTAGGATTCTATTATAAAGCTTGAGGTTAGGGTTATAGTTGGGTTTCAAATAGGGTTATGATCAAGGTTAGGTGTAAGATTTAATTAAGGTTAGGATTCAATTAGAATTAAATTTAAGTTACAATTATAGATAGGGTTCAATTAGTGTAAGGTTAGTGGTAGGGTTAGGAACCAATTATGGTTAGGGTTAAAATAATACTTAGAGTTAAGGTTAGATTTCAATTAGCATTTGGGTTAAATTAGGGCTAGATTTTAATTTTGATTATGTTTAGAATCTAATCATGGATAGTATTCAATTAGGGTTATTATTAGGGCTCAATTATGGATCTATTTTCTTAGGGTTTAATGAGGGTCAATTTTATGGCAAGGGTTCAATCAGGGTTAAGATTTAATTAGGGCTAATGTATATTAGCATTCAATTAGAGTTAGGGTGAGGTTTGTATGATAAATATTGACAATCAGGATTGAACCATTAGTCAAGCTAAGCTTGCCTATCCTATTGCAACATGGAAACACTCTCAAATTTGTGGGTAAATCTGTGAAAGAGAGGGAATCTCCAGAGTGGGTTGATTCCCTTAGTAAAACACCTAGTCTACTAGACCTTCAGGGAAAAGGGGTAGAAGGAAAACTTAAAAAAAAGATCCTATTTAACTAAGGTGATTCAACATTAATAAAAAGATTCTAACAATTTTTTCCACTCACAAGACCTCCAAAACTCTGATTTTCACAATCCCACCCTAAACACATAATCCACAAGTGATTTACATAGAGGTTAATCAAACATAACACAGAATGCAACCCAAATCACATGAAACCCTTGCAAACAAACCTACAATGACAAGACATAATAAGGATTCTACATTTGAATCACAACTAACATCATATTGTAATTGTAAATTTGAACAAGTGGATGAGAAAAGAAACTTTGTTGTTTTATTGAACTTAAGGAGTGACAATTTTAGAATTTGAGTACATCAATCAGTGTACAAAACTCTCTCTATGGATAGGAGAGGAAGAAACCATTACTCTAAACTTCCAAAAAAATAGAATTTTTTCTAACTTATAGCCTCCAAGTGTCACCATACTAAAAATAGCCAAAAATCAACTTCATTGCATCTGTGAATAGCAACTTTTCCCATTTTTGAGCCTAGGGAAAAAGCCTAGAAAATAGTGACATAAACTACTCCAAACAACACCAAAAACATAGAAACTTTCCACCTCCAAAGGGTTGATCCAAAAAGTCCACAAAATCAGGTGCAAACAGTTGGAAACTAAAAATGGAAACATTAGTTCGCCTCCTTTACTCCAAATCTGTCCAAGTGAACTCAACTCAAAAATGGAAAGTTTCAGTGAAGACTCAAGTACTAATTTTAAATAACAATTAATTAAGCTATTCATAAGAATATTGCTTAACTAATGTTTTACAATTTGTAGTTTCAAAATAGAAAGCCCTATTACATTCACTTCAATTCCAGCTTGACTTCAATTACTCTAGTTTTTTGTAATTTGAACTCAAATATTCTAATTTTTGCAATTCTGATTAAAACTTCATACTTTGCAAAAATCAAAATATTTAAAACAAGGCTCCTATTTACTTGGTTTTTATATAAAAAATCATAAAAATCTTGGGCACTCATCAGATATGTTTATCAATTCTCTAAGAAAGCCCTAGAATGTTCAAGACTTAGGAAAAAAATTTAAACCCTAAGGTCATTATCTTGATTCTTAAACAATGCATTAATATCTCCCAAGGTTTAGAAAGCTCACCTAAAATGGACAAGGCATATATGATTTTCTTTAAAATTCAAAGAAAAGACAAATAGGAAATGTTTTTACCTAGGCATAATGATCACAAGGCATTAATAAAGCATTTGATTTTCTGGAAAAGAATGTGATAAAAATCACATTCGACTTAGGGCATGGGGAAAACCCTAGCATCAAAACCAAAATTACACCCTAAATTTTCTCATCATTTTACTTGGTCGACTTTGGAGAAGAGAGCTCTACACTTGGCCGACATGAAGTTAGGGTTTCAATGCAGGAACTCCACCATTCAAGTTGTTTTCTCTGTTATTCTTGTTGAATTTTCTTCTGCATTTGATGGTGAGTTGTTTGTTTTCATTTTGATGCATTTTTTACTCCATTTGAAAGAGAAAATGGGCCTATAGGTTGCAACCATGAATAGTTTTTCGATGCATTCTATATATTTTGTGTTTCTATTGCTGTATTGTTTTGTTTGGTCATCATGAGAGAGATTTGTTCAAGCTTTTGTGAAGTCTTGGTCATGGACTTGTACTAGTTTTCTTCACTCACAACCATGGTAAGCTCCATTTATTTTCCACCTTGTACATTCCCTTCTTAAAAAAACCTCGATTTGAGCTCATTTAACAAAAACAAGTGAAGAATGAATGATTTTTCTAAGTCTAGCCATTCTACAAGCCACAGGCTCACCATATGTATTTCTCTTATTTATGCAAAATAAACTCTTTTGGGCTCGACCCATGATGCAAAACTAATTTCAATGTTGAATAAAAGGACTTCTTGTATTTTTGTCACCATTTTCTGGGTTTGTAAAACCCATCATGGTCATGGCCATTAGCTTCAATATCTTCATTTTATGAGAGCTCTAATGTTGGCATGAGCTTGAAACCTTGTCATTTATTTTGTATTTACATTTTGAAACAAAAACCCTAAGTGGGTATCCTCATTTGTGAAGAAAAAACTCTCTCAGGCCACGGCCATGAGAGTTTAGTTGGGATTATTTGCATTCTTGTATGAGCTTGAATTACCCATTATCTCTTCATTTTGAAGTCTCACAGCATAAACCCATGTGGGTTTCCTCCTAAAGCTCAAAATGGGTTCCATTGTATTTGTTTCCACTTTAGAAACCTCGCTTTTTTGACATTGGCTCACTGTTCTTGAAAAGAAACAATGGTTTCATTTTTTTAAGTGCACACTACTATAGCTTCACTTTCTTGCTCTCAGAATGCAAATTCTACTTTGCTCAAAAATTATTCTTAATAGAACAAGCTATTTTCTTTACACTGTTTGCTTGAAAGACATGTTCCAATGGCATTTGTAATATTTTCTTTTCACTGCATATGTTGTACTAGAAATTACTTTCTTTCATTTTTTCTTGAAGTGCATAAGTACAATGAAGTTCAACTTTATTTCCAACCTTTTAGTTGCTTATCATTTTTTTCTCACATCCTCTACACAATTTTTAATTCACTATTTAGCATGGTTGCCTTGATATTTTCACACACTTGCTTATACATAAAATTACCCTCAAATGCACTGCATATGGATGCCTCTATTTCATTTACCTACTTTGTAAGGTTGTATTCAACGACCATGGTGTTTTCTATAAGTCATTTTCTATCCACTATCACCCATTCTAAACACTTGAATGTTTCCTAAAGATGCATTTCAAATTTCATTTTTACCCCAATTTCATGTTGCACTGCAATGAGATACCCCTTTGTATTTGTAGCATTCATAATGTTGAAACAAGCATTGAGTTTCTACAAACTAATTTCATGAAAGATGTTGCTTCAAGTTGCATCCAGCTTAAACATTTATTGTATTGTACTTTCAATCAACAATGCTTCTTTCTCCTTTACTCTTGTATTTCAAGTTTGCACCCACTTATTATAATTTTGTTTGTTGATGGACAAAAACTTGCTTCTATACTCTTGATGCATTTTTATCTGTCTTAGGTAGCAACAATTGATGAATCTATTCCTTGCATAAAATATTTTGAAATACAAGCACCTGATGATGGTGTTCTGAAGATTCTCCATTTGCTTTAGTGGCCACTTGATTGGAATTATGTATGCCTATTCACTATCACATTTCATGATAATGTACTCCTTATGATGATCTACTTGAGCAATTGATCATTTATGATCTTCAACTCATTGCACTTTCAGACTTGATTGTCCTAAATGGTCAATTTCTTGAGTTCTTATGACACTTATGATGTACTCCTTTAGATGCATATCTCTTTTGAGAAATTTTTATTGTTTCCTTTCTCAACCCCTCTCTTGAAAGTTAAGGGGTAACATGCCGAGCTCAAGCCTTGTGGGAGCCCGTTTTACACCACATGCAATAAATCTTCAAAATAAATCAGCAACATGGCTTTTCCTATACCTGCATAGGAAACAAACAATGTTAGATTAAAAAAATAAATTCAAAGTTATTATGATGTTTCTTCCTTTGTATTCTTTGGCACACTTCTTTTCTTTGCTCAATTGATTGAATGCACCACTTGAGTAGTTGTCTTCATTACCATTGATAGATGATGTAGGAGGGTTCATGAATTGAGCTCTAACAAAACTTTACAATCACTTGCAAGTTCACTTGGAAAATGGAAGCAAAGAGGGATTCACAACATTGAAGACAACTCGAAGACACATCTAGGCAATGACGACTATGTTCTCTCTTATGTGCTCTTTTCCTTCTTTATCTTTAGTAGTGCAGTGCACTCCTTGTGATTCATTGTATCAACTATTCCCATGGATTGTGTGTGACACTTGATTCTTCTTCTCATCCCAATGAATATAAAACAACATTTTGTACAATTCTTGTTCAATTCTATACTTTCCTCTTGCAAACAATGTATGGAACATTATGAATAGTTGAATACAAAATGAAAGCACTTCCTTTTACATTTCACACAATATTTTATGCTACAAATGATGAATGGAAAACTGAAACACATTGCACTTCTTTAAAACTCAAAAACTCAAATATATGCAATGGTTTAAGAAACTGCAGGAATAAACTAAAACTCTTCACCTTAAAATGAACTTTAATTAACCAACTCTGTCAATTTGAGTTGTGGTGAAAAATTGATAATAATCTTGGCAACCTTTGCTAGATGCTTGTCTGCTAAGTAGCAAGTCAGTTGCCTTAGGTAGATCCATTGGGAATGGAGTCAATTCTACCCCTCCAAAACTCAGGAAATCTAAAAATGAAAACTTGTAACACCACCAACAAAACAGAACAAAAAAAAAAAACAAAATGCAACAAACCAACAAGGTCTCAGTGGCCTGAAACTATGTGTGGAAGCACTTATGAAAAAAAAAACTAAAAAGAAAATGCTCTTCAAGCACTTATTAGCAACAACTACACTACTATAGTATAGGGGTAGAACTTTAAACCTTGGAAACAATGTTTTAAATGGTTCCTATTGATTGGTATCAGAAGCACCTCCCCACTTAAATTTGAGAGCTGAAATGAATTGTGTTCTTTGCATTCCGTTATTACATAAGGGCCATCCCAAATGGCATAAAATTTAGAATATTTCCTTGGCTTACTCTTTTGTTCATCCTATTTGAGCACAAAGTCTCCAACAATAAATTCTTTGAATTTTTCTCTTTTGTCAAAGGAGATCTTCATTTGCTCTTGATGAATTTCAAGCTTCTTCCATGCTTCCTTTCTAGATTCCTCCAGTTCCATTAGTTGTGCAAGTCTAACTTCCATGGGTTGTTCTTCTAGTAGCTCAAGCTCTTTGATAAAAGTAAAAGTTGGTAGCTCAATGGAGATGGGTAATTGAGCCTCCATTCCATAAGTAAGAAAATATGGAGAGCAACCAGTAGCCCTCTTAGGGGTTATTCTATTAGCCCAAAGGGCTAATTTCAACTTTTTGTTGCATATTTTTTTATTATCTTCCATGACCTTCTTGATGATCTTGATCAGGTTCTTATTGGTCGATTATGCTTGCCCATTACTCTATGGGTAGTAACTAAATTAAGTGCTCAAAAGATATTATTTCTCATATAGACCAGTTAGAAATCACTAAAACAATAAATGCTAAAGCATTATAAGAAATAATGGAATTTGGAACATTGAACGTGGACACTAAATCTTGATAAAAATTCAGAATAGATGCTTCATTTTCTTCTTTCAAAACAACAACCTCAGTCCACTTAGTAAAATAATTTGTGGCGGTCAAGATGCACTTGTGACCAACATTGGAGGGAAGATTAATAGGCCTAATAAAATCAAGCCCCAATTTAGCAAAGGGTTGTTCAACTTGGATAGGATTTAAGTACAGGGCTACAAGTTTATGTTTACTTGTGAACAAAACACATTTTTCACATTTCTTCACCCAAGAAAATGCATCTTTAAATATGTTTGGCCAATAATAACCAACCCTCACTATTTTTAGGGTTGTCGTTCTTGCTGCAAAGTGGCCTCCTGAAGGTCCATTATGGAATTCCTTTAACAACTTATCTATTTGGTTAGGCTCAATCCATCTCAGTAGAACTCCTTGAAAGTCTCTCCTAAATAAAACACCATCAACAATAGCATAAGGAATAACCTACAATCCGAAATACTTTCTTTTTTCCCTGTCCAAGCCGTCGGGGTGTTCACCAGTTTGCAAATAATTGACAATATGTTGTACACAACTTGCATTAGGAGATGAAACAATGGTTTTCTCTCTATTTCTTAACACCATTGCAATGTTCCCATCCTCTTCAAGGCTATTTTTTATGCTTTTAGCAAGTTGTTCACACAAAAGTTTTCCTCTAACAAGTTTAGTAACCTTAATGTCAACATCAAATTCCATTACTCTTGTTATCCAGCTGACCCTTTTATCATTAATATCTTTATTCAACAAGAAATATTTCACAGTAGGGTGAGCTACCAGCAAATGAATTTTTTTATTGGACAACATGTGACTAAAATTTTCAAGGCTCCTAGCCACTGCAAACACATGTTTTTCTACAAAAGAGTATTTTACCTCATAGTCGTGTAGTACTTGATTGAATTAGGCCATGGGCTACTCCAAGGCTTCATCATTTTTTTGCATAACATTCCAGAAACATTATCAACACCCCCACAAGCATATAAGATAAAATCTTTATTATAATCTAGATTAATGAGCATTGGGGCAGCTGAAGGTGCTTGTTTTATTTGCTTGAAGCTCCTCTTACCCTCCTTAGTCCAATTGAAAGGTGCATTCTTCTTCAGCATTTTTGTGAGAGGTTGTAATAAAGCTAGAATATTTAGTATAAATCTTGTCACGAAATTAATTCTTCCAAGAAAAATTTGGAAACCCTTTTCATGTGCTAGAAAAGGTAATTCAAGAATGGCTAAAACTCACACTAGGTCAATAGAAATTCCATGCTTAGAGACAATATATCCTAGAAGCTTACCTTCACGGAAAAAAAATATACATTTCTTTAGATTGAGAGAAACTCTAAATTCTCTACACCTTTGAAAGATTTGTCTCAAATGCTCAAAGTGTTCATTAGCATCTTTTGAAAATACCATGATATCATCTAAATAAAAAAGAACAATATTATTCATAAGGTCATGGAAGGCCATATCCATTTCCCTTTGGAATATCTCCCCTACGTTAGATAAACTGAATGGAATCTTCCTCTAAGCCATAGTGCCCCACTTAGTTGTAAATGTTGTTTTATGGGTATGTGCAGGATCATGATGGGCCAAAAAGTTGCAATATGATGGGTATGTGGCTGACGACTTATTTTTTACCCAAAATTGATGAAATGAAAAGGGTTTTTAAAGGAGATTCTCAACTTTCCACCAATATAAATTATGCTTTACTTTGAATTTAATAAGTAATTATTGTTCATTTTCTATTCAAATTACTACTAAAGTCTTAATTGATAGAATGATTGAAAAACATATATAGCTTTTAAATGGTATCACATTTTTTGAATCCAAAACATGTGTCACATTCTATGCTTTGCATACTACAGGATTAAAAAATGAAAAATTGAATTTCATGAACTTTTGACCAAGTTAGGGTGGTCAAACAAACAAGTTTTATATTTTTTAAAAGTTGTAATAAAAAGTCATAATTAATTATTTACTTGGAAAAAAAAAAAATGGGAGAAAAATATGCATCAGATAAGGACATGAGTCCTCTACTTATATCTAAAAATTATAAAAATATTATCATTTTTTATTGTGGTTAGGTGGTTACAGAATTTATTTTTTCCTTGAAATTGAAGTACTAATGCATTGAAATTTCAAATTTTCACCAAATAGATTTTTTCCTTTTTAAACAAACCTAGTAGTTTACATTCATTTTTCTATAGATTCTATTCTTACATATTTTTGAAATAATATAGATAACTTATTCAAATTTTTACGTCAAGTTGCCTAACTCTGATATTTCTAATTTTTTGGCCACTTAAGGGCCTATTTTTTCCATGATGATATTGCACATACCCTTATATTGATCCTCGTCCCTAACCAAAATCTGATTATAACTTTAGTACCCATGAAGCAATGAGAACCTATTAGAACCAAACACTACTTGCAGAATTTGCTCCATCGAAGGGAGCAAATAGTGATATTTAAGGGAAGCCTTATTCAAATCCCCAAACTCAACACAAAGTCTAATTTTTCCCATTTTTCTTTCTCACCAGAACCAAGTTAGGGACCCAAGAAGTGTGTTTAATAGGAAAAAATATGTTGCTCTCAATCAACTTATTTAATTCAGCTTTCATTAAATGCTCAAGCTTAGGATTCAAGGGTCTTTGTTTCTGCCTTATGGGTTTTGCATTAGGTTCTAACTCGATAGTATGTTGGGCTAGTTGGGGGTCAAAACCTCTTAAATCCTTGTATTTCCAAGAAAATATATCATTAAATTCTTGACATAACAAAATAAAAGCTTGTTGCTCTTCCTTAGTAGATACCTTTCCCAACTTGAGAAGTTTACCTTTGAATATTTCAATGGCTTCATAATGCTCCTGTTTAACAATCATGTTGCACTTGTCTTTCCTTACTTGGTCATCAAAATTAAAAACTAATTCTAATGTCACCAAACCCTTCGACAACTTATTTGATTTCAGTTGCAGAATCTAGCTTCCATACTATTGCTACGACTTCAACTAATTTTCATCTACAAATTCAGCTTCTACTATCAAGAAGCTCATAATCTATTCATCACTTTCAAAGACCTACCAAATCAAATTGTTATATGGCACAGAAGGTCTAACAACAATTTTAATATATTGTTGTGTTCCTACATTATGAACCTCATTTAGAATATCAAATTGAGCACCTAAGACAACAAGTCTATCTGCATGTTTGTTTTGAGTTCTAGGGACGAAAAGTAAATTAAATGCACCAAAATCCTCTATTAGGTCCCACACCCGATGCTTGTACTTCTTAAGTATGTCATTTTTAATGACATTCAAGTTCCTAACTTGATTAACAACCAATTTAGAGTAACCATAAACTTGCAAACATCTAATACCTCTTTTTTGAGCCCATTCGATGCCATGAATGAGGGCATCATATTCAACCATGTTGTTTGTACAGCTGAAAGTGAGCCTCAAGGCTGAATAATATTTGTCCCCATTAGGTGATACTAACACTGCTCCACCACTAACCCTCATTCTACATCTTGAACCATCAAAATACAGCTTCCAAAGTTAGCTTTCTTGTTGTTCGGACTACTCTTGATCTTTGACTAGATTAGGAATTGTTGCATTGGGCTCATGAATTACATAGACTCCTAACCCAACTTCTTATGTATGGCTAGAAGGGTCAAGGTCTTGATTTTTGAAAACCCACTCATCCAAGTTTTCTTCTTCATTGGATGAAATAGAGTCAAAGGCTATGGACTAACTCTCTAACCCATGAGTGTCTAACAGGTTGGCATTTATAGAGTTGGTGTTGTATGGCTCAATGTGAACTTTGGCTAATGGTTCAAACTCAATAGTCACTTTGGTTCCATACCAGGTTCTAAAGAATAAGTGAGACGAATCAACTGATAAGAAGCCTCCTAGTTTGGTGGTAATGTCTCTTGAGAGGTAGAGTGTGAAATGGGGAGGTAATTCAATCACATGGACATCTTAGGAAACATCAAAGTTGGGGAAAGCATGTAATGTGAGAGCCAAAGTTTTAATGATCCCCATTGTTTGAACAACAGATCCATGTAATTACACAACACCTTTTGACATATGAGTTCATAAACCAAACCGAACTTTTCCACTAAGCTTTTAGGCATAACCAAGCTACTAGCTCCTGAGTCTATCATATAGTTATGGAAAGGATTATCCCCTATAATAATGGTGTAGGGGAACCTACACCTTGGAATGAAAGGGAAAAGAGTCCTTGAAGGTTCAACAAATTTCATGATGACAATGAATTCTAGGATGGAATAAGAATGTTTTGTGCTTATTTATGCTTAATAAGGTCTAAAAAAGACCAATAATAATGTAATTGGGAGCACCTTGGGGTCTCCATGCCTCTTGGAGGTATTGTTTGTTTTTTAATGTGTTGTCAAGAATTTTGGGATGTAATAAGGTTCCAAGAACCATCTTTCATGTCTTGTAACAAGTTTTGGGTTTGAAGTCAAGTCTAGTTGTAAGAACAAGGTCGCCTTCCTCACCATGTGAACTTGGTGCATCTAAGCAATTTAAGGAATTAAGATGCCTTGGTGCAACCAGGTATTTGAGGGGAGTCTCCTTGATGTTTTTGATGTTTTTTGTTGTGTTTTAACACCTTTTAAATGTTTATTGTAAGTGGGATTCTTGAGAGTAGTATAAATTGCCTTAACTAGGCAATTAGGAGTCTAGTTTGGAATATTTTAAAAATTAGTTGTTTCCAACATCCAACTAATTCAAAAATCAGTTGGAGGGATTTGGAAATAGGTTTCAAAGGTTGAAATAGGCCTCTTTTGGTTGAGGCATGTTGATTCTGAAGTTTGGAGAAAGTTTGAATAAAAAGAAACCCTATTTTCTGTCATTTTCTGTGTGTAAAATTGCTGCTAAAACACGTGGTACAGAATTATTATGTATTGTACAGGCTGAAGACCATAATGGATCAATAGATAATTGAACTACCTTTCTTTTGGTGATGGTTTGAGCCTTTTTCATTAACAATTGAAAGAGATATTCGCGTTTTACTGAAAGTGGTCTGGAAAACCCTCAAAATTTGGGTTTGGTCTAAAAAGCTTTATAACTCGCCTTCTCCACGTGCTCATGGTCTGATTTTTGGTGGGAAGGTGAGGAAGATCATGTATTTTATGTTCTTGAAGGTCTTGGAGGATGGAAGGGGTTGTGGTGCAACTTTTGAGCAGCCCTAGGCTTGGCATCTCTATGTGACAAGCCAAAATTTGTTGCAAAAATCTGATTTGAAGTAAGATTTGTGAGTTTTCTGTTTTGTGTTGCTTGGGATCAGTTGGAATGATTTTATTGAAAGTATAGGAATGCATTCATTGGCTTAGGGGTGTTGGGGTGTGCCAAGGTAACCATACTTGCATTGAAAAGTGTCTTTTAGGCCTCCTTGTAGCATTAGAAAACATGTCATTTGTTGCCCTTTGTGTTGGAGTCAAAACTTGTGGTTTTGAGGGTTTGTGGAGGATAGTATCAAGTGTCAAAAACCAGTGAGTTTGGCCTGGTTTCATTCACTAGAAGGATTTTATGTTGACTGTCCCATTAGACAGGGCTACAAGGGTTGCAAGGCATAATATGGCAGCAATAGATAAAAGAGTGTTCCAAAGTGTGAAGTCTTGTTTGTTGGCTTAGTTTAGCCATGTTAAGATATTATGAGTCATTTCCAAGCCTCCTGATTGTATTTGGGTTTGTGGAGTTAAAATAATGCTTAATTTGCTCATTAGTTGTATGGTGTATTAAGGAGTTTATTTGAGTGTATTTGAGAGAAGCTCTTAAGAGATTGTCTTCCCCTACCACTCTGCATCAAATAAGGCTTAGATAAAATGGTGGAGGCTTCAATTCTTGATTTTTCTATCCACCTTTAACCTCTGAGTTTTTACTAAGTGCATTTTTTCTCTTTTCTTCATTAACAACATCTAAAGATGAAAGTTCAACTAATGCATTTTGTAATAAATCTTTTTGGCTTGGGATAAGTAATCCATGTCCATGATGGGAATGCTGAGTGTAGCTTTCTTTAAATGCTCAACCACATTAAAGGACACAATAATTACCTTTTTTTGTCCCAAAGAAGCAACAACGTCATTTACCTTTTTTTGTCCTCTCTACAAAATTTGCACCTTCGGTTGTGGGGTGCTACCACAATAGTGGTTTACACTTTCTGGGAGATCTTGATTTTTGCTAAAATCACATATTTTTAGAAAATATAATGATTCAAGCCTTGAAAATTTCCATTTAAAGGATTCCAATTGAAGAGGGTTTGATCAAACCACATTAGACCAAGCCCCCTTGGATAGAACCCCTATAGTTTTAAACCATACCTATAACGGAGTCTCCTTTACACCTATCAAAATGTTGATAAAAAACCACTTTTGATTTACCTTTTGTGGTATCAAATGAAATCATTTAAAAAATTTTTTTTGTAAGTATGTAGTTCTTATTATAAGCTTCCAAAAAAATATAATTTTAATTTAATTTAATTTGATTATTATATTTATTTTTTATTTCTTGTGATTGTAAGTTTTTCATTAAAAACCAAGCTCTGTATTTTACACATGTGAAAAAATAGTAGATTATTAAAAAAAATTGAAAAATATGAGTGCACTACATATTGAAGTCCTTGATCCAACAAGAAAAGACAAATTCAATTTCGATACATACAAAAAAAGTTACATGTTATATGGTCCACCTATGTCTGAATTGTATTTGGTTTGACTTTGAAACTTGATTAAGGAAAAAATATTCAATAAAATACTATCTAACCAAGTGGAAGCACTATATATTGGAGTTACAAATCTAAATTCGAAAGAATTAGGATTTTATCCTTCATGGAAAAAAAATTATGCATTATACGGTGAGCGTCACTCCTTAAAAATGTTGTTTTATGAAAAAACTAGTTTTCAAGGGAGATGGAAAAAGAGGTGTAATCTAATTCCAAAATTTTTGAAAAAAATATATTTAGAATCTACAGACAAAATTTCACAAAACTCTAGTTTGCATCATCTTCAAATTCCTCACGATTTAGCTGTTATAGGTGCTTGAAAGTGAAGATTTAGTTAGAAAAAATTATTTAAGTGTTCAGTTTGGCCAAAAATTGTAAACCACTATTGTGGGATCACCCTGTGCTGTGGGAATAGTTTGAGGTTGAATGGTATGAATTTTGTCCCTTGCAACTTTTTGTTGTAAATTTGTGGCTTGTTGTTCTGCTTCAACTGCCCTCTTTTTTAACCTTGTATTCATTGCAATGGGTGAACTTTTATAGTTCTAACCTTGGAAATGGTTAACTTCACAGTATTCAACACTTTTCCAATTTACTAAGGAAACCTTAGAGTTTCCTTGTTGTTCCACATTCTCATTTGGAAAACTTTTTGGGCTAGCATATTGATTATGTACCATGAGAACCTGATTATGTGGTTGATTGCACGGGTAGCACCAATCATGTTCTTGAGCCAAATTATTTTGTGGTATGAGCTCCCTTGAGGGGCCAACAACATTGATATTATAGAGCCAAAAAGGTTTTGGGTTGAAACTCCTCTTTTGGCCTTGGAAATAATTTTGAAAAAGGTAGCCTATTCAATTGATTTTTTTGGTAAGGAGCTTGGTAAGGCCTATTTTTTTGGCCAACTTGCTTCTTCGGGCTCACAAATTCATTGCTAGAGGTTTTACCAAAATTTTGTAGCATATTTTTTATCTCTTGGATTTATTTTCTTTGGTCTAGGATGGCATTATCTTGCACAACAACCTGATAACCTATCACTGAGATTGATAGTACAACATCTATAGGAGGAAAACTCATAGGGATAGGTGGTTGAACCTTGGAAAAGATAGGCATAGGCGGTTTGGGGGCTATTTTCCCAACCTGAATGAGATAATTTTCTACCCTTATTGCAATATCATATGCATTTGGCAATGTGAACACTACCATGGAATGAATCATAACTAAAATTTCACCATTCAAGGCTTTTAGGAAAAATAGAAAGGCGTGCTTGGGTGAGGGATTAACTATCAAGGGTATCCAATCCCAGGTTCTTTGGAACCCATAATTAAAATCAATCATATGTTCATGGGGAGCTCGCTTGATGGTGCTCAACTACTCTAGCAATGAAAGGTGGTCTGACTTGTCCATGAACTGTTGGTGTAGGCCATCGCCAAGCTAGTCCCATGTTGCAATGGAATTGGTTGGAAGCCCTCTAATCCATTGAAGGGCCTTTCCCTTCAATGAAGCATCCAACAATCTTATAGCCACGTTCTCTTCTGTCATGTTGTGCATTGAACATAATGTCGCCACATCTTAGATATGTTCAATAGGGGTAGTTTCATCTTCGCCAATGAAGTATGGTAGTCCTTTGAGTGTAGTAACTGGGATGTCTTCATGTCGAGCTAGCAATAATAGGTTGCCCTTTTTGAATGGTGCGAAGGAAAATTATCTTACCATAGGTGGTGCTTGAGATAAAGGAGTCAAATTCCCTTTCACAGAAACAATGGGGCTGAGCTCCAAAGGTGTGGAATTCACCCTCCTTGTTGAATCAAATATTCCCCTTGGTGTTCTACTTCTCCTTATTGGCAGGAAGGGTTACAAATATTCAAAAGGAGTTGGACTAGATCTGGTCTGAATCCTTCTCATTAGCTATTTGCACTAAATCGATAGTGTAACTAGAAATTAGGAGTCACTAGGTATTTTTTTTTGAAACCTTAATAGGCAGAAAATGTTGCTACATATACAGAACAACAACTTACAATTTTTAAAAAAAATCTAAAGATGAGACTCTAGGGTCGCACTGTGCATGCCAAAAAACTGTTGGCAATTAGGATCACACCCTTAGTCAAGTTGAGCATGCCTATCCTATTGCAACATGGAAACACTCTCAGATTTGTTGGTAAATCTATGAAAGAGAGTGAATCTTTAGAGTGGTCTGGTTCTGTCAGTAAAAAACCTAGTCTACTAGACATTTAGGGAAAAGGGGTAGAAGGAAAAACTAAAAATAGAGATCCTAAACTAAGGTGATTCACTAGCAATAAAAAGATTCTGACAATTTTTTCCACTCACAACTAGACCTCCAAAATTTTGATTTTCACAATCCCACCCTAAACACATAATCCACAAGTGATTTGCATAGAGGTTAATCAAACATAACATAGAATGCAACCCAAATCACATAAAACCCTTGAAAACAAACCTACAATGACAAGACATAAGAAGGATTTTTCATTTGAATCACAACTAACTTCATATTGTAATTGTAAATTTGAGCAAGTGGATGAGAAAAGAAGCTCTGCTATTTTATTGAACTAAAGGAGTCACAATTTCAGAATTTGAGTACATCAATCAATTTACAAAACTCTCTTAGTGGATAGGAGAGGAAGAAACCATTAATCCGAACTTCTGTAAAATTAGAACTTTTTCTAACTTATAGCCTCTAAGTGTCACCATAGTGAAAATAGCAAAAAATCTACTCCACTACATTTGTGAATAACAACTTTTCCCATTTTTGAGCTCAGGAAAAAAGCCTAAAAAATAGTGTCATAAACAGCTCCAAATGACACCAAAAAGATTAAAACTTTCCACCTCCAAAGGGTTGATCCAAAAAGTCCACAAAATCAGGTGTAACTAGCTAGAAACTAAAAATGGAAACTTTAGTTCGCCTCCTTTTCTCCAAATCCGCCCAAGTGAACTTAATTCAAAAATGGACATTTTTCAGTGAGGACTCAAATACTGCTTTTAAATAAGAATTAATTAAGCAATTCATAAGAATATTGCTTAATTAATGTTTTATAAGTTGTAGTTTCAAAGTAGAAATCCCTATTACATTCACGTTGATGCCAACTTGACTTCAATTACTCTAAATTTTTGTAATTTGAACTCAAATATTCTATTTTTTACAATTCTGAGTAAAATTTCATACTTTGCAAAAATCAAAATATTTAAAACAAGGCTCCTATTTTCTTGTTTTTTCTATAAAAAAATCATAAAAATCTTGGGCACTCATCAAATATGTTTATCAAAGCTCTAAGGGAAGCCCTAGAATGTTCAAGACTTAGGAAAATTTCAAAAACCCTAAGGTCATTGACTTGATTTTTAAACAATGCATTAATATCTCCCAAGGTTTAGAAAGGCTCACCTAAAATGGACAAGGCATATATGATTTTCTTTAAAAGTCAAAGAAAAGACTAATGGGAAATGTTTCGACCTAGGCATAAGGGCACAAGGCATTAATAAAGTATTTGATTTTTTGGAAAAGAATGTGATAAAAAGAACATTTGACTTAGGGCATGGGGAAAACCCTAGCCTCAAAACCAAAGTGATGCCCTAAATTTTCTCATTATTTTACTTGGTTGACTTTGGAGAAGAGGGCTTTGCACTTGGTTGCCATGGAATTTAGGGTTTTGAGGCTAGAACTCCACCATTTGAGCTTCTTTCTCTGTCATTCTTATTGAATTTTCTTCTGCATTCAATGGTGAGTTGTTTGTCTACATTTTGATGCATTTTTTACTCGATTTGAAAGAGAAAACGGGCCTATAGGTCATGGTCATGACTAGTTTTTTGATGTATTCTATATATTTTGTGTTTCTGTTGTTGTATTGTTTTGTTTTGCCATCATGAGAGAGCATTGTTCAAACTTTTGTGAAGGTTTAGCCGTAGACTTGGACTGGTTTTCTTCACTCACAGCCATGGTAAGCTCCATTTCTTTTCCACCTTGTACATTCCCTTCTTAAAAAAAAATCAATTCGAGCTCATTTAACAAAAAAAAGTGAAGAATGAATGATTTTCTAAGTTTTTCCATTGTACAAGCCACAACTTCACCATATATATTTCTCTTATTTATGCAAAATAAACTCTTTTGGGCTCGACCCATGATGCAAAAGTGATTTAAATTTTGAATGGAAGGACTTCTTGTATTTTTATCACCATTTTCTGGGTTTGTAAAACACATCATAGCCACGGCCATTAGCTTCAATATCTGCATTTTATGAGAGCTCTAATGTTGGCACTAGCTCAAAACCCTATTATTTCTTTTGTATTTTCTTTTTGAAACAAAACCCCTAAGTGGGTATCCTCATTTGTAAAGAAAAAACACTCTCTTAGGCAGCATCCATGAGAGTTTAGCTGGGCTTATTTGCATTCTAGTATAAGCTTGAATTACCCATTATCGAGCTACATTTTGAATTCTCATAGCATAAACCCGTGTGGGTTTCCTCCTAAAGCTCAAAATGGGTTGCATTGTATTTGTTTCCACTTCAAAACCCTAGCTTGTTTGACATTAGCTCACTATTTTTGAAAAGCACCAATGGTTTCATTTTTTCAAGTGCACACTACTGTAGCTTCACTTGCTTGCTCTCATAATGCAAATTCTACTTTACTCAGAAATTATTCTTAATGGAACAAGCTATTTTCTTTCCACTATTTGCTTGAAATACATGTTGTTGCAATGACGTTTGTAATCTTTTCTTTTCACTACATATGTTACTAGCAATTACTTTCTTTATTTTTTGCTTGAAGTGCATAAGCACAATGAAGTTCAACTTTATTTTTCACCTTTCAGTTTCTTATCATGTTTTTCTCACATCCTCCATGCAATTTTTAATTCACTCTTTAGCATGGTTTCCTTGATATCTGCACACACTTGATTATACAGAGAAACTCTATTTATCCTCAAATGCATTGCATATGGATGCCTCTATTTCATTTACTTACTTTGCAAGGTTGTATTCAACCACCACAATATTTTTTGTAAGTCATTTACAATCCACTATCACCCATTCTAAAAAATTGAATATTTCCTAAATATGCACTTCAAATTTAATTTTTAGCTCAGTTTCATGTGGCACTGCAATGCGACACCCCTTTGTATTTGTAGCATTCATAATGTTGAAACAAGTATTGAGTTTTTGCAAACTAATTTCATGAATGATGTTGCTTCAAGTTGCATTCAGCTTAAACATTTAGTGTATTGTACTTTAAGTCAACAATGCTTCTTTCTCCTTTACTCTTGACTTTCAAGCTTCATTTTCACCCACATATAATTCTATTTCTTGATGGGGAGAAACTTCCTTTTGTACTCTTCAGGCATTTTTATCTGTCTTAGGAAACAATAGTTGATGAATCTATTCTTTTCATAGAATATTTTGAAATACAAACACCTGATGATGGTGTTCTAAAGCTTCTCCATTTTCTTCAATGACCACTTTATTGGAATTATGTATGCCTGTTCACTATTGCATTTCATGATGAGGCACTCATGTTGATCTACTTGAGAAATTGATCATTTATGATCTTCAACTCATTTCATTTTCAGACTTGATTGTCCTAAATGGTCAATTGCTTGAGTTCTTATGACACTTATGATGTACTCCTTTAGATGCATATCTCTTTTGAGAAATTTTGAATTGAACATTTCCTTTCTCAACCCCTCTCTTGAATGTTAAGGGGTGGCATGTTGAGCTCAACCCTTGTGGGAGCCCATTTTACACCACATGCTATAAATCTTCAAAATAGATTAGCAACATGGTTTTTCCTATACTTGCACAAGAAACAAACATTATTAGATTAAAACAATAAATTCAAATTTATTATGGTGTTTCCTCATTTGTATTCTTTGGAGCACTTCTTATCTTTGCTTAATTGATTCAATGCACCACAAGTAGTGTTCTTCCTTACTATTGATAGACCATGTAGGATAATTCATAATCCGAGCTCTAACAAAACTTTACAATCACTTTTAGGTTCATTTGGAGAATGGAAGCAAAGAGGGATGCACAAACATTGAAGGAAACTCAAAGGCACATCCCTCAGGCAATGATGACTATGTTCCCTCTTATGTGATCTTTTCCTTCTTGTGGTGCTTGTTGAATTTCAATTTCAATCCATCTACGAATCTTTGTGATTTGTGCTTCCATTTTTGTATTCTCTTGGTAACCCTCTATATTTTCTTTGTGTCCAACAATGAATTTAACTTATTCTTGCAACACTTCTTGTTCGTAAAGGGAGTTATCTTGTTCTTTTTCTTCCTAATATGGAAGAGTAGTGTTGTGTACCTATTTCTCTTTATAATTAAATTGATTTGTTATGCCAGTATCATTATGCTTATTAGAATATTTATTTGTTCTTACTTCCATTTTATCTGGCTAACTAGGAACTTTTTTGTTTGTTTGTTGAGGTCTTCACCTTCTAAACATGTCTCTTGAAAAGGCTCATTGGCAACCTCTTCGATATATTATTTATGCACTCCCTCAAGAGCCTAATATTTCATCATTTCTAAAGAAATACCATTGCTCGATGCACTCGCTATGGTTCAATGTGAACTGTAGGAGTCACTTCCTCATTGATTTGCAAAATTTCATCAAAAATTAGATTTTCCTTTCTTATCTTAGGTGAAGACCTTAAATTAATTAGTTGAGGTTCAAGAATAAAATTTCCATCTAAATACATCTCTTGTTACATTTCTTCTTCAACATTAATAATATTTGGAGGTGATGAGGAATTTACCTTATCTAATTATTCTTGAAGTCTATAAAATTCCCCATATACCTTTATATTTAGCTAGGCCACTATTTCCATAATCATAATTGATTCTTCTTCTATTGAATGAGAGTGGCTTGTAACTTCGATTTATTAAGAAACTTCCTTCTCCATCTCCTCTTCCATTCTCATTATTTTGGTTATTAATGGTGGAGAAATAATTTAATTTCTTAAGGGTGAAAGAGGTAGAATTCTAAAACTATGGTTGTTTCCTCTTAGGATCTACTATTGGAGGTGGAAGAAATTATCTTGCTAAATCTTGTTCTACTATCAAGATAACCATATTTTCTTGAGCTAAATGAATTTCTTAGATAAATTAGCCACTAGTGATCCAATAATAATGATTAGGATGGTGGGAATAGGCTTGTTTGGGTCATTAGGAATTGTAACATGTAATTCCTTCATTGGATGTGGATTCTTCTTTCGATGCTCACTCTAGCTTCACACTTTTGGCATCCTATATTCTTATTTTCTATACCAAACAATCAAAAAAGTTTGCATCTTTACTATACTTTATCTTTCTCTTCTTATTTTTATCTCTCAAGTATTTGGTCACTACTCCTTTTAGTTTTATATCTTGGACAATTTGACTAAGCCACATTTGGATAGAATCTATTATTGGCTTCAATATCTCATCAACTGAAGACATCTCTAATAGTGACCAATTAGGATCTAGAATAGGGTCATCAAATATATGTTTCTTATTACAACTAGTATGCAAAAGAAATTACTATCCTCCTTTATCTATAAGGGAACATTGTGAGTACACCCATTCTTATGATTTGGTTCATTTTTTGTCTTTCATTTGACATTCTTCTTACTTCATGGTCATTTACATAGTAAGCCCAATAGTCTTCAATATGAGGCACATGCTTCTCCTCTTTGGAGACCCATTTTTCTAATCGTCCTATTGGATTGAATATTTTTTCCTTGTAAATTCAAATGGCTTCAATTTTAGTAGCTCCAATTCATTCTTAGATTCCTTAGCATTACTTTGATTATTGTAGGTATACTGACCTATATGTATAGGGATCTTCTTTCCTCCACCTTGGTGTTTGGAAAAGAAATATTCATGAGCTTCAATTATTATACTAGAGACTTGAAACAACACCACTATGTCATTCAAATATGTTCCAACAACTTGTAAGGAATTCCATTGAATCCTTCCATCTACATGAATGCGAATTTCATGAACAAATAGAACAAATTCCCCTTGGATCAATAAAACTTCAAGTGAATTTACTAAAATAATAATAGCTATATCTCGTTCGATTGTATGGACCAACCACATGAAAAATGAATCATTTACCCTTCAGTAATGTTTCATTGACTCTTTGAGTTTTAACTAAGGGTAAAATTTATAGACAATTTTTTGTCTAGGCTCATTTCCTAATGTTACTAATCTTTTCAATCCTACAAAGACCTTATTGCACAATAATTATCTAACCAACTTGCATGAATAAACCTTTTACATTTCTCCTCAACTTCCACATTTTTTTTTTCTAATTTTTCAAATGGATGTATAGATGGGTAATATGAGATATTATATTGAAGGTCTAATAGATCCCTTCTAGGCTCAATTCCTCATATACTGTACCTTCCTCAATTACTAATATTTTCTTATCATCGTAGTATTGTATGTATTCTAACATCAACTTTATGGTTTCCATAAACATTAGGAAACCTGTAACCATGTGTAATCTATTCAATTACATTCTTGTTTCCTATGGGGTGGCATTATCTATAGAAATCCTCTATTCGAAGTCATTTATATTTATGTTTTGTAGGTTGATGTTTGGAATTATTCCATAAGTTGGAATTGATCATTGATGATGGAGATATTCCTTGAAACTCATACCTCATATATTTATCTCTCCTCCTCATTACACACAAGATTGAACAATACTAGATGAAAATGATATGGTAAAATGTGTTTCAAATAATCTTCTCACATTCTCTTTCCTAGAAAATCAATATGTCAAGGTGGTTTCTTAAACACCATTAGGAAAATTGTGAAGTTGATAGGTGATTTTGTTCTCCTAGGTCATCTACCTTAGCAAGTCAAATCAACTACAGTGGGGCATATAAAAAAAAATCATGAAGATGCAAATGAACTATATGTATATGTATTTCTTTTATCCTTTAGAAAATCAAACTATACTCTAGATGTTAATTTTATATGTAAAATATAGCACACAAATTAATGCCACATGGAATGTCTTTTTATACCATGACATAGAAACATGTTGACCAAAAACTTGTGCCAAGTCCACTCATAAAATATAGTAGAAATGGGTGTGAAGTTGGAACTTGAATTTGACCTTTTGATCCTTAGTTTCATTCTCATGTGCCTCAAAATTAAATGAAGTCAATCTCATTCACATGGATACCAAACTCGAAGATGAAATGATTATTCGAATACATGGAGTAATTGTATCAAAAGTAAGTACAAATGGGGATGCATAAATTTTGAACAAGTGATGAATACATTAAGATGATTGTAAATAATGATAAAATAGGTATGGATGGGAATTGATCCATAAGTGAAATTTAACATGAGTATACCTCTTGTTGATATATTAGTGTTGTGTGTAAGGAAATGCACTTCAAAGCTAGAAAGAAATTGCAATAGAATCAAACAAAGACAACAAATCCAAAAAACACTTAGATTTGACCAAAAGAGGTCAAAAAGCATGAAATTTGATGAAACCGAAGTATGTCAAGCCTTTGATTGAGTGTATTTTTCCAATATTTTTGATTTTGATGTGTGCTCATCAATTTTTGGCACTATAACAACACTCCAATGATAAAATGATTGAGAGAGAGAGAGAGGATACAAATGTTTGATATATATGTTGAAGGGGAATAGTAATGGAGGGTTGAGATTACTTGATGGAGGTCAAGGGTGGAGTAGGATTTAGTCCTCTCACTTTATGGATGGTTCCAAGTGGCACCATGAGGTGAGTGGAGTGGGAGATGGTACTTTGGACTATGGGAGATCTTGCGATGAAGGCGAGGTTTGTCCTCACACTCCAAAGGTGATGATGTGAACGAGAATAAAGGAATTAAAAATTATTTGAGTAGAATTTGAGGGGACAAGACTCATGTGACATGGTAATAAGGCCATGTCACATGTACAAGGGCCCATGTGCATGATTTGATGGAGAGGGGGTTGACCTCACTTAATCAAGGATTAAGCAATTGTGCAAATAATTAGGGGTTAGATTAAGATTCGATTAGGGAGAGTAATGAAAAGTGATGGAGGACGAGACATGTGAGGGGGGAATTTAAACAAATAGAAATTATTTATTTAATTTATAGGAGAGAAGGGATAAGGTAGGATAGCCATAGATAAATAATTAAATTAAATTATTTACCTTAGTATTTAGCAGTGATATAAGGGATTAAATTGAATGAATGTAGGATAGTAAATATTAATTGAATAATAAGAATATTATTTAATTAATATAGAGGATAAGAAATTGGATGAATTAGGGATAAATTGACCAAACGTTCAATTTTAGGTGTCTACAAACTTGCATTAAAATATTCCACCAAGATGGTCACAAAATTAAATGATAAAATATTGTATGTTTACAAGTTTAACAACTACAATAGGATATCAATATTTTCTACTTGTGCTCTAAAGTTAATAGCCTTGAGCCACATGTAGCAACAACCCATCATTTTATTGTAAATATATACATATCAATATACATGGCAAAAAAAAACCATTTTTATTATAAAAACTATTAATATACAATAACTATACACATCAAAAAAATGAAATGAAATGAACAAATAGGAAATAAATTATTTATGATACAAGAAGTACTTGCAAAGTGACTAATTCATGGCATTACAACAGATTTGAAGTTATAGTTGATAATAAATAATTAAGTTAGTTTTTTTAACTTGAAACTAAATGTCAAATTACTCAAATATATATAGTGAATGCCACCCTTATTCAAATAACAATTGCAGACAATTGGATTTATGAATAAAATATTATTTATATGTTATAGATAAAAAGAAATATAGATACTATCTAATATTTATTTAGTATAATATTTATAGTATACATAATTAATAAAGCATGTTGACATAACATAATTTTAAAATATGTTAATGAACATTTTAGCATTGTCATCGCAACAAATAAAATATAATAATATAATATAGTATTTAAATGACTATGCAATTTTTGATGAATCACAATGTCATAACATTGATAGTAAATTTTATAATACATTGTAAAAAAATATTATTAATATTTTAATTTACATATAAATTATAATGAAATAATTTTTAAGATTAATAACATTTTATTAAAAATATACATATTCTATTTTATTAAAAGATAGAATAAATTATAGAGTTTTTTTTTTTTATTAATTGAAAAACAATTAAAAAAATTCCATCTCTCCCATTACTTTGCTGGGCAAAACAAATTATATATAAATTATTTCCCTTGAATCAGAAGTACAAAATCTCTGTCCAAAACTCAAATACAATAGCAACAGAAGAGTTGTTTAAACAGCTACACGCGGCATAGAAGAAAATAAAAACAAAACAAACTACAGTATTACTCAATTTAATCCCTATCGCGCAGCACTGGTATAGATGATGTGGCAGACGGGGTACTGGAATCGCATTTAATTTTACAGCCTTCTTCAGAGTAATTCCAAACTCGTCAGTCATGTCCATCTGTTCGCAGCTCATCCCATCCGGAAGTGTCCACTCAAACAAATGAAGTAAAGAAGCCAAAACCAAATTAATCATACGACTTGCCAATGGAAGCCCTGGACAAATCCTTCTTCCCGATCCGAATGGAATCAGCTCAAAGTTTTGTCCCCTGTAATCCATCTTGCTATTCTCACCATCCAAAAATCTCTCGGGTA
Organism: Sequoia sempervirens; assembly: GCA_007258455.2. Taxonomy (NCBI): domain Eukaryota; kingdom Viridiplantae; phylum Streptophyta; class Pinopsida; order Cupressales; family Cupressaceae; genus Sequoia; species Sequoia sempervirens. The sequence goes on from VDFB02000002.1 coordinate 5,421,756, forward strand.
GAAATTCCAAAGGCCTGTTCCAAATTGCAGGGTCCATCCCAATGGCCCACGCGTTCACTATCACCTGGCTGTCTTTGGGTACCACAAATTCTCCGATCACGCAGGAGCTTTCAGCTTTGTGGGTGAGTAACAGAGGAGCCGACGAATGCAATCGGAATATTTCCTTCACGGCTGCATGGAGATAAGGCAGACGATCTGCATCACATTCTTCCACTCTTTTATTGCAACCAACGACTTCATCCAATTCTTGTCGGACTCGATTTAATTTCTGCGGATTGTGAAAGAATTCTGCCATTGCCCATTCTATTGTTGTAGTGGTCGTTTCAGTACCGGCAACAAACAAGTCCTGAAAGAAAATACTACAATTATATATTGGGGCTATAATATCAGAAATTTATGAGATTAAAAAAGGTGGTCCATTTTAGTACTTACGGTTATCAAGGCTCGGATATCAACCAGAGTAAAGTCTTCGCTTCTGAAATCCAGCAGTACATCCAGAAAATCCTGGTTGAAGTCATTCCGCTCAAGGCTTTCGCTCGCAGAGGCGAGTCTTTTCTGTATGAACAAATCCACAAAGTCATACATACCCTTCAAATGCTTGGCTGTCTGACGGCCCACGCCCTGCAGGTCGACGAACCGGAGAAACGGAGAAAAGTCAGCCAAATTGGGCGTTCCGCCTAGCTTCATCATCTCCCAGAAGGAATCTTTGGACCCCGCAGAAGCCGGATTGTACGGATCGAAGACGCTTGTGCTGAAGATCATGTTGCCTAACAAATTCAGAGACGTGGAGAACACCGTCCGCCCGACATCTACAACCTTTCCCTTGTCTTCATAAACGAGTCGAACTGTGTGAAATACTTGATGTCATCTGAGATGTTGCAAAGCTTCGAGTCGTTTGTTGCTAAAAAGCTCAATAGTTGAAATACGCCGGAGACGGCGCCAGTTAGCTCCATATTCACCCCAAATTAGGGAGGACTTGTGATGGGAAAGAAACTTGGCGGGTTCTATCACCATCCGCCCCGCCAAGATGTTGTCGTACGTTTTGAGAACCTCCTTTGCCATGGCAGGAGAGGAGACCACTATTGTTGTTTTCATGCCCAGACGGATTGTCATGAGTGGGCCATATTGCAGAGAGAGGGCATAAAGAGATTCGTGAGGCCTTTTTCCCAGCTGAAAGAGGTTTCCTACAATAGGCCAAGCAGGAGGTCCAGGAGGCAGAAGAAGCCTTGTCCTATTCTCCCTTCTCCACAGAAACAAGAATAAAAGTGAACCAGCAATAAGTAGCACAGAATACCAAGAAAGCGGTGGAATATCCATATTAACTGTAAACAAGAAGATGATTATGTCCTTTTGTTTTGCAGTACACCCTATTTTATAGGCAAAATGTATCGTATTCTTCGGCCTTCATGGGAACGCATGACGTATCGGTATTTTTACAGTCGAAAAGATTCTCTGAACGTACTATAAACAGCTCGTATGTTCACTATTAAATCAATATTACCTGTCGGTGGCACTACTTCTGAATGCACCAATAATGGATAACTTGTAACCACCAATAATAGTATTAAGCAAATATTTCGTAAAATACTTCATAATCATGGCACCAATTGCCAGACATAACTTGTCCCTATGTTATAGACATATGCATACCTTCATGTTTTACACCCTATTCTTTGGTTTATCATATAAAGGCTATCATTCCGGTTGAGCTCAAAATTCCATCACTATGCATATCCCTTTGTATAAATTATTTTTAGATTTATGATTATGGAAACATAGTATCATCTTAGATGAGCATTGATATAAGGGTGTAGAAAAGGAATGATTTCTTGTCTATGAGATTTCAATGAAAAATTAAAGGTAAATTCAAAATAGGGAAGAACATGTTTTTTAATGATGTCTTGGACTAAGGATCTATTATAAGATATAATAGTGCAACCTTAGGTTATGGTTCATCAATAGTTAGAAATATTCAAAATTCAATAATTTGAGTTGTAGGCTGCACAAGTGTCTTGGACTTGAATTTTCAAGTTATATAACTACATTTTTTAATATTTAAGGGCTTGAATTTTGTGGGTAGATTTATGAAGTTTATAATAGATTAGAAGTGCCTGTAGAAAAAAATAGTTATAGATCTATTTAAGAAAATTTGTAGAATCTCCTAGAACATGCTACATGCATAGGTACACAATTGAGAGTAGAATCACAAAGTGAATAGTGTAAATTAGGCAATTTCTGAACTTACGCTTGTCAAAATGGATACAAGTATAAGGTTATATGATATTTTAAAAAATAAAATATTCTCTCTCAAATTATAAAATTCCCTTAAATGTTGTCATCAATAATGCTACACACTTTTTTACAATTAAAGAATCATTTGAGCTAATTATTTTGAATATGTTATTATATCCCAATTTAATATTTGGAAAAATCTATGGAAAATAATAGTACCATTTGATGTATTTCCTTACATGAGGTTAGCATTATAGATTTAAATTAATTTACCAAAAAATATTTAAAATATCTTTAAAAAAATTCATGAGTTACCTCCTCTACAATTCGTTCAAGAGTGTCAACTATTCTAAATGTCATAGTTAAATCTATGGTGACACTCAAATTAAAATCTATCTCTAGTTGACAAAAAGAATGGCTTCAATATATGTAAAACATCAAAATTTTGATGATTAATGTTGATATAAAGGTGAGAGATAACAAGATTCATGATTAACCATAAGAAAATTGATTGTACCATTATCACACAAGATACATGTATGGTTACAACTAGTGATACTATTCTTTCTATATTTCATGATGTTCTTGTTTGTATGGTTAGGAATAGTGATGCTATTCTTCTAATTCTCACTACATGCTAATATTGAAGATGATTAAGGATTCTTAGATTTCATGACATCATGTAAAGATGAACATGAAAAAGTTGATAGATCCTCTCTTACTCCTTCACACATGGAACATGCTACACATGAACAACCACCTTTGGTTCTTCATCAAGATACTTCTCACAATTAATGTTGTTCTACTTACGGTTCCCAAACTAGTGTTTAATTGATTTTTAATTTATCATTTTCTACACTACGTAGTAAATATGCTAAAGGATTTACAATCTTAAATATAGAAATTGGGATATACTGGAAAAGGATTATATTTAAAATAATAAATTTAGTAGAACTCATTCAATCGAATAATTCTAGCTAAAAAAACTCTCTTACTTTTAATATTAATTCCAAACATTCTCATAATTATGAATGTAAATATACATAAGAAAAAACTATGTCAATAGAATACTAGTGAGGTAATCTTTATAGTACATTATATAGTATAATTTCTAAATCACTTAATAATTAATAATATATTGGGTTAACAATTAAGACTAAGAGGACCATTTATTTTATGGTTTGGTGTCCTACTTGATTTAATTGTGGTATCAATTATTAGCCCTCAATTATGGTTCCTAAAGGGGATCTTGCCAAGGTCCAAAGGGTAGTTTGTATGATATTTAACTCCACAAGTGTTGGTTAAGGTATTCTCTCATATTGATCACAAGTTTAATCTTATGTACATGCTAAGCATGCCTTTGTGCACTAGTATGTTGGTATGGAAGAAGGAGAGTTATCTAGAAGCCAAGAGGATGAGAACCCACCAAATCATCCAATCAATAGTGGGAAAATCATTCATTTGTAATTATCAAGGATTCATAAGTGGTTACATAGTCATTTTAATGTATCTCTTATTAGTGGTATCTTGGAGGAATGTTGCTTTACAAGAGAATATGCAACTCAAATTAATTTTATGAGAATTATAAGATGTCAAGTAGTTTATATATCTTCCTTGAGATGTTCCAATCAAGTAATATATCTTCTTAATTTTAGGAAAGTGCATTACAAAACATTAAAAAATTACTATGGATGGATTAGTACTTCAAGCCATCACATTGGAGGTTGGTGGCACTTAAGGATGGATGAATTTCCATCATCTCAAGTTCACTTCTCACTTTGAGATGGTTTTTTGCATGAGAAGAATTTTTTATTTATTTCTTTCTTTCCTTGTTTTGATTAGATTAATGTTTAAAGGGATAGTAACCATATACAAAATAGCCATAGATGCCCAATAAGGGGGCTCACAAGAAGTGAGACACCCAAAAGAAAAATAGAGAAGCACTTACAAAATGAATAGCAATAGAAAACAAAAGAGAGAGCACAAAACAAAACCAACAAGGGACCGATCCAGCTACTTGTCACCCAACAACTTAAGGTCATTGATGGCTTGCCACTCTTTAGCCATGAACTAAAGTTTCTCCTCAAAGGTCAAAGGCCCGTTGTGAGTGGGCTAGGTATCCTTAGTATTAGGCAAGGAAGAGCTACCTCCTTTCTTACATTTTTCCTTAGAGTGACAGTATCTTGACTATCATCAACAACCCTTTTACCATGACTATTTTGAAGTTCCTTCTAGAAAACTTGGATAGTGATTGTGGTGTTTTTTATGGTCTTCTTGATAAAGTCCACAATATCCTAGAGGCACTTTAGAGTCTTATCTTAGTTAGTGTGCATGGTGTCAATTTCCTCCTAGAGCTTCATCTTATCATCCTCCATACCCACTAGCACTTTGAGCTCTTCAATGTCTCTCTCCCAATTCACCCATTTATCAAAGGACTTGACAAGAAAAGACAATAGACCCCAACACAAGTCATCCTCAACCTCACTTGGCGAGCTAGTTCACTTTTTTCTTTAACACCTTTTCCTCAAACACCTAAATTTTGTCATTGGCCATGATCAGCTAGGTCAACAACCACTTGAGGATATCATTTTAGATATTGATGACTACCGATATATCATTCAATTTATTCTTCAAGAAAACACATTAAGCATAGACCTCTCTGTCCAACTAGGGCTCAATAAAGGCACCTACCATATTAACATAAAGGTTGGGGATCTCTAAAGACTCTGGAGATTAAAAGGGGAAACCTTAGAAACATCGTCATGGCTAGGGGAACTAGTTGGCGAATTAACAAGGGTGGGTTTACAGGACTCATCATTTTAATTCTTCATACCAGAATCTAATATACAAATAGGGGTAGGGTCAGCAAACAAAACACTTTTTTTAGGGTTGGGATACGGTTCCTTAGTGGTAGGGATTTTACCTCTGACCCTAGTAATTCTAGAACAAGAGGAAAAAGTTGACATAGAGCCAATATTGGAAAGGGGATTGGCAGGGACTCTCCAAGGGTTTGGCAGGGTCTCTAATGACAAGGGATCCTCCAAGGGTTTGGAAGGGTCTCTAATGACAAGGGATCCTCCAAGGTTTTTGCAAGGTTTCTAATGACATACCTCATTAAAACCTCTGCCAACCTACTCCCCAACCTGGGAAGGTCTTCTCTAGAAAACCCATTTTACAAAAAAAATGGCATTTTCACCTGTGTCGCCAAGAAAATGTATAGTTGGACATTTTTATATTTTGGCTTGATTTTTCCTAGATTTAATGTTGTAATGTGGCCAATACATTCACATTAGGTCTTGGGTCCTTATGACTTATTAATAATTATTCTTGGATGTCTTGTAAAAGTGTTGTGAAGTGTTGTAACCCACTTTCAAATTTTTCTAGGACCTTTCCATTATAATTCACATAAATATCTCCATATTATCACTTACCAATTCTTATTTCAAAGCTTTTTAAAGAGTTGTTACAAACTCCCACACTTTTCTAGACTTGTCATCACTAGTTCAACCCTTTCTTGTGTTTATATGACCCCTTAATACACTTTACAACCCTACTTAAGTGTATTTTAGGATATTATTATTGTTAAACAACATTTAATGCACTTTAATCCCTGACACCCACTTAATTTTCTTAAGTGGGACTAAGTCACCAATAGGGGTGACTTAGAGTCCTATTTGGCACAAAAATCAAAATTATTTCAATTTTTTGGTAGGATTTTTCTCTCTTACCCTTGAGGTTGGCTTGTGATGTGTTATTTTCTAGAAATATTATAAAATCAAGTATAAATAAAGGGATTTTCTCTCATTTTACCCCCCATTCATTCAAGTACTCATCCAAGCATTCTAGCATCAAAAGCATTCAAGCATTCAAGCATCTTAGGCACTATCAAGCATCTTGGAGCATCTTATTTATGAAATTGTTATTTATAGTTCATCATTTTCTTTCTATCATTTCATTTCTAAGGGTTTGATTACCAAACCCAGGTTTGACCATGACAAACCCCTTACTGTAACCCTTAACCATTTTCCCCCTCTTTGTATGTGTGTTTTATATGACTTGTATGCAAATTTTTCAATGAGAAATGTGATAAAAGGTTGTCAACAACTCATCAAAGTCATTCAAGTCAACAAATCCATAATTGAAGCTTGGATATCTCTTTTAGCATGATTTATGTAGAATCTAAACCAAACACCTATCAAGGAATGAAGTGCAAACTGGTAGCTGTAGATTCCTATCTCAAATTTCTCAAGATTCCTAGGTGAACTAAGTCACCATCTTTAGTGCATTAGTCCCACTTACAGGCATAAAAATTTATTTTTATATTTCTAGATACCCTTTTGGTAGAAACTTGTTATAGTAGAATCTCCACAAAATAGGACTAAGTCACCCAACTTGGTGTAAGTGTCCTAGTCAACATTTCTAGTCAACTCTACAGGATTCTAGAACCTCTATATATCATATTTCAACTTCTAGGTGCACCTCTCCATTTCTATTTATTTATGTTATTGTTTATTTGCATTCTTGGGTTTATTTTGCATATCATAATGTGTTTTCAAACAACTTGCATTTCTTAGGTTTTGCATTAATAAATCATCTTATTTTTAGTTTATTGCACATAGATCATTGAATTTAGACATATTTTAGACCTTTTAGCATTATTCTTGAATGTATCGCTAAATTTTTGTGAGCTACCTTTCTTCTTTTAGATGAAAACCCTAAAGGCACAAGAGAGTGTTTACCTACAAAATTTTGGTGACACAACACCCTCCTTCAAGAACCTATCCATATCCTTATGATAATGACCCTTTGAATTCTAAGGAATGCAAGCCTCATCCAAGGAAATCCTAGTGACTTTGGCAATGAGCCCCAAATTGAATTGGAAGGTTTGCTCAGCAATGGTTAAATTTCCCTCATTCCAAGAGCTAGCAAACTCCATTGAAATATTAGAGGCGTGCCCTATCATACCTTCAAAATACAAGGCCATCTTGACTTATTGGAGGATGGTCCAAACATACATGTCATTTTTCCACACCTTGCAGGAGTTGGGTTCATCTTGAACAAGATTGAATCCCACAAAATAATTCACTGCAAACAAAGCAAGCCTTTGAACGTTGTAGAAACACCCAGAATAATGTGTAAACCAATGATGAGAAGGCTTATGAAAAGATTGGTCAGGAGAGATGGAATTCCATAAATGCAATTCGTGCTAGCTATCCAAAGGAGCTAAGAAGGACTCCAGCTCGAGCTCAAGGTTGTACTTTTCATCTTTAAAAAGTAAATTACACACATGTCTAGGGATATGAGAAATATTATCCCATATAGTCACTTTAGAAGTGAAGGATCCTAAGTTGGTGAATGTATCCACCACTTTATTCCCCGCATGAAACATGTGAGTAGATCTATAATTATCAGAATTCATCATAATATTATAAGACAAGAAGATGGGGTCCTGAAGAGACCAACAAGGATTTTCCATCCCACTTAGCATCATTATGGTATTTCTGGAATTATCTTCAATTTATAAGATGAATATACCCACGTTCTTGGCTATATGGATACTACATGGTAGAAAGTTGCCACCTCAAAAAAAAAAGAATTTTGAACTCCCAAATTCACTGCATATGCCATCATCCTTTTCCCATGATGGTCTTTGATGACACCACCCCCACCCACTTGACTTGGGTTAACTTTGGTTGAGCTATCAAAATTGCACTTAAGTTCGTTGAGCTCAGGGAGGACCAAGGAGTGCTGCTCCTACCAAAGGGAATATGAGAGCTTAAAGCATTGAGGGCCTCAAAAAAAAATTTGAGATGAGGTAATAGAAAACTCCAAATTAGAAGGATTCCTTTCTAGCTTACAAGAGGTTGTGATGATTTTCTTGACAATCAAATGAATAATCTTATTAGCCACATCTTTCCAAGGACTTTTTTTATCCCAGAAGATCATATTGTTATGCACTTTCTAGAGTGCCCAACCTATGAAAAGAAAATCCCACCACCATATCTGAATGAGTAAAGGATGGAAGACCAGTGAGAACCAACTTAGTATCCTTATGCCAAACCCAACTAAATTTGAATAAATATTGAATCCTTTTTCAAACCTTCCAAGAGTAAGAACAATGGAATAAAAAGTGAGAAATGGTTTCATCTTCCTCTTCACATAGAAAGCATATGCTACTAAGATGATGATCACATTTCTGCAAATTATCTTGAGTAAGTATATGTTCATGGAAAGAAGTCTACCAAAATATCTTAACTTGGGGCAAGGAGTTATTCCTCCAAATCTTCAACCAATTGAACTAAGGGACCCAATCACTAGATAAAATGTTGTATCCAAAATAAATAGAGTATTTACCTTTCTTAGAATCCACCCAAACCAAAGAATTAGGAAGATTGGAGTTTAAAATATCGTGATTCTCAATAGTTTTGAGAATATCTGAGGTGGCTCAATGAAGAGGAGGGTTACACCAATTAGGATCAATCTTCCATGTGGAGAGTTTAAGGAGTGGTCCAAATAATCTAAGACCTTAAGATCGAATCTAGAATAGAGGTTTGATTTCATAGCATATTAGATCAAATGGAGACTAAGATAATTCTTTGAAATCCACTTTTCATCCCAAAAATAAACCAAGGCACCAGTACAAACTTACCAACTAATACCTTTAGAAATCAAATTCTTACTTTTTTAGATAGTATTCTAGAAGATGGACGCAAAGGGGGTTTCAACATCATGAAGGAAGGAGATTCCTTCCCTACCATGCAAATACTTATCTTTGAGGATAGAGATTCATTCAACCTATTTATTGAGAAGTTTCCAAGTGACTTTGGTGATGAGAGCCAAGTTCATCTGTCTAGTTTTTTTGAAGTCTAGGCCACCATAAAAAAATTTTAAAGCGCATAGTGTCCCAATTCACTAGGGATTAATGATTCTTTTCGTTCATTCTAGACCAAAGGAACCTTCTTTGAATCTATTCTAACTTATCAAACCATGAAGAGGGCACAAAAAGAGGACATCAAGTATATAATGAAACTTTAAAGAGTAGAGTTTAGAAGAAGATCTTTACCTGCATTGTTGAGAAGGGCCCCCTTCCAAGCCACCATATTTCTTTGGAATCTTTCCATCCCTTCACTTCTACCATCATGGATTCCCATAAAAAATCGTGTCATCCATGAACCTTTTATGAGAAATCAGTTATGAAACCGAAAAGGGAGAGAAGCCAACTAAAGCACTATTTAGAACCCCTTTCAATATATTGTGACCAAGGAGTTCAACAATCAAAATAATGAGATAAGGGAACAAGGGATCCCCTTTACATATCCCACAATATGTTGAAAAATCCCCTTGTAGAGTTCCATTAAGGACCACTAAAAACATGGGAGAAGTAACACAACCTTGAATAAGAAATTTAAGATTGTACTTGAGAACTTGAATCTTTGCAACACTTCAAACAGAAAATTCTAGGACACTTTATCGTAGTCTTTGGAGATATCAAGCTTGAGAGCCATGCTTTCATTTTTTCTCTTACTCATGAAATGAATAATTTCATGGAACAACATTACAACTGTTGATGTTAATGATAGTGTCGGTCATATTCTTCTAGTGATCTCCTTTGCTTCATGTTAATAAATTAAATCATAGCTTGGAGCTATTCAATTTATTGAGACATCGATTCACTCAAGAGGCATGATTTATTATTGAGTTGCAATTTTTTGTTAAGGTTGACATGTTGATTAATGAAGAGGCATGTTCAATAAAGAAATACATTTGTTATCAAGCCGACCTTGAAATGGCATGATTCCTTATGTGGACGAATTGATTTGAAGAGTGACAAAATTTTGATATTGTATATATATTCAATGTTTCTCTCTTTGTTGATCATTCATTCCATTCAAGCATATTCGTCACAAGTTGAGATCATCAAGTGCGAATTTATTTACAAGTGCAGATCATAGTTGAAGGCCGAGTTTCTCTATCAGCGAATTGTCTCTTTGTATTTTTGTGTTGCATCATATTTGGTGCTTATATTCTAGTCTGTAAATTGACCTCTTATAAGGATATCATTGTTGTTGAAATTCAATATATAAATGATATATTGTTGCTGGGTTTTTCTCCCTCAAGAGGAGGGTTTTCCCAGGGTATCTACTATGTCTTTGTGTCTAATTTTGAATTAATTTTCTATGCACTTAATTTGATCACTAAATTTAACATGGTATCAGAGCGGGTTTGAGAAGATCATGATCAGATTTTTCCTTACAGCTATACTCTATTCTCTTCTTGATATTTATTTGTCTATCTCTACCTTAGTCAAGATGGTGAACAGTTTAAAGATTGAGGATAGACTCAAGGGAGCATCCAAATATACATCATGGAGGTTTAGAATCATGCTCACATTGGAAGAGAATGATTTCACTGAGTTTGTGGAGACCAAAGTTCCTGAACCAGAAGAGGAAGAAGAGAAGTTGCAATGGAGTAAGAAAGGCATCAAGGAAAAGAAGTTGTTGGTTGATTCCATCAAAGACCATATTGTTCTGATTGTCTCCAAGCTAGAGATGGCAAGAGATATGTTCAAAACATTGGAGGAGATGTATGAAATCAACAACACAAGTCGGGCACTTGCAATGAAGCAACAACTACACCATGTGAAGATGGTGAAAGGAGAAACAATGATTTCCTATTTCATGAGGATTTGAGAATTGAGAGATCAACTCTCTACAATTGGTCATGTGGTCAATGATAAAGATTTGAGGATGCTTGTTCTCAATGGTCTTCCATTATCATGGGAGTCCTACATTCAAGGAATCAGTGCAAGATCCAAACTTCCTAATTTTGATCACTTGAGGACTGATTGAATTCAAGAAGAGTCAAGGTTAGTGGCTAGAGGTGTTGGTCAAAGTTCATCTAATGAAGATATTCATGTTCTTTCCTCCCAAGCTTCGAAGAAGAAAGGAAAATATGGAAAGGAAGGATTCTTCAAGAGGAATCAAGATAAGGGAAATGATGGTGCTCCCCCTTCCAAGAAAAAGAGATACTTATCCAGGATCCAATGCTTTAGGTGTGATAATTTTGGCGACTTTGCTAAGCATTGTCCAACTAGACCTAAGCAACAAGCCACCGTTGAAGATGTTGATGATGCTTCTCCACAGAAGGATACATGCGAATATTTTTTCTACTCATAATTATCAAGCAATGTACCTACAGACACCAACACTTGGCTAATTGACAGTGGAGCTTCTCGACACATCATAGGTTTTAAGGAGCACTTATCAAGCTTGGTGGAGAAAGAGTCTTCCGAACAAGTCATTATCAGAGATGATGCAAGCTACTCTGTGAAAGGGATTGGGATCTCTACTCTTCATTTGGATTATGACATCACACTTCAATTTAGCAATGTTCTTTATGTTCCAGGTGTGTGATCGATTTTAGAGTATGATAAATATGTAAAAGAAATAAATCAAACACACTGATAGAACATTATATCAAAAACAAAAAATAGAAAGAACAAAGATGCAAACTCAGTATTATGTTGTCGATGCCATCCTATCATCCTCTATCTCCAGTGTTTTTTTGATTCCAATGTGCTCTCAAATTGTGTATTAGGCTTCAACAAATAGTCTTCCTAGAGAACATGATTGAGTATGAATGCATGCAATGCTATGCTAAGACATGATTATTCTGTTGCTAAACATGATTGATAAGATGAAATATTATGAATTTGACAAAAGCTAAGATGATAAAAACAATGCTAAAATGCTAGAATGCAAGTAATCTCTAATTAGAACCAATTCTTGGATTTATAGTGATATTTATAGAGTTTTCAAAAGATTATGATTGGCTGATGTGATCAACGATTATGAAAATTCTTGGCATATCGAATGGTTCAAGATGGATGAGACTAGAGAGAAAAATAGAAGAAAACCAAAAAAAAGCTTTGTTTCCTCTTTCGAAGAAGAGATAAGATGAGATGATAAAGATGAATTGTAAAAATCATATTTTTGTGAGATTATAGAAAGATTTTGAAGATAAATAATGAATTATTAAATTCAGTTATTTATTTATTGGTGACATGGGAGATTTTCTTAATTAAATAAAATATTTAATTAAGATTTGAAAGATAATGGAAGATTTCATAATTAGATTTAATTATGATTTGAAAAGATTTGAAAGATATTTAATTAAATAAAGATATTTAATTAAACTTGTAAATGAAATTAATTAAATAAAATATTTAATTAATTACAAGAAAGATTTGAATAGGAGAAAGGAAATTTAATTTAATTAAATCAAAGATTTAATTAAACTTAAATGTGATAATTAATTTAAATAAACAATAATATTTATTTAATTAATTAAGTGGACTTAAGAAAATGGTAATTAAATAAAATTAATTTATTTAATTAAAGTGGAAGAATAAAGCGAATGAACAATATAATTCAATTAATTAAATTTAATCATATGTAGAAGACTTTAGAGCAATTAATTAAATAATAAATACTTAATTAAATGCCAGGATTAGACATGACCAATTTTATGCATATACATTTTTCCCCTCTTTAAAGTGATGTGTGAAATGCATTACTTCAAAGAAAATATTCCTGCTTTTGAAATTTTGACACGCTTGATTTTTGCCCCTTGATCGAAAATTTTTAACTGATATGCCTCTGATTTGACTCTTGATATGTTTCTAATTGGAAGATGTTGTCGATATTGATGATGCCCCCTTGGGAGGTAAATTACTGATGATGAGAAAATGTTGATGATAACATTTAGATGATGAAAGGAATGCAGTGATTTGACTCCTGATAATTGATGAAAAGATGTCCCAGTTGAAAAAAATGTCACCAAAAACCCACTTTGTTTGATCCTTAAAACGTAAGAATGTAAAAAAAAGCAAGTCATTTTCACTTGTTGACTTTTACAAACCTTTGTCTCTAACAGTGACTTGGCGTGATGGAGATCCCTTCTCATCAACATAGATTTGAGCAGTCCTACCGATATTAGTGACCAACCGCGTATGGCCCACCGGTGAGTCAATTTGATTCTTTTTATCTTGGATTTTTTACGTTTTTAGTCAATTTTGAATGATTGTAGCATGGATTTAGGTTTGAACAGGTCATTTTAGCGCTTTTAGGAAATAGAATAGTGCATTCATAGATTTTTTTACCACATAGAAGTCATAAAATAGGGCTTTTAGGTTTTTCGCAGTTTAGCGCATTCGATAAATGAAGTAGCACTTCTAGGAGGCTAGTAGAAAATTAGGTAGATTAACGCATTTGGGAAATAGATTAGCACTTATAGGGTTTTAGCACATCTAGGGGGTGAAATGGCGCATTTGAGAGGTGAAGTAGCGCTTTTAGGGAAATAGTGCATATATGAACTGATGCAACACTTACGTAGCACAATATGATGAATCTTGAGTTTTAGCACATCTAGAGGAAACTATCATGCTTATAAGATTGTAGTGCTTATACGCCGTAGAGTAGGGATTTTAGAAAATTTAGACATAATGCTTGATGATGAAAATGATGATCATTTATTGCTCCCTTGGTCAATAGATAGTTAAATTGTCATGTCATAATGTTGATAACTTTGCTTCTCGAAATAGAAAACAAAGAGTAGATAGCTGATAACTTTGTTTCCAAAGAATGAAAAAAAGAGAGTAGATGATTGATTTGATTATAACATATTTGCATTTGTGAATGAAGTACAAATAAGATGATGATTTGATTGTGTGATAAATTTGCTTTCGTGAAAAAGAAAACAAATAGTAAATGATGAAAGAGTAGATGGATTTGATGTGGAAATAGATAGATTTTGTATTGATGTCCTGATATGAGTTATTTAGATAGAGCATTTGATATGGTTCACTGATATGGGTCATTGATTGATATGGATCACTTGATATGAGTCTGATAGTTAGATATGAGTTTGATAGATTACTTTTGTGATGACCAAAAATAAGAGGTTTTCATAAACCTCCAGATTAGAGAGCATCATCCTACGGGGTGGGATAGGATTCAAGATTTGACAGCTATAGATGTGTATCTGATAGTGAGTTGTGGGTTGGGATCTTAATTGTCAATGCCTCCTATTTGAGCCAATAGGGGCCTATTGACTGCATTAGCAGAGAGATGGCATTCAGAGCATAATACCTTTCATTTTCTGACTAGTGAGCTGACGGTGACCCCAGAGGATGTATACAAGATTTTGGGGATCCCGGTGGTAGGTGCCCTTGTGTTCTATGATCACAAGGAGGTGGGTGGGACAAATTCCCTTAGGAGAGTGTTCAAAGATGCACAAATAGTAGGATACTGGGTGCCATGGGTAGAATTCAGAGGATATCTGACCTTACCTGTAGTGTTGGGCACTTTTATTGGAGGCTTCCTTTGTCTGGATCGCTGGTCAAAGGGGTTATCAGTTGGATGGGGGAGGATCATTGAACTATAGATGATGGGTTAGCCGAGGAGATATGCCTAGGGGAGCTGCATGCTAGCTCACTTGTATCATGACCTACACTAGGTAGTATACAAAGGATCATTGATTTTATTGTGTGGTGTTATGTTGCTCTAGATCTAGGCATGGGAGCATATTGTTGTTACCAGACCACTATGTCTGAGGGCTAGGTCACCAGGTAGGCCATAGATGTATGCATATTCATTTGCACTTGTCCAGCCCAAGCTGGCAAGGTGGAGTATTGGAGATAGACCTTGGATGACATGGATGTAGTGATATGGAGGCCTTATACTAATTATGATGTATGGGACAAAGATCCCTTGGAGATGCCATTTTTGGGTATACCTAGGTTTCTGATAGGTCGAACACCATTTATTATAGATATATTTTTGGCTTTGTGAGTATAGAGGTAGTTCAGTTTCACACAAGGTATGCCTCATGGTGTTGCACACTATAGATGGTGCAAGGATGAGCCTGGATGGGGTCCTTGCATTGCTTACCAGGTCACGTATACTGAGTATATGGCATTACAGCCTGAGGTATGGGATCCTAGACCTGATATTGTTGATTCTAGTATGTTAGAGGAGTATTCTATGTATTATCACACACACCCATTTCTGTGGTTCACATGTCTAGATGAGCCGACACCCATTTTTGTAGTACCTTATCCAGGAGTTGGGAGATAGGAGGATGTGGTAGGTGGTCAGTAGGTAGCTATCAGAGGAGAGGAGGAGGAGAGTGGAGAGGAGGGGAGCTCAGATGATAGTGATGGGGATGATGGTGGAGAGGGCAGAGGTGGGGAGCAAAGGCCGGTGAGACCAAGGCCATACTTTTGGGTAGTGTTCATATTATGTGGAGGCCTAGGACTAGAATTAGATGGAGGACAGTGATCAGGGTTGCCTCCACATCATAGCAGGGACAAATAGATAATCTGCAAGCCTAGGTATAGACATTGCAGGGACATTAGGTGCTGTTGTAGAGCCAGTTGGCTCCGGCTCAGGGTTTGGTAGCATAGCTACAGAAACAACTGGCATAGACACATGCACATGCATAGGCACGAACATAGGCATAGGTACAGGTACAAGTACCTCCTCATGCCCCAAACCCACAGGTGGCCCAGTTGATAGCAGAGAGGGACTCCTTCAAACGAAGGGTAGTAGAGGTAGAGGGTGTTGCTCAGAGGCTCATGGGCATTGTGGAGAGTGCATCCCTATAAGAGGCTATTGCAGAGGGATTTGAGATGGCTAGGGAGGCTAAGTATTATCGGGTTAGATATGAGGAGTTGTGTCCACCTGATCGTAGAGAGCCATACCGGCGGTCCCATAGTAGGACCAGGAGCAGATCACAGATGGTGACATAGAGCAGAGGGGTCATAGGGCCTCAAGAGGATCCTGATATAGGAACTAGTGGTAGGCCATCATCCTCAAGACTAGCTTTGTCAAAGGGATCCACCAACCATCCTTGATTGATTGATATAGAATTATTGATGTATATCATTATTTTGGGGCATGTATATTGATTTTGATCATTTCTCATGTATCTCTCTATACTGTTCAGTTTCATTAGACTTTGGACATTTTGTATTTATTTTTGATGAGCGATGATATGCAGTGGCGATGAGTTTTTGATGATGTGTTTCTTTGATGATAGGAATATGTATTGGTTATGGACTTTGATATGCATGTTAATGATTTGATGACTAACATGATATGCAGGATGATTTATGATATACTTATGATGATGATTTATGATGCATACTAATGATGTCATGCAGGTGGATGATGATGATAATAATGCAACGTGCTGAAATGTCATGAAAATAAATGTTTTTCTAATGATGTGGAAATGTAATGTATGTATGAATTTTATTTTTTTTGGATTTTTTCAAATGCAATAAATAATGATGATGTGATGGAGAATAGATGTTGAGTTTATGAAATGTATCATGAATTTGTAATATGTAGAGGAAATGATATGAAATGATAGGTGATATGAATCAAATGTTGTATGAAAATGATAAATTATTAAAGATGTGATATGAATAAATAATGATAATGATATGAATAATGATATGAAATGAAATGATTGATAATAAGAAATGTTTGATAATAAGTGATATGAAATGATGAAATGATAAAATGAAATGATGAAATGAAAATGAAAAATGAAGTAATAAAATGAAAGGATAAACATGAAAATGAAATGATAAAATACAATGAAATGATAAATGGAAAATGATAGAATAAAATGAAATGATAAATAAAAGGATAAAATAAAATGAAATGATAAGTGAATTGATAGAATAAAATGAAATGATAGAATAAAATGAAATGATAAAATAAAATGAAAGTATAATGATATAATTAAGATGGTAAATGGGATGTAAGCGTGGAGAATGAAAATGACATGGATATGAAAATGATCAATGGCATGCAATGAAATTATATGATATGAAAAATG
This sequence comes from Sequoia sempervirens, assembly GCA_007258455.2. Lineage (NCBI taxonomy): Eukaryota > Viridiplantae > Streptophyta > Pinopsida > Cupressales > Cupressaceae > Sequoia > Sequoia sempervirens. Next base: position 5,438,898 of record VDFB02000002.1, read on the forward strand.
AAAAATGAAATGATAATGCATAATGATGGATAACTAAATTATAAAGTATCTAAATGATATGAAAATGGATGATAAATGATAAACTATATGATATGTATAGGACCTAGATGAAATGATAATGATTAATGAAATGTGGATGAAGATGAAAAATGATGATGAAACCAATGTATGAATGTCCTCCACAAATAGTCCAAAGAGACATGACAGTCGTTGATGTTTTTTTTCAGCCTTTTTAAAACTTTGATGCAAATCCCTTATGCAGATATGTACAATGATCTAAATGAAATGCAACTAAATGAAACCAACAGTTTTTTGAGCCTTTTGTTAGCTTTCTTGAATCATCATAGAGCATTTTAAAATGTTGGAAGTGTGTACAAGCATTAGAGGGGAAATTAGCACCAATGATGACTTGAGTACAACTTTCATGGTTTTTGATATAGCAAGTGAACACAAGCATCGAGGTATAATTGAAGTAAGATGACTTGAGTATTTCTTGCATAAACAAACAAAGACTAACCAACTTTCTGATGCAAATGTGGAACTGTCATCAATGATACGTTTGGAAATCATGTCTCATGATATATTTGCACCAAATTGACAGTTAACATCCAAACAACAGACAAAGAAAAATCATCCTCCTTCCTTGCCACTCTAGTTCAGTACATCATCGAGTGTGCTCCAGAGAGATGATATTGAAAAGTCAAACAACCATTGTTCAAAATATAAAACTGCTATTCCAAACATTATTCAGATTTTAGATCATCCAGATATGAGTCATGATATGGATCAATGATTGGATAGTTGTTCATGTGATTTGATTGTTTGTGTGCATGATTGGATTCTATGTCATTGTCTAACTGCTTTAGTAAAACCTGAAAGTTGATTGCCCCCAGTATTGACACAACTTGTTGAAATGGATGTGTTCAATGATCAAGCTATGGTAAGATGTTATCGTTCTAGACAAGTGATGGCAATATGATGCTGATATGATGCTAGGATGATGGGAAAGGATGCAAAAAATGAAGGTTGAGAAGCTAAGTGTAGAACATGAATTAATAGATGGAGGGCTACAAATAGCGTCTGTTTGCTAGATTTTTTCTATTTGTTTTATTGCATTTTTCTGATTATTTTTTTTTCAGGACTTTTTATGTTGTTTTTGTGATTTCTTCAGGGCTTTTTATGTTGCTTTTGTGATTTCTTCAGGACTTTTTATGTTGTTTTTTTATTTTTTCAAGACATTTTATGTTGTTTTCATGATTTTTTTCAGGACTTTTTCTGGATAATGATAACCACTTCTTTTTTTTCTTTAGTTTTTTTTAGGATTTTTTATGTTGTTTTTGTGATTTTGTCAGGGCTTTTTATGCTATTTTTGTATTTTTTCAGGACCTTTTCTGGATAATGATAACCACTTCAGACATAATACTTCTTGAGGTGCATGTTGTTGATGGGTTCATCAAACAGGGCCCCTTCTGGTGTTGATAGCTTGTATGCTCCTAAACCATATACTTCTATGACCACATAAGGACCCAACAAATTTGGTTCAAACTTTCCCTTCTTCTCTCTGTCTTGCTGGTTTCATGGGTTTTCCTTTAGAACTAGATCACCGACCTGAAAGGTACGTGGCTTAACTCTATGATTGTAGTTGCAAGACATCATCTATTGATATTCTTTCAAATGATCAGTTGCTCGTTGTCTCTTCTCATCAAGGAGCTCTAGCTCTTGCAGTCAGAAAACTATGTACTCTTCATCTGTTGTGAGACCCTTCAATGATACTCTTAGTGATGGAATCTCAACTTCTAGTGGCAAAACAACTTCTGCTCCATAGACAAGAGAAAATAGTGTTGCTCTTGTTGGCGTTCGGATGCTAGTTATATAGGCCCAAAATGTAGGATTGAGTTGAACATGCCAATCTTTCCCTGCATCATTCACAGTCTTCTTCATGATTTTTAGTATCATTTTGTTCAAGGCCTCTGCTTGGCCATTCCCTTGTGGATAATAAGGTGTTGAATATATTTGTTGGATATGTAATCTTTCATAAAGTTCATCAACATCCTAATTCTTGAATGGTCATCCATTATCTGTGATCATGGATTTGGGAATTTCATATCAAAAAATGAGATAGTTGAGTATGAACGATGAAATTTTTTTGCTAGTAACCTTAGTAAGAGGTACTGCCTCAATCTATTTGGTAAAGTACTATGTCGTTGTTATGATGAACTTGTGTCCGTTCGATGATGAAGGATGAATCTACCCAACTAGATCTAGCCCCCATTGAGAGAATGGCTAGGTAGCTGTGAACGGTTGAAGTTCTTGTGCAAGAGCATGAATGAGATTCCCATGAATCTGACATTTTGAGCACTTCTTCATGAAAGTGAATGATTCCCTCTCCATAGTTGGCTAGTAGTAACCCATTCTAATCAATTTCTTGGATAAGGTTAGTCCACTTGAATGAGTACCACAAATACCACCATGAACTTCTTGTAAGGCCTTATCAGTTTCATCACATTCAAGACATCGAAGTAAAATACCATCAAGACTGTGGTGATAGAGAGTATCAGCGATGAGGGTATAATAAGAGGATTGGTGGATAAAGTTATGCTTTTGGAGATAAGTCAAGTGGTAAGATGTCATATTTTAGGTAGGAATAAATCTTACCATACCAAGGTGAATCGGATCCTACTAAGTTGCAAATGATTTGGCTTTTAGGTGTGTCATAGGTAGGTGCAAATGATTGTTCCACCAAAAATTCATAGCGAGCCTAATTTTTTGGGAGTTGTAATAATGATGCAATCATGGCCATGGTGTGAGCTACCTTGTTATCAAGTCTTAGAATCTGTATGAACTTGATATCTATGAAATACTTCTTGAAATCATCAACCATCTTCTTATATGGAAATAGTTTGTCATATTTGGTCTGATAATCATCATTGATTTGATTAATGACTAACTATGAGTCACCATATACTTGTACTTATGTGATCTTCCATTCCAATGCTATCTTGAGTCCAGTGATTAAAGCTTCATACTCAGCTATGTTATTAGTACATGGAAACATTAGCCGATATGACTGAGGAATGGTATGTCCTTGAGGGGTGACAAAGAGTATGCTTGCCCCCAATCCATGTTGAGTAAAAGATCCATCAAAGTATAAATACCAAGGTTGCTTTGATTCGGCAGTGAAGACATCAACATTTGGAAATTATATGTGCATGGGATGCTCGGCTTGTAGTGGTGCTTCAGCAATTTGATCAACGATAACTTGACCTTTGATTACTTTGCGATCAACATAATGGATATCAAACTCACTTAAGATCATGACCCATTTTGCTAGCCTTCTTGTCAATGTAGCTTTGCTTAAAAAATACTTGAGTGGATCAATCTTTGCAACAAAATGGATTGTATGAGTTAACATGTAGTGTCAAAATTTCTATGAGGCAAAGACTACTATAAGACAAGCCTTCTCAATGAAAGTGTAGTTGAGTTCATGACCTATTAGCGTTCGACTGATGTAATAAATTGGGTGTTCCTTTCCTATAGAGTTTTCTTGTGCTAATAATTCCCCCAAAGATGTCTCTATTGTGGCAATATATAAGATTAGTGGTTTATCCGGATTTGGTGGTACCATAACTGGTGAGTTCATTAGGTATTGCTTTATTTTTTGAAAAGCCATTTCACACTTATCATCCCATTTGAAAGGGACATTCTTATGTAATAGATGTGTGAAAGGTAGACTCTTATCGACCAGTTAAGCCATGAACCTTCATATAGATTGAAGTCTTCCATGTAATAACCTCAACTGACTGGTATTCCTTCGTGGAGGCATCTCCATGATTGCTTGCACCTTGACAGGATCTACTTCAATTCCTTTTTTTGATACTATGTATCCCAAGATTTTTCCAGATGTGACCTCAAAAACACATTTCTTGGGGTTGAGGTAAACTTTGAACTTTTCCAACCTCGCAAATATTTTGGATAATACTTCAAGATGTCCTTCTCTTGTGTATGAATTTTCCAATATATCGTCTACATAATCTTCCATGAATGTGTGCATCATGTCATGAAAAATTATAGTCATAACTCTTTGATAAGTAGCCCCAGCATTCTTTAGACCGAAAGGCATGACGTTCCAACAGTAAGTCCCCCATGGACATGTAAAAAAAAAAATTTCCTACCTCTTTAGGTGCAATCTTGATTTGGTGATAACCAAAAAAACCATCCATTAGTGAATACATGGCATGGCCAGCTGTCAGATCAACTATAGTATCGATGCTTGGAAGTGGGAAGTCATCCTTAGGACATGCCTTATTAAGATATCTAAAATTTTTGCACACCCTAACACTTTTTATGGGCTTGGACACATGAACAGTGTTGGAGATCCATTCTACATAGTCAATTGATCTTATAAATCCCACATCAAGAAGTTTTTAAAGTTCTTCTTTAACCAATAGTGCAACATGAGGATGCATCTTTCTGAGTTTTTGTTTCACTGGTTTGACTCCTAGTTTGATGGACAAGTGATGCATTATAAGATCAGGATCAAGACTTGGCATGCTTGCCTAAGTCTAGGAAAAATTGACTTGATTTTCTTTGAGAAATTCCATGAACTTAGTTACTTCTTTATCTGTCATTAATGCAACTAACTGTAGAATCCTTGGTTTTTCTGAAGTTTCAAGATTAACTGCTTTTGTAGGCTCAATTAGAATAGGAAATCACTCATGATAATGCTCCAGGAGAGTGTCAAGTATCCCATCATCTGGTGCCTTAAAAAGGTTTTCACCATCTGATACGCTCTTTGTTTTATCTTTTGTTTGATCTAACACTCCTAGATTTTGGTTTTCACCATTAGATTATTTCATCGATGTCATCCTATCATCCTCTATCTCCATTGTTTTGTTGATTCCAATGTGCTCTCAGATTGTGTATTAGGCTTCAACAAACAATCTTCCTAGAGAGTGAGAATGAGTTTGAATGCACATGCAATGCTATGCTAAGAAATGATTATTTTGATGCTTAACATGATTGCTAAGATGAAAGATTATGAATTTGATAAAAGCTAAAGATGACAAAAACAATGCTAAAATGATAGAATGATAGAATACTAGAATGCAAGTAATCTCTAATTAGAACCAATGCTTGTGGGTGTTGTCATAATAGTAGTTTACGATTCCTGAGAAGAACGAATTTTAGCTGAAATCACATATTTTTAGAAAATATAATGATTTAAGCCTTAAAAAGTTCCATTTTAGGGATTCCAATTAAAAAGGGTTTGATCAAATCACCTTAGATCAAACCCCCTTGGATAGAACCTCGCTAGTTTTAAACCATACCTATAAATTCATCTCCTTTACACCTATCAAAATGCTGATAAAAAATCACTTTTGATTTAGATTTTGGGGGATGAAATGAATTCATTTAAAATTTATTTCAAATGATTATGGTATTCCTCAGAACAAGCTATCCAATGAATATAATTTTAATATGTTTTGGTTTTGTTATGTATTTGTTTTTTAAGTTTTATTAAACATAGGTTTTTCATCGAAAATGAATTTGTTTGTTCTTCACATGTGGAAAAATAGAATATTATCAAAAAAAAAAATTGAAAAATATGAGTGCACCAAATATTGAAGTCCTTGATCCAACAAAAATAATTAAATTAAATTTTGACATATACAAAAAAAGTTACGCATTATACGGTCGCGTTGTGTCTGAATTGTAATTCGTTTGACTTTGAAACTTGATTAAGGAAAAAGTATTCAATAAAAAACTATCTAACTAAGTGGAAGCACTAGATATCAGAGTTACAAATTTAATTTGAAAGAATTAGAATTTTATACAAATTTAATTTGAAAGAATTAGAATTTTATCCTTCATGGAAAAAAAGTTATGTGTTATATGGTGTGCGTCACTTTTTAAAAATGTTGTTTTCTGAAGAAAAAAAATTCATGGGAGATGGAAAAAGAAGTGCAATTTGATTCCAAAAATTTTGAAAAAAATAATTTTTAGAATCTACAGACAAAATTTGATGAGACTCTAGTTTTCACCATCTTCAAATTCCTCACAGTTTAGCCGCTATAGGTGCCTGAATGTGAAGATTCAGTTAAAATTAATAATTTCAGTGTCTAGTTTGGTCAAAAATTGTAAACCACTATTATGGGATCACCCTTGTCCATTTGCAATGATATTTATCGAGTTTTTGAAAGATTTTGATTAGCTAATGTGATCAATAACTGTGAAAATTCCTGGCATATCAAATGGTTCAAGATGGATGAGACTAGAGAGAAAAATAGAAGAAAACAAAAAAAAAGTTTTGTTTCCTCTTTCAAAGAAGAGATAAGATGAGAGGATAAAGATGAATCATAAAAATCATGTTTTTGTGAGATTATAGAAAGATTTTGAAGATAAATAATGAATTATTAAATTCAGTTATTTATTTATTGGTGACATGGAAGATTTTCCTAATTAAATAAAATATTTAATTAATTAGAAGAAAAATTTGAATAGGAGAAATGAAATTTAATTTAATTAAATCAAAGATTTAATTAAACTTAAATGTGATAATTAATTTAAATAAACAATAATATTTATTTAATTAATTAAGTGGACTTAAGAAAATGGTAATTAAATAAAATGAATTTATTTAATTAAAGTGGAAGAATAAAGTGAATGGACAAAATAATTAAATTAATTAAATTTAATCATATGTAGAAGACTTTAGAGAAATTAATTAAATAATAAATATTTAACTAAATGCCAGGATTAGACATGACCAATTTTATGCATATACACCAGGAATCAAGCACAATCTCATTTCAATTTCGGCCCTAGAAGATAAATGATATCAAGTTGCCTTCTCCAAAGAAAAATTACTTGTGTGGATGGAGAATTCCAACTTCAAGGATGCTCAAGTAATTGGAGTTAGACATGAAAGTCTCTACAGGCTTTGTACGCGTCCACTGTAGGCTTTAGTTCATGACTCTTCAAGTTTATGTGATCTTTGGCATCGAATATTGGCTCACCTTCACTTCTGAGCCTTACCTATCATGGAGAAGATGGTGACAGGTCTTCCTAAATTCAATCAGGATCATGAAGGAACTTACAAGGGTTGTGCATTGGGTAAGAATACAAAAGCTCCTTTCCATAGTAGAGAAAATAGATCTAAGTGTATTATAGACCTTATTCATTCTAATTTATGTGGACCTATGTATGTTCTGTCTTCAAGTGGATTCTTGTATTATGTTATGTTTATTGATGACCACTCTAGAAAGACTTGGATTTATTTTTTGAAAACTAAAGAGTTTGAGGAAGTGTTAGGAAGGTTTCAAGAGTTCAAAGCCTTGGTAGAGAATCTTTCTAGTAAAAGAATCAAGGTCCTCAAATTTGATATTGGTGGAGAATACACCTCTAGTAGCTTTAGGGATTTTTGTGTTGATGCAGGGATTAAGAGGGAGTTTTGTCTCTCCTATAATCCTCAATAGAATGGTATTGCAGAAAGAAAGAACAAGACGATCGTGGAAGCAACAAAACCCATGATCCATGACTAAGATCTGCAAACCTTCTTATGGGCAGAAGCTTCTAGGACTAGAGTATGTGTACAGAATAGAAGTCCTCACAAGATCTTGGAGAATATGACTCTGGAAGAAGCCTTTACAGGAAAGAATCCTGAGGTTAGTCATTTAAGGATCTTTTGATGCCCTGTCTATATTCGTGCTCCAAAGGAAAAGAGAACAAAGTTAGAGCCTTCTGGAAAGAAGGGGATTTTATTGGGCTACAACGAGACATCAAAAGTCTATAGAATATACATTCCAGGATAGAATTTGATCGATATTAGTAGGGATGTCACATTCAAGGAAGATGTTGCATTCAAGAGATCTAGGGGCACTCATATGGAGATTGATAATGAAGAGTCTCCTCAAGATATGGAAGTTAACCATACTCTTGAGATTCAGAGGGAGGCTTCAAAAGAAAAATAAGATATTGATCCTGTTGAAACCTTAGAACCTATTGATGGGCCTATCAACATTGTAATTGGAAGAGAAAGACCTCTATGGGTTAGGCGTACAATGCAAGAGACTGAAAGTTTTGCAGCTCCTAGAGGCACATTCAGAGAGAGTAAAAGACCACATAAGTTCTCTAGTTATGTTTCCTTGATGAGTTAGATTATTGAGTCTAAGCCTTCTAGCGTGGAGGAAGCTTCCATTCATTAAGTTTGGAGAGATGCTATGTTCGAGGAGTACCAATCAATTCTCAAGAATGATGTTTAGGACATTGTTCCTAGACCCGAGAAAAAATCTGTGGTATCTTTGAAATGGCTCTTCAAAATCAAGCATGCTACAGATGGGAGCATTGAGAAGTACAAGGAAAGATTCATGGCTTATGGGTTTTCACAGAAAGAGGGAGTTGATTACGAAGAAACATTTTCTCCAATTGCTTGCTATACTTCTGTCAGAGCCATCATTTCTATTGGTGCATCTAGAGGATGGAAGATTCACCAGATGGATGTGAAGACAACATTTTTGAATGGTGTGATTGAGGAAGAAGTTTATATTGAGTAACCTGATGGATTTGAGTTACATGGGAAGGAGCCTCATGTTTGCAAGCTGAAGAAGGCTCTGTATGGTCTTATGCAGGCTCCTTGTGCATGGTACGAAAGGATTGATCATTACCTATCAAGTTTGGGTTTCTTGAAGAATGATGTTGATTCAAACCTATACTTCAAGGTAATTAATGGTGAAGCATTAATTTTGATCTTATATGTTGATGATTTGATTCTTACTAGAGAAGATCACCTGATTCTCGAGTGTAAGAAGGAGTTGGCTTCTGAATTTGAGATGAAGGACCTTAGACTCATGCATTACATCCTTTGCTTAGAAGTCTGGTAGAAACCAGATGAGATGATTCTAAGTCAAGGGAAGTACACCATTGATATACTTAAGAGGTTTGGTATGATGGATTGTAAATCCATGTCTACACCCATGGAGACCAACCTACATAAATTGAAGGAGGTTATAGCTAGTTCAGACTTGGTGGATCCTACTATGTATAGATAGTTGATTGGGTCCTTGAAGTATCTAGTTAACACTAGACCAGATATCTATTATGCTATGAGTGCACTTAGTCAGTTCATGTGTGAACCAAGACAAATACATCTTGTTGCAACTAAACATATCCTGAGATACTCTTTAGATGCAGACTTGAAGTTGCATGGCTATATTGATTCTAATTGGGTAGGGTGTGTCACTGATCAGAAGAGCACCTCTAGATGTTGCTTCAGTTTGGGTTCTGCTATAATATCCTAGCGTAGCAAGAAGCAGTCATTTGTGGCATTGAGTACAATAGAGGTAGAGTATATTGCAGCTTGTATGGTAGCTCAGTAAGTAGTGTGGCTTCATAAGCTCCTTGTAGGATTCTTTGGACAATCAATGGAACCTACTATCATTCATTGTGATAACCAGAGTTGTGTAAAGCTTTCTGTCAATCTTGTGTTTCATGAGAGAACCAAGCATGTTGAGATCAAGTATCACTATATTAGAAATATGGTACTACAGAAGGCTATACAGTTAAGGTACATCAACATTGATGAGCAGATGATAGACATTCTCACCAAGCCTCTCTCCATAATCAAGTTTTTGTACTTTCGTGATAAGCTTGGTAGGGTGGAGAATCAAGCCTTAACTAAGAAAGAGTCACAGCATCAATGAACCTGTTTAATGAGTTCTTCTCTATGAGAGAAGTTCGAGGTGAAATCCCTTGTTTAATGAGTTATTCTTTGTGAGAGAAGTTAGAGGTGAAATCCCTTGTTTCCACCCTTTGAGAGAGTCATGGTGGATGTCATGTGTGTGACTCCATGATAGCATTGCGTGAGAGATTCTATGATGATCTTTTGTACTTGTGTTTAACCCTCTAGGAGAGCCATGATGAAAGTCATGTTGAGGTGACAACATCACACAAGTGATGAAAATTTGTACATACCATACATTGTTGTAGCCATTATGGTTGATATCATGTTGAGGTGATATTTGATATCATGATGAGGTGATATTCTTCTTTTTCACTTATGGTTGTAGCCATAGTGATAGACATCACGATGAGGTGATTTTTCTTGTGCAACTGGAAGCATTCTCCCTAGATGAGAGGGAGCGTTGATGTTAATGACAGTGTTGGTCATATTCTTCCAGTGATCTTCTTTGCTTCATGTTAATAAATTAAATCATAGCTTAGAGCTATTTAATTTATTGAGACATTGATTCACTCAAGAGGAACACTTTATTGTTGAGTTGCAATTGTTTGTTAAGGCTGACATGTTGATTAATGAAGAGGCACACTCAATAAAGAAAGACATTTGTTACCAAGCCGACCTTGAAATGGAAAGATTCCTTATGTGGCTGACTTCTTGCTCATTGGATATGACTTAATGAAGTGGCACCTTCCTCTATGATGGCCGACTTGATTTGAAGAGTGACGACCTTTCCATATTGTATATATATTCAATGTTTCTCTCTTTGTTGATCATTCATTTCATTCAAGCATATTCCTCACAAGTTGAGATCATCAAGTGCGAGTTTATTTACAAGTGCAGATCATAGTTGAAGGTTGAGTTTCTCTATCAAGGAATTGTCTCTTTGTATTTATGTGTTGCATCATATCTAGTGCTTGTATTCTAGTCTAAAAATTGACCTCTTGTAAGGAGATCATTGTTGTTGAAATTCAATATATCAGTGATATATTGTTGTTGGTTTTTTCTCCCTCAAGAGGAGGGTTTTCCTAGGGTATTTGTTGTGTCTTTGTGTCTGATTTTGAATTAATTTTCTATGCACTTAATTTGGTCACTAAATTTGGCAACAAAATTAGTAATTTGATGGCCTGAGACAAAACCCTTATGGGCAGGGTGGATCAACTTATCAAGAGAAGGTTTAGTACAATTGACCTATAGTTTAGAAAATATTTTATAGGTGTTACAAAGGCTGATAGGCCAAAAATTGGATAGCCTATTAGCACCAAAATGTTTAAGAGTAATAACAATAAAAGTGTTATTAAACTTGTTGAAAATTTTACCAAAGGAGAGGAATTCATTAATAGCCAAAGTAACGTTAGGACCAAGAATATCCCAATACTTCTAAAAGAAGAAAGGAGGAAAGCAATCAAGGCCAAAAGCTTTGAAAGGGATAAGATAAATGGAAACCTTCGTGATCTCATCAACTGAAGCACCTCTATCCATGAACATGATATCTTGTGGTGACGCAGAGTGGGGAATAAGCTCCAAAAGATCATCAACAAAATGGTTAGCCACGATCGAGTTGAGAAAATTGTGAAAGAAACTGACACCAGCCTAAGGAATATCCTCCTTAGAAGTTAGAGAAGAATCATCTTCTAATATTAATTCAACAATGGAATTGTTCTTTCGATGTGTAGAGACATTCATATGAAAAAACTTGGTGTTCTTTTCCCTCTCACAAGTCCATTGATTTCTAGCCCTCTACTTCCAATAAATCTCTTCCTTCTCAATAATGTTGTGAAGGTCACCTAACAAAGTCTTTTCCTTATTGACCAAATCCATCAAAGCTCCCAATTCCATTTCCTTTTGAACCTTTCTAACATGTCCCTTAAGGGATCTTTTTAAATAAAATATATTGCCAAAATAATTCTTGCTCCAACCTTTCAAGTTATCTTTGAGGGCTTTCAATTTGAAGGTGAGTCTAAACATAGCAGAGCCACAAACCCTTATACTCCACCAATCCAACAAGATCTCTTTAAGAAGAGGGTGATGTGACCACATCAATTCAAACTAAAATGAGTGCTTTGTCTGAGGAGGAGGGGTGTTCCAATGGAGCTGTACAAGAGTGTGATAAGAGTTGATCCTCAAGAGAGAGGATAAAGAGAGAATGGAAGACACATCCCCATTGGAGGACACTAAACAATGATCAAGTCTAACCTAAATAATATTATCTTTGACCCTTTTGTTGGACTAGGTGAAAGAGAAACCTTCAAGCTCAATGTCAAACTGACCATCAGCTAAAATGATGTTATTAATATCCAACATACTATCAGTCAGATCCATATTACCTCCCATCTTGGATGGGGAGAGAGAAGTGTTATTGTCACCCAACACCATCTATTGACTCTACCGGAAAGAGATTCAACATCCTAATAAGTCATCCCAAGTATTTTTTCTAAGGACAATATTATTAGGTGTATAGATATTGGAAAGAATCTACTCATAAAGATCAAAAATTTGAGAGAAATAAACATTAAGGAAGTTTTTATTCTTATAAATTAGGGAACAATTGAGGAAGGGTTTCCACATTGTAACCAAACCACCAAAGTCCCCCTCAATATCAACCACCTCATAGAGTGCATTGGGAAAAAATTAATTACTTGATTTATCAAAGTAGCAATCATCATAGTTTCTTGAATAAGTAGGATGGCAGGCCTGAATTATTTAACATGAGATCCCTGATAGTGTGATTCTTTTGAAGGATATTATTCCCTCAAATGTTCCAAGAGAGAATCAACATTTCTTATTTCATTTGGAGCCAACCTACTCCAAGGTCGCCTGGTTCCCATTAGCAATATCTCTAGTTGTATTCTTCTACTTGGCAATTTTGGTATATTTTTGACCAGCTTTAGAATTGGTCCCAACATCTGTTGAGTTCCTTAGATCCACCAAATTGGATGAGCATGGTGATTCAGTAACAAATAGTGTAGAAACCCCTTTAGGTGAGGCCATTACTGCCACCATATCAAAATTAGGGAGAACCACACAGGGAATAGACAAGATTGGGGGAGACCCCTTAGGGAATGAAATCACCACATGGACATCCTCATTCATAAGGTTAGTGACCAATAGAGGGGAGTCAAAAAGAAAACACTAGTTAGTAGTTAGGAACTAGGAGGAAAACAAGGAGATTGGGTTCCATAGGGTTAAAGAACACTCCAAGAGCATAGGCACCTTGGAGGATGGAGGAGCAAGAAAGAAAAGGGTTTCAGAGAAACCAATAGTCACCAACCAAAATAGGGTCCAAAGAAGTCTTGGGACCATTGGGAGAAACCACCACTAATGCAGGGTTGGGAGGAAAGGTGACAAAGTGCCTTCTTTCAAGTTGAGGTGGCTAGGGAGCCACATTCTTGTTCTTGTCTATGGGGGTGGAGACCTTAAGCACACCTTTAGGATAGGCATTGTAGAGATGACCTAGAGAAGAGAAATTTTTTCATATTTAATGGCTTGAGACAATTTATTGAGTCTGGACTCCAAAATAATTGAGGATGTAACACTTTTTTGGGCTTAATGAAAAAGCAGAAGCAAGCAAACACCAACCTTGAATGTTCCTTAGAGACATAGTCTAAAGAGAGAAGTCGCCAAATGAGTTGAAGGATCAAAACCTAGGTTTGATTTACATAGAGAAAGACTATGTTTGTTGAAGAACCAAGGACCCCCAGTCAAGGCTGTCAAAAAATCCTCTTGAAGAGTAAAGTTGAAGAAAAAAATGCCCTTTGGGAGAGAAGAAATGGAAAAGGAACCTTTAAAATAGGCCATCAGAACCTTTAAAATAGGCCATCATGAGGATTCCCATTTCCAAATCGATTCAATGTTAGGATGGCTTCCCACAAATATTTTGATAAGAGAATTTTCTATTTAGCCAAAGAAAAATCTATAGAAGGATCCTTTATTTATATTATGGTACCCTCCTCAAAATGCAAAATTTGGACCTTATCACCAGCAGAGGTTGCCTTTTTGGTACCCAAAAAAAGAGCTTTCTAGTTTGGAAATTGTGGAACATATTTTTTCCTATATACATTTTTGTTTTTGGCTCTTGTTTCCTTTCCACTTCAGGATGTATTTGTGCCCAAAGGAAAAATACTACTCTCGCATAAATAAACACAATGTTCCATGTGGTTTGCTATGCGACTTTATATCATTTCCCTTTTGGGCTTGAACCGGAAAATTTGTTAACTTGGTGGTGATTTTCTTCAAAACTTCTCTCACAAAATTTTAATCTATCGCTTGCTTGACAAGTTATATGTTTTCATCAAGTATTATGTACCTTCTGCAGAATGATCTTTTTGGGTAGTGTTCGTTGAGGATCGTGGCAGATGTCTTACTTTCAGGGTGGAACCTTCAAGTCAGTGTCATCAATCTCCATAGTTGATCGACTAGATTTTTCCAAGCTTTGTTAAAAAATGATTGTCTTCTCATAGTATATCTTTCCTAAATATCTGAAACCATTAATGAATCAATTGAAACTTAATGAGGAAAGATTGTTGCAATCTAATCAAGATTTAGGATTAAATTTCCAGCTATCAGATTCAAGCATATGATATTTTCTTCAAGTCTGGATTGTTTGTGGTAGTGTCCTCTTCTTCTGGTTATAAATAAGGGTTGGTAGGAATGAAAAAAAATTCTAAAGTTTTCCTCAAAAAACTCTCGAGGAATATAGATATTCTTTTAGGGAGCCTTATTTTGTTGGAAGTAGGTGGGATTTTATAGAATACTACTTATTCTATTTGGAATGTTATATTTAATTCATATTATCATCGGATTGGCATCCGACCTTTGTTTTCAGTTAATATATCATGAGAATTTGATCTATTAGGAAGAAATATTTGAGATTGTGCATTTTCATGGCCTTTGTAAAGTTTCTTTTTCGTATTTCATTCATGTTGAGAGTACTATGTTAAAGATTTACGCCAATATTCCTATTAATTATTTTGCATGTTGTTAGCTTCTATGTTCTATGCTATCTTTCAAAATTTGGATTATGTCCATTATACTCTTTCATTTTCTATAAAAGGTATGTCATTTTTCATATTATGCTATAAAAGAGGAAGGATTCTATAAATATCTAAGTATTCCTATTAATATTTAGGGTTTTCTTGTCTCTGATTGGAACTGAATGGATGCTTCTCATGAGGAGATTGAAAGACTACATTGTGCTTTTTCTAGCCTTTGTTGCTCATTCTCTTCCCAACAATGAAGGTTTTGTGGCATTCTATGTCTATGTTATCAATTTTAAGAAATAGTTAAGGTTTGAAATGTTGTAAAAGCTTTGGTGCATTGCCATCTATATTTTTTTATTTGCATTTCTCTCTACCCCTTCCCCCAAACACAAAGAAGAGCTGACTTTCTTTAAAAATCTTAAAGGTCATTCAGTGAGGTGGAAATTTGTCCCCCACTCACTGAATTTCCTATAAGGCTATTAAGAGAGGTGGAAGCTTTAATTATCAATAGTACTTTTTTTGGCATGCCCGGTGGGACTCAAATTTCTTCAAATGCCTAATTAGAAGTCAAAATATTTTTTAAAATCATACCTAGAAAAGAGGCTGGTAATTTCATGCCAAAATTTCAAACAAGAGCATCTTCCACAGGCCATTTCCAGTATTCCCAGTTACCTACTACATTGGAACGTAAAAGGAGGATACTTACATGTTCCATATCACCTATAATGAGTTATAGGGTCAAAAGTATTAGCCCACAATCTAGAGCCTTATCTACTCCACCAGGAGGTTGAACCTTCCAAATCAGAATACCCATCTATGCTATCCATATGAATCTATTTATAGTGGCTCATATAGGTGCCCTACTCCTAGAAATTTTGTAACCTAGGAGAGTGCTAGCCCTCTACCACCTCCCACACCCCTAGATGTATGGCTCACCATACCTACCAATGCTCTCAAGGAAATCCTGAAGTTTGTCAGGGAGGATTTTAAGACCCCTTTCAAACATCTCTAAGATATAATGGAGGTAAGAAAATTATATAACATAATGGAAGAGAATGTATCCCTTGGGTTACTAGTTAGGTATTTCAAAGGAAAATTCTAGGCCTAGTATAGGTCTTTGGCCTCTGCTCCTATATGCTCATGGGATCAACTCGAAGAGAAGTTGTTTGAGCACTTTATGAAGAAAGGAGATCCCTCCTCTTTGGTGCAACAATTAATCACTATTAAAATGGCCCCACAAGATGGCATGAACAACTTCAACAATAGGCTCCATAAAACCTAGAAGAGGATTCCTATGATAGCCAAGCCTCTAGCCGCTATGGAATTCATGTTTTATCTAAAGGCTTTCAATTCAGTCATTGCAGTAATGGTACAATCTCTGGGAGGAGATACCCTACCCGACGCATACTATTTGGTTGTGTGCATAGAAAAAAGTCTGACCAATGCTAGGAAGCTTTTACCACATCCGTTGATGCCCATGTTTGTGGAATTTTTTTGTGGCTTCTAGGAGAAAGAAACTCCTAGTGCCTCCACTCCACAAATAACCATGTTAGTTGTACCACCTTCTATGTATGTATACCTGGGTGCACAACCAAGCATGTTAGGCTCTTCTTCATTAGGAATAGATGTCAATGATATAAAGAACCTCATGCAGTCCTTTATAGATTAGCTAGTCCTTATTCGATGACAACAAGTGGCACCTCTAAAGCCTCCCATGTAGACCTATCAAGGAGGAAGGTGATCTTATTAACATAACACATATCAAGGATCTCTAAAAGGAGGAAATCAACAACCAATGCCTACAAATCAGATTGTTTGATTCAACATTCTGCTTCAGACTATCAAGAATAGTCGAAGCAAAGATTTGGTCCCAAGAAAGAACAAATTGGAAAAAGATGAGAGAACATGGTAATTCCCATGTAATGATAGCCATATGCCTCAAAATTGTCCAAGGGGAAATATTCAGTAGAAGATAGTGGAGCAAAGAGGAAAAGGCATGTTCCTGAACACAAAAGAATATTAGTCTCCCAGGATGGAGAATGCTCACTTCAGAGCATAAACACAAGGGATTTCTTTAGAGAAAGAGCTAGATATATCACAATACCAAGAACTTTTTTCTTGGATGGAGGAAGAAGATGTAGTATTTGAAAATGATGTTTCAACAACTAGTGCCCCACAAGTATAGTCAGACTACAACAAAAGGTCCAAAAGAAGGATCATTCAAGAATACGCACAATGGGTTGTGCAATGACCATAGCCAAAACAACCCCAACCTCAAGTGGAGCAAGCCCCACAGTCGACCTCAACAATCACAATCTCCACCATTGCTAGAAGGAGGTGGGAAAAGCACTAAGTTGTCTAGGTCGGATCAACCTCTCCCAAGGACAAGAGAAATACCACCATTGAATCCTAAGGTCCCACCAATTGGAAATGCTTAACATGAATCCAAGATCAAGAATCTGTTTAGAAAGTGATTCTACTAAGGTAAAATGAATATCATATAGTGTGGATAAAATGTGAAATCACAATCAATACAAAGAATAAGGGAGTAATCTTACTCTTGATACTAGCTACTCTCATAACTAGATATGTTTGCAATAGATTTGAGGGATTTTTCCAAACATCCACCTTGTTGAGGTACTTTTCATTAGTTTGATAACCAATAAATACTACAACATACACTCCCTTGTCTGTGGAACAAAGCTCCTTAGGTTTCACATTGTAAAACACATGAAAAAATAGGGCATCAATTTGTTCTAACATAAGAACAAGCTCATCTAAACACCACTTTGACTCTGCGTATCCTTTGGAAATAGTGGCCATTTGCATGAAAAATGAGCATATGGCTTTACAAATGGATAAAGGAATAGAATCCCCCCTTCTATCTCTTGACAGTCTAGAAATGCTCGACAATGTCTAACTGTAAGAAGGTTGTATAGTTGTTTAGCAATTCTTTCTTTGATGTCAAGACCTCGATGGATTATGAATGAATTTTATACTTTAGGAGATTATATAGTATTCTCTATTTAATTTGGGGAGAAGCTAATCTCTGGACAAAACACTCTTCTATCTTACACCAAATCATATGATATTATCATATGTACTATAGCATGTGAACGATAGGTTAAACAGAAACATGGATGAATGGAGATGGATGAAATACGTACAAAATTTGAAAAATGAGTGGTAATTTTAAAAATTAAAAATGAGCGGGAGGTTGTGGTAGGTTTAAAGCCGAGTTTAAAAAATAATCCATTAGTTTTGCAGGTTTGATGGCAGACGACGTTTATGATGGAGACAGAGTATATTTTCCAATGGTTGATTATGAATGGCAATGGAGACAAAGTATATTTGCTAGTGGTTGATTTTTCAAACCACATGTCAACACCTCCATTATCGTCTACAGATTTGTAAGTATAAAATGGGTATATTTATGCATATACGAATGGCGAAAATGAACCTATGTTGGGGGTGCTTTGTCGGTGGTCATCTCCACCAAAACATGCTTGTGCTTGGTAATCAAGGTACACAGAATGTCCATTTCTATCTCTAATTGTATGATTTTTATGGTCTGTCACATTATTTTTATGGTATGTACAAGGATTTTTTATTTTGAAACAAATGCATTTTTATTATTATTTTTACTATAGTTTGTGTCTCTAATGTATTGTAATTTTTATGAAGAATATAGTAGTGGAGATTTTTTTTTAATGTAAGGATTGTAGAAGATATGCTATGTTTGAAAATATAAATTAAAGTTGGAAGCAATGCAATTACATGTTTTTTCTAGTTTGGTAATTAGTCTTGACTGGAATGTTGCATTAGATCTTAGTTTCTCATGTTTGATATTTAAAATGTTAAGCATATAGAAATGCTACAAAAAATATTTTATTTCCAATTCCATTTTTAGGCATGTAAAATCAAGGCATCTGTATATGCCACAAAAAATATTAGATTCCATTGTTTATTGCTTGATTCTTAAGTATGGAAATACAACAACAAATCTTAGGTTTGACCTTCTACTTCTTGATATTCAAACTTTAAGCATATTGAAATTCCACAGTTAATACTAGGTCTATTTTCATTTCACGATATTTGACATTTATTTGTATAGAATTTGCAATGCAAATCATAGGTTTTCTTTGTCATCTGCTTGATATTAAAAACTGCTACATTGGGCATTAGAACTCACACCAAAATTAAAAAAGGGAAAATCAAGGTATAGAGAATTCCCATTTCTATTTCTGATTATTTGATTTTTGTGGTTGTGGCATAAGAAGTAGAGGAATGATTTACGAATTTGTATCTTTACAAGTATTGTCAGGAATAGAAAGTTTCACATCTTGTGGAGCAAAATTCGTAGATGGGAAAGAAAAGGATTTTGATTATGTGATTCTTGTAACTAGATATAGAAGTAATGTGCCCTCTTGGCAAAAGGTAAAGAAATGAGCCCAATAAAAATACCACTTTTCTCTTATCTTATTATTTGGATTTGAACTATTACTACTCACAAGATTTATTGTAGTATAAATCTAATCTTTCTTATCTTGTTTAGGAATGTGAATTTTTCTCATAGGATGGGCTTCCCATGAAGCTTCCCTTTCCCACAGATGGAAGGGAAAAAATGGGTTGTATGTAGTGGGATTCAAAGAAAAAAGCTTTCTAGGTATTCAATGGATGCCACATGGATTGTAGAGGATATCTCCATTTCAATGGATGCCACACAAATTACAGAGGACATTGGAAAGTGTTAGAAAGAAAAAGAAAACCAATTTGTTGTCTATAATAAGCTACCCTATGTCAAGTCAATAATGGAAAAGAAGTGTAGATGAGCTTCAATATTTAAGAGAATTAAAGTCTATCCAAAGAAATGCTCCCTTGGAGGCTTTTCAATTTACTAATATGAATTGTTTTATGTTTCTAGGAATTTAATAAAACCTTCATTGTTACTTTAACTCTTGGAATATATTCATAAATCCATGTAAAATAATGGAGAAATATAACTTGGTGTCAAGATATATTGGATCATATTTTATAAATTGATTCTTTAAATTTTTAGTTACAACACAAAGTTAAATTTATTGTATGGTTGTGGCAAATACACAAGTGCTAAAATTTTCAATTAATGTTCCTTATTGCATAACTTAACCTTATATTTTACTAATTTTGACTCTAAAAATTTCTTACATACTCAAAGTGTTGCTATAGAGAATTTATATTTCTTATTTGTTCCTAATGTATTATAATTCTAATATAGGTCACTTGCATGCTTGTGAATATTGTGTTTGATATATCTCATCATAATTAATTTAATTTTCTAGTGGGTTTGACCTAAGAGAATGCACTCTTTGTTTGACTCAAAAAACTCATAAATAGTGTATATAGACACCACTTTAATATAGATATCTAGAGGACAAAGTGAGCATATTTTCAAATATGCATTCTATTAGATCATCCTCGTGTAACTCAAATAAATCTTGTATTATATATCAAGTTCATGATAGTTAGAATTGACCCAAGAGATTCTAAAATCACTTTAGACTCTAAGACATTCACAGGATCAAAATAGATAAATTCACATTAATGAGAAACTAATTTAAAACAACATTAGAAACTTCCTTTTTCATCATCAATTCTAAAGAAAAAATACATTTAACCCACTCATTTAGTTTTAATTTTTTATATTTGGATGAATGACTCCCTTGTCCTTTTATCTTGATTCGACTAAAGACACTCTTGACATAATTTGATACTGTATAATAGTATTTAAAGGAATTTAATGCATTCATTTTAATAAATTAATCATTCAATAATATTTACAAGATCATAAGATAATTGTTCTAGAGAATAATACATAGGAACACATTCAATATGGTGCAACCAAAAGAGTAAAGAATCTACTTGCTTAAGTACTTTTCTATAACTTTCAAAATTGTTCAATTTCAACGGACTGATCAAAGGTATATCTCCTTATGACATAACAAAAATCCTTTGAAATATTTTAAATGTCAATAGTCCTTAAACTTTTAAAAAATACACAAAATAATTGTAGTTTGGAAAACACAGTGGGTTGTGGGTGATATGATGTTCTTGTTCTAAGCTCAAGGGTGGAGAGCTCAAGGAGGAGTTGTAGGTGGGGGATACGTAAAACTAATCAAATTGACCTGAGCGGTGTTTAACCAATTGGGTTGTTACATGTAGAGGGTTTTACAACACTATGTGGGTTGTAGGTTTCGTAACACCTAGTCTTTTCAAACCTACAATTAGTTTAATGAAAACTTTCTATTATTTACAGAGTATGAATGTAATGAAAGGCGCCTTTAGAATTTGCATGTTGGAAACACTAAGTGTTAAGAATCCTGCCACCCACATACTTTTGTGAAACCCTGTACATGAAACAACCCCATTAGTTACTCACCCCTCAGGTGAATTTGGATAGTTTTATGTATCCCCCACCTACAACTCCTCCCCATCCTCCCCACCCTATAGCTTTCAAGTTGTAGAAGAAAATAACTGGCATGTGATAGTGTGTTTTCCAACACTAGAAATAATGTGACTATTCCATTTTTAATATACCAAATATGTGTTCTAAAATTTGAAGGTGGACTTCATTACATTCTTGGTGTGTACAAAACAAAAAAAAATCATAAGGAACTAACTGACAAGGGATAGTGTGTTCCAATCAAATGAAGAAAGTGAAATGTCATTTTTATTGTACCAAAGAGTTCTAAAATTTGAAGGTGGACTTCATTACATTCTTGGTGTGTACGAAACAAAAACATTTCATAAGGAAATAATTGACATGGAACAATGTGTTTTCCAACACTAGGAATAATGTGAGCATTTTTTTATTCCAATCAAATGTAGAAAGTGAAATGTCATTTTTGTTGTACCAAAGAGTTGTTCTAAAATTTGAAGGTGGACTTCATTACATTCTTGGTGTGTAGAAAACAAACACTTTTCATAAGGAAATAACTAACAAGAGACGATATATTTTTGAACATTGCAAATAATGTGAGCATTTTTTGGGTCCAATCAGATGAAGAAAGTGAAATTTTATTTTTACTGTACCAAAGAGGTGTTCTAAAATTTAAAGGTGGACTTCATTACATTCTTGGTATGTATGAAACAAAAACTTTTCATAAGGAAATAACTGATAGGGGACAATGTGAACTTTCTAGCACTACAAATAATGTGAGCATTTTTTTGTTCCAATCAGATGAAGAAAGTGAAATGCCATTTTTATTGTACCAAAGAGTTGTTCTAAAATTTTAATGTGGACTTCATTACATTCTTGGTGTGTATGAAATAAAAAAAATTCATAAGGAAATAAATGATAAGGGGACAATGTATTTTCCAACACTGCAAATAATGTGAGCATTTTTTGTTCCAATTAGATGAAGAAAGTGAAATGTCATTTTTACTATAACAAATATTTTTTCTAAAATTAGAAGGTGGACTTCATTACATTCTTGGTGCATATGAAACAAAAACTTTTCATAAGGAAAAAATTAACAGTGGGCAGTGTGTTTTCTAGCACTACAAATAATGTGAGCATCTTTTTGTTCCAATTAGATGAAGAAAGTGAAATATCCTTTTTTTTGTACCAAAGAGTTCTTATAAATGATAAACACAAAACTATAGAATGTTGACTTGCTAATGTAATGGTCATTTACTCATTCATACAAATTCTTGTGTAGAACTAGATTTATTTAGTACACCAATTGTGATGTATAAATGTAAATGGTATATGAATATAGATCTCAAATCATGCATTTCCTTATATGTTAAAATTAATAAATTAAGTTCCTTTAAATATAAGGACATATTAACACATTGTGTAAATTTTTGTTTAGTTAGCTAAATATGTTATTCAACTTAAAATAATTTAAATTTTGGTGGGAAATGTCTATGTCCACAAAGTAGTCTTGGGACATGTAAAGGGCTAGATATTGGTGGATGATGTGTACACATAAATAACTACAAGCCTAGGTATAATAAACAAGTGGACATATCAATTTTATAAGGGTGTGTAAACATGTTAATGATGAGGAGTAGATGCATAAACATGTTTAATAAGGTAAGTAGATAGTGTAGGGAAATGAACCCACCTCATAATATGAGTTTCTGTGACCACATGCAAATATTTGAATATCTAAAGTTAGAAATATTAGTGATAGGATATGCCCCCTTACAATTTTTTGTATCTATAATTTATAGAAAAAAAGTTTGTAATGATGGAAGCATAATACATGAAAATTAAATGTAGTCTAGGGATGTAAACATGTAATCATCTATAAAATCATGTAAGTATGCTTTATAAAAATTATTGTGAATAATAAAAATGTATAAGAACATGAATTGAAAATAATATTGATGAATTATATTATTTCTCCCAACACTTGGAAAATATGGTAACACAATCATTAGTGACCAAAATAACCCATGTGAGTACAATGATGATGCCATGATAAAAGGGTCAGTTTAATTCCCTTGAATAGAAAGATATGTTCAATGAAGACATAATATTTTAGAGAATATTGATTACATATGAATAGGGATGCTTGATCACCCTCTTGGAAAGTTTTGTGTGTGTGTGTGTGTCGAATGTGCAAAGTTAAAATGCCAACACAAACGTTAATGAAATGATTTACATTAAAAGATTCAAAGCAAAGTAAACTATTCTAACTTGCATCTCAACAAATCTTTCAAGGACATCTCATTGTCCTCTATTCCTAAATGATTATTTTTTAACCTTTCTGGCCCTCATATTTCTATGAACACAAAGGCTATTAGAATGACACTTAAGAAACGAGATTAGTATTCAACATGCAAGACAACTATATGCCTACATGAAACTATGTGCAAACAATGATGATGAATGCAATGCTAAATGAAGGATGATAGTGATTTTTATGTGCAAGCATGTGCTAGAAGGATTAGTGGTGATAGTGAAAGATGGACAAGTGGAAATGCTTGATGTGATATTCAACTACAATGAATTATTCATGGTTCTACATATGCTCAAATGCAACTAAAAAGAAAACTAATCTAAAATGTAACTATGAAGAAATAAGTTAATCTAGTATGAGAATGCAATATTAAACATAAGGTAAAAACTAGCTATAAGACTCCATAAATGGTCCAAGCTCCTATGAAAAACCTACATGGTAACAATACTCAAAGTGTGGATGAAAAATAGCATTATAACACTATTCCAATTTGTATCTCAAAATAGCATTATAACATTACTCAAAAGGTGGCTATGAAAATGAAAAGGAAAAGGGGTGTATTTATAGGGTTTCTCAAGCATCTTGTGAGGTGGCACCTATCAACAGTTCAAATTTGAAGGAGAGTAAATAGACGGTGGAGATGGAGAGAATCAAGATGTTGTCCCCTTGACCAAAGACAACATGCCATTTGGATGAGAGAATCTCTTGACCAATTGGAGTCATGCCAAATGTGTGAGAGACCCAAGTGGATTAAACAAAGACCATGTGCTTTTATTCAATTGGTGGAAGTGTGTGAGAATAAAACCATGTGAATTTTTCCAATTGGTGGAAGTGTGTGTGAGGAAATTTGTAATTAATAATTAGGCTTATTTATTTTCGTGTGACCTTTATGAGTTGGCACAAAAAAGTGTAGTAGACATGTGCTCTAATTATTAATCAAGATTAAGGAAGATTAATTAAATAAACGTGCTTAGGTAACTTTGTTTATTTAATACTCTAGCAGAATATAGTTTTGAAGAATTAATAGAAGGGTGAACAACATAAATAAAGTAGGACATTATTTATATGTAGTCAGAAAATTAATCAAATAGCTTGTATTTAATTAACTAAATATGATGACCATTTTTAGGTGTATACATTTTTCCCCTCTTTGAAGTGATGTGTTTACACGTCACTTCAAAGAAAATTTTGATATCAATGCTCAAAAAATATTTTGATGCCCCAAATAGTGCCCTAGACTTTGATTTTTAGGTATTGACAGATATATGCCCCCTTAGGAGGTAAATTGGTGAATTTTGGAGTTCTTAGAATTTTTGGAATTTTTGATGATTTGATGATGATATGATGCAGAGACGATCTATCTCCCAATAAAGAAATATTGATTCCACTAGTTGATTAAATGTTGTCATGCTTTGCCTCCTTGTGTTTTATGTTTGATGATTGTGTTCAACCGATTCTTTGATTTGATGATGTTTAATGATATTGATAGAAAAAATTGA
>VDFB02000002.1:5463940-5510506 GCA_007258455.2 Sequoia sempervirens
CATGATTTTTTTCAGGACTTTTTCTGGATAATGATAACCACTTCTTTTTTTTCTTTAGTTTTTTTTAGGATTTTTTATGTTGTTTTTGTGATTTTGTCAGGGCTTTTTATGCTATTTTTGTATTTTTTCAGGACCTTTTCTGGATAATGATAACCACTTCAGACATAATACTTCTTGAGGTGCATGTTGTTGATGGGTTCATCAAACAGGGCCCCTTCTGGTGTTGATAGCTTGTATGCTCCTAAACCATATACTTCTATGACCACATAAGGACCCAACAAATTTGGTTCAAACTTTCCCTTCTTCTCTCTGTCTTGCTGGTTTCATGGGTTTTCCTTTAGAACTAGATCACCGACCTGAAAGGTACGTGGCTTAACTCTATGATTGTAGTTGCAAGACATCATCTATTGATATTCTTTCAAATGATCAGTTGCTCGTTGTCTCTTCTCATCAAGGAGCTCTAGCTCTTGCAGTCAGAAAACTATGTACTCTTCATCTGTTGTGAGACCCTTCAATGATACTCTTAGTGATGGAATCTCAACTTCTAGTGGCAAAACAACTTCTGCTCCATAGACAAGAGAAAATAGTGTTGCTCTTGTTGGCGTTCGGATGCTAGTTATATAGGCCCAAAATGTAGGATTGAGTTGAACATGCCAATCTTTCCCTGCATCATTCACAGTCTTCTTCATGATTTTTAGTATCATTTTGTTCAAGGCCTCTGCTTGGCCATTCCCTTGTGGATAATAAGGTGTTGAATATATTTGTTGGATATGTAATCTTTCATAAAGTTCATCAACATCCTAATTCTTGAATGGTCATCCATTATCTGTGATCATGGATTTGGGAATTTCATATCAAAAAATGAGATAGTTGAGTATGAACGATGAAATTTTTTTGCTAGTAACCTTAGTAAGAGGTACTGCCTCAATCTATTTGGTAAAGTACTATGTCGTTGTTATGATGAACTTGTGTCCGTTCGATGATGAAGGATGAATCTACCCAACTAGATCTAGCCCCCATTGAGAGAATGGCTAGGTAGCTGTGAACGGTTGAAGTTCTTGTGCAAGAGCATGAATGAGATTCCCATGAATCTGACATTTTGAGCACTTCTTCATGAAAGTGAATGATTCCCTCTCCATAGTTGGCTAGTAGTAACCCATTCTAATCAATTTCTTGGATAAGGTTAGTCCACTTGAATGAGTACCACAAATACCACCATGAACTTCTTGTAAGGCCTTATCAGTTTCATCACATTCAAGACATCGAAGTAAAATACCATCAAGACTGTGGTGATAGAGAGTATCAGCGATGAGGGTATAATAAGAGGATTGGTGGATAAAGTTATGCTTTTGGAGATAAGTCAAGTGGTAAGATGTCATATTTTAGGTAGGAATAAATCTTACCATACCAAGGTGAATCGGATCCTACTAAGTTGCAAATGATTTGGCTTTTAGGTGTGTCATAGGTAGGTGCAAATGATTGTTCCACCAAAAATTCATAGCGAGCCTAATTTTTTGGGAGTTGTAATAATGATGCAATCATGGCCATGGTGTGAGCTACCTTGTTATCAAGTCTTAGAATCTGTATGAACTTGATATCTATGAAATACTTCTTGAAATCATCAACCATCTTCTTATATGGAAATAGTTTGTCATATTTGGTCTTATAATCATCATTGATTTGATTAATGACTAACTGCTGGAGTCACCATGCTCTTGTACTTATAGATCTTTCAATGCTATCTTGAGTCAGACAATTCAGCTTCCATACTCATTATGTTATTAGTACATGGAAACATTAGCCGATATGACCAAGGAATGGTATTTCCTTGAGGGGTGACAAAGAGTATGCTTTCCCCCTATCCATTTTGAGTAAAGGAGTCATCAAAATATAATAACCAAGGTTTCTTTGATTCTGCCATGAAGACATCAACATTTAAATTATATGTGCATGGAATTCTCGACATGGTGAATTAGCCCGGCCAATTTGATCAAATGTGACTGCTTTGATTGCTACGGTCGCATAATGGATATAAACTCATAGATCATTATTTTGCTAATATTCAATGTATTTTCGCCCAAAAAATCGCCAGTGGATCAATCTTTGCAACAAATGGATTATGATTATCATAGTATGAAATTTCCTATGAAATAAAGGAACTTCCACTATAGATATAAACCTCAATGAAGTGTAGTTGAGTTCATGACCTATTAATTCGGTACGATATAATAAATTGTTGTTCCTTTCTAGAGTTTCTTGTGCTAATAATTCCCCCAAAGATGTCTCTATTATGACAATCTATAAGATTAGAGGTTTGTCCGGATTTGGTGATACTAGAAATGGTGGGTTCATTAAGTACTACTTGATCTATTAAAAGGCCATCTCACACTTATCATCCCATTTAAAGGGAACATTCTTATGCAATAGATGTGTGAAAGGTAGACTCTTATCTACCAGTTGTGCAATGAACCTTTGTATAGATTGATCTTTATATAACGCTCAAACAACGACATTATTCCTTGATAGAGCACATCTCTCACATGATTACTTACTGTAGCCGGATCTGCTAGTTCCTTTTGATACTATGTATCCCAAGATTTTCGGATGTGACCTCATTTCTTGGGTTGAGAGTAAACTTTGAACTTTTCCAACCTCATGTCTTTTGGATACTTCAAGATGTCCTTCTCTTGTGTATGAATTTTCCAATATATCGTCTACATAATCTTCCATGAATGTGTGCATCATGTCATGAAAAATTATAGTCATAACTCTTTGATAAGTAGCCCCAGCATTCTTTAGACCGAAAGGCATGACGTTCCAACAGTAAGTCCCCCATGGACATGTAAAAAAAAAAATTTCCTACCTCTTTAGGTGCAATCTTGATTTGGTGATAACCAAAAAAACCATCCATTAGTGAATACATGGCATGGCCAGCTGTCAGATCAACTATAGTATCGATGCTTGGAAGTGGGAAGTCATCCTTAGGACATGCCTTATTAAGATATCTAAAATTTTTGCACACCCTAACACTTTTTATGGGCTTGGACACATGAACAGTGTTGGAGATCCATTCTACATAGTCAATTGATCTTATAAATCCCACATCAAGAAGTTTTTAAAGTTCTTCTTTAACCAATAGTGCAACATGAGGATGCATCTTTCTGAGTTTTTGTTTCACTGGTTTGACTCCTAGTTTGATGGACAAGTGATGCATTATAAGATCAGGATCAAGACTTGGCATGCTTGCCTAAGTCTAGGAAAAATTGACTTGATTTTCTTTGAGAAATTCCATGAACTTAGTTACTTCTTTATCTGTCATTAATGCAACTAACTGTAGAATCCTTGGTTTTTCTGAAGTTTCAAGATTAACTGCTTTTGTAGGCTCAATTAGAATAGGAAATCACTCATGATAATGCTCCAGGAGAGTGTCAAGTATCCCATCATCTGGTGCCTTAAAAAGGTTTTCACCATCTGATACGCTCTTTGTTTTATCTTTTGTTTGATCTAACACTCCTAGATTTTGGTTTTCACCATTAGATTATTTCATCGATGTCATCCTATCATCCTCTATCTCCATTGTTTTGTTGATTCCAATGTGCTCTCAGATTGTGTATTAGGCTTCAACAAACAATCTTCCTAGAGAGTGAGAATGAGTTTGAATGCACATGCAATGCTATGCTAAGAAATGATTATTTTGATGCTTAACATGATTGCTAAGATGAAAGATTATGAATTTGTCCTAATACAAAGTGACAAAAACAATGCCTGGAAGTAAAATGGAATCAGTAGAATACTGGATACCCAAGTAATCTCTAATTGGAATATTGATAGCAGCAAATTGTTGTCATATTAATGGTAGTTCTGATTCTTCTGCAGGAAGAGCAATTTTAGCTGAAGTCATATTTTAGAAAATATAATGATTTAAGCCTAAAAAAGTTCCATTTTAAGGATTCCAATTGAAGAGGGTTTGATCAAATCACCTTAGATCAAACCCCCTTGGATAAAACCTCGCTAGTTTTAAACCATACCTATAAATGTGTCTCCTTTACACCTATCAAAATGCTGATAAAAATCACTTTTGATTTAGCTTTTGGGGGATCAAATAAACTCATTTAAAATTTATTTCAAATGATGATGGTATTCCTCGGAACAAACTATCCAATGAATATAATTTCAATATGTTTTGGTTTTGTTATGTATTTGTTGTTTTTTTCGTTTTATTAAACACTTCTAGGTTTTCATAAAGTAATTTATTCTATTCTTCCATGTGGAAAAATAGGGTATATCAAACAAAAAAAAATTAAATAGGTACTGACAAAGTCCTTGATCATAAAAATAATTCACATTTGATTTTCTAAAATTCGCCTTCCTCACGGTGCGTTATTAGCATGGGGTGTGTTGACTTTGAAACTTGATTAAGGAAAAGTATTCAATAAAAACTATTGAAAGGTGGAAGCACTGCGATATCAAATTACAAATTTAATTTGAGAAAAAATTAATTTTGCTAAATTTAAATTTGAAGAGATTAATTTTATCAACTAATGGAAAAAAGTTATGTATTATATGGGTATCATCCTTTTTTAAAATGTTGTTTTCTAGGAGAGAAAAAAAATTCATGGGAGATGGAAAAGATGCAATTTTGATTCCAAAATTTACAGAAAAAATAATTTTAGAATCTGAGACAAAATTTGATGAGACTCTAGTTTCTGTCTTCAAATTCCATAGAGTTTAGCACTTCTAGGTGCACGAATGCCAAAATTCAGTTAAAATTAATAATTTGATGCTAGTTTGGTCAAATTGTAAACCACTATATGGATATATATCATTTACAGCAATCTTCGAGTTTTGAAAGATTTTGATTATTATATGATCAATAAGCATGAAATTCACAGCATATCAAGTAGTTTCAAGATGGATGGGGCTAGAGAAAAATAGAAGAAAGCAAAAAGTTTTGTTTTCTCTTTCAAGAAGAGATAAGATGGAGGATAAGATGAGATACTTGAAATCATGTTTTGTGAGATTATAGAAAAGATTTTGAAGATAAATAATAGATTATTGCCTTAAATTCGAGTTTATTTATTTTATTAGCAGTGACATGGAAGTTTTCTAATTAAATAAAATATTTAATTAATTAGAAGAAAAATTTGAATAGGAGAAATGAAATTTAATTTAATTAAATCAAAGATTTAATTAAACTTAAATGTGATAATTAATTTAAATAAACAATAATATTTATTTAATTAATTAAGTGGACTTAAGAAAATGGTAATTAAATAAAATGAATTTATTTAATTAAAGTGGAAGAATAAAGTGAATGGACAAAATAATTAAATTAATTAAATTTAATCATATGTAGAAGACTTTAGAGAAATTAATTAAATAATAAATATTTAACTAAATGCCAGGATTAGACATGACCAATTTTATGCATATACACCAGGAATCAAGCACAATCTCATTTCAATTTCGGCCCTAGAAGATAAATGATATCAAGTTGCCTTCTCCAAAGAAAAATTACTTGTGTGGATGGAGAATTCCAACTTCAAGGATGCTCAAGTAATTGGAGTTAGACATGAAAGTCTCTACAGGCTTTGTACGCGTCCACTGTAGGCTTTAGTTCATGACTCTTCAAGTTTATGTGATCTTTGGCATCGAATATTGGCTCACCTTCACTTCTGAGCCTTACCTATCATGGAGAAGATGGTGACAGGTCTTCCTAAATTCAATCAGGATCATGAAGGAACTTACAAGGGTTGTGCATTGGGTAAGAATACAAAAGCTCCTTTCCATAGTAGAGAAAATAGATCTAAGTGTATTATAGACCTTATTCATTCTAATTTATGTGGACCTATGTATGTTCTGTCTTCAAGTGGATTCTTGTATTATGTTATGTTTATTGATGACCACTCTAGAAAGACTTGGATTTATTTTTTGAAAACTAAAGAGTTTGAGGAAGTGTTAGGAAGGTTTCAAGAGTTCAAAGCCTTGGTAGAGAATCTTTCTAGTAAAAGAATCAAGGTCCTCAAATTTGATATTGGTGGAGAATACACCTCTAGTAGCTTTAGGGATTTTTGTGTTGATGCAGGGATTAAGAGGGAGTTTTGTCTCTCCTATAATCCTCAATAGAATGGTATTGCAGAAAGAAAGAACAAGACGATCGTGGAAGCAACAAAACCCATGATCCATGACTAAGATCTGCAAACCTTCTTATGGGCAGAAGCTTCTAGGACTAGAGTATGTGTACAGAATAGAAGTCCTCACAAGATCTTGGAGAATATGACTCTGGAAGAAGCCTTTACAGGAAAGAATCCTGAGGTTAGTCATTTAAGGATCTTTTGATGCCCTGTCTATATTCGTGCTCCAAAGGAAAAGAGAACAAAGTTAGAGCCTTCTGGAAAGAAGGGGATTTTATTGGGCTACAACGAGACATCAAAAGTCTATAGAATATACATTCCAGGATAGAATTTGATCGATATTAGTAGGGATGTCACATTCAAGGAAGATGTTGCATTCAAGAGATCTAGGGGCACTCATATGGAGATTGATAATGAAGAGTCTCCTCAAGATATGGAAGTTAACCATACTCTTGAGATTCAGAGGGAGGCTTCAAAAGAAAAATAAGATATTGATCCTGTTGAAACCTTAGAACCTATTGATGGGCCTATCAACATTGTAATTGGAAGAGAAAGACCTCTATGGGTTAGGCGTACAATGCAAGAGACTGAAAGTTTTGCAGCTCCTAGAGGCACATTCAGAGAGAGTAAAAGACCACATAAGTTCTCTAGTTATGTTTCCTTGATGAGTTAGATTATTGAGTCTAAGCCTTCTAGCGTGGAGGAAGCTTCCATTCATTAAGTTTGGAGAGATGCTATGTTCGAGGAGTACCAATCAATTCTCAAGAATGATGTTTAGGACATTGTTCCTAGACCCGAGAAAAAATCTGTGGTATCTTTGAAATGGCTCTTCAAAATCAAGCATGCTACAGATGGGAGCATTGAGAAGTACAAGGAAAGATTCATGGCTTATGGGTTTTCACAGAAAGAGGGAGTTGATTACGAAGAAACATTTTCTCCAATTGCTTGCTATACTTCTGTCAGAGCCATCATTTCTATTGGTGCATCTAGAGGATGGAAGATTCACCAGATGGATGTGAAGACAACATTTTTGAATGGTGTGATTGAGGAAGAAGTTTATATTGAGCAACCTGATGGATTTGAGTTACATGGGAAGGAGCCTCATGTTTGCAAGCTGAAGAAGGCTCTGTATGGTCTTATGCAGGCTCCTTGTGCATGGTACGAAAGGATTGATCATTACCTATCAAGTTTGGGTTTCTTGAAGAATGATGTTGATTCAAACCTATACTTCAAGGTAATTAATGGTGAAGCATTAATTTTGATCTTATATGTTGATGATTTGATTCTTACTGGAGAAGATCACCTGATTCTCGAGTGTAAGAAGGAGTTGGCTTCTGAATTTGAGATGAAGGACCTTGGACTCATGCATTACATCCTTTGCTTAGAAGTCTGGTAGAAACCAGATGAGATGATTCTAAGTCAAGGGAAGTACACCATTGATATACTTAAGAGGTTTGGTATGATGGATTGTAAATCCATGTCTACACCCATGGAGACCAACCTACATAAATTGAAGGAGGTTATAGCTAGTTCAGACTTGGTGGATCCTACTATGTATAGATAGTTGATTGGGTCCTTGAAGTATCTAGTTAACACTAGACCAGATATCTATTATGCTATGAGTGCACTTAGTCAGTTCATGTGTGAACCAAGACAAATACATCTTGTTGCAACTAAACATATCCTGAGATACTCTTTAGATGCAGACTTGAAGTTGCATGGCTATATTGATTCTAATTGGGTAGGGTGTGTCACTGATCAGAAGAGCACCTCTAGATGTTGCTTCAGTTTGGGTTCTGCTATAATATCCTAGCGTAGCAAGAAGCAGTCATTTGTGGCATTGAGTACAATAGAGGTAGAGTATATTGCAGCTTGTATGGTAGCTCAGTAAGTAGTGTGGCTTCATAAGCTCCTTGTAGGATTCTTTGGACAATCAATGGAACCTACTATCATTCATTGTGATAACCAGAGTTGTGTAAAGCTTTCTGTCAATCTTGTGTTTCATGAGAGAACCAAGCATGTTGAGATCAAGTATCACTATATTAGAAATATGGTACTACAGAAGGCTATACAGTTAAGGTACATCAACATTGATGAGCAGATGATAGACATTCTCACCAAGCCTCTCTCCATAATCAAGTTTTTGTACTTTCGTGATAAGCTTGGTAGGGTGGAGAATCAAGCCTTAACTAAGAAAGAGTCACAGCATCAATGAACCTGTTTAATGAGTTCTTCTCTATGAGAGAAGTTCGAGGTGAAATCCCTTGTTTAATGAGTTATTCTTTGTGAGAGAAGTTAGAGGTGAAATCCCTTGTTTCCACCCTTTGAGAGAGTCATGGTGGATGTCATGTGTGTGACTCCATGATAGCATTGCGTGAGAGATTCTATGATGATCTTTTGTACTTGTGTTTAACCCTCTAGGAGAGCCATGATGAAAGTCATGTTGAGGTGACAACATCACACAAGTGATGAAAATTTGTACATACCATACATTGTTGTAGCCATTATGGTTGATATCATGTTGAGGTGATATTTGATATCATGATGAGGTGATATTCTTCTTTTTCACTTATGGTTGTAGCCATAGTGATAGACATCACGATGAGGTGATTTTTCTTGTGCAACTGGAAGCATTCTCCCTAGATGAGAGGGAGCGTTGATGTTAATGACAGTGTTGGTCATATTCTTCCAGTGATCTTCTTTGCTTCATGTTAATAAATTAAATCATAGCTTAGAGCTATTTAATTTATTGAGACATTGATTCACTCAAGAGGAACACTTTATTGTTGAGTTGCAATTGTTTGTTAAGGCTGACATGTTGATTAATGAAGAGGCACACTCAATAAAGAAAGACATTTGTTACCAAGCCGACCTTGAAATGGAAAGATTCCTTATGTGGCTGACTTCTTGCTCATTGGATATGACTTAATGAAGTGGCACCTTCCTCTATGATGGCCGACTTGATTTGAAGAGTGACGACCTTTCCATATTGTATATATATTCAATGTTTCTCTCTTTGTTGATCATTCATTTCATTCAAGCATATTCCTCACAAGTTGAGATCATCAAGTGCGAGTTTATTTACAAGTGCAGATCATAGTTGAAGGTTGAGTTTCTCTATCAAGGAATTGTCTCTTTGTATTTATGTGTTGCATCATATCTAGTGCTTGTATTCTAGTCTAAAAATTGACCTCTTGTAAGGAGATCATTGTTGTTGAAATTCAATATATCAGTGATATATTGTTGTTGGTTTTTTCTCCCTCAAGAGGAGGGTTTTCCTAGGGTATTTGTTGTGTCTTTGTGTCTGATTTTGAATTAATTTTCTATGCACTTAATTTGGTCACTAAATTTGGCAACAAAATTAGTAATTTGATGGCCTGAGACAAAACCCTTATGGGCAGGGTGGATCAACTTATCAAGAGAAGGTTTAGTACAATTGACCTATAGTTTAGAAAATATTTTATAGGTGTTACAAAGGCTGATAGGCCAAAAATTGGATAGCCTATTAGCACCAAAATGTTTAAGAGTAATAACAATAAAAGTGTTATTAAACTTGTTGAAAATTTTACCAAAGGAGAGGAATTCATTAATAGCCAAAGTAACGTTAGGACCAAGAATATCCCAATACTTCTAAAAGAAGAAAGGAGGAAAGCAATCAAGGCCAAAAGCTTTGAAAGGGATAAGATAAATGGAAACCTTCGTGATCTCATCAACTGAAGCACCTCTATCCATGAACATGATATCTTGTGGTGACGCAGAGTGGGGAATAAGCTCCAAAAGATCATCAACAAAATGGTTAGCCACGATCGAGTTGAGAAAATTGTGAAAGAAACTGACACCAGCCTAAGGAATATCCTCCTTAGAAGTTAGAGAAGAATCATCTTCTAATATTAATTCAACAATGGAATTGTTCTTTCGATGTGTAGAGACATTCATATGAAAAAACTTGGTGTTCTTTTCCCTCTCACAAGTCCATTGATTTCTAGCCCTCTACTTCCAATAAATCTCTTCCTTCTCAATAATGTTGTGAAGGTCACCTAACAAAGTCTTTTCCTTATTGACCAAATCCATCAAAGCTCCCAATTCCATTTCCTTTTGAACCTTTCTAACATGTCCCTTAAGGGATCTTTTTAAATAAAATATATTGCCAAAATAATTCTTGCTCCAACCTTTCAAGTTATCTTTGAGGGCTTTCAATTTGAAGGTGAGTCTAAACATAGCAGAGCCACAAACCCTTATACTCCACCAATCCAACAAGATCTCTTTAAGAAGAGGGTGATGTGACCACATCAATTCAAACTAAAATGAGTGCTTTGTCTGAGGAGGAGGGGTGTTCCAATGGAGCTGTACAAGAGTGTGATAAGAGTTGATCCTCAAGAGAGAGGATAAAGAGAGAATGGAAGACACATCCCCATTGGAGGACACTAAACAATGATCAAGTCTAACCTAAATAATATTATCTTTGACCCTTTTGTTGGACTAGGTGAAAGAGAAACCTTCAAGCTCAATGTCAAACTGACCATCAGCTAAAATGATGTTATTAATATCCAACATACTATCAGTCAGATCCATATTACCTCCCATCTTGGATGGGGAGAGAGAAGTGTTATTGTCACCCAACACCATCTATTGACTCTACCGGAAAGAGATTCAACATCCTAATAAGTCATCCCAAGTATTTTTTCTAAGGACAATATTATTAGGTGTATAGATATTGGAAAGAATCTACTCATAAAGATCAAAAATTTGAGAGAAATAAACATTAAGGAAGTTTTTATTCTTATAAATTAGGGAACAATTGAGGAAGGGTTTCCACATTGTAACCAAACCACCAAAGTCCCCCTCAATATCAACCACCTCATAGAGTGCATTGGGAAAAAATTAATTACTTGATTTATCAAAGTAGCAATCATCATAGTTTCTTGAATAAGTAGGATGGCAGGCCTGAATTATTTAACATGAGATCCCTGATAGTGTGATTCTTTTGAAGGATATTATTCCCTCAAATGTTCCAAGAGAGAATCAACATTTCTTATTTCATTTGGAGCCAACCTACTCCAAGGTCGCCTGGTTCCCATTAGCAATATCTCTAGTTGTATTCTTCTACTTGGCAATTTTGGTATATTTTTGACCAGCTTTAGAATTGGTCCCAACATCTGTTGAGTTCCTTAGATCCACCAAATTGGATGAGCATGGTGATTCAGTAACAAATAGTGTAGAAACCCCTTTAGGTGAGGCCATTACTGCCACCATATCAAAATTAGGGAGAACCACACAGGGAATAGACAAGATTGGGGGAGACCCCTTAGGGAATGAAATCACCACATGGACATCCTCATTCATAAGGTTAGTGACCAATAGAGGGGAGTCAAAAAGAAAACACTAGTTAGTAGTTAGGAACTAGGAGGAAAACAAGGAGATTGGGTTCCATAGGGTTAAAGAACACTCCAAGAGCATAGGCACCTTGGAGGATGGAGGAGCAAGAAAGAAAAGGGTTTCAGAGAAACCAATAGTCACCAACCAAAATAGGGTCCAAAGAAGTCTTGGGACCATTGGGAGAAACCACCACTAATGCAGGGTTGGGAGGAAAGGTGACAAAGTGCCTTCTTTCAAGTTGAGGTGGCTAGGGAGCCACATTCTTGTTCTTGTCTATGGGGGTGGAGACCTTAAGCACACCTTTAGGATAGGCATTGTAGAGATGACCTAGAGAAGAGAAATTTTTTCATATTTAATGGCTTGAGACAATTTATTGAGTCTGGACTCCAAAATAATTGAGGATGTAACACTTTTTTGGGCTTAATGAAAAAGCAGAAGCAAGCAAACACCAACCTTGAATGTTCCTTAGAGACATAGTCTAAAGAGAGAAGTCGCCAAATGAGTTGAAGGATCAAAACCTAGGTTTGATTTACATAGAGAAAGACTATGTTTGTTGAAGAACCAAGGACCCCCAGTCAAGGCTGTCAAAAAATCCTCTTGAAGAGTAAAGTTGAAGAAAAAAATGCCCTTTGGGAGAGAAGAAATGGAAAAGGAACCTTTAAAATAGGCCATCAGAACCTTTAAAATAGGCCATCATGAGGATTCCCATTTCCAAATCGATTCAATGTTAGGATGGCTTCCCACAAATATTTTGATAAGAGAATTTTCTATTTAGCCAAAGAAAAATCTATAGAAGGATCCTTTATTTATATTATGGTACCCTCCTCAAAATGCAAAATTTGGACCTTATCACCAGCAGAGGTTGCCTTTTTGGTACCCAAAAAAAGAGCTTTCTAGTTTGGAAATTGTGGAACATATTTTTTCCTATATACATTTTTGTTTTTGGCTCTTGTTTCCTTTCCACTTCAGGATGTATTTGTGCCCAAAGGAAAAATACTACTCTCGCATAAATAAACACAATGTTCCATGTGGTTTGCTATGCGACTTTATATCATTTCCCTTTTGGGCTTGAACCGGAAAATTTGTTAACTTGGTGGTGATTTTCTTCAAAACTTCTCTCACAAAATTTTAATCTATCGCTTGCTTGACAAGTTATATGTTTTCATCAAGTATTATGTACCTTCTGCAGAATGATCTTTTTGGGTAGTGTTCGTTGAGGATCGTGGCAGATGTCTTACTTTCAGGGTGGAACCTTCAAGTCAGTGTCATCAATCTCCATAGTTGATCGACTAGATTTTTCCAAGCTTTGTTAAAAAATGATTGTCTTCTCATAGTATATCTTTCCTAAATATCTGAAACCATTAATGAATCAATTGAAACTTAATGAGGAAAGATTGTTGCAATCTAATCAAGATTTAGGATTAAATTTCCAGCTATCAGATTCAAGCATATGATATTTTCTTCAAGTCTGGATTGTTTGTGGTAGTGTCCTCTTCTTCTGGTTATAAATAAGGGTTGGTAGGAATGAAAAAAAATTCTAAAGTTTTCCTCAAAAAACTCTCGAGGAATATAGATATTCTTTTAGGGAGCCTTATTTTGTTGGAAGTAGGTGGGATTTTATAGAATACTACTTATTCTATTTGGAATGTTATATTTAATTCATATTATCATCGGATTGGCATCCGACCTTTGTTTTCAGTTAATATATCATGAGAATTTGATCTATTAGGAAGAAATATTTGAGATTGTGCATTTTCATGGCCTTTGTAAAGTTTCTTTTTCGTATTTCATTCATGTTGAGAGTACTATGTTAAAGATTTACGCCAATATTCCTATTAATTATTTTGCATGTTGTTAGCTTCTATGTTCTATGCTATCTTTCAAAATTTGGATTATGTCCATTATACTCTTTCATTTTCTATAAAAGGTATGTCATTTTTCATATTATGCTATAAAAGAGGAAGGATTCTATAAATATCTAAGTATTCCTATTAATATTTAGGGTTTTCTTGTCTCTGATTGGAACTGAATGGATGCTTCTCATGAGGAGATTGAAAGACTACATTGTGCTTTTTCTAGCCTTTGTTGCTCATTCTCTTCCCAACAATGAAGGTTTTGTGGCATTCTATGTCTATGTTATCAATTTTAAGAAATAGTTAAGGTTTGAAATGTTGTAAAAGCTTTGGTGCATTGCCATCTATATTTTTTTATTTGCATTTCTCTCTACCCCTTCCCCCAAACACAAAGAAGAGCTGACTTTCTTTAAAAATCTTAAAGGTCATTCAGTGAGGTGGAAATTTGTCCCCCACTCACTGAATTTCCTATAAGGCTATTAAGAGAGGTGGAAGCTTTAATTATCAATAGTACTTTTTTTGGCATGCCCGGTGGGACTCAAATTTCTTCAAATGCCTAATTAGAAGTCAAAATATTTTTTAAAATCATACCTAGAAAAGAGGCTGGTAATTTCATGCCAAAATTTCAAACAAGAGCATCTTCCACAGGCCATTTCCAGTATTCCCAGTTACCTACTACATTGGAACGTAAAAGGAGGATACTTACATGTTCCATATCACCTATAATGAGTTATAGGGTCAAAAGTATTAGCCCACAATCTAGAGCCTTATCTACTCCACCAGGAGGTTGAACCTTCCAAATCAGAATACCCATCTATGCTATCCATATGAATCTATTTATAGTGGCTCATATAGGTGCCCTACTCCTAGAAATTTTGTAACCTAGGAGAGTGCTAGCCCTCTACCACCTCCCACACCCCTAGATGTATGGCTCACCATACCTACCAATGCTCTCAAGGAAATCCTGAAGTTTGTCAGGGAGGATTTTAAGACCCCTTTCAAACATCTCTAAGATATAATGGAGGTAAGAAAATTATATAACATAATGGAAGAGAATGTATCCCTTGGGTTACTAGTTAGGTATTTCAAAGGAAAATTCTAGGCCTAGTATAGGTCTTTGGCCTCTGCTCCTATATGCTCATGGGATCAACTCGAAGAGAAGTTGTTTGAGCACTTTATGAAGAAAGGAGATCCCTCCTCTTTGGTGCAACAATTAATCACTATTAAAATGGCCCCACAAGATGGCATGAACAACTTCAACAATAGGCTCCATAAAACCTAGAAGAGGATTCCTATGATAGCCAAGCCTCTAGCCGCTATGGAATTCATGTTTTATCTAAAGGCTTTCAATTCAGTCATTGCAGTAATGGTACAATCTCTGGGAGGAGATACCCTACCCGACGCATACTATTTGGTTGTGTGCATAGAAAAAAGTCTGACCAATGCTAGGAAGCTTTTACCACATCCGTTGATGCCCATGTTTGTGGAATTTTTTTGTGGCTTCTAGGAGAAAGAAACTCCTAGTGCCTCCACTCCACAAATAACCATGTTAGTTGTACCACCTTCTATGTATGTATACCTGGGTGCACAACCAAGCATGTTAGGCTCTTCTTCATTAGGAATAGATGTCAATGATATAAAGAACCTCATGCAGTCCTTTATAGATTAGCTAGTCCTTATTCGATGACAACAAGTGGCACCTCTAAAGCCTCCCATGTAGACCTATCAAGGAGGAAGGTGATCTTATTAACATAACACATATCAAGGATCTCTAAAAGGAGGAAATCAACAACCAATGCCTACAAATCAGATTGTTTGATTCAACATTCTGCTTCAGACTATCAAGAATAGTCGAAGCAAAGATTTGGTCCCAAGAAAGAACAAATTGGAAAAAGATGAGAGAACATGGTAATTCCCATGTAATGATAGCCATATGCCTCAAAATTGTCCAAGGGGAAATATTCAGTAGAAGATAGTGGAGCAAAGAGGAAAAGGCATGTTCCTGAACACAAAAGAATATTAGTCTCCCAGGATGGAGAATGCTCACTTCAGAGCATAAACACAAGGGATTTCTTTAGAGAAAGAGCTAGATATATCACAATACCAAGAACTTTTTTCTTGGATGGAGGAAGAAGATGTAGTATTTGAAAATGATGTTTCAACAACTAGTGCCCCACAAGTATAGTCAGACTACAACAAAAGGTCCAAAAGAAGGATCATTCAAGAATACGCACAATGGGTTGTGCAATGACCATAGCCAAAACAACCCCAACCTCAAGTGGAGCAAGCCCCGCGGGTCTGACCTACTCAACAATCGCAATCTCCACCATTGCTAGAGAAGGAGGTGGGAAAAGCACTAAGTTCATCTAGGTTGGATCAACCTCTCCTAAAGACAAGATAAATACCATCATTCAATCCTAAGGTTCCACCAATTGGAATGCTTAACATGGTAGAACAACTGAGGAAGGTTCCTGCTAATGTGTCTCTTTGTGATGTTATATCAATTCTAAAATAGAAGACATTGCTCCTCTATATTGAAGAAAGAGGAACAAATGTCATAGACAAATACAATCCCACTGCATAAATAAGATAGAGAAAGGGAACCTATGTCAAACCCTTGACGTTCATGAGCCATAGGATATGTAAACATTGTGGACAATGGAAACATGAAAGAGGTAAGAAAACCAAATCCCACACCTTTATTTTTAACACTCATTGTGGGAGATATGATTTTACACAATAACATGACTGATTCGGGAGCTAGTACCACAGTCATGCCTAAAGTAGTTGACACCCTAAAACTTAAGTATGAACCTCTTGAGATAGGGATCATGCAATTAGATGGGAAGAAAGCCCTAATCGTCCGTCACATCAAGGGTCTATCTTTGACCCTCTTCTCATATCTAAGCCAAACCATCACAAAAGAAGTAGTTGTGATAGACATCCCCCCAGTATTTAGGATGTGTCTCTCAGGGGACATTAAAATAAAACTTGGTAGATATCTAGCACTTGATTTGTCTCATCTAATATTACAAACAAAGAATGGGGTGAAAATGAAGATTCTATCAAAAAATTTGCACCCTATACATATAGCAAACAATGCAGTATTGTGCTTTGAAGCGACAAATGCCTTCTCAAAAAGGGAGATGTATTGCATAGAAATGTTGGAAGATGAGGAAGACACAAGTGATCGGACCACTGAAGAGGAGGTCCTGCTTAGTTATTTTATTGATTATGACCTGCTCAGAAACTTCCATGCTATTGAATTGGGAACCTATGTGATCTTCGATGATGACCAAGTCTTCCCAAAATTGGTAAAGTAGCAGGAAGAACCCAATAGACTGGGTGGCAATAGTCTATGGACATTATATTTTATGGTGCCAAATGTAAGATTGCTTTCAAAGCAAGCATCTGAATGATATCTCCAACTAGATCTAAGACCTTCAAAGCTTTTCACTTCTAGTTGCCATGCTTGAATAATGATGTAGATTATGAAGCTTTGTTCCATGGTTTTATTCTTGTAGAACAAATGGGTATGAAGAGAGTACAAGTGTTTAGAGATTTAGAGCTAGTCATAAGCCAAGTCCATAGACAGGTAGCCATGAAAAACATAATCTAATGAGGCCTTACAAACATAGGTTATGGGATCTAATTGAGATATTTGAAGCTTTTAAAATACAAGTCATCCCATGATCCATGAATGTCATCGTAGATTGAATGGCTTTGATTGGCTCATAGTTGGAGCTAACCCCCAAATCAACGAGAAAGTAGAATATAGTGCAGACCATCATTTGACCATCACTTCTCAATAGTTATTAGAACTGGCATGTTTTTGAGGATGATGTTTAGATTGTCACTTTTTTACAAAAATCAAGGAAAGCTTCCAAACATTCATAGTCTGAAGCCAGAGGAGGTACAGAAGGACATGTAATCTAATTAAAAGGAAATAAGCTCCCACGAGGCTTGATTTCTCTCAAAAATATTTTTGGCTGTGAAGATGCGATAAATGGAAAACAAAGATTCACCACCAACAAAGGAGACTATGAAGATCTTGATGTCGAGAATGACAGAAAGCTAAAGATCAGAAGAAATGTCTCGTAGAGGGACAAGGATAGACTAAAAGGACTATGTGGTAGATACAATATGGTCATAGTGTTGAATTACAAAGATCTTAAAGGATATGGGTATGTGCAGAATCATCATGGAAAAAATAGGCCCTTAAGTGGTGAAAAATTTAGAAAAAAATTAGAGTTTGGCAACTTGACGTAAAAATTTGAATAAGTTATCTATATTATTTCAAACATATGTAAGAATAGAATCTATAGAAAATTTAATATAGTTTCTAAATTAGAAGGTTTATTTAAAAAAAAATCTAAATTTGGTGAAAATTTGAAATTTCAATATAGTAGTACTTAAATTACAGGGAAAAAATAAGAAGTAGGTGTCTGTCTAACCACCCTAACCACAATAAAATGATAATTAGTTTTCTATAAGATTTTAGATATAATTAGAGGACTTATGTCCTAATGTGATGCATATTTTTTTGTAATTTTTTTCCAAGTAAATAATTAATTATGATTTTTTTATTACAACTTTTAAAAAATATAAAAAGTCGTATGTCTGACCACCTTAACTTGGTCAAAACTTCATGAAATTCATTTTTTTTAATCCTATAGTATGTGAAGCATAGAATGTGACACATGTTTCAGATTCATAAAATGTGATACTGTTTGAAAGCTATAGATGTTTTTCAACAGCCAATGAATCAAGACTTTAGTCATAATTCAAATAGAAAATGAATAATAATTATTTATTAAATTCAAAGTAAATCATAATTTATATTGGTGGAAATATAAGAATATCCTATAAAAACCCTTTTTGTTTCATCAATTTTGGGTTAAAAAAAGTCGTCAACCACATACCCTACACATACCCATCATATCGCCACTTTTTGGCCCATCACGATCCTGCACATACCCATATGAACTAGGAATAATTCAACAAACTATTCACTTGGACAAAGGCTCAAAGCCCATTCCACAGAAAAAAAAGCCAATGAATCTAAAGGTCGAGGCACTAATGGCACAAGAGATCACCAAATCAATCGAATCAAGGATCATATACCCGATTAAATATTCCACCCATGTATCCAATATTGTACTAGAACAAAAAAAGAATGGTGATATTCAGCTTTG
Source organism: Sequoia sempervirens (assembly GCA_007258455.2). NCBI lineage: Eukaryota > Viridiplantae > Streptophyta > Pinopsida > Cupressales > Cupressaceae > Sequoia > Sequoia sempervirens. Next base: position 5,482,499 of record VDFB02000002.1, read on the forward strand.
CATGGACTTCAAGGATTTGAACAAGGCTTTGTTAAGAGATCTCTATCCTTTTCCCTCAATTGAGTACATTTTGCAGAGCGTGGCCGGATTGAAAATGTTCTCACTTCTTGATGGTTTTTTGGGGTATAACCAGGTCTACATAAAGGAAGAAGACCAGCACAAAACAACGTTCAACATCAAGTGGGGAATGTTTTCATACTAAAAAATTCCTTTTAGGCTCTTCAATTTTGGTGCCACTTTTTAGCGAGCAATGGATATTTCCTTCAAGGGGTTGATTAGTTAGATCATCTTGATATATCTGGATGACCTAACTATTTTCTCGAAATCAAAGGATGATCATTTTGATCATCTAGAAAAATCATTCTGGAAGTGTTAATAGTTCGAGATGTCCCTAAATCCCAGGAAATATATCTTTGGAGTGTCACAAGGTAAGCTACTTGGTTGTGTGGTTTCAAAAGAAAGAATAGCCATAGACCCCAAGAAGTTGAAGGCTATAATAGAGCTACCATTTCCAGTCAACCAGAAGAGGCTACAATCCTTTATGGGAAAAATCAATTTCATCAACTAGTTCTTTTCAGACTTTGTAGGCATTATAAGACCTATCACGCTAATGTTAAAGAAGAATTTAATGTTTAAATGGACTCCCAAAGGCAAGCTATATTTTGAGAAAATAAAGGAAACCATCTCTATAGCCCCAATGCTAGCTAACTCAAAATTCTCCAATGATTTCCTACTCTATGTCTATATTGGCCAACACAACATAGCTTCGATACCCACTTAGAAGGACAAAGAAGGAAGCAAAGAACATCCCATCACATTCCATGCTAGGACTCTCAAAGGATATGGAATAGTTATAATTTTATTGAGAAATAGGCCTTTGCTATTGTTAAAAGCCTCAAGAAGTTTCAACACCTAGTATTAGCCAACAAAATCACTATCCTCATCACCCATCCCGGTGTTTGAGGGTACATCACTGAAGGTGAGATAACTAAAAAGAGGCCCAACTGGATCACCAAGATCCTATAATATGATGTAGACATCTGAATGACCAAGCTAGTTCAAGGGAGATTTCTTTACAAATACCTCACATAGAAATTAAGCCCCTAGATGAAGGAAGAGACCAACCAAGTCTATACAAATTAGTTCAAGTCCGACAAGTCATGGGTGGCAGATCAAACACAATTTATGTAAGAGGGGAAGTAACTAACCAACATCCTACCTAACAAAAGACAATACTACCGACTACAAGGCACCAGGTATGCACTAATTCAGGGGATTTTATTTAAAAGAAATTATGATGGTGTCATGCTTTGTTGCTTGGATAAGCCAGAGGAAAAAAGAGTCTTAAATGAATTCCATAGTAGTCCTAAGGGTGGAAACTTCTCTGCCAAGACTACTTCTTTGAAGATAATGTAGGCAAGATATTACTAGCCTTCTATGTTTTTTGAGGTGCACCACCTGGTGTGAAAGTGTACTCAATGCGAATATTTCGTTGGCAAGTGGAAGAACTCCACCATGCCACTGAGCCCGACCGTGACTAAGAAACCCTTTGCACAATGGAGTTTATATTTCATCGAGATGATTAATCCCATCTATAGCACATGCCATAAGTGGATACTTACGATGATTGATTATTTCACAAGATGGATGAAGGTTATTTCTCTGAAGAATGCTACAAAAATAGAAATTGCTAATTTTCTTGAGGAGTTAGTGACAAGGTTCAGGTCACCTAAAACCATCATATCTGATAATGCACAATCCTTCATGGGTTCTTGGATGTCAGAATTTTCTCTTAAACATGGGGTCTACCTCAAGGCTTCATCCAATTATTACCTGGAAGGAAAAGGGTTAGCAAAATTGACCAACAAGAATCTGATTAGGTTAATAAATCTAATTAGATATGAACATTAGAAGGAATGGCACAAGCATCTATGAGTTGTTTTATGGGCTGAAAAAAATATTCCTAATCATATTTTTAAGGCTTCCCCCTACGATTGGTGTATGGAAAGGAGGTGGTTTTACCCATTTTCATAGAAATTTTGGCATTACAACTATTGAAAGCTTTAAAATTTGAAGAAATTAACAGAATGAAAGTAAGATTGGTGGAAATTTTGAACCTCGAAGAAAAAATAGAAAATGTGTATGACACCATGATTTTGCAGGTCAGTAGATAGTCAAATGATGGTTTGATAAAAGTACCTCCATCATAGAATTCAAAGAAGGAATCCTTGTGTTCAAGTATGACGAACGCGCTACAAAACTAGGGTAGCATTCTAAATTTGACTCACAATGAAGGGTCCCTTTCTGAATCCATGAATACAAGGAAAGAAATGTGTATGAGCTAGAGGATATTAATGGCAATGTATTGGATAACTGGTAAACAATATTCATCCAAAATTATTCTATTAAAATACCCAAGTTCTTTTAAAATTTTACAGTTGTGTACCATATGTAAAAAATTTGTAAACTATGATATTTTTTGTGAATAGGCCATGAGAGTAACATAAGAATAGTATAAAAGTATTATATGTGTATTCATTGAAAATATTTACACTATAATATGCATATCGATCCAAGGCTCCAAGAGAAGTTTGAATCCTTCTCGTTCAAACCCAAAAAGAGATACATTTCAAAAAGAAAAAAGGGAGGCAACACAAAATAAGACGTGGAATTAAAGCCTCCATCCATTGTGATAGTCAAAATGGTATTTCTTTGGGTTTTTCTTCAATAGAGTAGAAGGGGTTAACAACAACACAACACAAAATGACACAGACCTCAATCCTCAACACCATGGCTATACACCAAAAATTCAAAATGAATTTTCTAGTCAAGCCTAGGAATGCGTTCCACTTTGTACTCCCTCAATAAGAAGGATGGGCCGTGAGTCCAGGAAATGAGTGATGCTTCTCCAAGTCCATAGTGTGGAAGTAAAAAAATGCATCCAAGGCATGGCTTCCCCAAACTTGATGTGCCTATACATATTCATGGTAGTTGGAATACCGCCACCAGGGATAGCTACTTGCACAATCTCATTGAAACCATCTAAATAATTTGAATCAAACATAGTGTGGCACAGTTCGATAATCTAGGGCTTGGAGATGTCTAAATTTAGCAAGAATGTCATGAATCAGGAGATAATGTTGGAGCTGCACCACAACTAGTTTTCATCCTTCACATAATCTTTCCCAAGTACCCATTTGATCACCACGATGATGAGGCGGTCATTCTTCCTTACCAAGCTCTTGATTTTATCACTACTAGCCTCACCCACAAAGGAATTCTACAGCTTTTCACTCAGGAGCAAAATTTGGGTACCTAGGCTAGGCATGATAGCAGCAAGAAAGCTAAAGGCTAGTGGAACAAAAAATACAATGGGAGAAGCTTGCTAACTCAAAGGATAATTCAATGAGTTTTCACTAAAGTTGATATTTCTATTTATAAAACAAGTGCATCGACAAGCTTGAAAAATGGAAAATCCATCTCCCGTCAAATGATAATAGAAAAAATATCAATGCAATAGAGGCAAGAGATGAATCATATGGAGGATCTAAAACCAAGCCTTCATAAATTAATTTAGGCATTGGGAGTAAATGATCATGTATACCAATTGTTTCTATGTGTCCCTCTTAGTAGAAAATTCAAAATAATTTCAAATTTCTTTTGGGTTTTTATTCATTAAAACATTAGGTCTGCCCGTGATGTATTTTTGGGAAATTAGGGCATAAGTGTGTATAAATATATGTTTTTCTCTCATTTTATCATCCCATTCATTCAATTATTCATGCATCTTATCTCTTTTACCATCCAAGTATCATAACATCATTTGATCAAGCAATTATCAAGAATTTTTGAGTAGCCATTGACATATCTTTAGACTTCATCAACAAGGGTTTGGTAATTTTATGACATTGCATGTTGTCTATCTATCATTCTCTTCATATTTCATTTCATTATCTAGGGTTTGATTACCAAGGTGGTTTTTGACCAAGAGAAAGCCCTATACTCTAACCCTTAACCATTTTCTCCCTTTCTGCATGTGTTTTTGTAGGTCTTGTAGGTAGATTTGTCAAAAAAATAGGTGTTGAAAAGTGGTCAACAAGTCATCAAAGATATTCAAGTAAAAAAAGACCTAATTCAATATTGGAGACATCATTCAACCCGTTTTCTACATATTTGGATCCGTCAACCCAACAAGAAAACAAGTGTAGATTTGGTCCCACGGAGTTGACTTTAGAATTTGCAGTTTTTTGTAGGTGGACTAATTCACCATCAGTGGAAAATGAGTCCCACTACCATGCTAGGAAAATTGATTTTTGAGGTTTTCAGTTTCTAGGACTCCAAAACTTCCCCAAATCTATATTTTTCCTCTAGGTGCACTCCATTAATTCTCATTCAGTTTTTGTTTTCATTTGTGCATGTTTTCGGTTCATTTCTCCATATCACACTGTTTTTTACAACACTTCACATTTCTTAGGTTTTGCATTAATAATCAATCATTTTTATTAGTTTTTTGCATCTAGGACATCACATTTAGGAATATTTTCATTTTACTTGCATTATTTTTAGTGAACCACCTAGATTTTGGGGTTTATCTCTCTCCTTTAGGTGAAAAACCCTAATTGAACAAGACAGTCATAACACCTTTACGAAAAATCTACGGTTCATTTTGGTGAACCTACATTTTGAACATCTCTCTTTTTGATTTGCATTGCATATTGCATCCTATTTTTTACTTGCATCAACATTGCATTAGGTTTTGTAATTTTATTTGCATCCTATGGTTTACAACATTGCATTAGTGAAAGCATCATATAGATTTCATTTTTGCACTTCAAAACATTAAAAAATTGAAAAATCTACATTTGTAGATCTTCATTTTGCATCTGAAAAGCATAGAAATCTTAAATTTTCTAAAAAAAAACCAAAAAAATCCATCCCTACACTCATTCACCACCCTGGGCAAATTAGTCCAGTTGCACTATTTGCATAATTTTTTTTGTCATTTTCACAACGTCTTCTGCATTTCTGTTTTTTGTTACTACAGTCTTGTTTTAGCTTACATAATTTTTTTTATTCGCATTTTATTTTTACTAGTTTGCATTTGCATCCACCCCCTCTTTTGTGGTACTTGTATGAGTGTTTGGTTCCCTATGGATAATAATTTAGTGAGACATAGTTCTAGACTCATGGCTTCCCACGATAGCACTTTCATTGTGGACCTTAGGTGATCAAGATCTCCTACTCTTGGTATTGAAAATGGTGCATTAGGAATGGATACTACCACTAGTACCCCTTTTCCTTCCAATAACATGCATGTTGACACACAAACTAGTTCCTTACACAAGACAGAGTAGTAAAAAATTGAGGACTTAACAGATATTCAACATAACTTGTGTCTTGAAAACATTTCAACCACTACCATTCCTACTATAGATAGCATTTTTCAATTGATTGAAAGTGATGAAGGCTTAGATTTTATGAAAGACATTGTTGAGATATATCAAAAACATGCCCCTAGCACATCTCAACAAGCAAACATTGTGGTTAGTCAAGGAGGATCCCACATCCCTCCTCCTTCAACTGTAGAAATGATACCCACCTATACCACTCCTCACATTACAACAACCATAAAATAGGTTAATCATGTGATTCCTTCTTTTGCTATTCCAACTAGTATTCCTAGTTCTTTTGTGGCATCGAATCTTCCATCCTCCACCACTTTTACCCATCTCAATGTTCCCTTCACTTGTCCTACCACTACATACACCCCATCACCATTCTCTCTTCCACCTTATACCACTTATATTGACCCCCTTTATCAAAAAACTCTTCCACACTGTTTCCTCCATGCAACAACAAATATCTACCATAAACCAAAGCCAAAATACACCAGCCACCTACTATGTCCATAACTAGTAGTCCCTTATCTTTGGAAATATTAAGAACCCTGATGCCACAAAGAATTGAGATGCCTAGGTTTGAGAAGTACGGAGGAAAAGGAGACCTTACTAATCATTTCAATGCCTATACAACCTTATGTAGTGATTTTGTCCTAGATGATAAACTGTTAGCTAAACTATTTCCTAGGACCTTAAAGGATACTACCTTGGAGTGGTTTTCCTCTTTACCAAATCATTCAATTTGTTCATTTAATGAACTTTTTTATGCCTTCATAAGCCATTTTCAGTTGCACATGACTCCCAAAAAGAAAAAGGTTTATTTGATGAGGTGTAAACAAAATGTGGATGAAAAAGTCACTAATTTCATTTCACGCTATCAGTCATTGTATCCTTAAGTAGATGTCAAGGTTCCTGATTGACATCTCCAAAAGATGTTTATTGAAAACTTGTAATCTCAAATTCAGGATAAATTGACTATGATTAATTTTCCCTCTTTCATGCATTTATGCACATCCCTTTGTGATTATCACAACTTGGTTACTAGTCGTGATGGAAAATTGACTTCTAACTGAGCTAAGAAGTCTTAACAAACAAACCAAAAAAAATCACAAAGCTTTAGAAAACAAACCAAAGGGTTTTTACAATTCAATCCCCCTCCTCCACAACCAACTCCACCTATTAATAACTAGGTGGCAGCCACTAAATCAGCAATACCCTTTACATATGGGGACCTGAAGACATAGTTCACCCCTTTGTCTAATACCTTACATAATACAATGAATCAATTTCTACAACAACAAATGATTAATTTGCGTACAATTAAACCACTTGACCCAACCAAGCCTTTACCTCCCACCTTTGAACCCAATGCTTATTATCATTTTCATCACCAAAATGGACATGATACCGAACAATGTAAGCATCTCAAACACTTAGTGCAAGACTTCATTGATTCTAGTCATTTGTCCATTGCAGGTGTCAATGATTAGGGAAATAAGTCTATTGTAACTCCTAATCATAATTTGAAAATATTTAGCAGTTCAATGCCTAAACACAATGTTTCATTTTTCAAAGCCGGTGAACCTTCAAACACTGATGCATGATGAATGTTGATACCAATGATGAACAACATGATATTACTCCAAATGTTACCCATATTAATCCTATGGATGAAATGGTGGGAATGATAGACATTATCCCTCGTAAGGTGCCAAGTACCAAATCTCTTGATATTACTTTTTCTCCTCAAGATATACTAAAAACAATTCCTGATGGTCCTCTTTATATAGCCTATAGAATCTATGATAAGCCCACCAATGCGATATTAATAGATCCTGCCTGTGGCAAGAATGTGATCACAGAAGAATTTTTAGTATTACATGATCTCTATCAAGATGATTATTAAAAACCAATTGCATGGAATAAAACACATAATGGTTTTCCATGCCCTATGATTGGATCAATCGTACTCCCATTACAGATAGGACCTAAAAAATTGGATGTAACATTCTCTATTATTCCACAATCGGATCAGTTTCATCTACAACTAGGTCATCCTTGGCCTTGCTTGATGAAATTTATTCCTTTATTCATTCAAAAATATTTGAAGTTTCCACTTGACAATGGCATATATATGAACTGTAGATTTTTGGGTCTATAGACTTCTCTTGCACGCTTAGGATTTTTCACCTAAAAGAAGAGAGATAAACCTCAAAAACCTAGGGGGTTCATTCAAATTAGGATATGTATGATGAAATTATGTCTAAATGAAATTTTTTATATGCAACTAATTGTTAATATTGATTGATTAATTATGCTAAACTATTGAGATGCAACTTGTTTGAAAACACATTATGATATGCAGAAGTAAGCTAGAAATGAATGTAAAACTTAAAATATATGAATCAAACTAAAAGTGTGCACTTGGGATATTGATGAAGGATAGAAGCAAAATATGGAAGGATACTGATACTAAAATTTAGGCCTAGTGGTACTCATTCACCATCTTGGGTGAATCAGTCCTAGTTCTTCCAAACTAAACTGGAGCTTGTTTTAGACGAAAGGGTATCCAAAAATGCAAGAAACCAAAATTTGACCATAGAGTGGGATTCATTCACAATGCATGAAAAATTATTCCACTTTGGAATTTCTAAAAACTAAAAAATGGAATCTATAGCTTTTAGATTACTCAATCTGCACCTCCAGGTGTCCGGATGTGAAACTGCCAAATTCGTTCCTGTAAGTGACTTTTTCTTGATATCTTTGACTTGAATGATGAGAATAAGACTTGAATAAATTTTAAATGCAATATTAAATGATACTTAAGCTTCCAATGATCATAAATCTATAAACAAACAACACAAGAAGAGAAAATATTGATTGTTAAGGCATGGGGGTTTGCCTTAGTCAAACCCTGTTTAGGTAATTAAACCAAAGTGATGAAATAAATGAATAAAACATGAAATAATGGAATAATTTACCTTAAAATGATGATAGATCTTGTTTTTCTGAATCAATACAAGTATAATCAGCCCTTGGATGCTTTAGAATGCAAGCTTGAAGACTTCTAGTGAATAACCCCTCAATTACTTGACTTGAATGAGAAAATCAATGATAAATTCAAGATAAGAGATATTATAATGAGTGGATGCATGTATAATGAGGTTAAAATAACTTATTTATAGACAAGTGTGCCTTAGTGCCCGATTATACTACATCATAGGTCAATATAAAGTGAAAATAAACTTTAAACTTCACTTATTGCCACTCAAAAGTCAAAATGGGGTCTAGATAGGACTCATTCGCCACACATGGTGAATGGGTCCCACATGGGCCATTCTAACACTTACGAGGCTAGGAGATAAGAAAATTAGGTTTAAATTGCAACTTTGTCAGGTATTTGATCAATTAAAGCCTTGGGACGCACAATATGGATTGAAATAGGTCTAATAGTGATTATGTAAATATAAAATAGGGCTTGGGACACATAAATGAATGTGAAAGTGTAATTAAATGTAGGTCCACATACCCTAGGAAGGCACAAGAACCAATGTGAATGCATAAAACACATTACAACACTAGTTTATCATTAAATTTACTTTACAAGCCTTCTAGAATGATGTGATGATGTATTAAAATATGTTTCATAATGTTGAATTAGGAAGAAATGGGTAAATTAAGCCTAGAAAAGTGTGAAAGTCCTTTACAAGACTTTACAAAACATTTGCAAGATGTCAATAAACACATTTAATTTAGTGTAAAAGGGTCCAAGACCTAGTTTGGATGCATTAAATGCCTCACAACACCTAAATCAAGGCCACATTAAGTCCATTTATCATGAATTATCTCATGTCAAGAAAAGGGTCCTTTTTTCTATGGCAGATTAAGCCCTCGCTTTAGTGAGAGGATGAATCTACTTCAAAATCACACTAAAGTAGACATTCAAGAGAGATCCACATGTACAGATACAGATGACAAAGAATGAAAAAGATCAAGGAGGTGGCCAAGCCCCCAGAATCAAAATATCCTAAGTCAACCATCAAGATACAAAATCATATAAAGAAAAGGAAAAATGATAAGAATTGTAAAAGATGTTCTCACTCTAGGCCCACAAAATTTTAGGTCATCCATGGGGTGAGAAGGGAAAAAAATAAACTCACTCTAGGGCCATGAAACTACCGGTCGTTCACGGGGTGATAAATTCCAAAAGAGATACATATGCTAGTTGGAATGCACTCAAAAACAAAAGTGGCTATTTGGGAAATTCATGCTGCTATTTGGGCTTCCCACCATGCCAAAGTTATACCTCTTGATAACTTTAACAAGGAGCCAAAAGGGAAATGGTTGTCTGTTCTAGGTTCATGAGATAAGTAAAACTCTGTATGCTTAAAACTCATGAACAAAAATAGGATGGCACCACAGGCATGCAAGTTGTGTTACGCAAGGTGGCCAAATGAGAGACCAAAATGTAAAAATGTAATGTGAAACATGTTCAAAGAAGTCTTGTTCAGTTTATGTAAGGTCAATCACTTAGGGAACATTGTGTCTAATGTCTCCAAGAGAGGACCAATCAAAGGATAGTAAACACACAACTTAGGGGATGTAGTGCATTGCATCAAACCACCAAGAGGAATGTAATATCCTAAGAAATATCACACTTATGAAGGACATCACACCCAATGTCATCCAAAAAGTAATGAACACATCATATAAATGACAAGGCTACATCAAGAACAAAGAATTCAAATAAATTGTGGTATTTTATGCCCCCCACTGCAAAGTAATTGCTACACATCGTTCATGAGCAATTGCTTTAAAGTAGAAGAAGAAAGAGAATGCAAAAGAAAAACAAGACATGAGAGCTAACTAAGAGAGCCCTATGCCAAGTCATATGTTTCAAAGTTAGGTTGTGTCATGTCAAGGAAAAATGAAAAAGAAAAGAAAGAAAAGGGAGTATGTCACATGCGAGTCAATCTTAAGACATGTTGTCCACATCACAAGATTGCTCTTAAATGTTCATGAAAGGTTAACAACTAGTCAAAAGAGACAAAAACAAGTGACATACACGGATAAGGCTACACAACCCTTTGCCCTCCACTGAGTGTAGAACAAAAGTGAACCTAGAATGGATGATGGTATGTTGCTCCTTGCAAAGGATGAAAAACATGCAATAGTGAGAAGGTTATGTTTCTACAACTATTACAAGGAAAGGAACAGCAATTAACATTATTTATGTGAATAAAGAATAGTCTTGGAAGAGGCTAGTGTGATAGTGTTGATGTTGAATGAAGGGGAATAGCCAAGACCATGAGTTGTTTGTTGTGTGTTAGGTTCTATAGGGTTGCAGATACCTTTTTCTCGAGCACCACAACCTTTTCCACTATAACCAAGTTGTTTCATGATTTTATACCCTTTTCCATAAAGATTTTGAATTGCTTTGGAATTAGGTGTTTGTTCATTATTATGTTTGTCAAGGTTGTTGTAGAGTTTGTGGAATTGTCTAAAGTGGTTGAGGTGGATGCATTTGAAAGTTTTGTTGATTTAATGGTTGGTTGGCTTGGTGTCTCATCTTGTTTTTGTGAAAATATGTATTGGCCCATAAATGAGGGTGTGAATTCTAAGGTTCCCCAATCATCACCAAATAATTTAGATACTGATTTTGTTTCATTGTGTTCAATTTGAAGAGGATCGATATTGGATGATGGAATTAATATTTTCAAAGGACTTGCAATTCAATTTTCAACGTGCAAACAATTGTTAGGCTTGGGGTCTATTTCAACTTGATAAATCTTATTGTTATAGAAACATTTTATTATATGGTGAAGGGTCAAAGGCACTACATTTATCTCATGAATCCATGGTCAGCCTAAAAGAAGATTATACAAAAGATCATAAGGCATGACATGGATAGGATACTACAAAGTAACCACCCTCGTCGTAATACGCAAAGTGATTACACCGAGTGGTTGTTTTGTTATATTATGAAATCCTTGAATAGAAACTAAATCATGCTTGCTTTTTTATTTTTCTACTTTTAAGTGATCGAGGAGATTCACACTACACACGTTAAGGGAAGAACCATTATCTATGAGAGTGTGTTTGACACATGTGCAATTGAATCGAGCAATTATCATAAAGGCATCATGTTGATTACGTAACTCCAAAGGAGGAAGCTCATGCTGATGAAAAGTAATGTTAAGATTTTGTTTTGGGATGAGAGTTACTACATCATTTGGAGTTGTACTAGGAGGAGCTTCAATTTTTTTTAAGCCAAATTGAAGAAGATGGTTGTAATTTGGTGAATTTTGAAGTAAATCCCAAAGGGAAATTTTGGGAGGAGTATTCTTTAGTTATTTGATAATGTCATACTCCTTTGTTTGTGAGGAATAATGAGGAGCACTAGTTGGATTAGGTAAATATAAAGAGGTTGGATTTGGTTGCGGTAGTTGTAGATTATTTTGAGTGTTATATGTATGAGCAACAATATCACTACTAGATTGTTGCAATACATCATCATCGTGGAAATAAAGAGTATGTTAGGGTTGATTACTAGGATGAAGAGAATGGTCATGTGGATAAAGAATAAGTTTTGGTTTTGATGAAGGGGGAGAAAGGGTTAGTTTAGGTTGATTAGAAGGATGAAATGGATGCGATGGTGGGTAAAGGATAAGTTTAGGTTTGTGTTGTGGTTGAATGTTGTTAACATCCCTTATCAAGTGAGACATTTCATTGTCATTAAAGGGGATGTTGTCATTTCCTTGGTGTATAATCTCCTCCTTAGAAGGAGAGTTCATAGGAGAACAAAAAACCACATGTTCATGACAAGGAAGGTTTGGTTCATCCATAATAACTTCATCACAACTAAGGGGGTTATTAATGGTTTAATATGTTGGACTATTGATAATGGGGATATTAGGAAAAGATTGTATTTGATTGTGTGTTTCTAAAGGTGCATATTTTTGTTCCATGTTGTTTACCATACTTGGAGAGCTTGTAATATGTTCATATAAGGTTGAAATTTGCAAAGTAGCTTCATCACAAGTATGAGTAGGATCAATGTCTTGCTCAATAAATTTTTCCATAGGTGAAAGGGGACAACTAAGATTTTCATGATTCTCATTGGTTATGTTGTCTAACATAGTATCTTCTTCACAACTAGAAGAGATACTAGAAGAAAAAAAAAATGTGATTATCATGATCATTTATGACTTCATTGGTTTGTTCCCTAATATCTTTCAAAATAGGAGGCATGGGGAAATGATCATAAAGAGGGTTGTTAGAGACCAATCTATCATCCTCGTCATTTACAATCTCATTTTCTTGTGCTATAGGATCTTCCCAAAGGGAATGAGGAGAAGGAAAATCAAGATGTGCATGATGCTCAACGATTGTATCTTCTTTTGCCAAGATACCTTTGTCACTAAAAGGAGAGGTATTGGGAAAAATACAATCATGATCATCATGAATATATATGTTTGTATGCTCTTATACCACTTCATCCACACAAATAGGAAAGATAGGAAGGGGTGTAAGTTCTATCTCATAACTAGGAAAATCATGCTTATTAACTAACTTTTTCTTTGAAAATTTAGAGAAAATTGAAATAATTTTTTTGGAAGAACAAATCTATGGTAATGTAATGTAAAATTCTGAAATGAAATGTAAATTTCAAAGAAAAATTAACTGATCATTCTAGGAAAATGTAAATGTGTAATTTAAACTATGCATGAAATGAGCTAATTAAGGCTAGATTTGATGAAATGCATGCTCCAGAAATGTAACTGACTGATATATACCGGTTAAGGCACCAATTAGAAGCCTAAAAACCAATTTTTTGAGATCTAGAAAATGTTGTTTCAGGTGCCAAAAGGGATTGATTCACCCAAGGTGGCGAATGAGTCCCAATATGAACCTTTTTCAAAAAAATTAGAAATTTTACACTGATTTATATGATTTTTGAGAGCCAATACATAGATCTGAAGGAAAAATGTAGAATTTTAATAAATCTGAATGAATTTAGATGCAACAAATGCAACCTAAATCCACTTTTTATGAATGCAAGTTTTAAAACCTAGCATGGAAACTAATGAAAATCCAAATGCAAAGTGAATGCAAGAGTAGATCTATGATAAAAGAAACCAAATCAAAAGATAGAAGTATTATAAAATTTGGGTTCACTAAAATGAATTGTAGATTTCTAGGTCTATAGACTTCTCTTGCACTCTTAGGGTTTTTCACCTAAAAGGATAGAGATAAACCTCAAAAACCTAGGGGGTTCATTCAAATTAGGATATGTATGATGAAATTATGTCTAAATTCAATGTTATAGATGAAAATAATTGATAATATTGATTGATTAAGTATACTAAACTATTGAAATGCGACTTGTTTGAAAACACATTATGATATGCAAATGTAAGCTAGAAATGAATGCAAAACTTAATAGAAATGAATCAAATTGAAAGTGTGCACCTAGGATCTTGATGAAGGTTGGAAAAGACATCTAGAAGGCTGATGATACTAAAATTTAGGTGTATTGGGACTCATTCACCATCTTGGGTGAATCAGAGCTCGTTTCAGACAAAAAGGTATCCAAAAATGAAGAAAACCAAAATTTGATCCTAGAGTGGGACTCATTTGCCACCCATGGTGAATTAGTCCACTTTGGAATTTTTAAAAACTCAAAAATGTAATCTGTAGCTTTTGAATTGCTCAATCTGCACCTCCAAGTGTCTGGATTTGAAACTACCAAATTCGGGCTTGTAAGTGACTTTTTCTTGATATCTTGGACTTGAATGATGAGAATAAGACTTGACTAAATTTGAAATGAAATCTTGAATGATCCTTAAGCTTCAAATGAACCTAAATCTGCAAACAAATAGCACAAGAAGAGAAAATATTGATTATTAAGGCATGGGAGTTTGCCTTAGTCAAACCCTGTTTAGGTAATTAAACCAAAGTGATTAAATAAATGAATAAAACATGCAACAATGGAATAATTTACCTTACAATGATGATAGATCTTTTTGTTCTAAAGCAATACAAGTATAATCAGCCCTTCGATGCTTTAGAATGCAAGCTTGAAGACCTCTAGTGAATAAATCCTCAATTACTTGACTTGAATGAGAAAATCAATAATAAATTCAAAATAAGAGGTGTAATAATGAGTGGATGGACGTAAAATGAGGTTAAAATAACTTATTTATAGACAAGTGTGCCTTAGTACCCGATAATACTACATCACAGGCTGACATAAAGTGAAAATAAGCTTTAAATTTCACTTTTTCCCACTTAAAAGTCAAAATGGGGTCCAAATAGGACTCATTCACCACACATGATGAATGGGTCCCACCTAGATGGGACTCATTAACCAAGAATGGTGAATGGGTCCCACATGGTCCATTTTGAGACTTAAGAGGCTAGGGGATAAGGAAATAAATTTAAATTGCAACTTTGTCAGGTATTTGATCAATTAAAGCCTTGGGATGCATAATATGGATTGAAATAGGTCTAATAGTGATGATGTAAATATCAAATAGGGATTGGGACATAGAAATCAATGTGAAGGTGTAATTAAATGCACTTTACAACACTAAAATAAGGTCCACATAGCTTGGGAAGGCACAAGAACCAATGTGAATGCATAAACACACTACAACAATAATTTATCATTAAATTTACTTTACAAACCTTCTAGAATGATGTGATGATTTATTAAAATATGTTTTTTAATGTTGAATTAGGAAGAAATGGGTTAATTAAGCCTAGAAAAGCGTGAAAGTCCTTTACAATACTTTACAAAACCTTTACAAGACATCAATAAACACATTTAATTTACTGTAGAAGGGTCAAAGACCTAGCGTGGATGCATGAAATGCCTCACAACACCTAAATCAAGGCCACATTAAGTCCATTTATCATCAATTATCTTATTTCAAGCAAAGGGTCCTTTTTTCTATGGCACAATATATACAGTACACCATAATAGCTTAAATCCATTGTCCTCTAAAGGTAACTTTTCCTTGGAAGCCTTTTGTCTTGAACCTATGGAAACCATCACATCTTGAAAGGATTTATTTTTAATTTCCTATGAAAAGTTCAAAGCCAAAAAGAGAGTTGAATTTTCTCTTCACAACATGTCCCTGCCCACTTACAAAATTCCTATTCTAGATGAGACAATGCTTCAACCTGAATCTAAACCTGAAAAAAAATGACAACCTCCCGAGCAACCAACAAAAAATAGTTCACCCTCTTCATCTAAATGACCAAGAGACACTGAAACAAACCTTGCCATGCCTCCTCGCATTAAACAAGTTTATAAATCTAAAGAGAAAGTGATTGACCCATCTCCTTCAGTTCCTTCTATTCCTCCTCTTTAGGAAGAAAAGGATCCTATGGTGGATTAATTTGCTCTTGCACCTAAAAAAGTTCAAAAAAAAATTAAAAGAAACCATGACGCTAGAGAGTGTAGGTGTCATTGTCATCTCCTTACTCATCAGTTACATGTAGAAGAAAACAAAGAAACTCACAATCCACATTTGATAGAAGCAATTTCTGACCACACTCCTCTTGACCCACCACAAGCTAATACAACCCAACCATGAAAACAAGAGGTACAATCTCCTATAGGAATAGTCATTTGTCCTCATATTGTGATCAACTTACATGACAATGATGAAACCACAAAGATTGATGGTGAAATATAGGATGAATTCAATATATTATTTTCCTCGTACATGAGTTTTACTGAGATATCTCCTATCCAAAGTGATGATCCTGGCACTTCACCTAGTACAACCCTTGCTCTTGTCCCTCTCACTAGTTGTTCACCTTCTAACCATGATTGGGAGGCGAATGACTTCTTAGATGGTTGACATGAATTCTCCTTACTAGCTTTGTACATTTTCACTTTTCTTTTCTTTTATGTGATTGTATGTTTTTAATGTGATCACCCATGCTGTGTGTTTGATGTGCTCTCTCTTTGTGCATTTCTTCTATTCATATCTCTATTCTTCTATATGTTGTACATTTCTTTTTTCTTTTTTTTCTTTTTTTTTTTTTTTTCCTTTCGAGGATGAAGCAAAGCATTGAGACACCCTATGTGTCATCCATGTTGACCTAAAAGGTCCTTCTCTTTTCTTTTTCATTTTTTTCTTTTGCTTTGTGTTTTCCTTTTGGGGATGACACAAAGTGTTGAGATCCCCTATGTCTCTTCCCTATTGACCCAAAAGGTCCCTTTTTCTTTTCTTCTTTTCTTTTCTTGTGTTCTCCTTTTGTGGATAATGCAAGGCATTGAGACCGAAATATCTCCTTCATGTTGACACAAAAGTCTTTCTTTTTCATTTCACCTTTTTCTTTTCACTTTTTGTCTTTCGTTTTGTGTTTTCCTTTTGGGGACGATGCAAAGCTTTGAGACACCCTATGTCTCTTCCATTTTTACCCAAAGGGTTCTTTTTAAATTTTTTTTCACTCTCTTTGTGTCATTCTTCCAATTCTATGTATTTGGGGAATGATGACAGTTATGAGCTCTTTAATAAAAAAAATTGCAGCAACAAACATACTGATCCCAAATCCATAGATCCCTTATGTGTTTGGTGTTTTTATTTTTGGGCTCAACCCCTCTTTCTTTTTCTTTTTCTTTTACATGATGCAACCTATTCAAAAACATATGACTTGGCATAGGGGATTTTCGAGTTGGCTCTCATGTTTTATTTCTTCATTGCATTTTTCATTCTCTACTTTAAAGATATTGCTCATAGAATGGTGTGTAGCAATTCCTTTTAAGTGGGGGCATACATTGGCATTATTCATTTTGTATTTTTCCTTTTTTCTTGGTTCTTAGTGCAACCTCGTTACTTCATACAATGCGTTTGTCACTTTATGGATGACATTGAGTGTGGTGTCCTTCATAAGTGTGATCTATCTTAGCATATTACATTCCTCTTAGTGGCTTGATGTGATACACTACATCCCCTAAGTTTTGAATATTCTATTCTTTGATTGGTCCTCTCTTGGAGACATTAGACACAATTTTCCCTAAGTTATAGACCCCACATGAACCAAACAATAATCCTTTGAACATATTTTATATTTTACATTTTTGCATGGCCACCTTGCATAATGTAGCTTGCATGACTATGGTGTTATATTGTTTGTTCATGAGTTCTAATCATACAAATCTTTTCTTGCCTCATGGAGCTCAAACTGACATCCTTTTTCCTTTGTGGCACCTTATTAAAGTTATCAAGAGGTATAACTTTAGTATGGTTGAGTGAGAAGCCCATTCTCAGGCATGAATTTCCCCATAGCGACCTTTGTGTTTGTGAGTGCATACCAACTAGTGTATGTTCCTCACCTTTTTGGATTTCTCACCTGGTGGACAACCATAAATTTTGTCACCCCAGAGTGAGTATGCATTTTTATTTTTCAAACAAATCACCTAGATCTGATCCACAACTAGCTGGAAAAATGGTCAAATCTTGATCCAACTTTTATCTTTTGTCTTTCACCTTTCCTTTATCTCTTTCTCTCTTTTTCTCCTTCATGTGTGTTCCTTTGTTCTCATGTTTATTTTTCCATGGGATCTTTATCCTGGGGGCTTGATCATCCCTCTTGACTGTTGTTATCTCATCTTGCTATCATAGGTACATTTGGATCCCTCTCAATGTGCTTGGCTACTTTAGTGTGAGTTTGAAACAAGTTCACCCTCTCACTAAAGTGAGGGCTAAATGTGTCATAGAAAAATGGACCTTTGACATTTTCACGATCATTTAGGTCTTTTTCCTTTGATGCTTGACCTATTTTACTTGATTTAATGTTGTAAAGTGGCTTATACATTCACATTAGGTCTTAAAAATTTAAATTATTAATATTTCATCATGTCTTGTAAAGGTGTTGTGAAGTGTTGTAACACATTTCTACACTTTTCTAGACTCTTCTTATCACAATTCATCTAAATATTCCATTTTTATTCCTTACCAAGTCTTATTTTGAAGTCTTGTAAAGTCTTGTAAAAAAATTTCACACTTCTCTAGGCTTGTCATCACTAATTACACCTTTATTATATGTCTTATTTGGCCCCTTTATGCACTTATAGGTCATAATTAAACGTATTTATGAATTCAAACCCAATAAATATCCTTAAATGCATCTTAATCCCTGACACCCACTTGCATGCCTTGAGTGGCCCCCAACCCATTCACCATGGGTGGAAAATGAGTCCCTCTTGGCACAAAATTCAAAATAATTTCAAATTTCTTTTGGGTTTTTATTCATTAAGACCTTAGGTCAGCCTATGATGTATTTTTGGGAAATTACGACATAAGTGTGTATAAATATATGCTTTTCTCTCATTTTATCATCCCATTCATTCAAGTATTCATGCATCTTATCTCTCTTAGCATTCAAGCATCATAACGTCATTTCATCAAGCAATTATCAAGCATTTTGGAGCAGCCATTGACATATCTTCATACTTCATCAACAAGGGTTTGGTAAGTTTATGACATTGCATATTTTATATTTATCATTCTCTTCATATTTAATTTCATTATCTAGGGTTTGATTACCAAAGTGGGGTTTGACGAAGGAAAAGCCCTATACTATAACCCTTAACCATTTTCCCCCTCTTTACATGTGTTTCTGTAGGCCTTGTAGGTAATTTTTTAAAGAAATAGGTGTTGAAAAGTGTTCAAAAAGTCATCAAAGCTATTCAAGTCAACAAAGACCTAATTCAAGCTTGGAGACAACATTCAGCCTGTTTTCTACATATTTGGATACATATTTGGATCTGTCAACACAAGAAGAAGACAAGTTTAGATCTGGTCCCACAAAGTTGACTTCATAATTTGTAGTTTTTTGTAGGCAGATTGATTCACCATTAGTGGGGAATGAGTCCCACTACCAGGTTCGGAAAAGTGATTTTTGATGTCTTCAATTTTTGGCACTTCGAAACTTGTTTTAGCAAATTTAGCAGTTACAGGACTGATTCACCATCAATGGAAAATCAGTCCCACTGGTCATCAATAGTAAATTTTACAACATTCTAGAACTTCCTCATATTTGTGATCTGCCTCTAGGTGCACTCCATTAAGCCTCATTTAATTTTTTTTTATATTTGTGCATGTTTTTGGTTAATTTTTGCATATCACACTCTATTTTCCATCACTTCACATTTCTTAGGTTTTTCATTAATAATCAATAATTTTTTTATTTTATTTTGCATCTAGGACATTACATTTAGGTATATTTTTATTGTACTTACAATATTTTTAGTGAACTGCCTATTATTTTCGGTCTATCTCTCTCCTTTAAGTGAAAAACCCTTATTGAGCAAGAGAGTCATAGTACCTTTACCAAAAATCTACAGTTGAGCAAAATATACTATAGCCATGCCCACCCAACTAGAAGTTCCTATCATTTGAGAAATAGAGTGGTCGGTGGTGAACAAGGTAGTCATGCTGGTCTTTTCATCAAGGAGCAGAATGCCAAGAGCAAAGAGCACAAGCCTGGTGGAAAGTTGGAAGTAGTCAAAGCTAAAGAAGGTAGGGGAGATAAAATTTGGGCTAAGAGAATAGAAAAGGAAAAGGATACTCAAGAATTCCAATCTCCTGTTGCGAAGATAAAGACATAGAAGAAAAATCTTGAAGTCAAAAGGAAGGATGCTAAGCATAGGGCTGAGGAAACAAAAAATCAATAGAAAGAGAGAAACTATGAACAAGTTATGCTCCCAAATGAATTACCCAAATATACTCCTATTGATATGTTTCAATTACTTAGCCAAGCAAGAATATCTATTCCTTTTCTTGAAATGATGTGAATAGATGAAAAAAAGAAAAAGGTAGTGGCCCCTATCAATGGTGTTGCTATGGCCTATAATGAATTAGTGGTGCTCACTCCACCCAAACTAAGTGAGAAAGATAAGAAAGACAAGGAAGTTTAGGGAGTAATTACAGATATTCCCCATATCTTCCTACAAAATTCTATAACTACTTGTCTTGAGAAGATAGATCTATTTTTCCTCACCTTGGTGGTTGGGGGAAACTTTATAAAGAATAGTATTATAGACTATGGAGCATCCAACAACATTATGCCCACAGAAATCATGGATGCACTAGGATTGAAAGTTGATAGCACTCATGGAAAATGTTATGCCATGGATGTGAGAGAAGTCGCTATCATTAGTGTGATAAATGAACTTCCCTACAAACTAGAAGCATACCCTAACAAAGAATTCAAAATGAGTGTGGTAGTAGTGGATATCCTACCTAATTATGGAATGTTGTTATCTAAAAAATGGAGTGCATCTATGGGAGGTAGTATGAAATGTGATATGTCTTATGCTACATTTCCCATTGATGGTAAAGATGTTCAAGTGATGAGATAATTGAGGGTACCACATATGTTAGAGCATGCTCCTGAAGATGAGACAATTCTTTTCATAGAAACTGATATCAGTGATTTCAAGATGGAAGAAATTCCAACAGAGGTTGATAGGTGCCCTAAACCTATAGAAAATGAAATTTCAATATTATCCAACAAAAATGGACTCTATAAAATGTACTTTGATGGTGTAAGTTCCAAGGAAGGGTCTGGTGAAGGGATATTATTAGTATCACCTAGTGGCAGTACTTGAAAAATTTCTTTCACATTGTCTTTTGTATGTACAAATAATGTGGCAGAGTATGAAGCTTTATTATTGGGGTTGAGACTAGCTGAGAAGCATAGAATAAAAAATTTAATGGTGATTGGTGACTCTGAGCTTGTGATATCCCAAATAAGATCCAAATATTCCTGCAAGAATAATAGACTAAAGTAATACAAAATTGTTGTCTAGGATTCCATTGAGCAGTTTGATGCTTTTGGAATTCACCAGATGTAAAGAGGACAAAATAGAGTAGTTGACTTACTTGCTGGCATTGCATTGAGACCTGATGATATAACTTTCATAGGAATCTCTAAGGTAGAGATACAAACAAGGCCTTCCATTGTGCACAATGTGCACAACTGGAAGATCTTCAACGATGATGAGGATATTATCAAATTTTTGAACTATGCAAATGAATATGAAGGTTAGGAGATTGAATTTGGTGGATTTGTTGAAAATATTAATGGAAAGGACACAATATTTGGAAATGAAGTCATCTAGCTAAAGACAAATTAAATCTCCAAAAGTCTTGTAGCTCTTGAAAGGGTTTTTGACAGTTAAGATAAAAGCAAGACCAAGACAATTGTTGCTCACCCAAAAGACTTGGAGGAAGTCAAATCGGGGACCGAAAATGGCCCTAAGAAAATTTATGTAGGAAAGAAGATGAAGCCAAAGGTAAAGGCAATGTTAATTTCCTTGCTTAGAAAATACAGACATTTTTTTTCCTGGTCATATGATGACTTGAAAGCTTATAGAGAGGAATTGTTTCAACATGAGATTCCTCTAAAGGAGAATGCTAAAATTTTTAGGAAAAACAAAGACCAATCAATCCTACTATAGCTCCCAACATGCAAGAGGAGTTGGTTAAGGTAAGAGATGTTGGTATTATAAAACCTATTAGACACTCTTCATGGGTATCCCATTTGGTACTAGTAAGAAAAAAGAATGATAACATAAGATTGTGTGTTGATTTTAGGAACCTAAATATATCGTCATTAAAGGACAAGTATCCATTGCCAAAAATGGAAGCCATGTTATAGAAGTGATTGGTTGTGAATTGTTGTTAATGATGGACAACTTTCCAGGTTATAATCAAGTAAAGGTGAAGGTGTTATAGCAGTCTAAGACTGTATTCACTACTCCATGGGGAACCTATCTCTATGTAAGAATGCCTTTTGGTTTAACAAATGCATGTACCACTTTTTAGAGAGCTATGGATGTAGCTTTTTCAGATTTTATTGATCTATTTATGGCAGTATATCAAGATGACCTGACCACTTACTCTAAAAAAGAGGAAGATCAATGTATGCATTTAGAAAAGGTATTTTTCAGGTCACTAGAGTATGGGATATCTCAGAATCCAAAGAAATGTGCACCTTTGAGGTAACTTAGAGAAAGTTGTTTGGGCACATTGTGTCTAAATATGGAGTAAGGATAGACCTTGAAAGAGTAGCAGCCGGGTAAGTGCACAAAGTTGAGTCCACGAAACGTGGAAGTTTTTTGCCTTAGACAAAAAATTGAAATCAGCATCGAACAAATGGGATCCCGATTTTTAAAAATCGGGATCCCGTTACGGTTCAGGATCCCGAGCCTGAGATCAAACAGGATCCCGCTTTTTAGAAATCAGGATCTCGTTTCCCCGCATACTCCGAACCAATGGACACGGAACAGGATCCTGATTTATAAGAAACAGGATCCCAATTTATAAAATACGGGATCCTGAGTTGTATAAATCAGGATCTTGTTTTATATTGCTATTTAGTTTTTCAAAAAGAACAGTTTTCACTGCTCTGCAAACGAGACCCCGAGTGAATTAGCGACAGCGACCCCATGACCAGCTACAGGTACCCCACCTAAACACCATTTCTTTGCATTTTTTTTTTTGAATTGAAATTTTAAATGAAATACATTAATTTAGCATGTATTTTTTTTAATTTTTGTCACGTTTTAATCATTTTTTTAATTGTTATAGTAGAATTCAATAATTGTAAAAATAGACAAAAACTTGCAATGAAACTTAAATGTTTTTTGATAAAAATGAAAAAAAAAACCTTGAATTGTGTTTTAGAAACAAAATTTAACTTTTAAATCTTAAATTGTTTGATTAAACCCAAAAAAAATTGATTTTGAAAACCCTAATTGAAACAAAACAAAAAAAATTGCATTTCAAAACCCTAGAAATCGAAATGAAATAAAACATCGCATTTACAAATCCAAATCGAGCTTTTTGAAACCCTGAATTCAAATCAAACGAAAAAAATTGAATTTGAAAACCCTAGTTTGAATTGAAACAAAAAAAATTCATTAAAAACCCTAATTGTTTAAAACTGAAACCCTAAATTGAATTGGAACAAAAAAAATTGTTAAAACCCTAAATTTGAATCGAACAAAAAATCATTCACATTTCTTAAATGTTTTAAATTTTATTTTCTTTGTATGGAAAAAATGATATATATTAAACTTTATTTTCAATTTTAAATTATAATTAGATTAGAAATCAATATGTTAAATAATGGTTAAAATTCATAAAGTTTATCTTGATGTTTGTTTGCAAATTTAGTTAACAAATTCATAAATCTAAACATGTACAATCGATTCTAATTGACACTAACTTGCAACTCTAAATTATGCCAAGGGCCACCCAAACTTCACCCTAAGTTTGCTAAACCCTAGACCCTAAACTGTAAAATCTAAACCCATAACACTAAAGCATTTGAAATTTATGAACCCTAGACCCTCATCTTTCATTGGACATACCTAAAATTATGTAGGTTCAATGTCAAGAATGGGTCTATTTGGTAGATTTATGAAAACCATTTTAAATATCTAGAATTCCATAAAAGTATAATTATAGCAATTCCAATTGCAAACACTTGGGTACATATATATCATATGAAATTTAAATCTAGGAAGGTGTCTATCATATAGGTGAGTTGATAATACATGGAAAGAGGTTTGTATGTGAATATATGTATTAAGAAAAACATAGCACATGACCTCTATAGGATTTTCAAGATGTGATCCTAGATAATAATCCACCCATCCTCAATCATAATGGATTATTTAGCAATTAAGAGAGATTCAATTTAACCATAAAATTACCTATATTTTGATACTATATAGATTTATGTGGAAGGATAGAAATGCATCAATATGCTTTGTGCCATATTTTATGAATATTAATATTTAAGAAAAATCTACATAAGATTGACCTAAGTAGATGATTTATGTAAGGGCTTTTTAGTGAACAAGTGACACACCATGGAGATTGGGATGGTATTTAAATCGTATTTATAAATATAGTGTACCCCCTTTAAATTTGTATTTGGTTTTTATAATGAGTTGAAATTATCAATGTGTTACATAAAAGAAATTTGTGCTTAGATATATTTAAATTAGATAATAAAGATATAGTTATATAAAATAGGGAATCCAACATGAGGAATAAACCTAAATAATGTGCCATTGTGTGCATCTAATTTATGCCAATGATTTAGTAAGAGTGATCGTCTAAGAGGATGAAATAAGCCTTGAAAAATTGTAAGATCTAACACTATTTTAATGTAGTTTTATATGTGTGTACATGTCCACTATGTTTTTTGAGTTTATGTCAAAATGTAAGATAAGGAGGATTGGTGGATATATTTGAAATCTAAAGAAAAAACAAAAATGATGTGAATATATAGATATATATTTTTAAAATGATTCTTTAACTTATCTATATTAAACATTGTATATTATCTCTATATTACTATCATGGCTTGATTTTCATTATGTCTACTAAATGTTGCTATATTTATTCATTGTTGTAATTAAATTATAGGGCTCAATGTGTAATCTATTTTACATCAAATTTTATAGTAGACTTATAATCCTAGAATGTTTGTAAATTTAATAGCTAACAAATAACTTGATAGGTGCAACTAAAAACCAAAAAGTGTGGTTTGATTTATCTCCATTAGGCTGGAAAGCTAAAAAATCTACTAGGTTTATCCCTATTAGGTTGAAAACCCAAAAGTGTAGCTTAATAAGTACAAGTGGTGAAAACTCACAAAAGCACTAGAAACTAATCTTTGCAAAACTACCCTTGACATATCAAAAAAAGCCAAAGGTCACCATATGTCATACCTGTATAGGTTGTATAGTTATATTAGATACCTTATAGTATCTCCTATTGGTTAAATATGTTTGAAGATGACATTAGCGACACATCCCTACATTTATATGAGATATATTATTAACATGTCGTGTTACACATATGCTAAGATACTCAAATATGGATAAGGAGAACTAGGGAATATATATTAGAAGAGAAAGATATACTAAGCTATCCAATATTATATTTTTGTACTTAGTGTAGAAGAGAAATTCTAGACCAAGAATGCAAGTGCAAACTCAATACTCTACTTCTAATGAAAGGTAAATAAAATAATGAAAGATTAGAGAAGCATAATATGTTCCATAACATTCTTTTATGGCTCTAAATGTA
The DNA here is from genome assembly GCA_007258455.2 of Sequoia sempervirens. Taxonomy (NCBI): domain Eukaryota; kingdom Viridiplantae; phylum Streptophyta; class Pinopsida; order Cupressales; family Cupressaceae; genus Sequoia; species Sequoia sempervirens. The sequence goes on from VDFB02000002.1 coordinate 5,508,033, forward strand.
TGTGTTGATGTTGCTCTTTGGTTCTCTAATGTGATAACATATACATACAAATTTTATCATATGGAAACATTTGGGGATGTCATTATTTTATAGAGTTGAGGGGAAAGGAATGGAGGACTAGGTTTTTTTGGAATCGAGGACTAGAATTTCATGAGAGAATTTTTGAATTTGAATTTGAGAGGGAAGAGAGAATTAAATGTAGGTGGTTGGGTTGATGGAGGGCTTGTGTTGACTTGATTAGGTAGATGGGAATAATTGAATGCTAATTTGAATTTGGATTGAAGGTAGTTGGAAATGAATGGCTATGATTAGTCTAATTAATTTGATGGCTAGGATAGATTATTAATTTCATTTTAGATTTGATGAAGTGGAAGTAAGTTACATTAGTTTGAGTTTGGATTGGTGATTTGGAATTATTTTAATTTTAAGCTATGGATGTGACATGATTATCCCCTTAATGGTTGATTAAAAGTTAGGATTTGGGGATTTTAGCTAATTAAATAATAAACTCTAAAGTCTAAACCGTAAACCCTAAAGCCATCATTTTTTCTTAGGCTCTTAATGAAATTTGGTTGTCTTAGGAAACTCCACCAAATTTCACACCTTTGCCATGTAATTGTTTCCTAGGATCTTGCAGCATGTAGATCCTTGTTGTCCTATTACCTTAAACCCTTAAACTCTAAGTCTAAACCCTAAACCCTAAAGCCATCATTTTTCTTGAAGAGGTACAATATGAAATTTGGTTGCCTTGGGCAACTTCACCAAATTTTATTCATTTGAGCCATGCCATTTTTCTCCTAGGATCACTAGCGTAAATCCCCTTAAGCCATCCTGTCACCCTAAATGTAATTCAATTTTCTTAAGGGGTTCCAATATGACATTTCTTAAGGGGATCAAAGAAGTTCTTAAAATTTGGTGATCAAAGTTTCCCAAGGCCCAACCAAATTTAACAATAATAAGATCTTGCAAGATTATACAATATCAATAGTTAATTGTATTTTCATTCAAATAACATGTGCCTTAGACATATAAATGAGGCTTACATATAATTTTATCATTTGTATTCAATTATTTAAGTCCATTTATATTGAATGGTTTAACTTGGTATTTCCTAAACATGTATCTTACATCTTGAAATTACAAATCTAATGCAGGTTCACTCATATCTTGAAGATCACATGGATCCATTCAATAATATTCACAATCCACCTCCACGCCATCCATCTCCAAGACCTTCACCTCCACCTCCGCCCACTCCACCTAGTAACCCCCCACCTCCACCACCTGAAATAAATGAGCATGCTCGTTTGCAAGCACAAATCAATGCTTCTGCTAGAACCATCCAAGATCAAATCAACATTATTCAAAATGAAGAATGTGTCGCACCTCCTGTGAGGATGTTTGCATCTAGGATGCAAACCCTTGTTGATGATGTCAGGGCTATGGATGGGATCGTAGATGAGCATTGACAATGGCTAGAGGAGAGGAGAACTCCTAATTTTGAAAAGGAAAACACAAAGAAATGAATATCTATGCAGTAGAGAGCCATAATAGTTTATAAATTAAAACAATGATCTTAAATAGTTATGAATTTATAAATTTGGTGAATGATGGATATTTTGTGTGATGAATTTATAAATTCGATTTAATAACTTGTGCATATCCATATAACTAATTTAGTATTAAAAAATAACTTAATAAAGAAAAATAAAATGAAATAAATTAAATTAAAATTACCTTCTTGTACAAGGTCTGAAACACGATCATAATCTTCAGATTCAAACAATTGATCATTTTCTTCAATAGTTATTTCATATTGATTATGTGCTTCTATAGGCGTCAACGATCTTTGCTGCCACTGTTCAACCCATTCTGTATTTTCACAAGCTTCCCAATTTCCTAAGATACAAAAATGGAAAAAACATGCAAGCTCCCTTGTCCAAATAGTCCATGTATTGTTGTCGCACTCCGAAATGAATGCCATTTAGTAGATCCACTAATTATCTCACAATCAACTCTAGATACAATTTTTTCTTCTTCCACCAACCAAAAGAATTGATGAACTGTAGAGTAATCACTCGAACTAGGTGCAGATAATCTTCTATTACACCAATCCACAATCTCATGTGCATTTTTAAATTTTCATCAATTCTAATTTCCCACTTGTTCTCTAGCAAGAATTCTTTTGACACATGCATCAGCTCCATCATGTTCTCCTTTACCATGCCCAGCTTAAAAAACACTCCATATATGTTGGACATTAAGTTGCTTGTGAACCCTACCTAACCAATAGAACATTCGAGCATTTTTGAACTACCCTGCATTAATTATCTCAATTCATAAGGAGGTGTTCTTTCATATGGATTCCTCTTTTCTTTTAAATTTCTATAAAATATACTTCAAAACAATATTGAACAAACTCGATGAATGTAACCGCATTGTCACTCAAAATAAAAAATGATACTCCCTCAAAA
>VDFB02000002.1:5510606-5590012 GCA_007258455.2 Sequoia sempervirens
TGTTATGAAAAGTTTTAGGAAAATTTATTGTCACATTTCTTTTAAAGTTACACTCTCTTCCCACTTATCTTTTATCACAATTTGTTAAACCCCACTTATAATAGTTTCAAAATTCATATCTAAACATATGAATCCTTTTTTAAATACATACCATTGACCCCTTACAATAAGATAACTCCAATTTCATTCCAAAACACCTTATTTTTCCTCATATTCAATCAAATTCTTGTAGAAATAATATAATTTTCTCACCACACAATAAATGTAGAGGAAGTGTGTTGATGGTAATGGTAGGAGTCAATAATTCCACACAACCTTAAATTCATCTAGAAATAATTTTCAATGCTCTTTCAATATTTGTTTTAAGAATACAAAATTGCATTGAGAGAATCTATACGTTTAGCACCAAATATATCTCCTCACAAAAAATGTGATAGAGTGATAAATATTGATTCCTTTCTTTGTGGATGGATTTTGGATCAATGAAATCCTTCAAATAGTGAATAAAATATTGATCGAATCTCTAAATTTTATGCAATGACCTGGGTATATAAGAAACTCGTTTCTCAACTAGCAAATCCTTTAATAGAAAATGGCTTAATCTTTTGACTATAAGAAATTCAAAATTTATGACATATTTTTTAATTCAATAGCTTAAAATAATGTATGGTATTATTCCTTTAGATTGTAACTTCTTTTGTGCAATAATATCTAATTGTCTTTGACTTGTGAGATTCAATCAACATCACAATTTTCAATAACTTTTCCTCATAATTTACTATGCTCTCTATCTTTGAAGCCTTTCCTACACTTTGGGAGATGAAACTATTTGTTTGGTTATTTTAACATATTTGAAGGCCAAGATTCCTTCTTTTCAAATAAAAACTTCAATGAAAGTAGAAATCTCCTTCATCCTATTAGCTCTTGGTGATCACAATTGATTATGCAACTTCTTGAGGTAGCTTCTACAAATTAGTGACTAATTTTATTTGTGGCATCCTTTTCTTTTTTACATTATTTTACTTCTACATTCTCCTTCTTCCTAGAATTTTACTACATTTATATTCTTATCTCTCTCAACCACTTGTGATTGAGATACTACAATCTCTTCTTGATTGTCTTATTTTCATGTAATTTCTATATTATTATATTCTCTATCTTTCTCTCTTAGCTTGCCTTGATAATTGACTCAGATACCAATTGTTAAAATTGGAGTTCTTGAATTATTCTCTATATATCAAATTAAAATATCCAAAGATCTTTAAATAGGTCTCATTCTTGGAGAGATGCTTCTCTTGCATGAGACACAAATTTGCATAATTGTTATGTTTGTTGTGTTAAAATATAGCTAAAATATTTTTAACACTTTCCATCAACTTAGATGCACACACACACACACATATATAATTTTTCATATTTGGTCTATTTATATAGGATTTTTTGACATTGTGTGGTTGGAAGGTGGGAGCTTGTGTAAAAAAATTATTGTGACAATGCAGGGTTGGAATGTTAGACTTTGTGTTTGAGTTTTTAAAAATTTGATCATTCGTATAAGTAACTTTGATGGAATTTTTTTTTTGAGGAAATAGATGATGACTTATGGAGATAAATCCCATTGAATAAAAAAATGGGTTCCAATTACACTGTATAAGCCTTTCTCCATGAGAGGCAAGATGAAGCATTGCTTCATATACAATAACAAACCACACTCCTTGAGGATTGGTGTGAAAAGGTCATCATAAAGATCTATATTTAAAGTGATGGCTCATGATCCACTAATTCCCACTATCTATCATAGTTTCTCATACCTTCCTTAATCAACATATGAAAGTCCACCCAACTTATACACACATTTGATCTAATCTCTCTTCGAGTAGTGTCAATGGGTTGATGGTGAAATCCTCTAATTTTTCCAGATTCATCCATATCTTCCCTAACCAACCTTGAAGAAACCAATTACTCATTCTTCTTTTGTTGATGTCATTTATACAAATCTATGAATATCCCTCTATGTCAATGTGTTGGTATCCCTTTTCCAAATAGATGGTAAGCCCAATATCAATGGTAGAAAATTCAACCTCATTATTTGTACCATCATCCAATTTCTTCAATAGGGCCCATACCAACTCCCCCTAATGATTCCTGATGATACAGAAAGCTCCCGACTTACTCATGTTACCCTAAGAAGCTCCATAATAGGTGAGCTTTAGATGGACCCACTCAAGGGAAACTCACATATGGCCCCAATCTGCTTTTCTTTAACTTGGGGACCCAAGTTGGTGAAATTATTTGGTACCCTTAGCCCTTTCCAATTCCTTGTGATTTGATCATCCCGATTGGAAAATTTTTTCTTCATATGGAGACGTGTATAGGAATTTAGAAATTTTGATATGACTCATATGATCCTCACATTCTATTTTAAGTTTCATTAAGAGTCCTAGAATATGTGTTTATTCCTCTCACACCAGAGATGCTAGATTATGATAGTGGGGCCAACAACTCAAATGTCTCCCCAAAAATTATGATCCTTCAGCATTGGAAAAATTCACATGTGATCATATAAATCTAAGTGTAGAAATCCTTTCCAACTAAGATTTCCACTCAACCAATCCTAACACTCGAAAGCCACTTCACAATTTAGTAGGAGGTGGTTGGCACTTTCCTAACTCCTTTTACATAGAGGACACCGGTGGGGGCTAATGATACCCACCAAGTGTAATCTATCTCTTGTTAAAATCCTCTTATATAGATTTGTGCAAGTAAAGGCTCAAAGTTTAGGAAGTGGAGCCTCCATTCCAACATAATTTTGTTGGCCAATCTTACCAATATTGCCTATTTTTCATTAGTTGATAGCCAACTATTCATAGTTTGATCAACCTTCGTTTAGAAACAAAGGGAGAACACATGCAATAGGTTTACTCATACTAGCAAAATGTTTTGTTCAATTTTAAACCCAAAATGAAGTGTGTGGGTAATTAATTACACAATTTAATGTCACCAAAAGCCTTTTGATTCTCAAGATCATCGTGAGGCACGAGAGAAGCACATACATCTTTTGATAATATTACTTTGTGTAAATAATTACAAAACAATAAAGATACACATTCATTTTATCCTTCAAAGCAATTATTTGATTCTTTTTAAGCAGCAAAGGAAAGATGAAGATTGTCTTGTTCAATTTGTTATTCCCAAACAAAACTTAGTGAGTTTTTCCTAAGATTCATTTTAAGCCTTTTGTAGCAAGAATTTGAATTTGTTCTTTTTAAAAGCCCAAAGAAAAAGTGTGAGTTGATTCAAAACAAATAATTTAAAGTAGGAAATGGAAGCTCCAATCATTTAAAAATTCTTTGTGAATTTAGAGTCTCAATGTCCGCTTTCCTTCAAGTCCACTCTTGCTTGCTTTCACTCGATTCCAATGCTTGATTTTGATGCCAACCTTCACCTTCAAACATTACAATTTAAAATATGAGATTTATTTCAAGGAATTAAGATAAGTAACAGTTGACAGTCATAGATAAACATGAAATATAAGCTATGCCAAAATAAGTAATAGTTGATGTAGATGGCCTTCCTATTGCTTCTTGTATCTACTATTTTCTAATATCATCTATTGCAATAAATTCCATGCAAAGCTCATAGATACAGAGAGTCAACTTCAAAACTTTAAATTTGTTCATCATTCAAGGACAAGCTCTCATTCCTCTATTAGCAAGCATTTTTAAAGTTGAGGGACTAAATAGTCAACCAAACTAATGTAGCAACAATCTACTGTAATGCAGTGATTACAAGTACTTTCATACGGCTTTGAGAATTTTGCTCCACTATGACTTAAAGGAAAATAGAACAATTTAATGCTATGATTATTGGATTCACATAACTACATTCAAAATCATGATCAAGCATATATTGGTCAAAATCAATAAAACCCCTTGACAACAATTTGGGGAAATCAACCAAAAAATACGTTTATATTAAATGCATTAATTGATTCACATAAAATCAATACAGACAAATTTTGATTTTCCAAACGTCTTAATTGATTATACTAATGGTGTTAATTTGATTAAGATCAAGAAACTAATCACATATTAGAAGTTACTTCAAAATGTGAGATTCAATAAGATATTTTAAAAAATCATGAGGACCTTTCAATGTGGCACCTATTCCATTCAATGCGGCTTGATTTGGTCTGGGCTTTTTCTAGGAAACAATGCATAGACTTGTAGCACTAGGTGATGACCTTAACAAATAGTGTTGTTGAAAATGTGTTGTTTTAGGAGCTGGTTGTACATAGCAAGATGAAAAAAAAACCGAACTCCAAATCTATTCATAGAAATCATGCTAGAGGCATACTAAATTACTTTATCTCTTATGAACGTCTCTTCATCTCTTTTCCTATGCCATCATATCAAGACAATAAGTGATTTAATGCAAAATGTATTATAGCGCAATAAATATGATATTTAGAATGCTAGCCAAGCATTGACTTGGGACACTATGCGCAGAGTTATCAATGCACTTGAATATGATCAAATCTACTAGATGCACATAAAATCTATTCCAATGATATCCACTTAGAGATGGTCTCATAGGGTTTGATAAAGTAGAGACAACTTGTATTACAAGAATTATTTGCAAGCAAACATGAAGATGACATTATGAAAAGTCAGTGAAAGCAGGCCGGAGAAAGCATCATTCTGAAGAAAAGATGTGGCATGGTAGTGACACATTGGTAGAGTGCAGTTTATCAAATGTTTTGTTTTGTCTTGGATGATGGAACATGGAGAAGATGTACAGATCAATGGAATACAATTAAAAAAAAATTGCATTCATCTATTGCATATAATGGAATGTATTGTATTCATGTTTAGGACTAGTCATATCTCATAATTGTGTAAAATATTAATATTTTACTGAAGGTCAATACTTATGGTGCAAAGTGAGCTTTGGTCGCTCTGTACAATGTGGGTTGTTTCTTGAGCATTGCAACGCAAGTGAGTGATATAGACTTCTACAGGCATTGCTAGGTGGGTTGGGTGAAAGAGGTCCTAGTGGTAGTGCTAATGGTCATGGGGACAGTGGGAAGGGATCCATATGGACATAAACAGACTCTGATTGATGTAATGGACAGTGTTCATCATGGGAGAAAGCTCAACCGAAAAAGGCTCCTTGCAAGATTCAAAACAAAACTTCCTCACGAGCTAGAACTTGAGGCGAGTTTAAGGAAAGCGCGTTCAATGCCTTAAAATATTTGAAACATACAACCGTTCCCCCACTTTTTTATGGTAAATCGACAATAGGAATTTCTCAGGTTCCAAATGATGTCGGTGGTATAAGTGATAATATGATGCATGAATATATAGTATTCTGGAGGTCTAGGGATAAAAGACAACACCAACATTTTAAAGTCATTTTTGGCAATGGCGAATGATTTCAAATAATATCAGTGAGTTCAGTGAAAGCATACACAAAGAATGCACAAAAACTTGTCTCACACCATTATGATGAGATAATGTACCGGCAGTGAAAGGCACATTCTTTTGACACCAAAGTCAAGTGACTGGTTTCTAACAGAGTACTCTAGGGTAAGCATGAAACTAGGCCTGGTTGGGTGACTGATAATGAGTGTCAGAGAGTAGATGATGCCAAGGCATGGGACACAAATTTCCGTCGAAGGTATGCAGATTTGGAGATATCTGACAACTACACTTAATAACACTACTCAAGAAAAGATACTAACAAATGGAAATTGGCAGAGAGAAAATATATATTTAGGGAATACATCTGTATTCATTATGCACCAATGGTTGTGACCACAAAGATATCGACCATTCCCATTACTACTAAATATTCCTACTATGCAGATCTTACTACAACTATCAATGCCAGTCATACCCCTGAAAGAGCATTCCAAGAAGAAACTTTATTATATTAAAATAGAGGACATGAAATAAGAATGGATATTATCTCTCATGCGATCAACCTCTATCCTTGCAAACGTGGGCGCAAAAATGTGAACCTTAAAACTTTCATTTTTACTTTAAACAATGACCATAGTTAGTTGTTAGTCCATTCAAAATAATCTAATCTAAGATTCCTATGAAATACTTGACTATGCTAAAATATGCAAACTAAATAGAACAAAGACCACTAAATTGCAAGTATATAAAAACATAATCAAAACTTTATGTCATAGTGGATTCGTGCTTCTATGGAAAAAAGCCCTTTCCCAATCCTTTTGCTAAGCTCCATGATATTGATGATATGAAATGCTATGAAGATGATATCAGGTGGACAAAATCAGTTCTCAATTGAAGAGAGTGACTTTGCATGAGATTGTGGAGATGGGTTGATGAAGAATGAGGCCTTTCATTAAATAGAATCTCAAATGCTAAGAGTGTTCAAAATAGAGCAATGTGGGATAAAGATTTGACCAATGAGATGAAGCCACTTGTCAACTTGTGATAGGTTGAGGAATGAGCACATTTTGGTCAATGTGCCAAAGAGGGGGAGATTCAAATTTGAAATTGAGAGTTAAATGCTAAGTGAGGGACATGTAAGAAAGAATTTATTGCCATGTTGGATGTACATGTCAACTTGTTTTTGAATTCAAACTTGGAGAATATTCTGCTTTTATGCCAAGTTGAAAGTAAATAAAGATTTTGATAAATCAATTAAATGCATTTTCATGTGCAAGTGGCAAAATCTAGAGAATACAAGTGATTAGGATTAGCATTTAATCATTGATTAGATTAATTAAGATGATGTTATATGTTTTTGACCCATTCGACTTAGATTTAGGGTTTTAAATCAAATCAAAGGGAGATGAAAGGTGATAAATATTTAGTTAAATAAATATTTGATTTATTTAGCTAAGGGGGATAATGATAGGATAAAATTAAATAAAATTAATTTATTTAATTTTAGATGGACGGTCCTTAGAGATTAAATCAATTAAACTTGGTTTATTTAATTGATGGGCGAATATGAACTAATTATATGCATGATGACAATTTCACGTGTCTACAGGTCTTACATTTCTTTATTCTTTCCAAGCTCTATCTTGGCGGTGAACCCATCTTGTAGTCACAAATGAGACCCTAGGACACCTTATTTGAAGATCTGTTTCTCTCATCTTAGCATTAGATTGAGGCCTCTAGGGTTTCCTTGAATGATATTAGGGGAAAAGTGTTGTTCTATGTCCTAAACCTTAAAGAAGCATCCATTTTTACACTAACCAAAAGTTAATAAAGTTGGCCATGATTGAAACTTGAAACTTAATATTGCTTTATGGGCTTATTACTGTAGTATCCCCACAGCTATAAGAGCCACTCCATATTCCCTAGTATTTAGAACCAAAGTTATTTTTCCTATTGAGGTTAACCTCCCCTCCTTAATAGTTCCTTAAAACATGTCACTGATGAGGAAGAGTATTGATTATATAGAATGCATAAGCTTGATCTATTAGACAAGAGGCATCTCAATGCATTAATAATTTACAAGCTTACGAAAATTTCCTTTTTCAAGATTATAACTTGAGAAGATAAAAAATTGAAAGTTTGAAATTGGAGATTTGGTCCTCAAAGAGAATAAAAAGAATCAACAATACATTTACAAGAAAGGAATGTTTGAACCTAATTAGTTAGTGAAGGTGAATACTTTATTGATAATTAGGGAAAAATTAATACATATATAAAGAGGATAAATGTAGTTGAACAACATATAACTACATAGCCATCTGATAACCACCAATATAATAGGAATTTTTAACATCCCCCTCACTTATTACATTGTTCTTGTAAATGTATCCTAAAAATTTCAAATTTCACCCTGCTAAGGGACCCTAGCCCCCCTTAAGGCTACATAACCAAAATTCCCAAATAGAAAATATATATACATTCTTGAGAAGATCTTCCTTTGAAGAAACAAATCATAAATTAAGTGGAACTCCATCAAGCTATCTTGTGACCCTCGAAAGGGTGTAACTTTGAGATAAATTCTAGAGTTCTTCAACTACTATTTTCTTGAACTCCTGAATCATTGATTTATGAATTATTCAACAACAATCCATATTGATCTATGACAAACATCTATCAAGCTATCTAATGACCCTCAAAAGATTATAATTCTCAATCACAATATTATAAACTCACTAGAAAATAATCTGTATTGAGTTCAAAACCAAATCTATTACCTGTCTCCAAATATCAAAATTCACAATATATATATTCTAGAAATCCATTAGTTTCAACAAGGAAAGCAAGAAGAACTAGCTCAACTAGTAAGCTTTGAAATGAGAAGTGTGTAGGATGATGGAGCTAGGCAATAATCTCCTAGTTTGTGTCCTTTGGTGTGAGATTTTTTTAGCAGTTTTGGTGGTCCTATTGGGTAGGGTGTGTCTCACAATGGCAGTAACAAGCCTTGTGGGTCACCACATGTCCCTTCCCATGTTTCTTAAAAGGTACCTTCACTATTGTTGATGATTAAAGCTTGCACCTCTCCAAACAACCTTATGGGAAATTCAGCAAGTGGGGGACCAATTTTCCCCTCATTGAATGACCTTTGAGATTTTTAAATAAAGTTGGCTCTTTTTTTTGTTTGGGGAAAGGGGTAGATAGAAATGCAAATAAAACATAAAGATGGTGATGTGCCAAAACTTTAACAACATTTCAAACCTTAACAATTTCTTACAACTGATAAGATAGACATAGAGTGTTAGAGACCCTTCATTGTTGGGAAGAGAACAAGCAGCAAAGGCTATAGAAAACATAATATAATCTTTCAAATCTCCATATGGGAAGCATCCATTAAGGTCCAATTAGAGATAAGAAAACCCTAAATACTAATAGGAATACTTAGATATTTACAAAATCCTTCCTCTTTTACAACATAATATGAAAAATGGCATACCTTTTATAGAAAATGAAAGAGTATAATGGACATAATTCATTTTTTGAAAGATAGCAGAGAACATAGAAGCTAACAAAGTGCAAAATAATTTACAGGAATATCAACATAAAGCTTTAACACAGTGTTCTCAACATGAACAAAATATGAAAAATAAAATTGAAAAAGGCCATGAAAATGCACAATCTCACAAATTTCTTCCTAATAGATCAAATTCTCATGATATTTTAATTGAAAACAAAGGTTAGATGCCAATTTGATGATAGGATGAATTAAATATAACATGCAAAAGAGAATAAACAATATTCTATAAAAAACCTCCTACTTGTAAGTAAATAAGGCTCCCTAAAACAATATCTATATTCCTTGAGAGATTTCCAAGGAAGAATTAAGAACTTTTTTTTTCATTGCTATAGACCCTTATTTATAGCCAAAAGAAGAGGACACCTCCACAAACAATCTAGAAGAAGAAACTGCCAAATGCCTGAATATGATAGCTCACAATCTGATCCTAGATCTTGATTAGATTGCAACAATCTTTGCTAAGTAAGTTTCAACTACTTCATTCATGGTTTCAAATATTTAGCAAAGATATATTGTTAGAAGAAAATCATATTTTAACATAGCCTGGAAAATTTTGATCGATTAGTTATGGAGATTGATGATGCCGACTCGAAGGTTCTACCCCAAAAGTAAGACATCCACCACGCTCCCCAACAAACTCTGCCTAAAAAGATCATTACATAGAAGGTATAGATTTCCAAATGAAAATATATGACATGCCAAGCGAGTGGATGATTTTAGATTTAGTGACAGTCATTTTGAATAAAATCCCTACCAAGAAGACATGTGTCCCAATTCAAGCCCAAAAGAGAAATGATATATATAAAGTCGCATAGCCACAACATGGCATATTGCACATCTTTATACAAGATTTGTCATCCTTTAGGCATAGATCCATCCAAAAGTGGAAAGGAAACAAGGGTTGGAAACAAAAATGTTGAAAGGATACATATGTTCCATAGTTCTAGTGACTCATAGGGGGGATTCGCTTGTGGAGGCATGAACCTAGATTTGTAGTAATTCCTAGAGTTTGAGGAAAGCGGTGTGTTGGGTTTCCCAATCTACATCAGTGGGTTGGATGAGGGTGCGTAAAATATTGTATGCTTGATCTAGATCAAGGAATTCTTTAAAAGAAACTCCTCCAAACCTTGATGAGATAACTCTGATGTAGTAGTATAGTCGAGAAAGGGGAAGGATTTCCTTCTCAATCTCTATGATAGTGGGTGATGGGCTTAAACCTTATAGAGTTGTGAAGGCCTATATTTTGAGCCAAATTTCTCCCATGATTTGCTCGATTGTTAACACTCCTCCATCCGATGAGAAAAGGGTGGGTAATCCTATCTAGAGAAAAATGTTAAACCCTTCCATGATCTCGCTGACCTTCTTATTCAATGTTGCTTGAAAATTTTTACTGTTTCATGTGACCTTGTGGCAGATGATGAATTCATTTTATTTCCTCATAGCTTCTCTTCAGTCAAGAATTTTAGTGTCCCTTAGGGCTTCCTCGGTTTCTTTACATAATTTTTCAACCAATATCTTTAATTCTTCAGCCCAGGGGGTGAATGTGTGAAGAATTTGGTTGACCGCAAGGCTAACTTTATAATTTAGTTCCCGAGCATCCTTTAGAAAATACAAGGTTGGTTTCAGAGCTGCAACTACAACTATGATTCTCTCCCAATGAGTAGATATTAGTCTTTTTAGTATCAAAAAGATTTTGGATCCTTGTGTCGTGATCAACTACTACTAAAATTGGGACTCTCTTTCATTCATAGTTTCCTCCAATTTATTCTTCTCCTTGGAGGTGCCTGTAAGCTCAGAGTGTAGCTTCCCAATCTCTTTGTCGTGAGTCTAAAAAATTGACTCAATAGCTTGATTTTCTTGTTTCACCCTTTCTGTTTCTACCTAGGCCTTCTGAAGGTTGTTGAAGGCTTGGGATCGGATGGTAACTAATTCCTTCTACATGTCCTCCATTTGTTTATCCATCTTGTGAAGCTCCTTTTCTAGCCCATTAGATACAACATTTTTTTTGGCTATATCTTTATCCAACCTTTTATACTTTTTTGACACTCTACATTTGTTTCACATTCACACACGATCTCACTTTTCAATTTCTCTATCTCGACATAAAGTTGATAGTTCTCACTATGGGCCTCTTCAAGCAAGTAAGTTGCTTCACCCTGTAATTTCCTTCAGTAGGCCTTTCTACATCTTTGTCTTTAATTTTTTCCTATAGCCTATCCACTATGGCTTTTACATTTGCCAACTCTACCTCACATTTATTCAACATTTTTTCCATATGTTCATAGTTGGTGTAGACTACCTTTTGAGTTGCTTTGGCTAGAACCACTTTATCACACAGGAGAGTCTCTTTCAAATTGAGGTCTACTTTTTTTATGTCATAATCCTCAAAATGAATTTCTCCCTCTATCTTTGACATTAGCGGCCTCATGGAAGCGATCATCAAAGTGTTTTTCTCTTAATCAAAAGAGGCTTCAATATTGTGAGTTGTTGGTTTTGTCATGGCATGTACTTGCAATTTTTGGTTTCTTTCCTTTCAGGCTTGCTTTGTTGCATCCATATGACTTTGAAGACTTTGTGGGGTATCAATACTCTGTAAAACAAGTGAAAGACCTGGAGGGAGGCTAAAAAGGGTGACAGAAGGAGAGGCTTTGACCGTGTGAGGTTTTGGATAGGCAAAGGGAAGCATGATCATGGAAAAAGGAAGGATTTGATAGGTGGATTGGGAAGGATGGATACCCATCAAAGTGAAAGGGGAAGTGGGTGGAAAAAGAGGAATTTTTCTAGAACTATATGGGGATGTTGAAATTGTCAACATAAATGCATCAATGTTTTCAATGGATGCCCTTGATAGGGAGATTAAGGAACCAATTGCAGATGATGCTCGCTTGGCACACAGGGTCTCTTCATGAGGCTCATCATCAAATATGGATGAGCGTGTGTTCAGAATGAGGACATCAAAACCCGGGAATGGAGGATTATTTTTAGCAGATGAGGGGGGAAGGAACAACTAAAGATATAGTAGAAGAAAGAAGGGTGGGCACAAGACTTACTTGGGTTGTTGGAGCCGAATATCCTGGTGGGATGGACTCTAAATCTTCTTCTCCTCTACTTGATATGCTTGATCCACCTAAGCCTTGAGCTCATCCCTTCTTCCTAGGTGCCAAACTGGTGGAGTTAGATTCCCTGGTGGCTGATCCCGCTGAAGCTTAGGCTCCTACAGCTATAGCAGATCTCTTCGGGGATTTTCAGATCCTTTTTCCCTTTGATAGGGTGTCGGTAGAAGATGAGATCTATGAACCCTTCTGTTTCAACCCCTTCCCTTTTCCTTTTCTTGTGTCAGGATCCTTAGACTGGGAGGTGTAGACTAGTAATTCCTTTGGTCCAATCTCCCAATCAGATTCAAAGTTACTCTCATCGGTTTCGACCTCAACATCATAGATTTGGTCAAACTCTTCATTGTGTGGATTAATTTCTCCATAAATGGAAATGTAGTTCTTGATTTCCTTTCAGAACCTCCATAAATATACCCTCTTTCTTTCCGACCATCCCATATTCTTTAACTGTGTGTTGAGCAACTGGCCTATCTAGACACTTTCTTGGAACTCCGCCACCCAAACATAGAAATCGATCCATTATTGCTAGTCAAATGGAATAAAATATAGGAAAATATAGACCTTTTCTTTCTCCTTGTTCGGGTTCTTTCTTGACTTGAAACTATACTCTCACCTTTCATGTTTTATAGTTAGGAGATATCCCATAAGATTGTATCTCCATGCATCACAAATGAGGACTAGGCCTAGGCGATCCAATTTTCTATTCAATACCTCCTGCTCTTCCCCTTTCACAAGTATTACCTAAATATTTGCAATGGTAAGGGGAATTGGGTAAAGCACATATTTATGTCTCCCATTCCCATAAGCTTTGTTAGTAATAGTTTCCTGACAACATGCCTCAAAGAAAAGGTCCTATCTGTTACAAACTTAAGGAGCCTAATAGGCTCCACAATAAAACCATGAAATTTGATGAATAAAATTTGGCTCCCAGAAAATAATCCACCAGGGTCTGATGGCTTTTCATCCATTCTAAGGCTTCAAGGGAAAACTGACTCAAAGGGCTCATAGTCAAATCTAAGAGTATTGGTTGTAGGAAATATTTCACAAATGAGTAATAATCCCATGTCTTGGAAAACACATGGGTCTAGACCAAAAATGGCTCATATAACCCCTTCACATAAAACTTAAAGAGTGACAAATACCCTCCAAAAAATCCAGGGTTCTGATGTAAAATCAGATGTGCACCAAAAAAGAAGAATACCTGAATTGAAAAGAAATGTCATAATTACTTAATTGAGACAACATCTTTTTGGCCACTACATTAGCAAAATCAAAATATTTATGGCTTTTCTCCCTCCTGAGCATGAAAGCGAAGCCCATCTAGAATGCGTAAACCTTTTCATCATCTTCAAAGCCATAGATACAAGCTAACATTGTAAAAATGGCCTTCACATTGAATTTGAACTTTTTGCGTACTAGAGGGAAGATGAGTTGCTTTCCTTGTAGTTTCTTATTTGTTTCATCCATATAAAAATTTAATTGTTTGCTTTTGGTATTCCAAATATCCTCCATTGTTTTGTGTTTGAATTGTAGACACATAAAAATGACCTAGGCCTTTGAGTTGCATTTTCTATGTCATACCACACTTCTTCCTCACATAATTACATTATTTAATTATGTCCTAATGTCATACTTCACACTATTAATTAAACAATTTCTAATTATTTAATTAATTCATATCATATATTCCTCTACAATTATTTAAATAAATAAAAAATATTTTTCTATTTAAATGCATCACTAACTAATATTTACTCCTCTATTAGTAAATAAATTTATAATTTATTTAATTACTTATTTCCGGATACAAATTAAATAATTACCATTTATTATTTAACTTGTTCATTATCCTTTTCTCTTTCAATTAAATAAAATTATTCATTTAACACCACTTTTCATCTCACAAGTAAATAATTAAAATCATTATTTATTGTCTTTTGTCTTATTCCCATTTATGAATTAAACCATTATTTAATTCCAAAAGTCAATTTTCCTCCATAAATAAAATAATTTCTATTATTATTCTATTTTCCAACTACCTCTTTTTCTATCCCATTTATTCTTCACAATTGATTTAATTATTTTCAATTAATCTCAGCCTTTCATTTCAAATATTTCCCTAATTTTGACCTAATGTTGCTCATCGCATTGAATTCTAGTCTTTGATCTTAGGGCTTTATCAACTTCTAATCTTGGCCATCCATTTTCAATTTGACATTCTTTACAAAGGTCTCTCTCTAGTCATTTTCATTCATACACACACAACATGCTTGAGAATTCTAAGTACTTGAGCATACAATACTTCAATATTTTTCTTGTCTTAGGCATAGGCTATGGTTGCACTTCAATTTGAGGGAAATTATACAATTTTTAGCAAGATAGAGAAGGAAAATAGAGGTCAATCAATGGAGGCTTGAAGACCAGGTGATATTTTTTCATGTTTTTATTTGCTTCTGGTTTCCTTTGCATTCTATTGTTGATTAGGGTTGAGTTTATTGTGCCACTTGAAATTAATCTAAAAATTTCCCCCTATCTAAATTTGGTGAACTCAACTTGAAGGCCATCACACTTCAAGCATACACATTTCAATGTGTTTTTGTTCAATGTGTTTCTTTTTAGTCTAAATTTTTCTTTCTTTCGATATAGCTCCTCACTCACTATATTCAGTCTTTGCTCCCAACTTGATATAGTCCTTGATATGATTTGGCAGCTACATGTGTCTGTTTGATCATTTGGTACTATATTTTCTTCTTGTTTTTTTTTTAAATCTCTTGAACCTATTTATACAAATCTATTTTGTGCTTATTAAATCACTTTTGAGCAAAAATAGAATAATCATCTTTTTTTTTTGAAATAGAAAAATATTTCTAAAATAAAAGTTTTCCTTCATTATTTCTCAGACAATAAGGGAAAAATTTTGAGCATGTAATGGTTACTCCTTTTTCTTTTCTTTCTATTTTTTAGAATTTAAAATTTCTAAGGATGATCTTATTGAAAATTGAGGTTTCCTTTGTTCAAGTTTACAAATAACATATTCTTTTTTTTGCTCAAATCTAAAAATAATTGATTGATTTATATTTTCATTCTAGTGGTCTAGTGCTTGTGTCACAACCCTTAATCACATTTCCCAAGGAATTGATTGCTTCTCCCAGTGAAAGAGATGCTTAGACAAGACAATTTGGCACTATTTCCAGCTTTGGATGGCTTTGCTGCTCCTTATTGAGAACTTTGGTAGCATCAATTGAGTGCCTCTTTGAAAACTTCTACATTAGAATGCCATCCACCAGGACAAGTTGGCATGGTACTTCCAGCTTTCGAAGGCTTTTGCTACTCTTCACGGTCTGCGGCTTTTTAAAAATGTTTGCAACATCATGTGAATATTTACTATCATCAACATGCAACTCTATCTTATTCTCATCAAATCCGTGTGTATGAATGGTTGTGATGGCTAATAGTTGGCTAGGAGTGCATTATTTGCATTTGATTTACTTTAGGTTTTAACTTTATATTTTAAATTTTAATTTAGTTTAGATTTTTTTCATGATTTTAATTTAGTTTAGATTTATATTTTTGTTATTTAAATTTCATTTATATTTTTAATCTAGATTTTAATTTAGATTTGATTTAGATCTTTAATTAAATTTTATATTTTTAATTAGATCTTTAATTAAAGATATTTAATTATATTTTTTTAGATATTTAATTAAATTTTATTTTAGATTTTTAGATTAATTTTAGATTAGATTTTTATTTTTAAATTTTTTAGATTTTTCAATTAATTATATTTTTAGATTAGAGTATTTTTTCTTAATATTAGTTTTGATTCTTATTACAATATTTTAAATTAAGATTACATTTAGTTCAAATTTAGTTTATTTTCTAATTTAGTTTAGATTTAGGTTTTCTTTAATTTAGTTTCATTTAGATCTTTTAATTTAGTTAGATTTCATTTAATGTTATTTTTTTCCTTTCTAGTTTAATTTTGATTTTTGTGACTAATCTTTGATCTTTTTTGTAGGTTTGAATGTTCAAGATTTGAAAATTAAAACCTGAACTTTCATTTTTTAAAGATTGGAGGTCAAAACTACTAATCGTGCTTTAGGGATGCACCTTTAGTTTACTTTACCTTAAGTGTCTTTTTCACCTAGAATGATTAATGGGTCTAAAAATAACTTGAGTGTTTTATTTGAAATCATAAGCAGGGTTAAAAATTAGTAGTGCTTACATTGTCTTGTGGTTTGCATTTTGTTTCTAGGTGTGTATGCTATTCTCTCACCCCATTTAGTGATCTTGAGAATCAAAAACACCTTTAGACATTTTGTACAACCACCCACACATTTGGATTTGGAATTAAAATGAACCCCATGTGAGTGTGAGACAAAGGCGTTAGGTGATCCCACAATACTAGTTTACAATTTTTGGCCAAACTAGACATTGAATTAATTTTTTAAAACTAAATCTTCACTTTTAGGTACCTATAACAACTAAATTGTGAGGAATATGAAGATGATACAAAATAGTGATTTGTGACACTTTGTCTATAGATTATAAATTATTTTTTTCAACCTTTTTGGAATCAGATTTCATTTCTTTTCCATCTCTTTCGAAAACTAGTTTTTAACAGTAAACACCATTTTTAAAGAGTGGCATCACTGGCTAACACATAATTTTTTTCTATGAAGGATGAAATTCTATGTTTTTTCAAATTTAAATTTGTAACTACAATATCTAGTGCATGGAATTGGTTTCATAGCATTTCATTGAATATTTTTTTCTTAATTAAGTTTTAAACTCAAACCTTTTACAATTTAGACATGATTCACTAGCTAAAACATAACATTTTGTATGTATTGAAATTCAATTTTTTTTTTTGTATAAAGGACATCAATATCTAGTGCACTAATATTTTCCAAAAAAGCTTTTGATAATCTATTATTTTTCCACATGTGCAAAACAACTTAGAGCTTGATTTTTGGTGAAAAACCTATGTTTAATCAAAATAAAAAATAAAATACATAATAAAACCAAAAAATATTAAAATTATATTTGATGGACATCTCGTTCCAAGGATTGCCATCATCTAGTTGGGTCTATGAAGTCTCCTCTATTTTCATCCTCAACCCAAGCTTCGAAGGGAAAACAATTACAAAAATTTGGTGCAAGAGGGGGAGAAGGGGGATAAAGGGGGGTTCGAAGTGAACCACCCTTTGAGAAAACCCCCCTTGACCTTTTGAAAAAATGGGGGTTCACTCGAAGGGTGGTTCAAGCAAACCCCACTTTTTACAAAATTTTGAGAAACGTGAAAATTGAACTCAGCATTTAATAGGATTCACTCAAGGGGGGTTTTGAGTGAACCCTTATTGGGTTCATTGGGACCGTAAGTTCATTCAAACCCCCCAAGACCAAAAAAAATCTTCATGGGGGTATCTTTTGCAATTTTTCTTCCTCAACAGATTTGTAAACAAATTTTGTGGGATCACCATGTTGTGTATGCTCTCTCCTTGCACTTTTGTGGGATTTGGGAGATCAATTTTTTTTTACTTCCTTGCTTTTGTATACCTTTTTAGAGGGCTTGCCACCCCCTTAGAAATGTGGGAATGACCCAAGTGGTAACAACCTAAAGCCAAGCTCTTTCGAACTGCTATATAAGAAAAGTTCTTTTTGATGAAAGTCATCAAGGAACAGGTGTGGATGTGTCATATCAACAAGTGCCACCCTTAGTAGCCCAATGATCTACACCAAAATCCTTTCCTAGGAAGGGATTGGGAGGCCTCTTGATTGACCATAATCTTGAGCTAATCTTTCCACATGTATGGCCACGTTGAATGGATGCCCTTACTAAAAACCAATTGTTTTAGTGGCCAAAATCATTTTTATACACTCGTTGATCACAAGAGGTTGGATTTATAAATATGTGCCACATTTTCACTATTCATGTGTAGAGACAAAAATTTCTCTTTGGGGAATGAGATTTTGTGAGCCTAAGAAGTGAGTGTCGTGGAGGCGAGCAAGTGCCACCAAGTCTCTAGCTATCCTCCTTGTTGATTGACTGGAGAAATACAAGTGGGGATCTAGTGAGTGGTATCTCTTGAGAAGGCTAGGGTTGTACAAAGTGATTTCAAAGTGTTTTCCATTTCACACCAAGATAAAACTCAATGCATTGTGTTTTATGTGTGTGTCTTTCAAACCAACAAGCAAAGAAACCTTACACTTGAAAATTACAACTCTTCACAGTTTCAGACCTAGCAACATTTTCAAACAAAACAATCAAAATCAGGTTAAACTCTTGCCAAAATCATATTCAAACCTTTGAGATCCATTTTCAGACCAACTTCTTGTTTTGATTCCTATATTAAACTAGAAACTTGATCAATTCACCTTGCATATCATCATTCCATTATTAGGTCACCATTTTAGGTACCTTAGCATCCTCATTACTTCCATATCCCAACATCACATTAGGCTACCTTTTTTCAAACTTTTAGGCTTGAAACATTGTGGATTTTAGGATAAAGGAATTTTCTATACCTTGAAACAAATCATTACTTCAACAAAAGATTGTCATTTGACCAAGTCACTTTTTAATTTAGTCCTTTTTCATTTTGGTGATAATTTCCTACTCACAAGTCTACTTGGGAAATTCTCCTTGTCACTCTTTTCACTTGTCCTAGACAAGGGACATTTTACAAACCTAGTTGAAACATTGGTTTACCCTTGGATAGTTAGTGATCCTATTCTTACATCTTTCAAAAGTGTTTAAGCCCTCAAGTTCACTATAGGTATCCATCACCTCTTACTCATTTGCATCCTTCATACCAAAACATTTTAGACCTAAAAGAGTATTTTCATACATTTTAGACTTCATAACATCCAACATTATCATTATCACTTTTAGTCTTGTTGCATACATTAGACATCTTTAATCACTAAAATACCAAAAATACAAAAAAAATAGTTGCATTACCTTTAGGTATACCTTATTTCAAAAATACCAAAAACATAGTCTTAGTCTCATACCTTCCACCTTCATTTTGAGAATGTATTATATGGTTGAACCTAGATTGCAAAAGAAACATCGAGCAATGGATCTCTTTCAAGATGATGGGGACCTCTACAACTTTGACAATACCACTAATGATCCTCACAACAATACCAAACTTGAAAGTAAGGACCATGTCAATTTGGGATCTACATCATCTTATAAGCAACCAAAGACAATAAATACTTTTAAATAATTCCTTGTTAGAGACAAAGATGGAAATGTGTTCATAGAAGAAGTAGAGGCTACCACAAAAAATCCTAATGTTGCCTCTCTTGTGGACAAAATTTTCATGTTGGAACCTCAGCGATATTTAGCCAAATTATTACATGAAGGAGTTAAACTACCTCAAGGATTTGATGTCAATACCCTATGCGCAAGAACATCAACCAAGGAGAACACATAAACAAGCCAAGGAAAATCTACACAACTTACAATTTCCATACCATTGGAATGAAAAGCCAAAATACCACAACTACCAACACTTCATCCATTCCAGGAACATAATCTATATCACAACCCATGACACAAACCACATCACAACCATTATTCACAACGCAACCTTTTGGCTCATCATTTACTCCCTTTGGGTCATCATCTCAAGCCATAGGGATATCCACATCTAACATCCTTAGTAAACCTAAGGCCAGAAGGGTTCTCATCCAAGGACCTCAATCAAGAAAAAACACCATGTCACAAGGTCCTCACATCAATACAAACACCTTGCAAGGACAAAATATGAACGCCCCACATAGTCAAAATACAAACACTTCACATGGTTATAATCCTTTTCAACAAGGACAAGGATCACAAATGACACAACCTCTTAACATATCATATGGATACACAAATGGATTCTTTTTAGGAAACCAAAATATCCACGAACAACACACCCCACAAATGCAACATAGCTCAACCACTTCTCACATCCCAACTTACACATCATGCATTCATACTCATAGACATAATCAAAACCCACCACATACACACAATGTTCCAAACCAAAACATGTCATCTCAACAAAACATGGGACCACACAACATAAATATGGGACCTCATAACAATTTTTCCAACAATCTCGTAATAGACATATTGACTACCCAGTTGGCTGCCCTACAAAAGCAAGTAGAGGGGATGCAAGTGTCAAACAAGAAGACGTACTCTGCACATGATTTACATCCTTACCCATATGAAATTAGTATATACATGCCTCCTTTCCCTCATGGGTATATCATCCCTACCTTCACTAAGTATAAGGGAAAAAACAAGCATCTTGAGCACATACAAAAATTCACCACTACTTCTCTAGATGTCACATATGATTACTCCTACTTTTTGAATGGTTTGCACTTGAATGGTCTGCAATGATTTTCAACCTAAAGGGTTTTTTGTTTATTTTTTAATAAAAAAATTGATCTCCAGAAATACCTATGGACTTTGCCATTTCCAATAATCAATACTCCAAAGGGATTAGCCAACAAATGAGTGGAAGCTGCAAAACTTCTACTCCTACACTTTGGACTCTGTAAAAATTGAGATGGTTATCCCACAAAGTATGCTTAGGAATTCACACAGTTATAATCAAATACATTGTCAATAACAAATGGGTATGTGCATGATCATGATGCGCCAAAAAGTGGCGATATGATGGGTATGTGTAGGGCATGTGGCTGACAAAATTTTTTAACCCAAAATTAATGGAACAAAAAGGGTTTTTAAAGGAGATTCTCAGCTTTCCACCAATATAAATTATGCTTTACTTTGAATTTAATAAACAATTATTATTCATTTTCTATTTGAATTATGAATAAATTCCTAATTCATAGGCTGATTGAAAAACATCTATAGCTTTCAAATGGTATGACATTTTTTGAATCTGAAAAATGCATCACATTTTATGCTTCACATACTATAGGATTAAAAAAATTGAATATCATGAAGTTTTGACCAAGTTAAGGTGGTCAGACATACAATTTTTTATATTTTTAAAATTTGTAATAGAAAATTCATAATTAATTATTTACTTGGAAAAAATTACAAAAAAATATGCATCACGGGACATGAGTCCTCTACTTATATCTAAAATATTATAAAAAAATATTATCATTTTATTGTGGTTAGGGTGGTCAACACCTACTTTTTTTCCCTAAATTTAAGTACTATTGCATTTGAAATTTCAAATTTCACCAAATAGATTTTTAAATAAAACTAGTAGTTTAGAAACTACATTAAATTTTCTATAGATTCTATTCTTACATATTTTTGAAATAATATAGATAAATTATTTAAATTTTTACATCAAGTTGCCTAACTCTGATTTTTCTAAATTTTTTGCCACTTGAGGGCCTATTTTTTCTATGATGATCTTGCACATACCCAGATAATTCTCATAAAATTACTCAACAAAATAATACATCAAATTAGTTGGTGGCTTATTTATCAATGTCTTATGCTTGGATCGTGAGAAGGTGGTACTTCAACAAAAAACAACTACAGTGGTATCCATTTGAGAATTTGTAAATTGAAAGTGATTAGTTGATGAATTAACACAGAAACTGAACCATAAGTATTTTACATGGACCATTTCCTTTATCCCATGAACGGAGTCAATATTATCCTATGTAACTAGACAACAATTCAACAATAGCAACATACAGTGATAAGAAATAATACATTACAACATTCCCCTATTACATTACGACCAATACTACTTACATATATCCTAGCACCTAATTCTTATGAATTAACAATCTCATCCAAGCATTTACATCAATTCATTGAATCAATAAGCAAGAATGACATAAAACATCCATTGAGAGACAATAGAGACAAATAAAAGGAATCTTGGATTACTTTCATTCATAACTCAAAAAATACGTACAAGGAGAGACAATTTCCATGAAATTGATATTACTCTATATTGTAGTTGCTATACGACTATCAGAATTACATACATAACAACGAACTCTAAAAATAAGAAAAAAACTCTAAAGCATGCTTAGTATTACCCTTACAATTCATAGTGTTAATTGTAAAACAATGAACCCCTACTTTTTGGCCCTAAATTCCTTCTTATAGAAATGAAGGAGTGAAACAATCCTTGAGCTAGAAAACACACATGTCAAAACCCTATTGGACCACTATAAAAAAGATTCTCCCATTCAGTTACAATACATTTCCAAGAGGTGGGAGACATGTCAGAAAATGAAAGTAGTCTTCATTCGTTGTTGGAGATTTGTTCCAATTTTCAAAATGGGTACAACCAAATAGTTACCTCAGAATTTGTGCCCATGCACACATAGTGAAGGAAGGAAATCATGAAAGAAAAAAAAAAAAGTAAAAGAAAAAATATATATCCACATCTGTAGCCTTGTCATTAATTTTAACTTAAAGAAGAACTATATTCTCCATACTTTATCAAAAGCCTAATATGTACTAAATCTAGGCTATGTAGTGCATTCCCATATACCCATTACTCTTTGATGCCTGCAGACTTCAAAATTTAAAACTACTAACTCACAACCTTTTATGTCATACCCCCACTCCTTCTAAGTACCTTCCTTTCCATGCTAGGAATTCATCTTCAGTGGGCCAGTCAAAATTCATGACCTCATCAGCGCTATGTCTGTAAGGTGCATACTTTGTGACAATCTAGTTACCTTCCTTATCAAATTCCAATAGAACGGTCTCAACATGAACTAATAAATCCATATTTACCTTCAATGTTTCCATATCAAATTTCTAACAAATTGACATAGCCTAATCCGAAATAACCTTATTTGTTCATTTTTCCACTCCTGTAAAGTCTTAATGCTACCATCATCCCTTAAAATGGATGGAAGAAGGCCATGATGTGATTCATGGAAGGATTTTACCAAATCCTTTATCTTTTTTTCCAATTGTTAAATATTTCCTTTGTATCCTTCAATCTTACCTACAAGAACCACAGTAAGTTTAAACTTTTCAGGTGGATTGGGATCCTACTTAACTCCAATTGCTTTCAATATAAATTCTTGCTTCGCAGGGATCCACATTTCCATGAGTGGAATAACTCTTTCTCTATCAATGGCAAACATTATGATAGCATCAACCTTGGATGAATAACCATATTGAATACTATTTAATTTTCTATTCACTTTTCTGTTCAAGTTCTCTAGCACTGTTGTGATAATCTTCATATTACTCTTGAAAGTCTATCATCATTATTATCACATTTCTCATTGTATTCATTTAATTTCCTAATCAATTCTTCCCTATTGATATCCACTTCATCATGCGGCCCTTCTGATGTACTAGGTTCCACTATTGAAATGGGAACACTTCCCATATTATATGGCACAATTTCCAATGAAGAACTTACTTCAGTAGAAAACTCTGGGGGCATAGTTTCTTGTGTAGTGGTGGGGGAGTCAATATCATTTCTCTTAGGCTTTCTCTACTGCAATCTTTGCAACATATCCTCTAATAACGCTACCTTGGTCTACAACTACATATTAACCCACTCAAGGTCTCCATATTTAACTAACAAGTTATTGCACTCTGTCTTGAGCTTATCTTTTTTTGTAGTCACAGACTCTATAGTGGCCCTTGTAAACTTTTCAACATGAACTAACATATTTGTAGCTTCTAAGGCTGATGTTTTTGACACTCCTTTTATTATTAGGCCTCCCCTGTAGTTAGGTGCAGGCTCAACAATATAGAGCTTTCTTGTGCTTGGGGCTAAAGACCATATAGCCAAGGCTTCCCACTCCTCACTGAAAGAAGACCCCTATAGTGCAAGTACAACTTCTTCTTCTATATCATAGAGAGGCATGTCACATTTATTTATTGTGTTGAAAGCTAGTATAGAAGTTAGATCCCATTCTAGTAGGAGCAAGATTCCACTAGTTCTCACCAATTCCTGACCCTGTTTTGTAGTCATTTTTTGGAATCTAGCTCTCATTTCATTTAACACCGTTTTCTAAACGAAAGCATTAGGAAGTTATAGATGAAGGCTTGTTTCTATAGCTAAGATTTTTACATACTCATTTCTTTTAGTCCTGTATGCAAATTCCATAAAATCTTGAGACTTTATAAATTAGTCATCATCTAAGAATTTGGCACATGCCTCAACCCACATATCATCTCTTCCATTTAGCCTAGTAAGATCAACCTTACTTAATCTTGTTTCCAATTGATTTTTTTCCCTTACTATAGGTACAGTGGAAAAAACCCTTCTTGTGCTTCCTACTATAACACCCATATATCATCATCTGAGCCTTCATCATCATAATCCACTAGACTAGTTGCTTCAACCTTTTGAGGTGCTGCCACAATAATGGGTTACACTTTTTGGGACATCCTGATTTTTGCCTAAAATCACATATTTTTAGAAAATACAATGATTTAAGACTTTAAAGGTTCCATTTAAATGATTTTAATTAAAGAGGGATTGATAAAACCCCCTTGGATAGAACTTTGTTAGATTTAAACCATACCTATAATTGAGTCTCCTCTACACCTATCAAAATGCTGATAAAAAACCACTTTTGATTTACCTTTTGGGTGATCAAATGAATTCATTTAAAATTTATGTTTTGTAAGCATGTAGCCCTTATTATAAGCTTCCCAAAAAGTATAAATTTAAATATGTTTAGTTTGATTATTATATTTATTTTTTATTTCTTGTGAATGTAGGATTTTCAATGAAGATCAAGTTCTTTGTTTCACACATATGAAAAAATAGAAAAATAGAGAAAAAAAATTCTAAAAAATACATTTGCACTAGGGATTGATGTCCTTATTCCAACAAAAAAAGAATAAGTTAATTCAAATGAATACAAAAAAAGTTATGTGGGTCGAAGTACACCTCTGTCCAAATTATAATTACTCTGACTTGGAAAATTAATTAAAATAAAATTATGCAACAAAAAATTATGAAAAAATATCCATACCTAGATATTGGTGTGAAAATTTTGTATTTTAAAAATTAGAATTGCATCTGTCTATAAAAAAAGTTATGCAGTCCGAAGTAAACATCACTTTTTAAAAATGTTGATTACTAGAAAAAATAAGTTATTAAAAATTACATAAAATGATTCACAATTTATTTTTTTATTTTAAAAAAAAAAAATTAATTAGAATTTACACAAAAGATATAACAAAAAACTAGTTTGATTCATCTTCAAATTCTTAATGGTTTAGCTGCTATAGGTGTAAGAAAGTGAATATCTGGTGAAAAATCTTGATTTTAATGTCAAGTTTGGCCAAAAATTGTAACCCATTATTGTGGGATCACCCTTTGCCTCTTCAATGGTGGCTCCATTGGTGGTAATTCACTAGGTGGTGTTGAATCAATGTTCACAATTTCAAGCTGTCCCAATCTTGGTGGAGATGGCAGCACCAATACTTGTGGCATAGGAGAAGGAGACTTGTACTCCTCTTGCTAAGAGGGAATATAGGCTTCATCTTTATTTTCCTTGCTCTTTGTCCTTACAAAGAATTTTATTCTCGGTTCCTTAGGGGCTTATGATGTAGATTCTTCTTCTATAGTAGGGAGTTCTCCTCCACTCTATTATTCTGCAATTGGAGCTTTCCCTTTATCTTTACCTATTACCCCTTTAGTTTCAAGGTGGCCTGCTATTGAATCAAAATTCCTTCTTAAATGCTCCACCTTTCATATTATATCTTCAGCCTCTGGGAGGACCCTGAAATTAGGTTCTTCCTACTTTATTTTCCTTTGCATTTTATTGAATGCAATCCATCTTGCTAGTCTCTTTTCCTACTCCAAATTGTCCGATACTTTTCTTATTACATCTTCTACATACTGGAAAATGTGGAAAAATTTGTATCTTGTGTTTCTTTCTTTTAGCCAAGTCATAAAAACTTCAAGGTCATATCTAATCCTCTCAACTGACCTCTGCGTGCAATATGTTTTGAGTATCTCAAGGATGTTATTCCAACCTCCCTTAGTCATTACAAAATCAGAAAAACAAGTGTATGAAAGAAAGAAAGTTCCTTTTCCTTGATTCAATAAGTGCTCATTTTCTACACTCCCCAATTGCCACATGACCTCAAGGAAACCAATTCTTTCTGGTACAAACTTTGGCAGTAAGTGAGGTGCTACCATGGAACCATATACTCTTAAGATAGTGTAATCAGGGTGTGAAATAATATCTCCCCAATTATGATCAACATCTAGCTCATGCCTTCTCTCCTTGGGTCTTAAGAAATCATGTAAAGAAATGGGAATTCTGGGTAAATTCACAACCAAGACTCTCTTCAATTCAGAAGCAAGCAAATTCTGGAATGTCATATAATCATATGTCCTATTCTCTTTGTCCTAAACTATAGTCCATCATTGCACAAGAAAATCCAAATCACCCTTTCTTCTTTCCAAGTCAATATTGTGTCCAAAGTAAATTGCACCCTTGTATAAAAACATGTGCATCAACAATGAGTACCAGCTGAATTTCACTCCTTGTTCACCTTTCTTCAACCTTATCAGTCCTTCATGCATCCTTTTTGAAAGAAACCCTACATAATCATATACTGCCCAATATTGGGGGTGTTGAATATGGGCAGCCATATACATTGAAAATGGAAAAGAAAGTCCTTTTGAAGTAGGAAATAAAATAATTAACAGGGAAAGTTCTTTATCACATGGCCCTACCACAATTTTTTTTCCTACAATTTCTACTAGAAATCTCAGCAAGATGTGGACTTGAAATGAAATCTTGGTTTTATCATGCTCTTGCTTAAGAGTATCTTCATTTATCTTATGCATTTCATCACTCCATTTAGTAAGCTTAAAAACAAAACCCAATTCCCCTTTAGTGATTTTGACCATTTCCTTCCCATCATATGTTCTGATAGTCCTCATGACTAGGTCATAATTAGTAGCTATTTCCTTAAGCAAGTCAACATACATATAGAAATTTGGCACAATCAACTTTCCCAGGTCACAATTCCAAGGGTTTCCTAATGGGATACCCATATTTCTATTCTTGAACCAGCTATAAACAATTCCCATCCAGTATAAAGAAATTTGGCATCTCTGATAGAGCACTCCTATCAAACAAACCCTCTGCTACTTGTGAACCTTTGGGAATTAATTGGCCTTTAGGCTTGTCATTGGTTGAGGGTGGTAAATAATCCATGAGGTCTTTATTAAAAGGTCTTTTGGGAGGAAAATCCTCCCCTTTAGATGAAGATACTTTTACTTTAGCAGCCATAGTACAAGAGGTACTACAAGGTAGGGTTTTTGGTTTAACTAAACAAGGCCTATGAATTTTGTGAGGGTTTGACATGAATTATGAAAATGTAGAATTAACAAGTTCTTCTTTATGAACATCAAACCTTAAAAATGATAAACCAACAAAACCCTAATAGACTCAAGCTTGAGAAACCACAACTTATCAACAATGTTAGAAAGAAGGCAACAATTGACTTACTAGTTTTCTTTGTAGGTTGACAACCCTGGAGCCGTTGTTATAAAATGTTTAGAGACCACAACATGAGCTCCTTGAGTATGTCAAGTATAATTTTTTAATGCTCAATTATTCCTTTGAGATAAATACTAATAATTATGCAACTCCTTACTTTGGTAGCTCAATGTCCTTTTAGTTATTAAGGCTCACTCGCGCAAACCAGAATAGCTCACTTGCCCTCAATTGAGTTTTGAATACCAATTGTTGATCCTTTTGGAGAATTAATTGATTCATGATCTAGATTTGACTAGCTTATTATGAAAGATCCAACTATACACAACCACAATATTTACCAAATGATAGGAGGCCACATGGAACCACTTGTTTGTAGTATGTGGGCTCCACCATCTCTTTATCACTATAGCCCTAATCCATGTTTCCTTTTCTCCTCACCCCTATAAGTCATAACTCGTGTGCAACTTTCATCGAAGAGGGGATGGATAAAGGCTAATATTAGATCTCTTGGCCTTGTCATACACACTCCTTAGTTACCACTAGCTTTATCCTTTATAAAACATCTACAACCTAGATTAAAAGATCTTCAAGAACATGTGATATATCTACATTAGTAATGCACACTTTATTTTTTGTGCCCCATGTTGAGATTTTTAATTAAATATTTGCACACATGTTGATGCTTCCATCTTCTCAGGATCAATCCACGTGGAAAATGCCCACTTCCTCATGGGGAATCTATAAGGAAACGTGGGGACCATATAGGATGGAGGGGAGTGATCATGAAGACAAATATCAATCACTTGTTATTAATTGTTTATTCATTTGAAAACTTAGCAATGCTAACCCTTAGGTCCATCATCAATGGAGACAAGTGGCAATCACCCACCAGCCCGTGTGATTATTTTAATAGGCAAGAAAATAAAATGGGCACGCGGGGAATGCTCTAGATGCAACCACCTCATTTATCTCCCACCATTGATATTCTTCAACAACCAGATGCACACCTTATCAATGATGTCGATCCCAACAATCATTCAGGACTTGTGGCCTTCACCTGTCAACCCATGTGAATAAAATAACAAGAAAAAAATAGAATGGGATAACGGGGAATGGTGGCGATTGTTTTCTTCAATCAAATGGTGGTCAAGGTCCTTAAATCTACACATGTCAAAAATTGTTAATCCTTAAGAGGGACTTGACTAGGTTGATGAGACCATACCCATGACATAAAAGACTTAAGGTTCTACAATGGGAGATATTTAGCCTGACTTAGGAAATATTAAAAAAACAACCCAACATATGTAAACTAGTAAAACAGGATCAGAGGGTCGGTTACTCAACGGGTTTCAATGGCATAAGTCAGGACTCAAAGGACTAAGAACTGACACAAGGGGTCAATGAAGAATTAAAAATTTGGTGAAGATAAAAATTTAAAGGGTTTTTCAAATAATACTTAAGTAAACCTAAAACCCTTATACATTGATAGGAGACAAAGCCCACAGTCCATAGAATTTAGCAAGATTTAGGAGATAGAACATGGAAAATTTTAGGGTTTCCATTAGTGGCTCTAAATGGGGACATATGTCTCCTACAGACATGGCAAGATCCTAGAATCTATAGTTGAAGAAGACCGGTCAAAACATAAGGAACCAAAGAACTAGGGAACTACCTAGACTAGGTAGTAAGACCGAACTAGACACAACCAAAGCAAATAGAACTATACACAAAATGTAAAAGATTTATAGTTTACATGGATAAATAACATACCTAGGAGAAGTATGGCTTTAGGAACTATCCATGTACTAGTAGTTCAAAAATTTCACTTGTCAAACCTTGCAGGAAATAAGAATCCTCACCATGTGTACTTTCTATCATATAAGGGAAAATCCATAACGCTTCAAACTTCCCATGTTTTCCCTTGTCCCGAGCCCTTGCATTCTAGGCTAACACAATACTATTTACCTAAACATTTTTGGGGGAAGCTCTCTTATCATGTGGATGCTTCACTTGAAACTGTATCTTCATATTCTTAGTATGAGCTACTCTTCTGGTCTCATCTAATTGCACTAGATTATTAATTTTGTGCTACATATCATCACAAATCTCTTCATCATATTCTTGCACAAACTTATACATTTTTAGTAGGTTATTATGTGGTGGTCTAGAATCTAGACCATATACCAGGTTGAATGGTGAATAACCAGTAGCTTTTTTCACAATCACTCTATCTGCCCAGAGTTCCAATTTCAACTTTGAGTCCCAAGCCTTTTTGTTCTTCTCCATCACCCTTTTGATGATTTTCATCAAGCTCTTGTTACTAGAATCAACTTGAACATTTCCTTGAGGATGGTTAGGTGAAGAGTAAGAAACTTGTATGCCATGTTTATCACAAAAGTCTTTAAATTCCTCATATTTGAAACACAATATTATTTGAGATGATCTTTTCCAAGACTCCAAACCTAATGAGAATGTTTTTTAAGAGGAAATCTACCACCACCTTGCTTGTTTCCTTATTAGTGGGTATTTATTCTACCCATTTCATGAAATAATCAGTGACAACAAGGATCCATGAGTTCCCTCCACTAGATTTTTATAGTATCTCTCCAATGAAATCAATCCCCCATTATTGGAAAGGGGCTTGAATAGTCACAGGCCTAAATGGTAGATTTCCTAAAAACTTTGAATTTCCTAAAAATATTTGACAAGCATCACAAGTCTTAACAAACTTGTGAGAATCCTTAAAAATAATAGGCCACCAAAATCTTGCTCTCAAGATCTTGTGTGCAATAGTCTTTGCCTTATAATTACCACCACACACCCCATTATGCATCTCCTGCAAGAGTTCTAATGCCTACTTTCCATCTACACATTTAAGGAGTACACCATCTAGGATTCTCCACCATAGCTTGTTGTCAACATACTTCATGGCATGTAATTTCAATGTTCTCTTGTTATTGTCAACCATCTCTACAGGGCATTGCAAAGTTTGTGATTACTGGACAATTCTTTGATACCAACCACATGTTTGCATAACACAGATAGGTGCAACATCAATCACTTATGATTGATTAACCTAGTTAGCCTCCAAATTAGCTTTTATCATTAATTTATCTAGGCCTTGACTTCTTACTAATTTGGTGATTTGAACATCAATGTTAAATTCTTGGATCATGTTGATCCATCTACACCTTCTGCTTGTAGTATCTTGCTGAGTGAGAATATATTTCACAACAAAACTTGGCACAAAAGCTATGATAGTAGCTCCTTGTAAGTAAGTCTTGAAGTTTTTTATAGCCTTTACTAGAGCATATTCTTGCTTCTTAGTCATGTCATATTTTAGCTCTATAGCTTGTAAGGACTTGCTAAAGAATGCAACAGGTTGTTCAAAGCCCTCTTTATTTTTCTATAATAATACAACAACAATAGTATGAAAGGAAGCAAAACAAAAAATGTGCATTGGCTTAGAGAAGTCTTTGGACTTTAAAATTGGGGCCTCTTTGGTAGCTTGTTTAATATTTTTGAACGCTTGACTAGGCTACTCACTGCAAAGCACTTTCTCTCCCTTCTTCAACATCTTTGAAATAGGTCTTGTGATTTCTGCAAAATTAGTCACAAACCTTCTTAAAAAATTGATTTGTCCAAAAAAAGACTGAATTCCCTTGACATTTTTGGGCTAAGGGATTTTATCTATGGCTGCTACTCTTTCAAGGTCTATCCTTACTCCATATTTAGACACAATGTTCCCAAAGAGCTTTCCCTCAGTTACCTCAAAGGTACATTTCTTTGGATTTTGAGATATCCCATACTCTAGTGACCTGAAAAATACCTTTTCTAAATGCATATAGTGATCTTCCTCTTTTTTAGAGTAAGTGGTCAAGTCATCTTGATATACTGCCATAAATAGATCAATAAAATTATAAAAAGCTACATCCATAGCTCTCTAAAAGGTGGCACATGGATTTGTTAAACCAAAAGGCATTCTTACATAGACATAGGTACCCCATGGAGTAGTGAATACAATCTTATACTACTCTAACACCTTCACCTTTACTTGATTATAACCTGGAAATCTATCCATCATTGACAAAAATTCACAACCAATCACTTCTATAGCATGGCTTCCATGTTTGGCAATGGATACTTGTCCTTTAATGAGGATATATTCAGGTTCCTAAAATCAACACATAATCTTATGTCATCGTTCTTTTTTCTTACTAGTACCAAATTGGATACCCATTAAGAGTGTCTAATAGGTTTTATAATATCAACATCTCTTAACTTAACCAACTCCTCTTGCATGTTGGGAGCTATAGTAGGATTGATTGATGTTTTCATTTTCCTAAAAGGTTTAGCATTCTCCTTCAGAGGAATCTCATGCTGAAACAATTCCTCTATGTAAGCTTTCAAGTCATCGTATGACCAAGAAAAAACATGTATGTATTTTCTAAGCAAGGAAATTAACATTGCCTTTACCTTTGGCTTCATCTTCTTTCCTATATAAACTTTCTTAGGGCCATTTTCAGTCCCTAATTTTACTTCCTCCAAGTCTTCTGGGTGAGCAACAATTGTCTTGGTCTTGCTTTTATCTTGACTATCAAAGACCCTTTCAAGAGCTACAAGGCCTTTGGGGATTTAATTTGTCTTTAGCTGGATAAATTCATTTCCAAATATTGTGTCCTTTCCATTAATATTTTCAACAAATCCATCAAATTCAATCTCCTAACCTTCATATTCATTACCACAGTTCAAAAATTTGATAATATCCTCATCATCATTGAAGATCTTCCAGTTGTGCACATTGTTGACAATGGAAGGCCTTGTTTGTATCTCTACATAGAGATTCCTATGAAAGTTATATCATCAGGTCTCAATGCAATGTCAGCAAGTAAGTCATCTACTCTATTTTGTCCTATTTCCATCCAGTCAATTCCAAAATCATCAAACTGCTCAATGGAATCCTAAACAACATTTTTGTATTGCTTTAGTCTATTATTCTTGCAGGAATATTTGGCTCTTACTTGGGATATATCACAAGGTCAGAGTCACCAATCACCATTAATTTTTTTATTCTGTGCTTCTCATCCAGTCTCAACCCCAATAATAAAGCTTCATACCCTGCCACATTATTTGTACATACACAAGACAATGTGAA
Organism: Sequoia sempervirens; assembly: GCA_007258455.2. Classification (NCBI taxonomy): domain Eukaryota; kingdom Viridiplantae; phylum Streptophyta; class Pinopsida; order Cupressales; family Cupressaceae; genus Sequoia; species Sequoia sempervirens. The sequence continues at coordinate 5,543,328 of VDFB02000002.1, forward strand.
AGAAAATTTATAAGTACTGCCACTAGGTGATACTAATAATATCCCTTCACCAGACCCTTCCTTGGAACTTGGACCATCAAAGTACATTTTCTAGAGTCCATTTTTGTTAGATAATCTTGAAATTTAATTTTCTATAGGTGCAGGGCACCTATCAACCTCTCTTGGAATTTCTTCCATCTTCAAATCACTGATATCAGTGTCTATGAAAAGAAATGTCTCATCTTCAAGAGCATGCTCTAACATATGTGGTACCCTCAGTTCTCTCATCACATGAACATCCTTACCATCAATGGGAAATGTAGCATAAGACATTTCACATTGCATACTACCTCCCATAGATGCACTCAATTTTTGAGATAACAACATTCCATAATTAGGTGGTATATCCACTACTACCACACTCATTTTGAATTCTTTGTCAGGGTATGCTGCTAGTTTGTAGGGAAGTTCATTTATCACACTAATGATAGGGACTTCTCTCACATCCATGGCATAACATTTTCCATGAGTGCTATCAACTTTCAATCCTAGTGCATCCATGATTTTTTTGGGCATAATGTTGTTGGATGCTCCATAGTCTATAATACTATTCTTTATAAAGCTTCTCCCAACCACCAAGGTGAGGAAAAATGGATCTATCTTCTCAGGACAAGTAGTTATAGAATTTCATAGGAAGATATGGGGAATATCAATAATTACTCCCTAAACTTCCTTTTCTTTCTTATCTTTCTCAATTAGTTTGGGTGGAGTGAGCACCACTAAATCATTACAGGCCATAGCAATACCATTGATAGGGGCCACTACCTTTTTCTTATGTTCATCTATTCACATCATTTCAAGAAAAGGAATGGATATAATTACATGGCTAAGTAATTGAAACATATCAACATGAGTATATTTGGGTAATTCATTTGGGAGCATAACTTGTTCATATTTGCTCTCTTTCTGTTGATTTTTTGTTGCCTCACCCCTATGCTTAGCACCCTTCCTTGTGACTTCAAGATTTTGCTTCTATGTCTTTATCTTTGCAGTAGGAGATTGGAATTCTTGAGTATCTTTTTCATTTTCTATTCTCTTAGTCCAAATTTTATCTCCCCTACCTTCTTTAGCTTTGACTGCTTCCAAATTTCCATCAGGCTTGTGCTCTTTGCTCTTGGCATTCTACTCCTTGATGAAAAGACCAGCATGACTACCTTGTTCACCACTGACCACTCTATTCCTCAAATGATAGGAACTTCTAGTTGGGTGGCCACGACTATAGTATATTTTTCTCAACTATAGATTTTTGGTAAAGGTACTATGACTCTTGCCCAATAAGGGTTTTTCACCTAAAGGAGAGAGATAGACCCAAAAATATAGGTGGTTCACTAAAAATATTGCAAGTACAATAAAAATATACCTAAATGCAATGTCCTAGATGCAAAATAAAATAAAAAAATGATTGATTATTAATGCAAAACCTAAGAAATGTGAAGTGATGGAAAACATAGTGTGATATGCAAAAATGAACCAAAAACGTGCACAAATGTAAGCAAAAATTGAATGAGGCTTAATGGAGTGCACCTAGAGGTAGATCACAGATCTAAGGAAGTTCTGGAATGTTGTAAAATTTACTGTTGATGACCAGTGGGACTCATTTTCCACTGATGGCGAATCACTCCTAGTTTTGGTAAACTTTGCTAAAAAAGGTTTCGAAGTACCAAAAATTGAAGACCTCAAAAATCACTTTTCCTAGCTTGGCAGTGGGACTCATTCCCCACTAATGGTGAATTAGTCCACCTACAAAAAACTACAAATTATGAAGTCAACTTTGTGGGACCAGATCTATACTTGCCTTCTTCTTGTGTTGATAGATCCAAATATGTAGAAAACTGGCTGAATGTTGTCTCCAAGCTTGAATTAGGTCTTTGTTGACCTGAATAGCTTTGATGACTTGTTGAACACTTTTCAACACCTATTTCTTTGAAAAATCTACCTACAAGGCCTACAAAAACACATGTAAAGAGGGGAAAAATGGTTAAGGGTTAGAGTATAGGGCTTTTCCTTGGTCAAACCCCACTTTGGTAATCAAACCCTAGATAATGAAATTAAATATGAAGTGAATGATAAATAGACAATATGCAATGTCATAAACTTACCAAACCCTTGTTGATGAAGTCTAAAGATATGTTGATGGCTGCTCCAAAATGCTTGATAATTGCTTGATGAAATGATGTTATGATGCTTGAATGATAAGAGAGATAAGATGCATGAATACTTAAATGAATGGGATGATAAAATGAGAGAAAAACATATATTTATACACACTTATACCCTAATTTCCCAAAAATACATCATAGGCTGACCTAAGGTCTTAATGAATAAAAACCCAAAAGAAATTTGAAATTATTTTGAATTTTGTGCCAAGAGGGACTCATTTTCCACCCATGGTGAATGGGTCCCACTCAGGGCATGCAAGTGGGTGTCAGGGATTAAGATGCATTTAATGATTTTTATCGGGTTTGAATTCATAAATACATTTAATTATGACCTATAAGTGCATAAAGGGGCCAAATAAGACTTAAGAAAGGTGTAATTAGTGATGACAAGCCTAGTGAAGTGTGAAAGTTTGTTACAAGACTTTACAACACTTCAAAATGACACTTGGTAAGGAATAAAAATGGAATATTTAGATGAATTATGATAAGAAGAGTCTAGAAAACTGTAGAAATGTGTTACAACACTTCACAACACCTTTACAAGACATGATGAAATCTTAATAATTTAAATTTTCAAGACCTAATGTGAATGTATAAGCCACATTACAACATTAAATCAAGCAAAGGTCAAGCATCAAAGGAAAAAGACCTAAATGATTGTGAAAATGTCAAAGGTCCATTTTTCTATGACACATTTAGCCCTCACTTTAGTGAGAGGGTGAACTTGTTTTAAACTCACACTAAAGTAGTCAAGCACATTTAGAGGGATCCAAATTTACTTATGCTAGCAAGATGAGATAAAAAAAATCAAGAGGGATGATTAAGCCCCCAGGATGAAGATCACATGGAAAACTAAACATGAGAACAAAGGAACACACATGAAAGAGAAAAATAGAGAAAGAGAAAAAGCAAAGGTGAAAGAAGAAAGATAAAAGTTAGATCAAGCTTTGACCATTTTTCCAGCTAGTTGTGGATCAGATCTAGGCCATTTGTTCGAAAAAGAAAAATGCATACTCACTCTGGGGTGACAGAACTTATGGCTGTCCACCAGGTGAGAAAGCCCAAAAGGTGAGGAACATACACTAGTTGGTATGCACTCACAAACACAAATGTGGCTATGGGGAAAGTCATGCCTCATAATGGGCTTCTCGCTCAACCATACTAAAGTTATACCTCCTGATAACTTTAATAAGGTGCCACAAATGAAAAAGGATGTCAGTTCAAGCTTCATGAGGAAAGCAAAGATTTGTATGATTAGAACTCATGAACAAACAAGATAACACCATAGTCATGCAAGCTGCATTATGCAAGGTGGCCATGCAAAAATGTAAAATGTAAAATATGTTCAAAGGATTATTGTTTGGTTCATGCGAGGTCTATAACTTAGGGAAAATTGTGTCTAATGTCTCCAAGAGAGGACCAATCAAAGAATAGAATATTCACAACTTAGGGGATGCAATGTGTCACATCAGGCCACTAAGAGGAATGTAATATGCTAAGATAGATCATGCTTATGAAGGAAACCACACTCAATGGCATCAATAAAGTGACAAACGCATCATATGAAGTAACAAGGCTGCACTAAGAACCAAGAAAAAAGGAAAAATACAAAATGAATAATGCCAATGTATGCCCCCACTTTAAAATAATTGATACACACCGTTCTGTGAGCAATTTCTTTAAAGTAGCGAATGAAAAATGCAATGAAGAAAGAAGACATGAGAGCCAACTCAAAAATCCCCTATGCCAAGTCATATGTTTTTGAATAGGCCGCATCATGTAAAACAAAAAGAAAAAGAAAGAGGGGCTTCCCCCAAAAAGGAAAACACCAAACACATAAGGGATCTATGGATTTGGGATCGGTATGTTCATTGCTGCAATTTTTTTTATTAAAGATCTTAGAACTGTCATCATTCCACAAATACATAGAACTGGAAGAATGAAACAAAGAGAGTGAAAAATAAATAAAAAGAACCCTTTGGGTCAAAATGGAAGAGACATAGGGTGTCTCAAAGCTTTGCATTGTCCCCAAAAGGAAAACACAAAACAAAAGAGAAAAAGCGAAAAGAAAAAGGTGAAATGAAAAAGAAATACTTTTGGGTCAACATGAAGGAGACACTTCGGTCTCAATGCCTTGCCTCATCCACAAAAGGAGAACACAAGAAAAGAAAAGAAAAAAAGAAAAATGGGCCTTTTAGGTCAACAAGGAAGAGACATAGGGCATCTCAACACTTTGTGTCATCCCCAAAAGGAAAACACAAAACAAAAGAAAAAAATGAAAAAGAAAAGAGAAGGACATTTTGTGTCAACATGGAAGAGACATAGGGTGTCTCAATGCTTTGCATAATCCCCGAAAGGAAAACAAATAATAAAAGAAAAAAAAGAAAAAAACAATGTACAACATATAGAAGAATAGAGATATGAATAGAAGAAATGCACAAAGAGAGAGCACATCAAACACACAACACGAGGGATCACATTAAAAACATGCAATCACATAAATGAAAAGAAAAGTGAAAATGTACAAAACTAGTAAGGATAATTCATGTCAACTATCTAACAAGTCATTCACCTCCCAATCATGGTCGGAAGGCGAACAACTAGCAAGAGGGACAAGAGCAAGGTTTGTACTAGGTGAAGTTCCAGGCTCATCACTTTGGATAGGAGATATCTTAGTAAAGCTCGTGTATAAGGAAAATAATGTATTGAATTCATCCTGTATTTCATCATCAATCTTTGTGATTTCATCATTGTCATGTAAGTTGATCACAACATGAGGACAAATGAATATTCCTATAGGAGATTTCACCTCTTGTTTTGATGGTTGGGTTGTATTAGCTTGTGGTGGGTCAGAAGGAGTGTGGTCAGACATTTCTTCTATCAAATGTGGATTGTGAGTTTCTTTGTTTTCTTCTGCATGTAACTGACAAGGAGATGATGATGATGCCTACGCTCTCTAGCATCATGGTTTCTTTTAATTTTTTTTTGAACTTTTTTAAGTGCAAGAGCGGATTAATCCACCATAGGATCATTTTCTTCTTGAAGAGGAGGAACAAAAGGAACTGAAGGAGATAGGTCAATCACTTTCTCTTTAGCTTTATAAACTTGTTTAATGCAAGGAGGAATGGTGGGGTTGGTTTCAATGTCTCTTGGTCATTTAGATGAAGAGGGTGAAGTGTTTATTGTTGGTTTCTCGGGAGGTTGTAATGTTTTTTCAGGTTCGGATTCAGGTTGAAGCATTGTCTCATCTAGAATAGGAATTTTGTAAGTGGGTGGGGACATGTTGTGAAGAGACAATTCAGCTATATTTTTGGCTTTGAAATTTTGATAGGAAATGAAAAAGAAGTCCTTGCGAGGTGTGATGGTTTCCATAGGTTAAGGACAAAAGGCTTCCAAGGAAAATTTACCTTTCGAGGATAATGAATTAAAGCTATTATGGTGTATTGTATATTGTGCCATAGAAAAAAGGACCCTTTGCTTGACATGAGATAATTCATGATAAATGGACTTAATGTGGCCTTGATTTAGGTGTTATGAGGCATTTCATGCATCCACACTAGGTCTTGGACCCTTCTATAGTAAATTAAATGTGTTTATTGATGTCTTGTAAAGGTGTTGTAAAGTATTATAAAGGACTTTCATGCTTTTTTAGGCTTAATTAACCCATTTCTTCCTAATTCAACATTATAAAACATATTTTAATACATCATCACATCATTCTAGAAGGCTTGTAAAGTAAATTTAATGATAAATTATTGTTGTAGTGTGTTTATGCATTCACATTGGTTCTTGTGCCTTCCCAAGCTATGTGGACCTTATTTTAGTGTTGTAAAGTGCATTTAATTACACTTTCAACTTGATTTCTATGTCCCAAGCCCTATTTGATATTTACATCATCACTATTAGACCTATTTCAATCCATATTGTACATCACGAGGCTTTAATTGATCAAATACCTGACAAAGTTGTAATTTAAACCTTATTTCCTTATCCCCTAGCCTCTTAAGTGTTAGAATGGCCCATGTGGGAACCATTCACCATGCTTGCTGAATGAGTCCCATCTAGGTCGGACCCATTCACCATGTGTGGTGAATGAGTCATATTTGGACCCCATTTTGACTTTTGAGTGAGAAAAAGTGAAATTTAAAGTTTATTTTCACTTTATGTCAGCCTGTGATGTAGTATAATCGGGTACTAAGGCACACTTGTCTATAAATAAGTTATTTTAACCTCATTTTGCATCCATCCACTCATTATTACATCTCTTATCTTGAATTTATCATTGATTTTCTCATTCAAGTCAAGTAATTGAGGGTTTATTCACTAGAGGTCTTCAAGCTTGCATTCTAAAGCATCGAAGGGCTAATTATACTTGTATTGTTGTAGAACAACAAGATCTATAATAATTTTAAGGTAAATTATTCAATTTTTTCATGTTTTATTCATTTATTTCATCACTTTGGTTTAATTACCTAAACGGGGTTTGACTAAGGCAAACTCCCATGCCTTAATAATCAATATTCTCTCTTCTTGTGTTATTTTTTTTGTAGATTTAGGATAATTTAAAGCTTAAGTATCATTGGAGATTGTATTTAAAATTTATTCAATTCTTATTCTCATCATTCAAGTCAAATATATCAAGAAAAAGTCACTTACAGGCCCGAATTTGGTAGTTTCAAATCCAGACACTTGGAGGTGTAGATTGGGCAATTTGAAAGCTACATATTCCATTTTTGAGTTTTTAGAAATTACAAAGTGGAATAATTCAACATGGGTGGTGAATGAGTCCCATTCTAGGATCAAATTTTTTGTTTTCTTCATTTCTGGATACCCTTTTGTCCAAAACGGGCTCCAGTTCAGTTTGGCAGAATAGGGACTAATTCACCCAAGATGGCGAATGAGTCCCACTACACCTAAATTTTAGTATCATCAGCCTTCCAGATGTCTTTTCCAACCTTCATTAAGATCCTAGGTGCACACTTTCAATTTTATTCATTTCTGTTAAGTTTTGCATTCATTTCTAGCTTACTTCTGCATATCATAATGTGTTTTCAAACAAGTCACATTTCAATAGTTTAGTATACTTAATCAATCAATATTATCAATTATTTATATCTAGAACATTTAATTTAGACATATTTTCATCATGCATATCCTAATTTGAATGAACCCCCTAGGTTTTTGAGGTTTATCTCTCTCCTTTTAGGTGAAAAACCCTAAGAGTGCAAGAGAAGTCTATAGACCCAAAAATCTATGGTTCATTTTGGTGAAACCAAATTTTAGAATACCTCTCTCTTTTGATTTGGTTTCTTTTATCATATATCTAGTGTTGCATTCATTTTTCATTTGGATTTTCATTAGTTTTCATGCTAGGTTTTAAAACTTGCATGCATAAAATGTGGATTTGGGTTGCATTTGTTGCATCTAAAATCATTTAGATTTATTAAAATTTTGTATTTTTCCTTCAGATCTATGTATTGGCTCTCAAAAATCATAGAAATCAGTCTAAAATTTCCAAAAGTCTTGAAAAAGGTTCATATTGGGACTCATTCGCCACCTTGGGTGAATCAATCCCTTTTGGCACCCAAAACAACATTTTCTAGATCTTAGAAATTGGTTTTTAATCTTCTGATTGGCGCATTAACCTGTATATATTAGTTAGTTACATTTCTGTAGCATGCATTTCATCAAATCTAGCCTTAATTAGCTCATTTCATGCATATTTTAAATTGCACATTTACATTTTCCTAGCATGATCAGTTAATTGTTCTTTGAAATTTACATTTCATTGTAGAATTTTACATTACATTAGCATAGATTTGTTCTTCCAAAAAAAATATTTCAATTTTCTCTAAATTTTCAAAGAAAAAGTTAGTTAATAAGCATGATTGTCCTAGTTATGAGATAGAACTTACACCCCTTCCTATCTTTCCTATTTGTGTGGATGAAGTGATAGAAGAGCATACAAACATAGATATTCATGATGTTCATTATTTTATTTCTCCCAATACCTCTCCTTTTAGTGACAAAGGTATCTTGGTGAAAGAAGATACAATCGTTGAGCATCATACACATCTTTCTTTTCCTTCTCCTCATTCCCTTTGGGAAGATCCTATAGCACAAGAAAAGGAGATTGTAAATGATGAGGATGATAGATTGGTCTCTAAAAACCCTCTTTATGATCCTTTCCCCACCCCTCCTATTTTGAAAGATATTAGGGAACAAACCAATGAAGTCATAAATGATCATGATAATCACATTTTTTTTTCTTCTAGTATCTCTTCTAGTTGTGAAGAATATACTATGTTAGACAACATAACCAATGAGAGTCATGACAATCTTAGTTTTCCCCTTTCACCTACAAAAAAAATTATTGAGCAAGACATCGATCCTACTCATACTTGTGATGAATCTACTTTGTAAATTTCAACCTTAGATGAACATATTACAAGCTCCCCTATTATGGTAAACAACATGGAACAAGAATATGCACCCTTAGAAACATACAATCAAATACAATATTTTCCTAATATCCCCATTATCAATAGTCCAACATATTCAACCATTAATAACCCCCTTAGTTGTGATGAAGTTATTATGGACGAACCAAACCTTCCTTGTCATGAACATGTGGTTTTTTGTTCTCCTATGAACTCTCCTTCTAAGGAGGAGATTATACACCAAGGAAATGAAAACATCCCCTTTAATGACAATGAAATCTCTCACTTGATAAGGGATATTAACAACATTCAACCACAACACAAACCTAAACTTATCCTTTACCCACCATCGCATCCATTTCATCCTTATAATCAACCTAAAATAACCCTTTCTCCCCCTTCACCATTTAGCCAAAACTTATTCTTTATCCACCTAACCATTCTCTTCATCCTAGTAATCAAGCCCAACATACTCTTTATTTCCCTAATGATGGTGTATTGCAACAATCTAGTAGTGATATTTTTTCTCATACATATAACACTCAAAATAATCTACAACTACTGCAACCAACTCCAACCTCTTTATCTTTACAAATCCAAATAGTGCTCCTCATTACTTCTCACAAACAAAGGAGTATGACCTTATCGAACAACTAAAGAATACTCCTACAAAAATTTCCCTTTGGGATTTACTTCAAAATTCACCAAATTACAACCATCTTCTTCAATTTGACTTAAAAAAATTGAAGCTCCTCCTAGTACAACTCCAAATGATGTAGCAACTCTCATCCCAAAACAAAATCTTAACATTAATTTTCATCAGTATGAGCTCCCTCCTTTGGAATTACGTAATCAACATGATGCCTTTATGATAATTGCTTGATTCAATTGCACATGTATCAAACACACTCTCATAGATAGTGGTTCTGCCCTTAATGTGTGTATTTTGAATCTCCTCGATCGCTTAAAAGTAGACAAATCAAAAATCAAGCATGATTCAGTTTCTATTCAAGGATTTGATAATATAACAAAACAACCACTCTGTGTAATCACTTTGCCTATTACAGCAGGGGTGGTTACTTTGCAGACTCCTATCCATGTCATGCCTTATGATCTTTTGTATAATCTTCTTCTATGCCGACCATGGATACATGAGATGAATGCAGTGCTTTCGACCCTTCACCATAAAATGAAATATTTCTATAACAATAAGATTTATCAAGTTGAAATAGACCCCGAGCCTAACAGTTTTTTGCACCTTGAAAACGAAACTGCAAGTCCTTTGAAAACATTAATTCCATCATCCAATATCGATCCTCTTCAAATTGAACACAATGAAACAAAATTAGTATCTAAATTATTTGGTGATGATTGGGGAACCTTAGAATTCACACCCTCATTTATGGGCCAATATATATTTTCACAAAAACAAGATGAGACACCAAGCCAACCAACCATTACATCAACAAAACATTCAAACAACCTTCCAAATGCATCCACCTCAACCACTTTAGACAATGCCACAAACTCTACAACAACCCTTGACGAACATAATAATGAACAAACACCTAATTCCAAAGCAATGCAAAATATTTATGGAAAAGGGTATAAAATCATGAAACAACTTGGTTATAGTGTAAAAGGTTGTGGTGCTCGAGAACAAGGTATCTACAACCCTATAGAACCTAACACACAATAAACAACTCATGGTCTTGGCTATTCTCCTTCATTCAACATCAACACTATCACACTAGCCTCTTCCAAGACTATTCTTTATTCACATAAATAATGTTAATTGTTGTTCCTTTCCTTGTAATAGTTGTAGAAACATAACCTTCTCACTATTGCATGTTTTGCATTCGTTGCAAGGAGCAACATACCATCATCCATTCTAGGCTCACTTTTGTTCTACACTCAGTGGAGGGAAAAGGGTTGTGTAGCCTTATCCCTGTATGTCACTTGTTGTTGTATCTTTTGACTAGTTGTTAACCTTTCATGAACATTTAAGAGAAATCTTGAGAAGTGGACAACATGTCTTAAGATTGACTTGCATGTGACATACTCCCTTTCCTTTCTTTTCTTTTTCATTTTTCCTTGGCATGACACAACCTAACTTTGAAACATATGACTTGGCATAGGGCTTTCTTAGTTATCTCTCATGTCTTGTTTTTCTTTTTCATTCTCTTTCTTCTTCTACTTTAAAGAAATTTCTGTTGAATGATGTGTAGCAATTACTTTGGAGTGGGGGGCATAAAATATCATAATTTATTTGAATTCTTTGTTCTTGATGTAGCCTTGTCATTTAGATGATGTGTTCATTACTTTGTGGATGACATTGGGTGTGATGTCCTTCATAAGTGTGATATTTCTTAGCATATTACATTCCTCTTGGTGGTTTGATGTGATGCACTACATCCCCTAAGTTGTGGGTTTATTATCCTTTGATTGGTCCTCTCTTGGAGACATTAGACACAATGTTCCCTAAGTGATTGATCTTACATAAACTGAACAAGAATTGTTTGAACATATTTCACATTACATGTTTACATTTTGCACTCTCATTTGGCCACATTGCATAACACAACTTGCATGCCCGTGGAGCCATCTTATTTTTTTGGCCACCTTGCATAACACAACTTGCATGCCTGTGGTGCCATCCTATTTTTATTCATGAATTTTAAGCATACAGAGTTTTGCTTATCTCATGAACCTAGAACAAACAACCATTTCCCTTTTGGCTCCTAGTTAAAGTTATCAAGAGGTATAACTTTGGAATGGTGGGAAGCCCAACTAGCAGCATGACTTTCCCGAATAGCCACTTTTGTTTTTGAGTGCATGCCAACTAGCGTATGTATCTCTTTTGGGATTTCTCACCCCACGAATGACCGGTAGTTTCATGGCCCTAGAATGAGTTTATTTTTGGCCCTTCTCACCCCGTGGATGACTTGGAAGTTTGTGGGCCTAGAGTGAGAACATCTTTTACAGTTCTTATCACTTTTCCTTGCCTTTATATAATTTTGTATCTTGATGGTTGACTTAGGATCTTTTGATCCTCGGGGCCTGGCCACCTCCTTGATCTTTTTCATTCTTTGTCATCTGTATCTATACATGTGGATCTCTCTTGAATGTCCCCTTTAGTGTGAATTTGAAGTAGATTCATCCTCTCACTAAAGTGGGGGCTTAATCTACCATAGAAAAAAAGGACCCTTTGCTTGACATGAGATAATCCATGATAAATGGACTTAATGTGGCCTTGATTTAGGTGTTGTGAGGCATTTCATGCATCCAAACTAGGTCTTGGGCCCTTTTACACTAAATTAAATGTGTTTATTGACGTCTTGCAAAGGTGTTGTAAAGTCTTGTAAAGGAATTTCATACTTTTCTAGGCTTAATTAACCCATTTCTTCCTAATTCAACATTATAAAAAATATTTTAATACATCATCACATCATTCTAGAAGGCTTGTAAAGTAAATTTAATGATAAACTAGTGTTGTAGTGTGTGTTATTAATTCACATTGGTTCTTGTGCCTTCCTAGGCTATGTGGACCTACAATTAATTACACTTTCACATTCATTTATGTGTCCCAAGCCCTATTTGATATTTACATAATCACTATTAGACCTATTTCAATCCATATTGTGCATCCTGAGGCTTTAACTGATCAAATACCTGACAAAGTTGCAATTTAAACCTTATTTTTTTATCTCCTAGCCTTTTAAGTGTTAGAATGGCCCATGCGGGACCCATTTTCCATTATTGGTGAATGAGTTGCATCTAGGTGGGACCCATTCACCATGTGTGGCGAATGAGTCCTATCTAGACCCCATTTTGACTTTTGAGTGGGAATAAGTGAAGTTTAAAGTTTATTTTCACTTTATATTGACCTATGATGTAGTATAATCAGGTACTAAGGCACAATTGTCCATAAATAGGTTATTTTAACCTCATTTTACATCCATCCACTCATTATTACATCTCTTATCTTGAATTTATGATTGATTTTCTCATTCAAGTCAAGTAATTGAGGGTTTATTCAGTAGAAGTTTTCAAGCTTGCATTCTAAAGCATCCAAGGGCTGATTATACTTGTATTTCTACATAAAAACAAGATATATCATCATTGTAAGGTAAATTTATCCATTGTTTCATGTTTTATTCATTTATTTCATCACTTTGGTTTAATTACCTAAATGGGGTTTGACTAAGGCAAACCCCCATCCCTTAACAATCAATATTTTCTCTTCTTGTGCTATTTGTTTGCAGATTTATGATAATTGGAAGATTAAGGATCATTTAAGATTTCATTTCAAAGTTATTCAATTCTTATTCTCATAATTCAAGTCAAATATATCAAGAAAAAGTCACTTACAAACCCGAATTTGGTAGTTTCACATCCAGACACTTAAAGGTGCAGATTGAGCAATCTAAAAGCTAAAAATTCCATTTTTGAGTTTTTATAAATTCCAAAGTGGAATAATTCACCATGGGTGGTGAATTAATCCCACTCTATGGTCAAATTTTGGTTTCCTTCATTTCTGGATACCCTTTCGTCTGAAACAGGCTTCGGTCTAGTTTGGAAGAATTAGGATTGATTTGCCCAAGATGGTGAGTGAGTCCCACCAGGCCTACATTTTAGTATCAAAATCCTTCCATATGTATTTTCCATCCTTCATCAATATCCCAGGTGCACACTTTTAGTTTGATTCATTTTTGTTAAGTTTTGCATTCATTTCTAGCTTACTTTTGCATATCACAATGTGTTTTCAAAGAAGTTGCATCTCAATAGTTTAGCATACTTAATCAATCAATATTATCAATTAGATGCATATAAAACATTTAATTTAGACATAATTTCATCATACATATCCTAATTTGAATGAACCCCCTAGGTTTTTGAGGTTTATCTCTCTCGTTTTAGGTGAAAAATCCTAATAGTGCAAGAGAAGTCTATAGACCCAAAAATCTACAGTTCATATATATGCCATTGTGAAGCAGAAACTTCAAAAATTGGTGAATGAATAAAGGAAAAACTTTAATCAATCAAAGCCAAGGATGACCTAGTTGTAGATGAAACTGATCTGATTGTGGAATAATAGAGAATGTTACATCCAATGTTTTAGGTTCTATCTGTAATGGGAGTACGATTGATCCAATCATAGGGAATGGAAAACCATTATGTGTTTTAGTCCATGCAATTGGTTTGTAATAATCATCTTGATAGAGATCATGTAATAATAACAATTCCTCTGTGATCACATTCTTGCCACAGGCAGGATCTATTAATATCGCATTGGTGGGCTTATCATAGATTCTATAGGCTATATAAAGAGGACCATCGGGAAATTTTTTAAGTATATCTTGAGGAGAAAAAGTAATATAAATAGATTTGGTAGTTGGGACCTTATGAGGGATAACGTCTATCATTCCCACCATTTCATCCATAGGATTAATATGGGTAACATTTGGAGTAATATCATGTTGTTCATCATTGGTATCAACATTCATCACATTAGTGTTTGAAGGTTCACTAGCTTTGAAAAATGAAACATTGTGTTTAGGCATGGCATTGCTAAATATTTTCAGATTCTGATTAGGAGTGGCAACAGACTTATTTCCCTGATCACTGAAACCTGCAATGGACAAACGACTAGAATCAATGAAGTCTTGCACTAAGTGTTTGAGATGCTTACATTGTTCGGTATCATGTCCATTTTGGTGATGAAAATGACAATAAGCATTGGGTTTAAAGGTGGGAGGTAAAGTCTTGGTTGGATCAAGTGGTTTAATTGTAGGAAAAGTAATCAATTTTTGTTGTAGAAATTGATTCATTGTATTATTCAAGGTATCAGACAAAGGGGTGAACTATCTCTTCAGGTCCCCATATGTAAAGGATATTGTTGCTTTAGTGGCTGCTACCTGGTTATTAATAGGTGGATTTGGTTGTGGAGGAGGGGGATTGAACTGTAAAAACCCTTTTGTTTGTTTTCTAAGGATTTGTGAGTTGTTTTGGTTTGTTTTTTCAGACTTCTTAGCTCGGTTAGAAGTGGATTTTCCATCACGACTAGTAAGCGAGTTGTGATAGTCATAAAGGGATGTGCATAAATGCATGAAAGAGGGAAAATTCATCATAGTCAATTTATCCTAAATTTGAGATTACAAGTTTTCAATAAACATCTTTTGGAGATGTCAATTAGGAACCTTGAGATCTACTTGAGGAGACAATGACTGATAGTGTGAAATGAAATCAGTGACTTTTTCATCCACATTTTGTTTACACCTCATCAAATAAACTTTTGTCTTTTTGGGAGTCATGTGCAATTGAAAATGGATTATGAAGGCATAAAAAAGTTTATTAAATGAACAAATTGAATGATTTGGTAAAGAGGAAAACCACTCCAAGGTAGTATCCTTTAAGGTCGTAGGAAACAATTTAGCTAACAGTTTGTCATCTAGGACAAAATCACTACATAAGGTTGTATAGGCATTGAAATGATTAGTAAAGTCTCCTTTGCCTCTGTACTTCAAAAACCTAGGCATCTCAGTTCCTTGTGGCATCAGGTTTCTTAAGATTTCCAAAGATAAGGGACTACTACAGACATAGTAGGTGGGTGGTGTATTTTGGCTTTGGTTTATGGTAGATATTTGTTGTTTCATGGAGGAAACAATGTGGAAGAGTTGTGTGATAAGGGGATCGATATAAGTGGTATAAGGTGGAAGAGAGAATGGTGATGGGGTGTATGTAGTGGTAGGACAAGTGAAGGGAACATTAAGATGGGTAAAGGTGGTGGAGGATGGAAGATTCGATGCCACAAAAGAACTAGGAATGCTAGTTGGAATAGCAAAAGAAGGAGTCACATGACTAACCTATTATATAGTTTTTGTAACATGAGGAGTGGTATAGGTGGGTATCGATGCTACGGTTGAAGGAGGAGGGATGTGGGATCCTCTTTGACTAACCACAATGTTTGCTGGTTGAGATGTGTTAGGGGCATGTTTTTTATATATCTCAACAATGTCTTTCATAACATCTAAGCCTTCATCACTTTCAATCAATTGACGGATGTTATCTATAGCAGGAATGGTAGTGGTTGAAATGTTTTCAAGACACAAGTTATGTTGAATATCGTTAAGTCCTCATGAATGTTAACTACTTTGTCTTGTGGAAGAGAACTAGTTTGTGTGTCAACATGCCTGTTATTGGAAGGAAAATGGGTACTAGTGGTAGTATCCATTCCTAATGCACCATTTTCAATACTAGGAGTAGGAGATCTTGATAACCCAAGGTCCACAATGAAAGTGCTATCGTGGGAAGCCATGAGTCTAGAACTACGTCTCACTAAATTATTATCCATAGGGAACCAAACACTCATACAAGTACCACAAAAGAGGGGGTGGATGCAAATGCAAACTAGTAAAAATAAAATACGAATTTAATAAAAATTATGTAAGCTAAAACAAGACTATAGTAACAAAAAACATAAATGTAGAAGACATTGTGAAAATGAAAAAAAAAATTGTGCAAATAGTGCAACTGGACTAATTCGCCCAGGGTGGCGAATGAGTGTAGGGATGTATTTTTTTGGTGTTTTTTTAGAAAATTTAAGATGATTTCTATTCTTTTCAGATGCAAAATGAAGATCTACAAATGTAGATTTTTCAATTTTTAATATTTTGAAGTGCAAAAATGAAATCTATATGATGCTTTCACTAATGCAATGTTGTAAACCCTAGGATGCAAATACAATTACAAAACCTAATGCAATGTTGATGCAAGTAAAAAATAGGATGCAATATGCAATGCAAATCAGAAAGAGAGATGTTCAAAATTTAGGTACACCAAAATGAACCGTAGATTTTTGGTAAAGGTGCTATGACTGTCTTGTTCAATTAGGGTTTTTCACCTAAAGGAGATAGATAAACCCAAAAATATAGGTGGTTCACTAAAAATAATGCAAGTAAAATGAAAATATTCCTAAATGCAATGTCCTAGATGCAACAAACTAATAAAAATGATTGATTATTAATGCAAAACCTAAGAAATGTGAAGTGTTGTAAAACAAATTGTGATATAGAGAAATGAACCAAAAACATGCATAAATGAAAACAAATATTGAATGAGAATTAATGGAGTGCACCTAGAGGAAAATTGCAGATATGGGGAAGTTTTGGAGTGCCAGAAATTGATAACCTCAAAAATAAATTTTCCTAGCATGGTAGTGGGACTCATTTTCCACTGATGGTGAATTAGTCCACCTACCAAAAACTTCAAATTCTAAAGTCAACTTTGTGGGACCAGATCTACACTTGTTTTCTTGTTGGGTTGACGGATCCAAATATGTAGAAAACGGGTTGAATGTCATCTCCAAGATTGAATTAGTTCTTTGTTGACTTGAATATCTTTGATGACTTGTTGACCACTTTTCAACACCTATTTCTTTGACAAATCTACCTACAAGACCTACAAAAACACATGCAAAGAGGGAAAAAATGGTTAAGGGTTAGAGTATAGGGATTTTCCTTGGTCAAACCCCACTTTGGTAATCAAACCCTAGATAATGAAATGAAATATGAAGAGAATGATAGATATACAACATGCAATGTCATAAAATTACCAAAACATTGTTGATGAAGTCTAAAGATATGTCAGTGGCTACTCCAAAATGCTTGATAATTGCTTGATGAAATGATGTTATGATGCTTGAATCGTAAGAGAGATAAGATGCATGAATAATTGAATAAATGGGATGATAAAATGAGAGAAAAACATATATTTATACACACTTATGCCCTAATTTCCTAAAATACATCACTGGAAGACCTAAGGTTTTAATGAATAAAAAACCAAAAGAAATTTGAAATTATTTTGAATTTTCTGCTAAGAGGGACACATAGAAACAATTGGTATACATGATCATTTACTCCCAATGCCTAAATTAATTTCTGAAGGCTTGGTTTTAGATCCTCCATATGATTCATCTCTCGCCTCTATTGCATTGATATTTTTTCTATTATCATTTGACGGGAGATGGATTTTCCATTTGTCAAGCTCGTCAGTGCACTTGTTTTATAAATAGAACTATCAACTTTAGTGAAAACTCACTGAATTATCCTTTGAGTTAGCAAGCTTCTCCCATTGTATTTTTTGTTCCACTAGCCTTTAGCTTTGTTGCTGCTATCATGTCTAGCCTAGGTACCCAAATTTGGCTCCTGAGTGAAAAGCTGTAGAATTCCGTTGTGGGTGAGCCTAGTAGTGATAAAATCAAGAGCTTGGTAAAGAAGAATGACCACCTCATCATCATGGTGATCAAATGGGTACTTCAGAAAGATTATGTGAAGGATGAAAACTAGTCACGGTGCAACTCCAACATTATCTCTTGATTCATGGCCTCCCTACTAAATTTAGACATCTCCAAGCCCTAGATTATTGAATTGTGCCATACTATATTTGATTCAACTTATTTAGACAATTTCAGCGAGATTGTGCAAGTAGCTATCCCTAGTGGCGGTATTCCAACTACCATGAATATTACAGGCACATCGAATTTGGGGAAGCAGTGCCTTGGATGCATTTTTTTACTTACTTCCGCACTATGGACTTGGAGAAGCATCGCTCATTTTCTGGACTCGTGGCCCATCCTTCTTATTGAGGGAGTACAAAGTGGAACACATTCCTAGGCTCGACTAGAAAATTCATTTTGAATTTTTGGTGTATATCCATGGTGTTGAGGATTGAGGTCTGTGTCATTTTGTGTTGTGTTGTTGTTAACCCCTACTACTCTATTGAAGAAAAACCCAGAGAAATACCAATTTCACTATCACAATGGATGGAGGCTTTAATTCCACTACTTATTTTGTGTTGCCTCCCTCTTTTCTTTTTGAAATGTATCTTTTTTTGGGTTTGAACGAGAAGGATTGAAACTTCTCTTGGAGCCTTGGCTTGATATACATATTATAGTTTAAATATTTTCAATGAATACACATATAATAATTTTCTACTATTCCTATGTTACTCTCATGGCCTATTCACAAAAATATCGTAGTTTACAAAAAATTTACATATGGTACACAACTGTAAAATTTTAAAAGAACTTGGGTATTTTAATAGAATAATTTTGGATGAATATTGTTCACTAGTTATCCAAAACATTTCCATTAATATCATCTAGCTCATACACATTCTTTCCTTCCATTCATGGATTCGGAAAGGGACCCTTCATTGTGAGTCAAATTTAGAATGCTACCCTAGTTTTGTAGCGCGTTCGTCATACTTCAACACAAGGATTCCCTCTTTGAATTCTATGATGGAGGTACTTTTATCAAACCATCATTTGACTATATACTGGTGCAAAATCATGGTGTCATACACATTTTCTATTTTTTCTTTGAGGTTCAAAAGTTCCACCAATCTTACTTTCATTCTGCTAATTTCTTCAAATTTTAAAGCTTTCAATAGTTGTAATGCCAAAATTTCTATGAAAATGGATAAAACCACCTCCTTTCCATACACCAATCATAGGGGGAAGCCTTCAAATTTTGATTAGGAATAATTTTTTCAGCCCATAAAACAACTCATAGATGCTTGTGCCATTCCTTCTGATGTTCAGATCTAATGAGCTCTCTTAACCTAATCAGGTTCTTCTTGGTCAATTTTTCTAACCATTTTCCTTGTAGGTAATAATTGGATGAAGTCTTGAGGTAGACCCCATGTTTAAGAGCAAAGCTTGACATCCCAGAACCCATGAAGGATCGTGCATTATCAGATATGATGGTTTTAGGTGACCAGAACCTTGTCACTAACTCAAGAAAATTAACAATTTCTATTTTTGTAGCATTCTTCAGAGAAATAGCCTTCATCCATCTTGTGAAATAATCAATCATCGTAAGTATCCACTTATGGCTTGTGCTAGAGATGGGATTAATCATCTCGATGAAATCTAAACTCCATTGTGCAAAGGGTTTCTTAGTCATGGTCGGGCTCAATGGCATGGTGGAGTTCTTCCACTTGCCAACGAAATATTTGCATTGAGTACACTTCCGTACTAGGTGGTGGGCCTCAGAAAACATAGAAGGCTAGTAATATCATGCCTGCATTATCTTCAAATAAGTAGTCTTGGTAGAGAAGTTTCGACCCTCAAAACTACTATGGAATTCATTTAAGACTCTTTTTTCCTATGGCTTATCTAAGCAACGAAGCAGGACACCATCATAATTTCTTTTAAATAAAATCCCCTCAATTAGTGCATACCTAGTGCCTTGTAGTCGGTATTATTGTCTTTTGTCAGGCAAGATGTTGGTCGGTTACTACCCCTCTTACATAAATTGTGTTTGATCTGCCACCCATGACTCATCATACTTGAACTGATTTGTATAGACTTGGTTGGTCTCTTCATCTAGGGGCTTAATTTCTGCGTAGGTATTTGTAAAGACCTCTCCCTCGAACCAACTTGGTCATTCAAATGTCTAAATCATATTATAGGATCTTGGTGATCTAGTTGGGCCTCTTTTTAGTTATCTCACCTTCAGTGATGTACACCTGAACACCGGGATGGGCGATGAGGATAGTGATTTTGTTGGCTGATACTAGGTGTTGAAATTTCTTGAGGCTTTTAACAATAGCAAAGGCCTATTTCTCAACAAAATTGTACCTTTTTCATATCCTTTGAGATTCCTAGCATGGAATGCGATGGGATGTTCTTTGCTTCCTTCTTCGTCCTTCTAAGTGGGTACCAAAGCTATCTTGTGTTGGCCACTATAGACATAGAGCAGAAAATCATTGGAGAAGTTTGAGTTAGCTAGCATTGGGGCTATAGAGACGATTTCCTTTATTTTCTCAAAATACAGCTTGCCTTTGGGAGTCCATTTAAACATTAAATTCTTCTTTAACATTAGTGTGATAGGTCTCATAATGCCTACAAAGTCTGAAAATAACTAGTTGATGAAATAGATTTTTCCCATAAAGGATTGTAGCCCCTTCTAGTTGACTAGAAATGGTAGCTCTAATATTTTTACTCACTTTTGTCTATCTTAGAGGGCCTGCCTTGGGGAAAAAGCACTCACCCAAGGGAACAACTCAACCGGTAACACTCTAAACCCGAGAGTATTTCCAACCAAGATATAAATGTGGGTATTGGAGTAAACACCAATATCACGCGGTTGATTCCAACGAGATGGATCCGAAAGGGGACTCTAGCCATATGGGTCAATCTCCACAAATGGAAATTTTGAACTAAAACCCTTGTTTGTAGTGGCCAACCAGTCCATCCAATGAGTTTATCAAAGTGTTGCATTGGAACTTAGATTCCAAGAAGTTACTTGCCATGTCCAATCTTGGTTAAAGTATAGAGGTTAAGACTTCATTCTTAACATACCTTTATACTCTCTCCTTTGTTGCATGTAAAATCATCTCTTCTACTACGAAGGGCATGAGGGAATCCCACCAAGAAAAATGTACCAATTGAGCTAGGATGTTATATTGCTTGTGAGTCAGTTTGAAAATGCAGTGCTTTGATCGAAAACATTGGAAAACCAACATTCAACATGAGCATCAAATCTCAAAGCCTTTAGGAGAAGCAAATATCTTTGAACAAATTCACACATGTGTTATTGCTTGCCATTGGGATTTGTATCCTTAGAGGCTTCTAAAAATTTGGATTTCATCTCAATTTTCTCCTGCTAAAGTCAACTTTAGGTAACCTTTGTCTTGATTTCCTTGATTTCCACATGATGCACTTTGTGGGATGAAAGAAAATTAGGACATTAGATATTCAGTTTGAAAGATAATCAAGAAATGTTTGTGGTAAAAAGAATCCATTAAGCAAAAATTTAATGAATTGGACCCCACACATGTGCTTGGAATCTTTTGGTCATATGGTTTTCATGCAAACATTGGTCTTTTGATTTTGAATTACTCTTAGAGAAAAGCATGTTCTTCACTATCTTGGTCTAGTAAACAAGTCCTTCCTAGATTCATTTAGGATCAAAATCAAACACTTCATCCAATTCAAACATTTATCATCCCATCCCACCAAACAACTTTAGAGCTTTGGAAACATCATTCTAGACTTGGGTAAATCATCAAAATAAAAATCACCTTGTTTAGTTAGGAGTATGGGAATGCATCCTTTCTCATACCTCTAGTTAAATTAGCACCCCTTTGAACAAATTCATCCTAAGATAACATCTAAAATCTTAGGGTTTACAAGTTCATTATCCAAATCAAACAATCAAAATCAAGCCCTAAGTCTAGCATTGATCCAAATTTCTTAAAGGTTTGACACCTATATCATTCACCCCTTTCATCATTCATCTCATCATTGGTCCTAAACGCCTTAGTGGTCAATTTTGTGACAAGGTCAAAACACAAGAGGAACATGGAATATAAACTTGATCCATACATCATGAGTAATCCAAATCAACTGAACTTTCAAAGCCTTACAAATCCGATTGATTATCAACACTCACATTTATACAATCCGTACATGGGATCATTATCTCCCGCAAACCTCAATGGTACAACAAATGTGAGTATTCCTAGTCAAAAGATTGGAACACCTTTCCCGATGGTAGATCCAAGTCCAAACCTACAAATCTATCAACCAAACAATCAATGCATGAGCCTTCAAATGAACGTCATCTCATCAAATCCCAACATGCCAAATGTGAATGTACAAGTACAACTTTACAAAACATGAATCTAGAAAACTTTGGGATAAATATGTTTGCGAATCATACAAATGTTGTTCAAAATCCAAATAAGATGTTAACAACTTTGTGTATTAATCCAAGTCAAGATAACACCATGCAAAATCAAAGTTACCTAAATAAAGGCAATGTGATTCCCAACACCAACAATGTTCAATTTCAACCTATCATGCCAAATATGAACATCATCCCAAATTAGAACATTGTCCAAAATTAATTTTTCCATGATCCCATTGAAAAACCACAAGTATGCATCCCAAATCTTCTTGAACAAAAACCAAATCAACTATATCAAGGGAATCAAGATCGAAATCAAGATCAAATTTGGTGAGATCAAATTGCTACACTTACCAAAATAGTTGAGTCATTGCGCCAAGAGACATATCCACCTCCATTACCCATATCAACATCATTCCTTGGTTTAGGGCTTCCCCCTTTACCTAGCACCAATCACTCCATCAAAACCAATCTGCCTAACACCAATCTAGCCATCACATCAAATCCTTTGAATATACTATCAACATTGCACTAACAAATGGTATATAATCAAATGACAACATCAATCCCAACAAATCAAAATATGTTCTCCCAAGGAACTATCACCTCAGTCATTCCAACCATTCCTATCACCTTGATCACTCCAACCACCCCTATCACATCCATCATTTCTCAAACCCTCACTACCATGATCACTCCAAGCGTATCTCAACCACTTGTCACTACATCCAACATGATTCCAAATACACCACCACTACCACCAAAACCAAACATAGCAAGACAATATAACATTGTGCTAAAAGCTCACCAGGCCTACCAAAAGGCCATCCAACAATATCTAGCCACACAACAAGCAGCACAAGCTCAAAAAGTGCAAAAAGCCTATCAAGCTGCCCAAGCCTCTCAAGCTACCCAACAAACACAAGCACAAACACAAAAAAATGATAACTATTGCGAACAAGGATCAAGATCAATCCATCACTGAGCACCTTGAAGTTGTGTCTACTTCATCCAATGATCAAATCAACATATGTCAGGAGTCACTTTTCAATGATGATCAAAATCCACCAACAATACCCAACAATGATCCAATTCAAGAAATGTCATCACTTGACTCTATGGTTGAAGACATTCACAATCTCTCCACCACAATTGTTGAAAACAATATTCAAGATCTCTCAATTAAGGAGCATATTGAAGATATTTTCACCCCATCCGATGATCAACTCACCATACATCAAGAGCCACTTTTTAGTGATCTATTTCAAGGAGTGTTAGGATTATTTGACCCTATTGACATAATGCACAAACCATCGAACAATGATCATGTTGAAAATGTCTCTACATCACCTTATGAGTTAGAGAACATATCTCAAGAATTTATCCCAAAGCATGATCAACATCTTTCACCAAAGTCTAGCAATGGTCCTCTCAAAGACATGTTGACCCCCTTTGACCTCATGGTTACAGATACTGAAGGAATCCTCAACTTGACACTTGATCCAAGTCCACTCAAAGATCAAGAGGATATTGAACCACTTACCATGTCTAATGATGACATCCAAGAACCCCTTATAAGCAATCCATCCTTTGAAATTGACCCATGTCAAGAACTTGATCCAAAGCATGTCAAAGGTGATTCCAAATTTATTTAGGATCAAGAATTTGTATCTCCAATATACTATAATGATCTAATGGACACTCTCCTATCTATGCAAGATGCACATACTCCTCCATCCACCCATGAGATGCTTTATATGGATGAACACGTAGATGATCTTCATTCAGAATAGGATTCCTTTACTCCTGACATTA
This sequence comes from Sequoia sempervirens, assembly GCA_007258455.2. NCBI lineage: Eukaryota > Viridiplantae > Streptophyta > Pinopsida > Cupressales > Cupressaceae > Sequoia > Sequoia sempervirens. The sequence continues at coordinate 5,567,481 of VDFB02000002.1, forward strand.
TTACACAAAAAGAGAAAGTTATTGATTCCTATAATCAAACTAAAATATCAACATTAGGATTAGATATATCCCAAATTCAAACTGAGGACATTAGGGATGAGTATATCCAACATTATCCACTAAAGGAAATTGGTCAGATAGAACAGGATATTCTAGAATTAGCAAAGCATCTAAGTGAACTAACATCATATGCAATAGTCATTTATTAGAGAATGCATTCTAAACAAGAGCTCTCAGAATAGGAAGAATCAAAGCATGAAAGTACTACTTCCACAATATTGGGGGAAACTATGTCTCAAGCAAACATCAACATAGGGAGCATGAAGATTCCTTATGATGAAACATATTTCAATACTACAACCAGTCGCATCACAAATCTTCATCCATCCATCACCTCATCCTTGAATTGGGACCAACATCAAAAGAAAGAATTGAATCAAAGTATGAAGAACATTATCAAAGAAAAAGAAGATGGAAAGCATAATGGTTAAATCAAATATAAATGGATACCAAAGAATACAAATAAAGATAATCCCTATCAAAATCCATCATTCAAAGAAACTATGGGGAAAAATAAAAAACGGAAAAGTATCCATCAAGGATGTCCACAAAAGAAAAAGCAGGATTTTCAAGCGACGTACAAAGTGTATCAAGCAGCTGGTCCTAATTCCATGCACACTTTCGTATCCACCCATCATTGCTCATCTTCCCAAGTTTGGAGAGTCAAAGGTTCCAAACTATCAACCAATCCATCTCTTATCCCTAAACACACTCCATCCACACGTCCATGCATGATATCCAATTCTCAAATTGACCATGTATTGGCAACGACCCTTCATCATAAGGATTCTGAAGGCACTCTATCGTGATGTATGCATAGAGACAGAGTTAACCCTGATATCAATAAAGCATATCAAGAATCCCAAAAGTTGCATTCAAGTGCACATATCTTAGCAAAGCAGCTTCTTTAGGTAGGATACCGATGGCACATTATGATAGAAGTGTCTACATCAACACCACCAGGTGGGTCAGCATGAATCTTTCAGAAAAACAAAAAAAATTAGAGAAAAAGGATTGAAAATAGTAAAGAAAAAAATTGTCCTCTAGTGAAAACCACTTTGTGGTGCTTTGGGAAAGACCATGATGAAAACCTAGCAAATAGGCGTCATGTGCTGAATCGAGCATCTACCTGCACCGGTTCAAGAGGAAGAATCTTATCCCATCCATAATAAAGTCATCATTCCACCCATCTCAGCCATAATAAATTCATTCATCCATTAACCATTTATCCAATCCATCTTTATCCATCTACATCCATCATCCAAGTTATCTTGATTTTGATGAAATTTTGGTGTGCACTTTACACTTGCTTACGGTAAACGTCTTGACATGGGTCATTTTCATTGATCCTATCCTATCCAACATTATCTGAGGCATGAAGCATTATCCAAATGAGCATTCTTTATCTGAACACTATATCTTATCACAAGATAATCCTTGGCATTCTTTGCATGCTTACCATATCCATCCATCCATACACCTATCCAGGAATCTATCCATAACATTCCATACATTGCTAGACACTTGAGGAAGATATTTACATCTTGCTTCAAGAATAAATCTTGATCTATATCCTCTAACTTACATGGTGATCCAAACATTAGAAAACATGAAATCAAATTGGTTAAAGCATGTGTGATCCAAAATCCAAATCACTAGCCCATGGCATATTTTGACAGGAAGATGTTCCTTATCAGTCTTCATCTTTTATCGAACATCGATCCAAACAATCAATATCATTTGCATCTAATTTTCACGTCAACATCACATCAAATCATTCGAACAACTTTTGTTCCAAATCAAGCTTCATCAATCATGATCAATCAAATCCAATCAAAAAAATCATCATATCAGGATATCCTTGTGTTGCTTAACACTATCCTTGCATTGTTGTGCATCCTCAACAATGTTATCATCATCAATCCCTCATCATCTTGGTGTATCCATCCTAATCCTTGTGTTTGTGTAACACTATCCTTGCATTGTTGTGTATCCTCAACAATGTTATCATCATCATCAATCCATCGATTTGATTAGTTAACCTTAGCTTGGTCTTCAACAAAATCCCAAACAGAGAACTGATATCGTCACACATGTCCATATCCAAATCATCAAAATCATGCGAAAAATCCAAAAACATCCAAAACATCAAAAAATCCAAAAAAATCCAAAACATCGAAAAATCCAAAAACATTCATAAAAGCTCTAAAACGTCAAAACATTAGAATCCGAACTACATTGTCTTTGAGCTTAAACGTAGGCAAGGCTAATCTTTGATCAGCCCTTGAGACATCAAAATCCAAAAACATTCAAAACATAAAAAAAATCCAAAAACATTCATAAAATCTCATAAAACCCCAAAAACATTGGAAAATCGATAATCAATACATTTGTAAAATCTTGAAAATACCAAAAAAACAGCCTCAAAACATTCCAAAAATGTCAAAAACATCCAAATATTTGAAAAAATCCATTTGTCCCATTTCGCTTTCACCCGCGATAATCAATCATCCATAATAAACAGATCATCACCTTCATCCTTTGACAACATAAATAGAAACAATCACAACAATCAGCAAAAGAAAACTTCAATCGTAAAATTAAAATTGAAACAACAAACCGTTAAACAAAAAATCAAACTCTTGATCATTCACAAAAATGTCAATCAACCTTATATCAAAATCCTATCAAACAACTTATCAACCCATCATCATCCTATACAATACATGTCCTAGGATATATCGTTCCGACAATGGGCATCATTTTGGATCACTTTGGATTCTTATCCTATCAAAACAAATCCCTTTGGCTAGAGATATGAAGAACATTGTATTATTTGCGTACTTGATCTCTTCTTTTGATTTATCTTATTGCGCACATTCCAAGGACCTCTCGATGATATTTGAATGAAGGATTTAGAGAGATAAGAATGGGGCAATGATCATTATATTTTGTCTATTGTGCTTGTTGAACGCTCTTGTAATATAACTTGGTGAATACTTGCTTTGTTAGGTACGCCCTAGCAAGGTTTTCGTATGTCAAGTGTGAACAAGAATACTCCTATATGTTGTTGAGTCAAATTCCATCACACTAGGTACAATGCCATCCTGGGTTCTTTATACCTTGATGCATCGTATCTATGTGTATTATCAAACATAAGGTAAGTAGCCCTTTTAAAATCCCAATCCCTTATAATAAAATCATCATCTATCATCATCAACATCTCTAATAAAATCTCGTCAGATCATGGACTTGTTGGATCCTCTTGTCATCATCTCATTTCTTCTTTCTTCTCTCTGCGCTAACATAAGAACGCCAATGCATCCATCATGCATCCATCCTGAATCCATCCTACATCCATCCTGTATACACAAACCATCAACATTTGGCATATCATCTCACATACATAATCATCATCACAATATAGATCTGTTATTCTAAGCATCTCAAAAATCATACATTTTCATAAAACATCTATTACATAATCATATAGGCATTATCGCATCATCATCTCATTGGCATCATCATCATAACCATCCATCTTGAACCTCTGTATTGTGAGATCGACCCTCAAATCGAATCTTTTTGCTCAATCTCTCGAGGGGGCAATGTACTAGTGTACTTCTTTCCACTGGGGAATTCGACAAAATAAATAAAAAATTGAATTTTGATCGTGGCAAGTTTATTCTTTGAACCAACGCAGCAAGTACATTCCTTCAAAGAGGGGAAAAATGTAGACACGTAAAATTGACATCATGCATTTAATTAATTCATATTCATTGATCAATTAAATAAACCAAGTTTAATTGATTTAATCTCTAAGGACCATCCATCTAAAATTAAATATGTTAACTTTATCTAATTTTATCCTATCATTATCCCCCTTAGATAAATAAATCAAATATTTATTTAACTAAATCTTTATCACCTTTCATCTCCCTTTGATTTGATTTAAATCCCTAAATCTAAGTCAAATGGGTCAAAAACATCTAACATCATCTTAATTAATCTAATCAATGATTAAATTCTAATCCTAATCACTTGTATTCTCTAGATTTTCCACTTGCACATGAAAATGCATTTAATTGATTTATCAAAATCTTTATTTACTTTCAACTTGGCATAAAAGGGGAATATTCTCCAATTTTGAATTCAAAAACAAGTTGACATGTACATCCAACATGGCAATAAATTCTCTCTTACATGTCCCTCACGTAGCATTTAACTCTCAATTTCAAATTTGAATCTCCCCCTCTTTGGCACAGTGACCAAAATGTGCTCATTCCTCAACCTACCACAAGTTGACAAGTGGCTTCATCTCATTGGTCAAATATTTATCCCACATTGCTTTATTTTGAACACTCTTAGCATTTGAGATTCTATTTAATGAAAGGCCTCATTCTTCATCAACCCATCTCTACAATCTCATGCAAAGTCACTCTCTTCAATTGAGAACTGATTTTGTCCACCTCATATCATCTTCATAGAATTTCATATCATCAATATCATGGAGCTTAGCAAAAGGATTGGGAAAGGGCTTCTTTCCATAGAAGCACCAATCCACTATGAGATAAATTTTTGATTATGTTTTTATATGCTTGCAATTTAGTGGTCTTTATTCTACTTAGTTTGCATATTTTAGCATAGCCAAGTATTTCATAGGAATCTTAGATTAGATTATTTTGAATGGACTAACAACTAACTGTGGTCATTTTTTGAAGTAACAATGAAAGTTTTACGGTTCACAAGACCTAATGATTAGGCCTAGTATAATTCAAGACTTCACTAAATGACCTAGAAACACTTGTAATTCAAAACTAAAAAAATGTAAAATTAGAAGTGTGCACTTGGAAATATATAGAGGCTTGAATGAAGATCTGAAATGTTGAAAACACTCATTTTAATGTTGACTAGGACTCATACACCAAGTTGGGTGATTGAGTCCAAGATTAGGGTTTTTGGGTATGAACATAAATCCAGTGGAGATATGTCTAGAACTCCCGAAAAAACTACAAACATCACTGAAATGGGACTCATATTCCAAGGGTGGTGCATTAGTCTAGTTATGGTTTTCTAGAAATTCAAATTTTGAATCTACTCTTCAATGTCTACTTTATCTTCTCCACCAACTAGTTTTTGGATCTGAATATGAAGTTTCTGCTCTATAAATGTTCTTTGATGGTCTTGTAAGTAAGATGACAACTTGAATGACTTTGTAACTTCAACAACTTATTTCCAATCTTGCTCCTGAGAAATTATTCAACCTAGATCTGCAAATCACACACTAAAGAGGGAAAAATTTTGTTTTGTTAGTAGAAAGGGGTTTACCTTAGTAAAAACTCATTTTGGTAATCAAACCTTGAAATGAAATGAAATAGGAAAGGAGAACGATGAATGAACAAAATGTAATGTTGCAACTCACCAAACTCTAGCAATAAAGTGCTACAAACATGTATGAAATGGCTCTAGTGGATGTAGATCTTGACTCTTTATTGGATGATATGGATCTTGACTTCAATGCTTGCTTGAAATACAAAACCCTACATTACAAATGTTAACTCAAAAACAAACATGATGCATGGAGACTTTGACATGATAATCAACTCTTGAATGCTCTTGTAGAATCCAATGCTTGATCTCAAATGTGCTAGGATGATATCATGAATGCTTGGGGTGAAAATGAGTTAAATAACCTTGTATTTATAATTGTTTATGCCTAATTCCTCAGAATTATAACATTACAAGCCAACATTAGATCTAGGAGAATAAAATCCCACCAAGAATTTGAAATAAATTTAGTTTTGGGTCAAAAGAGACTCATACACCCAAGATGGCATATAAGTCCCATTAGGCTTAACTATGGGACACACTTTTCAAAAATGCTTAGAATGATGCAAAATTGAAATCGAGGCCCCAAGACTTAGGTGGGACTCATATGCCCAAGGTGGTGTATGAGTCCCAAATCACTAAATCTAGGTCACACACTTTCAAAACACTTGAATTATGATTGGATGTTGGTTTATGTCAGGATTATCCTTGAAAAGATGCATTAATTAAGGCATGTGGATGTAAAGTAAGGCCAATTAAAGCACAAAGAAGCCCCATTAATTAATAAAACCCTAGATTTGTGTGAAAGTGTGATACAACACTTTACAACACCCTAAATAAGGCACAATTAAGTACATTTAGTTCACAAGGGCCAAAAATTTAATGTGAAGGTGTAAATGAATACAATTTACAACACTAAATTAAGGATAAATTAGGTCTATTTAGCTTAGAAGGAACCTAAATCCAATATGAATGTGTAAATAATACTACAAAACTAGATCAAGGCCACATTAAGACCACTTTAATCTTAATTATTCCTTAATTAAAAAGGGAATATAATTTTCATTATTACATCGAGCCCCCACTTTAGTGAGAGGAGGAACTTGTTGCAAACTCACACTAAAGTAGACCAACAAACATCAAAAGAGGGGTTTGAGTACACTATTTCTAGTAAGATAGGATGACAATGATCAAGAGGGTTGAGCAAGCCCCCAGGACCAAGATCTTATGGAAAACCAACATAGGCATGCAAAGGAACACACATGAAATATGATATGAAGAGAAAACTCAAGACATAAGCATGCATTGACAAAGTCATAAAGAAGGGAACATAAACAAAAAGAAAAAAATAGAGGGATGGATCAAGCTTCAACCATTTGTCCAAAATGATGTGGATCAGATCTAGATTGTTTTTCTGAAAAATGCATGCTCACTTTGAGGAAACAAAACATCAAGCTATCAATTGGGTGAGTATACGAAAAAGGAGAAACACATGACTAGTATGTGCTCACAAGCAAGTGGCTATGGGATGTGATGCCTATGTTCAGCTCTCGTACAACCAAACCATATCTATACCTCTTGATATCTTTGATAAGGCGCATGCAATAATGAACTTCAAGCTCCATGAGGCAAGCAAAGCTTTGTATGCTTGAAACTCATGGAAAAACAAGATGGTTCCATAGGAAAGCAAAGTGTGTTATGCAAGGTGGCCATATAAGCGAAAATAATGTAAAGGCATGTTCAAATGATATTTTCTTAGTTCATGTAAGGTCTTAACTTAGGGAACATCGTGCCTAATCTCTCCAAGAGATGACCAATCGAAGAATAGAGGATTCACAACTTAAGGGATGTAGTGTGTCGCATCAGACCACTAAGAAGAATATAATATGCTAAGAGAGATCACGCTCTTGAAGGAAATCACACCAAATTTCAACCACAAAGTGAAAGAAACACTACATGAAGTAAAAATACTACACAATGAAACTTGAAATGCAAAAGAATAATTCCAATGTATGCCCCCACTTTAAATAAATTGTTAAACACCATGTTGTGAGAAATTTCTTTAAAGTGGCATATGATAAATGCTAACAATAAAGAGAACATGAGAGCTTATGTGGAAAGCCCTATGCCAAGTCATATGTTTCCAAATGAAGCTACATCATGAAAAAGGAAAAGGGTGGTTTCCCCCAAAATGAAACTCCAAACACATGAGGGATCCATGGATTCAGGGTCAGTTCTTGCTACAATGTCTTTATAGCACTCAAAAATGTATCATTCCCCAAATGTGGAACAGGAAGAATGAAACAAAGAGAGTGAAAACAAAGAAAAATTAGGTCAACATGGAAGAGACATGGTTGTCTCGACGCCTTGCATCATCCCCAAAAGGAAAACACAAGACAAATGAAAAGGAAAAGTTTTGGGGTCAACATGGAAGAGACCTAAATGTCTCAATGCCTTGTGTCATCCCCAAAAGAAAAACACAAGACAAATGAAAAGGAAATCAAAGGAAAATATAAAAGATTTATGACATAGAGAAGAATGTAGGTACAAATAGAGGAATGTCATAAAGAGAAAGATACATCGAATTGAACAGTATGGGGAAATCACTTTATGCACATGCAATCACACAAAGAAAATAAAAGTGAGACTAGTAAGGCACATGAGAATCAACCTATTAACAATTCATCTACAACCCAATCTTTTTTGAGTCGTAAGAAGAATGCGGGAAACTAGCCAAAGGGATCACAACAAGTGTCAAAATAGGATCATCATTGAGTTCAATACTCTTCTTAGGATAATTATCAATTAAGCTCTTAGAAGAGGAAAATAATGTATTCAACTCATTATGCACTTCTTCGTCAATCTTAGCAATCTCATCATCATCCTCCAAGTTAATCACAATGGGAGGTCGACCTTGATAATTTCCAAGGAGGTATTTTTTTCTTGTTGTGGGTGATCGTGTATTGCTTCAATCAAGTTTGGATGTTGATTTTCTTTGTTGTTTTCTTCATCTAGCCTTTGAGCAAGAGCATGAAATCTACGCCTATGCTCTCTAGCATTTCTGCTTCTTTTAGTACAATTGTCAAGTTGGAGTTATGTAGGACTGGGTTTGTCAATTGTTAGTTTCTTTTCTTCCCTAAGGGGTGGAACAAAAGGAACCTTAGGAGGTTTTTCAGCCACTTTCTCTTTAGGTTTGTAAACTTGTTTTATCCTAGGAGATATAGAAGCATTGGTTGCATTGTCTCTTGGTCTTTTATAGGATATAGGAAAAGGATCTATCTTGGGTTGGTCTTGGTTTTTTGTAATGTCTTTACCTTCTCAATCATGGTTTCATCAAGGATGGTGGACTCATTTGAAGGCTAAGGAATTTTTTGAAGTGATAATTTTTCTATTTTCTTTGCCTTGAACTTTTGGTAAAATTTGAAAAATAAATCCTCACGAGGTTTAATAGGTTCCATAGGCTCAGGCCAAAATTAATCTAGTGAAAAGTTCCCTTAGGAAGACAAAGGATTAAAGCCACTATGATGCACATTAAAGATTTTATTGTCAAAGGGAAACTTCAAGCTTTTAGGCACAAATGAAGATAACATTCATGGAGCGAAGCCATGGATAGCCTAGCTTCACATGAAATTGGTTTGATTGCAAGATGATGGAGAATGTGAAATCTTATCGTAGGGAAAGAAAAAGGATTGTGTGTCTTGATCCATGATTTCATTTTGTTATATATTTCTTGATAAATTTTGCACAAGTAAGAATTCCTTATTGATCACATTCTCTCAAAAAACAAGATCTATTAATATCTCATTAGTGGGCTTGTCATAGATTCGATCAGCTATGTAAAGAGGACCATCAGGTGCATGTTTAAGTATATCTTGTGAGGAGAAATAAATTTCAAGAGGATTTCTATTTCGACCCTTACGTGGTTGAGTTTTGATCAATGCAATCAAGCCTTTTCATTAGTATCCATAGGGATTTTTTCAACAATGTCCATGTTCTCGTCATCCATATCAACATTCATCACATCATTCTTTTTAGTTTCACTAGCATTGACAAATGAAATGTTATGGTTTGGAATAGGGTTGGTAAAGATTTGTAGATTTTAGTTAGGAGGGGCAACAAATTTGTTTCCTTTATCATTAACATCACCAACTGAAATTCGACTGAAATCAATGAGGTCTTGCACAAGATATTTTACACGCTTGTAATGTTTTGTATTGTGTCCATTTTATCGGTGATAATTGAAAATAGGAATTGGATCTAAAATTTAGAGGTAAAGGCTTACTAGGATTGGGAGTTTTAATGGGAGGCAAGTGTTGATCACAATGTTAGTCACACCAATAGTCTAGATATATCCTCACAGAAAGACCACGAACCTATCTTCACTTGACTGAACTAGGACAACCTAAATCTTAAGGTTGACTCAACTTAATCCCAAGGCTCATTTATATCAGGTCTTGACCATACTAGGTTTGCATAGGGGTTGTTGTGAAAATGCTATTAATCACGAGGGGAAAATAGTAATTTCTAGTTCTCAAAGGAATCATAAGGATCGATAAAAGATATTCTCTATCCAATCATCGAACAATTTCATGAAATCAACAAATTTGCAATAATATTTCATAAATTTCAAACAACTTTTCTATCACTTAAGTAAATTTAGCTTTAAGCATTCAACAATATTATGGAATTGAAAGATTTGCAATAAAAATTCTATTAATTTATCTCTTTTTTGATTTTTTTCTAAAATTTAAAGCATAAAAAATACTCACGAAAAAGTAAAATTGCTCCTAGGTATTATCCATGCATGCCCCAATAATTAAAAATCAAAGAAAACCAATCTATACTTCACTAGATTGCTTCACAGCTAGACATAGAATGATGCAATATTTTATAGAAAGGGGGGTTAATTTGGACACTGGGTAGGTTTTGTATGCACCCTTAAACAATGCAACTTACAGTCTTGTCCAACTGAACAAACAACCAGCTATAAAAGATTCCATATGAGGAGGTAGATTTCAAATAGGGTTTGATATTGATTAGCTTCTATGTGCATACAAGTTTTTAATTTGGAATGATTCAGAAAATAGGAAAAAAGAACAAAACTTAAGAAGTTTTGGCTCTTTCGACATCCACAAATTCTGAACTTAACTTAAAATGAAACACCTCCTGGTGTTTTATAAGAAAAAGATATAGGGGAGATAAGAAAAATACATGAGAGGAAATATGAGGGACTAATCAAAACAAGGCACATGGAATATGACAACTAGAAAGAGAATTGTTGATGAAGTCAATGGATTTCAATATTCACCAGCACGTTGATATCTTTCGAGCTTTTAATATTTGTTATCACTAGGATAATAACTTGAATCTAAATAGGATGTAGGAGCTTCCCATATATTCAAAATGATTACTTTAACATTTTTCTCATGCACTCTAGTTTTTCCTTGGGTTCAATACTCTCGGGAATGAGTCACATTGGAGGTTGGCACTTTCTTTCGATGTATGTGTAATAATAGGATTCTCGGTATTCTGAAAACACAGAATCCTTTGCATAGACTCCCAAAACATATCTCCCATTCTGAATATGATTCTATTTACAATCAAAATTTTCTTGACCGTCAATACTCGAATGTTGCATCATAACCTATTCCTCTTGCAAGCACAATTTAACACATTAAATCCCTTTTAAAACCTTCACAAAAAATCTCATGAAAATAAAACCATCATTAATAAATAATTATTTCAAGCACACCATAAATATCACACTTTTAAAATCATGTTCTCACATAATTATCCCTTTAGTCAGGTTACTAGACCTTTGGACCCTTGGGAAAACATTAACTTTTAACTTTTAACTTAACAATGTTACTTGGTACCTGGTACCCAATACTTTAGCTTTTACCAAGAAAGTTTTCCTAGACCTCGGATTTCATTGGAACCTCCAAATTTTCCTAGACCTTTATTCTTGGACCTGAATGCTTCACCAAAAACCTTGAAATAACACTTTACACTTCTAGCCTTCTAGTCCGGGCCGGTACTCAATACCCGGTACACTCGAATCATGAAGTACTTCAAAAAAAATCCTTTGACTTTAACTTTTGGTGATCTCTTCAACTAGCCAACACTTGTCGTAAGCATTAGTTTTCACTTGGGTCCCCAAGTCTTACAATCTTGGGGCATGTTGTGAGACCACACAATAGCAAGGTGATCATTTGTTGTTCAAGTTGTGAAATTGTATTACGAATGGTATCAGGTAAGGGAGTGAATTGCCTACCTAGATCCCCAAATAAGAAAGGAGTTGTCTTCCTTATAGCAGCCACTTGGGTATCAACATGTTGAGTTGTTTGTTGAGGGGGATTAAGTTGAAGGAAGCCTTTATTATGTTTTCTAAAGGGTTCGTAGTTTTTTTGGTTTGCGGACATAGACTTCTCAGAATAGCTAGAGGTGGATTTTGTGTCACAACTACTAACTGAGTTTTGATAATCACGAAGGGTAGTAAACAAGTGCACAAAGGAGGTAAAATTTATCATGCTAAACTTATCTTATATATTTGTAATTTTTCTCTGAAAATATTTTGAAGGTGAGGGTCAGGAACCCTTATGTCGATTTTGGAATAAAGAAATTGGTAACGTAAAATAAAGTTGGTAATGTTTCATCTTATTTTTTCTTACATCTCATCAAATTGGCTAAATTCATCTTTGGAGTCATGTGCACCTAGAAATGATTTATAAAGGAATCAACAAGTTCATTGAATGAACAAATTGATTTATTCAGTAACAAAGAGAACCATTCCAAGAGCTTATCCTCAAGGAAAAAGTCACTAGAAAATGTAGTATAGGAAGAAACATGGTTATAAGGATCTCCTTTCGCCCCATATTTCTTAAATCTATGAATTTCTAGACCTTGTGGTATCAATGTTCTCAATATCTCCAAGGATAAGGGATTGCTTTTGACATAGTATGCAGGTTGGCCTTTTTTTTTTAGTTTATGGTGGAAACTTGCTTTTGGAGGGATGAAATGGTTTGCAATAGTTGGTTTATAATGACATAATTGTTTTCATTTTGAGATGGAGGTGAGTATGGTGGGGGTGTATGTTTTTGTAGGACAAGTGAATGGGATTCTTATAGGTTGTAAAGTGGTAGGAGATATGACTTGTTATGCCATAAAGATACTAGGGATCATGCCAATTGAAATACCCAAGGAAGGAATCACATTACTAGTAGGTTGCATTGTTGTTGTAACTTGAGGGTTGGTGTAGGTAATTGTTGTGAGAGGAGGAATTTGAGTTCCTTCCTAGTTTTGGATAGTGTTCATGGGTTGAGTATTACTAGTGGTTAAGGTAAGATGCTCTCAAAAGATCTGAACTATGTTACTCACAAGGTCAACCCCTTCTTCACTTTCAAACATGCAATGAATGTTATCTATGGTAGGGATGGCGATGGTTGAAATGCTTTCAAGACTTATTTGATTTTGTAGGTTTTCTAATTCTTCATGAATTTGGATTATGTTTTCTTGTGGAATACTAGCAACCATTTTTTTAACATTTGTCACACTACTTGAAGGAAAAGAGGTGTTAAGGGTACGGTCCATACCTAGTGAACTAGTATCAACACTAGTAGTAAAAAAGCTAGGTAACCCAAGATCCACAATGATTGTGCTATCATGAGATGACATGAGTCTCGAAATTTTTCTCACTATAGTATTAGCAATAGGATACCAAATAGAAAATCTCATGCAAGGGACACTAAATGCAAGATGGATGAAAATGCAATTCAAATGAAATTAAACTAAATGCAATGAAATGGATATAACAAAAAATTTGTAAACTGAAATTGAAAGCTACAAATAGAAAATAGAAGCATAGAAATAAAGTTTTAAACTATAAAAAATAAAGTTTAAAATATGAACTTGAACTAAATTTCCTAGAGGGGCGTATGAGTCCTAGTGAGGGCTTTTTTTCACAAATTTTATAAAATTTTAAGTGATTTTTATGCTTTTTAGTTTGGATGATCTATAGACTAAATGTAAATGCAGATTTCAGATGATATTCAATGATGCAAGATGCAAAAATGCAACCTATATGCACTTTCACTAATGCAAGATTTAGAAACCATAGATTCCAATTAAATAATGCAAACCCTAATGTAATGTTAATGCAAGCTAGATTTAGTATAATAATGCACTCCAAATTAGAATCATAATGTTCTAAATGTAGGTTCACCAAAAGGATTAGTTGAAAAATGGATGCTTCTTTTTGGTTTAGGACATAGAACATCACTTTTCCCCTAACATCATTCAAGGAAACCTTGGAGATCTTAATCTAATGCTAAAATGAGAGAAAGAGATCTTGCAATAGGGTGTCCTAGGGTTTGATTTATGACTAAAAGATGGGTTTACCACCAAGATAGAGCTTGGAAAGACAAATGAAATGCAAGACCTAATGCTTAGACCTAGTATAATGCAAGACTTCACTTTAATGACCTAGAAATGCATGTAATTCAGAACAAAAAACTATAAAATCATAAGTGTTCACCTGAAAACCTATAGAGGCATGAATGAAGATATGAAATGCTGAAAACACTAATTTTAATGTTGGTTAGGACTCATATGCTAGATTGGGTGATTTAGTCCCAGATTAGGGTTTCTAGGCAAGAACAAAAATCTAGCAAAGATATGTCTGAAACTCGTGAAAACTGTAAACTTCACTGAATCGGGAATCATATGCCATAGGTGGCATATTAGTCTAGTTACCTGGTTTTTTTGAAATATAAAGTATGAATATTCTCTTCAATGTTTTCTTTGTCTTCTCCACCTGGTTTTTAGATTTGGATATGAAGTTTATGCTTCGTAAATGTTCTACAATGGTCTTGTAAGTAAGATGACAACTTGAATGACTTTGCAACTTTGACAACTTCTTTCCAATCTTTCTCCTTAGAAATTATTCAACCTAGATCTGCAAATCAAACACTAAATAGAGGGGAAAATGTTTTTTTGCTAGTAGAAAGGGGTTTTCCTTGGTCAAAACCTGTTTTAAGAAATCAAACCTTGAAATGAAATGAAATAGGAAAGGGGAATGATTAATGAGAAAAATGTAATGTTGTAACTCATTAAACCCTAGCAATAATGTGCTGCAAACATGTATGAAATGGTTCCAATTGATGTATATCTTGAATCTTTATTGAATGATATGGATCTTGACTTGAATGCTTGCTTGAAATACAAAACCCTACATCACAAATGTTAGATAAAAAATAAACATAATGCATGGAGACTTTGACATGATATTTGATGCTTGAATAATGCTAAAAAATGTTTGATAATCAACTCTTGAATGCTCTTGTAGACTCCAATTTTCTACATTTTTTTACCTCAAATGTGCTATTATGATATCATGAATGCTTGGGTTGAAAATGAGTGATATAGGTCTAAGAATCAAGAATTAAATACATAAGATAAAATAAGATTTAAATGAAAACTAATTCTTCTTGAAAGATTCATATGACCTACTAGTGGACTAGTTAGGTAAAATTCCTAATTCACACCAACATCCCCTTAAGTGTAAATTAGGGAGGAATGAAAAAAAATGATGAAAAATATGTGTTTTGACTACTAGGCCATATTATTGTACCCATGCATAAATGCAATCTATCACAAAAAAAAGAAAGGGAGAAAACCCAATGAGACAAAGCTCCTCCCAAAAAGAGATAAAAATAAAATTCTCACTAAACAATGAGAAGGAAAATCCCCCATGCAAGGAAAAGGACCCCTCGTAAGAGAGAAGAAGATAGACCATGTAGATACCCCTTCAAGGTAGATTCTACTACAGTGATGATAGATGCTCAAAATTAAATGTTGAAGATGATACGATATTGTCAAACAACATCCCTCTCCTAAGGAATAAACAAATCCAAGATGGTATGTAGGATGTATTATCATTCTTGAAAGGAAGATGCAAGAAGAATAACAATGTGTGATATCTCTATATTATGTTCAAGTGTCTTCATATCGATGTTCAAAGTTGTCGCACTCCAAACTAGCATTTTAGGCCACACTGATGAATATGACAATCCAAAATCTAGTAGAGATGATTGTATTATACAATCCAAAGATAAAGATATCTCATATAAAAATAGAGAATTCAAGTCTCCAATATTTTCACAAAATTGTCCAAAATCATGTCAAACTATGAAGAATGATCATGTAGAGAATGAAACGGAGGGTTAGAGTTTTCCCTCACAATAACTAAAGAAGGATAATGTCCATAAAATATGAGACATATTCAATCAATGAAATATCTCAAATTTGAAATGTGGGAATCAACAAACAAACCTGTAATGTCTATCAAGTAGGCAGCTCATGTAGCAATATCTGGAAGATAATGTATACCCTACTGCACTGAATCACAAGAGAGAAAAATTGTGAGAACTAAAGAATCATCAAATACAATAGAAGATGTTGGAGATGAAATTAAAGGCTTCATAATGGGATCACATGTGAGAACACCAAATTTTAATTGGCCTATTTTTTTCTAAAAATCAGTGTCCACACAAAAAGTGTGATCAATAGGTGAAGAATCAAAGCCATCATCAAAGGGAAAATATTTAAAGGTGTATAAATGAGATGTATGGTCAACCATCCTAATATAAATAGTCTCTCTACTCTTCATGTATCTAATGACAACTAAATCAAGAGTGAATCCCATTGTCTTTCCTACTCCACCATGGGTAATTTGATAGATGGAAAGAATATTGATTAAAAAATGTGGTACACACAAAAAATTATTCAAAGTTTCCTCCCCAATATCCATGTATATTCCTTCCCAATTATATTCATATATGTATTGTTTCCAATAAAAATATGATAAATAGCACAAGGTTCAAAAGAAGAGAATTTTGATTATGAAGAGGCTATATGATGAGATGCTCTTGAATCTAGAATTCATCTCCCTAATCTAAGACTTGTAGAAGAAAAAAATTATTTTCATAATTTATTTTTACCTAAAGTAGTAACAAAAAAAGGATGGCCTTTACCCTTATT
Organism: Sequoia sempervirens; assembly: GCA_007258455.2. NCBI lineage: Eukaryota > Viridiplantae > Streptophyta > Pinopsida > Cupressales > Cupressaceae > Sequoia > Sequoia sempervirens. Next base: position 5,583,906 of record VDFB02000002.1, read on the forward strand.
AATTTTTTTTGAAGAAGAATAAGTTCAATCAAACATTTTAGAAGGTAGATTAATGTGATATTTTTTAATACGATGTTTCAATTTATTAATATCCTTCTTATAACAATTTTTTTTGTCATTTCCAATCTTCTTTCAATACATGAGCAAGTAGGATTCTTCTTCTTAGATGATTTCCCTTTTGAAGATGATTTACTTTATGATTGATTGAAATGTGGATTAAATTCTTTGATTTATTATGTTTCTTATTAAATTGTTCTGACTCTTTCACTTGACAAACTGATCAACAATACCTAATATTGTGGTGACATTTTGAGACTCATAGAAAAAATATTTTTTTCTCATATATTAAAATCTTAGAAAATATACAAATGAAAGTATATTATACGAAAACTCCATAATTAACCTATGAGTATGAAAGCTAGAAACAAAATAAGTATAATTGAAACGTTCAATGCATTATATAAACCAATTGAATTTCCTTTTTTTCAATTCCACATTCTTCACATTACTCAAGTTTAGATCATTAACATTAGTGATGTAGTATTGGATGTTATAAAAGTTTTGAGCACCAAGGATCATCAATTCATTATCAATTTGATAGGCTCTTATTTCATTTATAGTGTCATATAATATATTTAATTTATTCCAAGATTCATGTGAATCTTTCCCTAATTCAATTTCAAATAATAGATCTTGAGAAATTAAGCTATGAAGAAATAAAAAAGATAGCATATGCTTAATAATCCATTTTATGTTTTTACCATCATCTTTAGGTTCAAGTACCTTATTATCAACATATAGAGAGTGACCTTTATTCATTATGGCATTCTATACATGTTGATTCCAAGTTGAATAGTTGAATGACGTTAGCAAAAGAACCTTAGAATGATCCAGAAAACAAGAGAACTAGCAAACAAATCTAAAGAATGCACCAAGAGACTGCCCCAAATTAGTTAATGAAGAATCCCCCAAGATTATGATTTGGTGCTTTATATTTAGTATGATTTTAATTCCAAAATTGCTTCCTATAGTTTACAATTCCAAGATGGACCAAATATGGGAAAATACAACAATATCTAAGAATGTAATCCTAAAATTGAAATTAAAATTCCCTAATATGATATAGACTAAAAATGAAGCCTTCCCAAAAGGGAAAATCTTCCCCAAGTGTCAATATGTCCAAGTGATCAAACAAAATGAGATACACACAAATCTGTATAAAAGATACCTGGGGCTAAATTTGGAAAAAGTGTATGGATAGAACTATAGAGCTCCTTAATAAATTTCCAATGCTAATAAAATCATAAAAATTTGGATAATTAGAAAAGAACTATGAGCTCAATAGTCTAAAAAGGAGAATTTGACTTCAAATAGCAATAAAAATCAGCTACCAAAAATCTAATTAAATGGATTGCCCCACTATGAAGTGCTCAAAATAACCCTTTTGTTAATATCCTTTTTACAAAATGTTGATACCTCGATGAAAGTTATGGTATTAAAAAAAAAATTCTATTAGGGCTTTGGGGAAAAAATGGGACCCTAGGTGCTTGACCCTTAGGTTCCAATATGATCACAACCACACAAAAAATATCATTGTTGGGGGTGATGAGAATGCCTAGGTAAAGTACTAGTGGGGTGGTAGTTCTTGCACACCCCCCCCACCAACTCCCCCCAGCCCCCTAGCCCTCCCCCATCCCTCATAGACCCCTTAAGCCTTGTGGGTATTATATGACCATCAACATAAACACTCACAGTAAAATTATTAGGAAAATTGATGCAATTTTTTTAAAAAATAAAAATTCAAATGTCAAGTCACACCTTCTATAGATTCTAGCAACCTACCTATGACCTATACGGATCTATATGGATTATATTATCCAAATATTGTAAGGATTGTATAGATAATTTTTCTTCCAAATTTGTCAAACCTTCTGAATAGCTGAATTTTTCACCAAAATATCAACTATTTTATATAAAAATAAGGGTGTTTGGGCCTTTTAGACTCAATGGTGAGGTCCTTTTTTCTCCAATGTGCACCAAATAAAAGCTCAAGATTGAATCAACCTTAGATATGAAAAGAGGATTTGAAAATATGAATCTCTAATATCATGTTAGTGTCACTCAAGGACTCAAACTCCCGGGATCACTTGCAAAACCAAAAATAACCTTCTACAAGAGAGAAAAGAAAGAGCATAAATTTGCAATAATTGATACAAAAGAATATTAGATCAAATGTGATCAATGTGAAATACAATGGATTGTAATAAAATGAAATGATTTACAAGTAAAAACCCCTTGGTTATACAACTAAGGCGATACATAGGATTAGACATGATCATGATAGGTGTCTTAATCCTATGTCATGAGACATCTAATTCAACTAATATTAAAATACCTAGGACTCGATAATTGAATTCATTAAGGGAAGATAAGATCTAAATGACAACTAAGACTTTTAGAAAGATTCCTAGGACCTAAGTAAACTTATCATGTGAATAAGACATGATAGTGGACTAGTTAAGTAAAACATCCATTTCATAGTAATAGTGATTGCCAAATCTCAAGAGGAGAAATAAGACATTATAGATAAATCTACACAATTAAATATTATTACTATCAAAGTCACTCAATTAAGAAACCAAAGTTTCTACTCTTTAAACAACTAAAACCAACAAAATATGAGCCATAATGTTCTTAAACTTGATTGGATATGGAATACAAGGCCTAACAATGGAATTATTGCATGTCCATTACATAATTACAATCAACTTGAGAATATACCTCCAGGTAGGTTCAATTTGATAGAAGTTGCTTTGAACAATTGGTGTAGAATCCATAGTGCTAGTGCACATGTTGAATTTTTTGTCCTTAGTTCAAAATAGCTTATAATTTTTTAGAGTGAAGTGTTAAATGTAGAGAATGTTGAGTCTAGTGCCTCGCAAGGCAATGGGCTAGTACATTTAGGATATGAGTCAAGGTTGATGTTAGATATCTATGAATTCCATTACAAGGATGAAAATGAACTTAATTAGGAAATATATGAAGTTTACCCTTACCAAGAGTGTCAAAAGAGAAACAACTATGATATAAGTCATAATTGTCCACAAAATAATTTCAACACACCTCTAGAATTTAATTCTAATAATAATCTAGAGCCACCTAAGATAGTTTCTCAAAATTCTCCTAACTTCCAATCAATAACACAACCTTGAGTAAATCTCAATTTTTCATATTCAAATAATTTAGTGAATTATTTTGTTGGGGAAATAAAGAAAATTGCTATTAATTCTATTTTAGTTGAGCTATTGAAAATGCTTATTATCAAGAAATATTTCCTAAAATATTTAGAAGAACCTCCCCTAAAATTAATCCCCTTAGCTAAATATTCTTCTAATAAAAATCATAGTTTCAATCCAAAAGATAAAACCCCTACACAAATAGCCAATGCTTAAGTGACATTATATAAGGAGAAAATTGAATCCCCTCCCTTTCTTTAAACACTGAGAATATTTGGTAGATTTAGGCATGCTATAAAATGTTATACTGCCATCCATATGCCAAACATTAGAATTGTCCCTAGCCAAGTCATCCAAGAAATTCATACAATTGGATAAAAATGATTTAAATGTTATTAAATAATTAATTTATACATATTAAATTAGCAACAAACCTAAGGATATGACATTACATTGATATTCAAGTGGTAGACATTCCAAAAGCCTATGGAAGGGTCTTTAGTAGGGATTGGTCAAAGAATATGAATGGATAGATGGAAACAAACTTCTCACACATGTGACTACTATGGAAAGGGATTCATAACTAGATTAGGATTGATAAAGATCCAAAAATAAAGTACTTGATCACATAATAGAACTAGAAAAATGAGGTTCTTTATTTTGAAGTATAACCTAGAGTATACAAAGGAAACTCTCAGCTATCCAAATGAATAAATCTTTATGTGTCAATGGGGTTGGGGCCCTAGCTCAGTTGGCTAAATATTTCCTGTTGCAGGAGGTTGGTCATGAGGTCTAGTCTCCCCCATCCCCATGGTATCGGAAGGCGTGTCACACTAGCATTGCCAGTCACGTTAAAAACTTTACCAGCCACACTGCAATTTATATGGGGTCATGCTACCCGATTCCTGCAGTCTAAAAATAAATAAATAAATAAAAATCTTTGTGTCAATAAATGAAAAAAATGATGTCCAAATCACTCCTAGTTCTAATATACTCATCAAATTAGATCATAGATAAATATTTTTAGATGATGGTGAATAATTCAAGTGGAAAGCTTCTAGAATTTTATCCGTGAGAAATGAAAACAACATAAAGGTTAAGTAATTATATTTTTAGAATATATACTTCTAAGAGGATGGTGCAAAATTCACAATTTTGCATATTTTAAATCTACTTGTGCATTATATATTGTTTTTGTTAAGAAAGAGAAGAACCTTATCTCCTTGAGAGATAAAGAGAATATAAAAGAAAAACATGTGCAAGTTGAAGAGTTGAAAAGTGGACATAAGCAATCAAGAGATTTTGACTATATTATTCAACCAATTATTAAAAAGAATAATAAGTAGATTGGAGTTATTAATTTAATGAAAAAAAGAACATATACCTATTGAAGATATAATTGAGAAAAGGTGCAACTAGAAAAATTAAATAAGATTACTCAAACTCCTATTAAAAAGGAAAAGAACAAGCTAGAAATGACAATTCAAGAGAAAATTGAAAACTTAAGAAACCTTAACAAAGGATTTTGGCACCCTAATACTTTCTATCACTTCTAGGGTTTTTCACCTAAAAGGAGAAGGAAGGGCCAAAATGGGAAATAGTCACACTCAAAAGTAATACAAGAGTAGATGAAATATAGATGAAGTATTCTAATCTAATGATCTAAGTGCAAAAAGCAGAAAAAGTAAATGAGTTACTAATGCAAAACCTAAGAAAGGTAACTTGTTGGAAAGCACATTGTGATATATGCAAACATGACCTAGAAATGAAAGTAAACTATAACAAAATTTGATGAAACTAAATGTGTGCACCTGAGAAATGGTTCGATATTGGAAATAACTTTTGAAATGTTGTTGATGCTAAAATTTTAGCCTACTAGGACTCATTCGCCATTCTTGTCAAATTAGTCCTAGATCTAGGAAAATATTTTGGAGCTCATTTCAAACAAAAGGGTATCCAAAACTGTAGAAAACCAAAATCAAGCCTGACATTAGGACTCATTCGCCACTAATGGCAAATGAGTCCACTTCTGAATTTTTGAACATTCAAAAGTGGAAACAAAATTCTTTGGTTTGCACTTTTTGTTTCTTCAGGTGTTCAGTTCTGAAACTATAAAATTCAGGCCTGAAAGTGACTTTGTGTTGATATTTTGGCTTGATCAATGAAGAGATGGCTTGAACAACTTTTGATGAGGGCACAGCCCAAGACTTAGAAAATAACCCACAAACAAGAAAAATTTTATTATTCATAAAATGGGGCTTCTTATATGCAAAGGATCTCAAATCCCCAAGTTCTACAACACATGCAGGTTACAGACATCTACAGAATAACCCTTTCGCAATATGCGAGCTTGTCCCCAAAAAGTTACCCAAAAATTAGAAACCGCCCATAAATAGAGCTCCTCATTATTTTGGAGCCAAAACAACATTCAAATTTGAGTTTAGGCGGTTTGGCGCCAAAAATTTACAACATGAAGTTCAGATTTCAAAAGAGCATTTGCAATTGTATCTTCTAGAAAGTGCGCCAACTTCCCGGGGCCATAACTTTTGATCCGGGACTCTGATTCGCGAACCGTTTGAACCGTTGGAAAGGTCTCAAAGTCAATAACGCATTGAAATATCTACTACGCCAATTTTGGAAAGTTTTGGGGCTGTTCCAGGAACTCTAAGTGCCTCAAATCTAACTTGAAATATTTTCAGGTGCAAATTTGGGAAACTAAAACTGCAATATCTCTCAACCTAGGAATAGAAAATAAAAACCATAAGTTGGGAATTTCATTATGATGAAAAGGGTATCCAAAAATGTAAAAACATCTAAAAACTGAGAAACTTGAAATTTAATTATTTTTGGGTGATGCAAGATTTCGTTCTT
>VDFB02000002.1:5590112-5777556 GCA_007258455.2 Sequoia sempervirens
AAATGAATTTCCATCTCATCTACAACAGTCAAAAACTATTGTGGGGTTTAGATATATGGTCAAATCGCAACTAAGTCTCAAAACATAGACTGTGAAATATATGGAAATCAAAATATGTGCAGACAACTACCAAACTGGCATTTCTTGCAATGATAATTTCAAGACTCTAAACTACACGACTGTTGAATGAATGGACTGCATATCTATTGCAGTGATTTGTTTAAGATTGGCACAAGTACACTTTAAATGTGATGCACACTTGGACACTAATGGGAAAGAGAGATTCAAGACAAAATAAATTATTCAATGTAAAATTCAACAAAGATTGTAGAAGCATCCTGAAGGATACTGCATTTGATTTTCCTAATAGGGATAAAGATAGTCATGAAGAAAATTTGAATAGAATCCAAAACAGTTTAGCATTTTATTTCTACTAGCATTTCCTGTACAGAACTTTGACAGAAGAAAATTCTGGAATTGCTTTTGTTAATAAGAATTTGAGTCTGATTTTTAGAGACATCAAATTTAGAATGACATTGGTCTAAGCATTCTACAATGGTACTTGGTCAGAAATCTCACCTACATCTACCCTCCCTTCCAAATGAATTGCCATCTCATCTACAACAGTCAAAAACTATTGTGGGGTTTAGATATATGGTCAGATCACAACTAAGTCTCAAAACATAGACTGCGAAATATATGGAAATCAAAATATGTGCAGACAACTACCAGACTGGCATTTCTTACAATGATAATTTCAAGACTCTAAACTGCACGACTGTTGAATGAATGGACTGCATATCTATTGCAGTGATTTGTTTAAGATTGGCACAAGTACACTTTAAATGTGATGCACACTTGGACACTAATCGGAAAGAGAGATCCAAGACAAAATAAATTATTCAATGTAAAATTCAACAAAGATTGTAGAAGCATCCTGAAGAATACTGCATTTGATTTTCCTAACAGGGATAAAGACAGTCATGAAGAAAATTTGAATAGAATCCAAAACAGTTTAGCATTTTATTTCTACTAGCATTTCCTGTACAGAACTTTGATAGAAGAAAATTCTGGAATTGCTTTTGTTAATAAGAATTTGAGTCTGATTTTCAGAGACATCAAATTTAGAATGACATTGGTCTAAGCATTCTACAATGGTACTTGGTCAGAAACACAATTATTTTTAAGAGAATTCATTTTTGTTTGAAGATGCAAATTTTTAAGGAGATAACCAAGAGCAGTGTTTTGGTCAAAATCTGAACACAAAAGTGGCCTGTTATGATCAACAACACTTTCTACGAAGTCCAAAGGTTCCTTTGAAGTTGGACAATTTCTAGGCTAGACTACCCAACGAAGAAGCAAAAATTTTGATATATGAAAATAGTTAACCGCCTAAGAATCTTCTACACGAAGAAAGTAATGGAACAAAGGATGTGGATGTGGCTAAGATCTGTAGATTCATGGAGCTTTTACTAAATCTTTTGGGATAGAATAAAACATGCAAAATTAAATCTACATTACTACACACCCCCTGTCTCTCTCTCTATCTGTACACACCTATATGGTAGACATGTATGCATATGTGTGTGTGGATGTATGTAAAGAGAGAGAGGGGTTCACACATAGATTTTGGAAGTGATCATTCTATTTAAAAAATGGAATGAACAGGTCCCCATTTTCATAATTAGATGAGCTGAGACTCAAAACAATAACTCTAAGGCGTAAAAATCACACAACCATCAACAAAAAAGTAGGGAAAAAAAAACATTAAATCTTAAAATTCCATACTTCTTCATGCCCAATAATTCAAAGTGCACAAACCTGCCCATGATAGCCATAGGCGAAGAAAACCCTCTTGCTAGGTATTCATATGTGAGACTATTGAACCTACAATCCACCACTGCATAAGTAGAAATTGTCATAGTGACACCAAGATAGTCTTCAAGAGATAGACAATACAATAGAAATAGAAAATTATAGTTATGAAAACAGTGAATAGAAGATCAGTTACAATAGTATGTCAAGAGTTTTTGTAATATGCTATGATAGTGAGGAGGGGTTTGCATTTGAGGATAGTGTTGAATAGGAGCAATCCTCTTCGTCGTGTTATGCATATGAGGCCTAGATATCAATAAAAGATAGTGGTGATAGCTCACCATCTAATATATTAGTGCTAGAAAACAATATAAGTGACGGTCCTAAGGATAGCTTTATAAGAATACCAGAGGTAAAAGCTAGTACAAATTGTGTCCAGTTTAAAGTCAAGACAAAGGCATGACGGTGTTTCACTTGAAGCCTCAACACAATGCGGATTACAGAAGAGAAAAGAAACATGGAAAGAAAACTTTTAAAAGGTAAAGGATAGTCTCCATGATGCAAGAGTAGACCCATATAGTGATAGTACAATCCTATATAATAGAATAGCAATTTTAAGAGATTAGTGGGACATGAGAGATCATGTAAAAGTGTTACCATGTCATTATGGATTTCATCAAATTTGTATTGACAGATAGCCAAGAGAAGTTCATAGAGTCTGTTCATTTTGCAGGGGAAATTTTTTTGTGACAGCCTTAGAACTCACACAGGGACCTCATAAGGGTGCGCTTGGCCTTTATATGATAAGGGTTTAATGAAACATGACAAATAATTTCAAAAAAATACTAGGCTTTTACAGCTACCAGAATTTACAGAACAAACCCTTATACGAAAACTACAATTCTTGCAACTCATAAAAATAAAACTTGTCGAAACTATGGCAAGCCACTTACCTCAAGAATCTGCACAAAATATCTCATGCACTTCAGGAAAATATGTAGCGTTTGCACGAAAAATATTATGTAACCCTAACAAGGCAGAATTCTCTGCACTTCAATCTATTCACAATAAATGAAAAGTAGATATAAAAATACTGGGTCTGAGAATTGCAACCTGCGTACAGCAAACGTTGGACGGGATGGTGGAGGCATGGAATGATCACCAGACATTCATTTCAAACATTTTCCCAAACACTCCATTGTTTTGTCCATGCCACCACATTTTCCATACATCTCTACCAAAGCATTCTATCAAACATCTCAATGCCTTGCTCCCATGGGAAAAAGCCTAAAACAAATGCTTTGGAAGAAGCTATGGAGACTTCAAATAGCATTGACAAAATAGTAAAATATCTGAGTAAATGCGTCAAAGAATCTGGTCTCATGGCTTCAGCCGTTCCATGCCTTCCACCAATCTAAAATAAAACTAGCATTGCAAAACAACCCTCAACAGCAAGAAACTACTGTAATATTTTACCTCAAATGCTCACTGCATCGGAGAAGAAGACTCAGAATCGCTTCCAAACCCTACCTCCAAGTCCAAACCCAGGAACATGAACACTAGACAGTCATTTCTGGCGTCGGCAAGTAGGCTTTAGAGAGAGGTTTCATCTGGACAACTCCTGAATGAACCAAAAACCGTAGATGCCATGAAGAAAGACACGTAACAGGAAGAATGCCACCTGACGCGATGAAGAATGCAGCCACATGCCCATCTCGTCCATGTGCCCTTCTTCGAAAAACCAGACAAAACATTAGGGATAGAAGCTTAATATTTTTCCCTCTCCCGATGATTGGATACAATATTGAAAATTATTACTAAATAATTAAACCCCCCAGGAAATAAGGCACTGGCCAATAGACGTGAAGATAAAAACTAATTTCTTTCCCAGCAAATTACCCTAAAAAACAAAACTTTGGATAAACGCTGCATATATCCGCGCTCGGTTCCCAAGAAACAATTAAAATTGCCTTTTGACTCAATCGATTACATTAGTCTCCGCCTATAAATAGGCAGGGACTAACAAGATAAATCCACGTGGGACCCCAATTGATGATTCTCTACATCACGCCTGATATGATTTTTGCTGCCTTTCTTCTTAAAAGAATTTAATCTATATTCCATCTTCGACACAAGTTGTTCATATGTTTGATAATTCCTCAAAGAAAAATTTAAAAAACACCAAAACCAAAATTTATTTAAAAAATTTATGTTGTTTGTTTTCATTGTTTTAGAGAAAATGAAATAAAAATGCATGAAAAGATGAGATGACGAAAAGGAGGCCACAGTAATTAAAAAGAAAACTAAGTAGAGAGAGATGCCAACTAAATAAATTAAAAAACACTAACATGTGCCTAAGCGCCCAGGGCATATGTTATAAAGAGGAGACATGTTTGACGGTAAATGAAGTGATAGGACGATTTTTTAACAGCATACACCTAAGCGCCCATGTAAGCAAAATCACTTTGTATGAAAAATAAGAAAATGTAAAGGTACATGTGTAGAAAAGTTTATGGAACTGTATGCCTGTTGTGACACTGTTATTGCACATTCGATACCCACAAGGAGGAGACACGTTTTAGGTGCATGAATCCCACGTTTCGTTCAACAACATGCTCCACGTTGGCTATCGACATGCATTATTTTTTGTAGAAGCCTACAAAAATCTTGTGTTTTCTTTTGTGTTCATTATGAATAGTGAAGCAGGAGTTGCAAGCAGACTGGTGTGGAAACTCGAGGAGATAAATCCCTGAGAAAGTCTGAAGAGAGAAGGTCATAATTCTGCAAGTGATAGTGAGCTTGGGAAAAATATAAGTGATGTGGTGTTTTCAAAAGAGGATGGAGAGAATGAGGAGGCATTACAAGATTCGTTTACTCAATAAGAAATGTTTTTGGAGAAAGAATTCGGCAAAACGTTGAGAGATTTCGAGGAAGAAGAATTCATGGAGATGGAGGATTCAGAGATGAATGAGGATGAATCTGAGATAACAAATGAGGATTTAAACTGTTTGGGGTGGCAAAATACCATGGAGACATTGTATACCAAAGGCCCACAGTCTGCAGATGGTGAAGATAAAGACAATGAGGAAAACTTAGACCCCTCTAGTTTTTTGGTAAAATCTGTTGTCCGACCTTTTACCTACAAGAATCTACTTAGAGAAATTTCTCTTCTCTGACATGCTCTGGTTGATCAGAGAAGACACAATCACGAAACTATAAGGTTTTTCTGATGCAAAGCTTTGTATCTCTTAAAATATTCAATATCATTTCCTCAGTCATACTCTGTATTTCGCTTTAAAAACTCTTAATAGAGAATGCCCTTTGCACAGGAACAACGTTCATTGGCATACAAGTGAAAAGTTGTGTTCCAAAATATTGTAGGAAGATGCATCATATTAGTTCATTTGTTTAGGCTAGGTCAAGAAGACGGATCAGATTAATCCAGGGTGTAAGTCTAGCTTTATGAAAAGTTCTATAATATTGAAGAGTAATCTTTGGATTTGAATTCCAAGATAGTCTTGACTTTTTGTTTCACTATTTTTTTGGTCATGTTGAGAACCAGGGACAAAACAGTTGATGGGCTCACAAACACTTTCCGAAAGTGCACTACAATGTTAAACAGGACGTGGTCATGTTTACCCAGATTTAGGAGTCACCTTAAACATGCATGGAACACCTTTCTGGCGTGACAAAACTTCATTTAGTTGGTCCAATTCTTTTGTTTTGCAAAAAGCTTTAATGTAACGACTATTTAATTATAGATTATCACTACCCATCTATTTTATTGCTTTGTAGCTGTTCGAGGGTTGTGTGGTGTAACTGTTGATTCTGGCAGTTCCTATTGTTTTTGTTTTGTGACTCCTTATTTAGGAGTTTTTGGTGTAAGTGTTTAAGTGATCATATTTGGGGGTTGGTCTTTCTGATTGGGTGAATTTTGTTTCTATCTATATTTTGTTAATATTGTCTGTATTTTCAAGCTTTCACATATACATTTTGAATCGATGGATCTGGGTTTTGTATTTGTGGGCCTATGTATAAGTATTTGCTATTTTGTTTTTCTGAAATCTGTGTTATTTTGTCTTCCAGAAGTAGAGTATATCATGGAGATTGGATTTCTAGTTCAATACAAAATTCTGTCACTGAAGAGGAAACAATTTGATGAGTTAAGGGACCATAGGGCAAGGGTAACTAAGGAAATTCAAGCCAAATGGGTACCTTGAGAACATGTTGGTTAAACACTTTGAAATCCCTTGTTTAGGAAGAAAACAAGTAGTGAGCTATGCACATAGCGAGGCCCATGGGAGAGGATTGCATCTACATGGTGTGGTATTTTTTCGATGATAATATTAAGTGAAACGAATACGACTGTGAGTATCGTGTATGAATTGCATCATCGGTTTTTAAGACGGTTGTGTAGTTTTTAGAATACTGAAAACGTTATCGTCCTCCAGTCTCTCCAAATTGGAGGAGTCAAAGGTCAATACAAGAGAGGAAGAGTTTGGAGGAGCGGAAACCGATAGCGGTGGAAAGAAGTAAAAGGCAGCGAAAAACAATCGAAAATTTGGCGGAAAATTATGAACAGCTGAGCTTGATCTACGCAGGGTAGACATCTAACCCGACCATAGGGAGAGGAGATATGGCACCATTCGGTGCAGAAATCAATAGCGGCGGGAAACGAGTAAATGTGAGGCAATGCAAACATTAATTCGTTTGCGTGACGAAAGGAATGTCTGGTTGTTTTAAACAACAATCAACGGTTGCCATTGAACGATCTGTCAACTATGCCCTCTGTACGCTTTTAGACCGTTGAAAGAGAAAATGAGCTTCAACCTCACATTAATTCTTCTATAAGCATTACGGAAGGAATGTCCAGTTGTTTTAAACAACAATCAACGGTTGCCATTGAACGATATGTCAACTATAACCTCTCTACACTTTTAGACCATTGAAGGAGAAAATGAGCTTCAACCTCACATTAATTCGTCTATTCCGGTTGTTTTAAACAACAATCAACGGTTGCCATTGAACGATTTGTCAACCATGCCCTCTCTACGCTTTTAAACTGTTGAAGGAGAAAATGAGCTTCAAAAGCTCATATAGGACATGCCTTCGGCATAATTATAAGATCAATATATATCTTTTCTTTTATTTATATTAAACAATATTTTATTAGATAAAAAATGATTGATTTTATTCTCATATTTAATTTATACATAGGGGAGAGGGACCCATAGTGGAGCACCATAATTTTTCCTTTCTCAAAATTCTATGTGAACATTTCAAATCAATCCCAATTTTGTACAGCAGTTTATTTGGCAACTCATGTGCTTCTATATTTCATTTTAGGGTCACTTCATCAAATATGATGTCACATCAACATGCTTTTTGTTGAGGTATCCAAAAAGGGCCAAGAAAAAGTGAGACCAATAGTGGTGCATTGTTTTATTGGTGCACCAATGTGACATCACATGATTTGTCAATTAATGTATTTTATGGATAAAAAGTGTTTTGCAATTGGATATTAAGATGTTTTACTATGGGGCCCACTGAAGACTACTTCTATCCCCACTATTGGACCCTGCACCAGTATGGGTCCCTCTCCCCTACATTTTTTATATATACAAGAAGATCACATATTTTTTTACAATTATTTTTTAATTAATTTAAAAATTTAACATTTTGTAATCTTTGGTTTTAAGTAATATTTTCATACTATCTCACTTTATTTTTCTCTTAGAAACATAAATGAAGGATAACAAAAGAACAATAGAATAAATATACATCATACAATTCAAGAAGTGGATAATATTTCACTTTCAATTATTTGTAGGTCAAAAAATGACTCATGCGACAAAGTTTCAATTGAATATGTCAATTCTCACAAAGTTAGATATTTGTTTAAAGTACATGCTATTATCACTTAAAAATGCATTTAGAAAATAAAAAATATAATAAAAACATTTTGTCATGACTTAATAGATTACAAAAGATAAATGATAATCACCATGATCCTAACTATAAATATTTATAGAAACAGGATATACATTATTGATTTATAAATTACTCCTAAAATAAAATATGATCATGGTGATTACAATTATATATTTTTATTTAATCAATCAAGCATAGTTGAAACCATACTCTATATATCAAGAATACACCTTCACACTAAACACAACCATTAAACGCTTATGTGAAAACATAAATAACTATGCAACTTGTACTTGTACTTATTATTAAGTAATAAGTTTTCCATATCTATGAAATAGAGTAGTGGAAGATAGAAATCCACAAACACAAGGGTTGTTATAATGACGAAAGAGAAAAAAATGTAATCAATGTCATTCATATTTCATATGGGTATTCAAAACATAATTTTGGGAATGATGTAGATTCACTTGGTTTTCTTCTCTAGTAATTTCTTTTTCATGGCCAATTTTATTTGATGATAAAATAGTGTAGTGTACATGGTGCTTTCATTATCTAAAGCATCTATCTACTTAGTGGTTTCAAGCTATGAAGAAATAATAGTAAAGCTAGTTGATGTACAAAATCTATGAATATGAATGAGTATTAGAAAGATAACATAGGTTGGATGAAAAATATAATTAGGCAGGAAGTGATAATTAAAAGTGTTTGGAATGTCATATTAAGTTGTAAGAATTATATATAATTTTATATAATTAAGTTTGATCTTAAGTACATTATGTGGTAAAATTGATCATTAGATTAAGTTTTTAGATCTTTCTTATTTGTGTCTATATTCTTTATTTTCTAGAGATTTAGACTGACTTTTAGAATTATGGATGTAAACATTGCTACTATGTTTATAGACTATTGAAGGCACTCATGATTTTGTACATAATTATTTTTATCTTTCCATTAAAAAATATCATTTTATCCTTGAACAATACAAATCTATATAGTTATTCCTAATTGTAGCAATTCCATGAAGGTAATATACAAAAATATTTACTAGTTGGTTTTAATCATTGCTATTACCAACTTTAATAAGTGATCAAATTATAGTAAAAAGGAAATTTTCAAGCTTGGAACCCACAAATTTGACATTTTTGGACCCCCTTAGTTGTATTATTTCCTATAAAGAAAATGTTATTAAATAGTCCATTCTATTATCCTAGACTTTGTAAATCATCTAAAGGAAAATAAGTTAATAATGGCGATCTATTGGTTAAAAAAAATAGAGATGTAAAAGTCCCAAATTTCCTTTATAGAAAAGGATGTTTGGGTTCTATTATACAAAAGCTCAAATTGTAAGTGGGAGTTATTACACACAACTATATTTTCTAATATCCCAACTACATTACTCATTACATGAAAGAAGATCAAATAAGTAATTTAATAATCTCAATGGGAATTATTATTGTAATTCTCAAGTGCTTCCCCAATATAGTGTCCCACTTTAGGGAACTTGTGATTTTTTCCTAAAATGGCTTTCTTAATATATTCAAAGGAAACTTTAACTTCTAGCATCCATTCAGTTTTTGTATCTTTCTTTAGCACAACATTCAAAGGATGAACTATTTTAAAAAGTCTTATAATAAAATCTATGACAAAGTTAATCTTTTTGAAGTAAGATTTCAACTCCTTATTTTTTGGAAGCTACGACTTCATTATCATAATGACTCTATCAAGATCAATATAAATGTTGCTTTCTAAAATTATATGACCTAGTAGCTTTTCTCTAGTGACTCAAAAAATGCATTTCTTTAGGTTAAATGACATCTCATAGTCTTGGAATCTCTACAATACTCTTAAATATACTACTTGGTCGCCTCTATTTGTTGAATACAATGTTGTGTGATGCATGCAGATGATGATGCATTTGTTTACCAAATATTTGAATTCTATCTCCATCGCATGTCGAAAGGTTGCACTACTGTTAATAAGTTTGAATGACATTATTTTATATGTAAATATCCTTAATTTCATGCTTAACATCAATTTTAGTATGTCTTCATGGTCAACCATAACCTCATTGTAGCTTGAGAATCCACCTAGGAAGGACATCTTTTGAGAGCCATCTACTATTTGCATTACTTCATCTAGTATCAATAAGGGATAGTTATCTTTTTCCAAGGCATTATTTAGATTTTGGAAGTCTATGCATAGCCTAATATCAAATTATTCTTCTTCTTGGTTGAAGCTAAATTTTCTACCCACATAGAATTTCTAGCTAGAAATATAATTCTTTCTGAAATAAATTTCTTAACTTCTTGAAAAATAGTAGCTCCATTATTACATTCACAAGCCTTTATTTTTGCTAGATGTTTTTTCTCTTAGCATTAGTGGAATTGTATGCATTATGATGAATGTATTATAATCTTCAAATATTCATAAATCCATGCTATGAAATGGTGATAATATTTTAAATCTCTAGTACTAACTTCATTCTCTTCTAGAGTGCAAAAATTAACAATTAAAACATTTTTCTAATATCCTTCATTCCAAGGTTAAATAGTTCATGTACTTCCATTGTTTAGTCTTTAGGATGTCCTTTTTCCTTTTCATCTGATCAATATAGAAAAACCTTCCTCTTAGAATAGTGTTATTATTTAAATTTATAATGTTATTTTATAGCTTTATGTCTTCTCTATCCACTTAATCAATCAACTGTGTTTCAAACACACTAGAGTTTTTGATAAAAATACATATTATGCTAGTCATCCTACAAAACAAGAAATTTTGTGACATTAGTTGGGATTGATGGTACTTATACCAACTCAACCAAAAAAATTTACAATATAGATGTAAGAAGGTGGATTCACTACTCACGAGTCTCTTTATTCTCAAGAGAGTCCCAGGGAATGAACTACCCTAAACTACCTCAAGGAACAAATAGATAGTTCTAGAGTTAGAAGGAGTAGGCCACAAAGGTTTTCCAAATAAACTAGCAAGTTTTTAGCCAAGGATGGAAGTGTGATATATGAACTACAATATGGTGCATTGGCATCCTATAGGCACACTAGCATCCCATATAGACCAGAAATCAAGAATGTTATAGAAAATAGAAAAGCAACTACTAGCAATCTAATTACTAATAACTTCCAAAGTATAGGAAAATAACAAAAAATAATAGAACTGAAATAAGGTAAAGTAAATGATAAGACTTAATGAGGATAAAGAAACTACTCACAACAATCCAAGTAATGAAGCCTCTAGCAAGGAAATATCTTCATTACAAGCACACATAATACCATGGAAAAATGTTGGGGCTCTATAGGGGCTTGCCTCAATCAAACCCCCATTTTGGTGTTTCTACCTCCATGGAAAACTAGATAGATAGAGAGAAACAATAATCATAAATGAAATGAATGCAAGAGTGATAAAAAAAGCTTGCTCAAGGAGGAGAACTCATATCACAAAATAGAGATACAATAGATATGGGATCTGAGGAAACCAAAGATAATCAAAGATACAAGGCACATGATAGATATCACCTACAAGGCTTGAGGAAGCCAAGGAGAGAGATAAATCTACGAGAGCCAAGAGAGTTGCAAACAGTGTTGTAAGAATGTGATAGCTTGAGGCTGCTATAGAAAGTTGTAGAGAACTATGCAAGTTTAAGAGAGTGAGAAGAGGATGTTCAAGAAAGGATAAGAGAGTTCAAGATAGAACCTAAGAAGACCAAATGGATTGAAAGGATAGAATTTAAAGATAGAAGAGGAGGGAAAAGAAGCATCCTGAGCCCTTACAAGGCATTCATAGTTGTTACCATTGAAAAAAGTAGATGACAAGTGGCAAGGGACTAAAAAATGGTCATTTGAACATCAAAATGTCATGGGATGCTAGCACGATGCACATACATCCATGCAACATGCTAGTGTCCAAACACATCAAGCTACAAAATGACAAGAATAGGAAAAGAACAAGGTTTGACACAAAGCTAACATGTGAGGGTACCTGCTGAAAACGGGTCCTGATCATCTTGAGAGGGGAAAAGGATGAAGCAAGGGATAAAATGATCCTATATAAGTACTATGGGAGTGGACACTAAAGTGGATATAAGAATGCATATGAAATTTCAAGGGGTGTAATTTTATGACATTACATTTTTCCCCCACTTTAGTGGGCATATGAATCTACACTAATATGCATGGTAAAGGAGATCTACTAAACATAAATAACATCATGATACCAAAAGGATACTTAGAGGAAGCAAACAACTCTTCAAACCAAGGAAGCAAGCCCCTAGGTTAAAGACCTACAAAATAAACACATTAGACACGAAAGATCTGCGCAAGACAACAAGGTTAGAACATAAAAACCATTACTTCATGAGGTTAAAACATATACATGAATAACACACACACAAAGGCACACAAAAGGATTTGAGTCAACAACATGAAAGAGACCTTGATGTAGAAGGTTGTCTCAATACTATGCGTCATCCTGAAATTAAGAAATAATACATAGAAGAATCAAAACAAAGAGAAGAATTATCCAATTGATCACTTCAAGAGAAGAAGGCATACAAAAGATAGGGAATCAACTAATGATAAAGAGAGAAAGAGGTATATACGCTCAAAATGAAGAAGATGCAATTTTTCAATCTGGTATATATAATTTAAGAAGAAAAGAAAAAAGATAATTTAAGAGAGAGAGAAAGAAGGAGATAGAAAGGAATGAAAATTCCAAGAGATATGGCTCCAAAGGTACTTGGTCCTATGGAAGATGAACAAAAGCTCTGTAAGTGCTCAGTCCTATAGAATTGGCTCCATAGGTGCTTGGTCCTATAGAGGAAAGAATTGAATAAAATGCACTGTAGGTCCTATTATTCCTTGCATAACCAACCCATTTTGTTTGGGGTCAAAATGGGTCCCCCTTTGCTTTTGTTTATCCTTGGTGTTCCTGCTTGGGACTTAGGAGTTGTTATTTTTCTGCCTAAGTCCTTTGTTTTGTTTTGTAGGATTGGGTTGTAGGCCGGAACATGCACTTGTTCCTTTTCAAAAGGTTCAAGTTCTTGTTCATACCCTGATCCCAGCCCCGTCTTTGCCTTGTTCTTTTTATGTGATTTTTCGGGTTCGGGTCACATGTCGACACTAAGATAATTTAAGAGAGAGAGCAAGAATGAGCTAGAAAGGAATGGAAATCCCAAGAGATATGGATCCAAAGGTACTTGGACCTATGGAAGATGAAAAAAAGCTCTGCAAGTGCTCAGTCCTATAGAATTGGCTCTAGGGGTGCTTAGTCTCATAGAGGAGAGAATTGAACAAAATCCACTGCAGGTCCTCGGATCTATGGAAGGTGAAAAAAAAGGCTCTATAGGTTCTCAATAATACAGAGGAGGTGCCACAATTTCTCGGTCCTGAGGGAGGCCAGATGTGAAAGGCTCCATAGAGTTTGATTGGTCCTGCAAGGAAATCTTGATGCAAAGAAGCTCTACATGTTCTTGGTCTTGCAATGCAAGACTGATTAGATAAGCTTGTGGCTACTGCAAGCTACGTTGTAGGAAAATCATAAAAAATATAGGTCTAGTCAGGCTACCCCCAAGCTAGACACAAAGACATTAAATAGGTCTAGTCGGGTTGCCCCCAAGCTAGATGCCATCAAATATCATATATTGCAAGACACTCAAGAATTATTTTGAGAAGAATGATTTCAAAGGAGGTTCCTTTGGTAGGGAACCCCTTAATACACCAAGGGGCTCATTCAATGGAACACTCCAATTTAAAGGTAGAGAGGAGAGAGGGGGTCATTAAGAAGGATGCACATCTCTAGAACAAGTTTTCACTTCCCCCAGCATACAGGGGAGGAGAACTATGCAAGATATTGTAGAAGGGAGATGTAAGAACCTCGCAAGAAAGATGCTTAGAATGGAAACGATAGAGTTAGACCTCGATATCACCTATCATGTAAAGAAGAGACATGTGCATCAATAAATAGGAGCTTGATGGCACCAAAATCAAGAAGTTATATATTTTCCTTCAAGGCCTTACATCCACTAGTGGAATGGCCAAGAACTTAATGGTATACACAGAAAGAATGTTTCTCTTTATCATGTTTATGAAATCCCTTATGTGTAAGAGGAGGAAGAGTAACCAAGTGGGATTTTAGAAGCGTCAACAAGATCTTCTCTTGCCCAGGTAAAGAATGACGAGCAAGAAATAAACCTTTCTCTTGTCGAGAAAATCTTGACTTCTCACAAGAAGAAGACAAGAAGATAAAAAATAATGGAAGATGAAACACTTCAAGAGAATGATGGTTGAGTAGAAATCTATGTTGAAATGCAACCATGGTTTCTATTTGGATTGTTCATTCGAGGAACCAAGCCCCAAATTACATTTACGAGGGACACATTCTATAGGGACCTGAATGCCTTGTTCGTTACACACACAACCTTTATGCCTATAGCCATATTTAGAGACAAATTTAAAACTAGGGTCATAATGCATTTTCAAATCTTGAGGAGGAGGATCTTCATAGAGAGCATTATTCCAACAATGGAGATTATAATCCTCTATGGGATCACCATCAGCCTTCTTGATAAGACTATCAACATTGGCCTATTTAATAGAGGTGCAATCATCTTCCTCAAAAGGGGGAGGATCAACATTAAGAACATTACAATTTGTGTTCACACTATCCTACAATACAAAAGAATAACCATATTTGACAGCAGATTTGGATGATGTTATCAGAAGGTTTAAGTGCAGGTTGACTTTATACTCCCCAGTGAAGGATTTTGTAAAGTCTACAGAACCCCAATCATCACCAAGACATGCATTCTCTTGAGAAGAGGTAGGAGGAGGAGACTTAAGATTTATTTCTTCAAAAGGATCTTTTTTAGCAACATCTACCTCAAGCTATATTTTGTAATAGATACTACTGGAGTAGACATCAATACATTGGAAGATAATGAAGGGATAAGAGTAGGCACAATCGAAGTCTGGTCAACCCATTGTTCACTTAGTGTATAATCATATTGATTGTAGAGAACATTTAAAGATTGGATGCATTACTACTAGGTTTATTTAAAAAAATAAATCTAATTAGTGAAATTTAGTACCTATGGACCACCCTAACAATACTTATAATATTTTAGATATAAGTAGAGGACTCAATGTGATGCATTTTTCCAAGTAAATAATTTATGATATGGAAATTCAAAAAATCCTATAGATGAAAAGCATAGAATGTGATGCATGTTTTGGATTCAAAAAATATTATACCATTTCAAAGCTATAGATGTTAGCCTATCAATCGGACTTTAGTCATAATTCAAATAGAAAATAAATAATATTTATTTATTAAAGTCAAAGTAAAGCATAATTTATATTGGTGTAAATCTGATAATCTCCTTTAAAAACCCTTTTCGTTTCATCAATTTTGGGTAAAAAAAAGTTGTCAGCCACATACCCTACACATACCCATCATATTGCCACTTTTTGGCCCATCATGATCCTGCACATACCCATACATTGAGCGTTGAACCAACATCAATGAGAGTATGTCTAATGCTGATTTTATTAAGGTTGACTATAATCATTAGAGGGTATACTTTCTTCTATACTTCCAGGGGCGAGAGTTCTTGTGGATAGAACATAATATTTAGTGAGTCCACTTGAATATGAGCTATCAACACATTAAAATCTATCGGCCTAGTGGAAGAAGGCAAGAGAATCTTTTGAAAGGCTTCTTGAAGCATACCTTGATAAATTATAGTGGACTGAAGCAAGTCCCATAGTGAGATCTTAGTCAGGGTAACACAGAGTTTCTCGACAAGATCGTAATCACCAAGTGCTTTAGTCATGGGTTTAGGTGCTGAAGGAAGACTTGGTTGAGAAGGTGGTAAAGAAGTAGGTTGATTAACATTTAATTTATTCTTTCTAGTATTATAAGTATAGGATACCACTCTATAAGAGGGAGACCTAGAAAGATCAGGAGAATCACTATTAAATGGAACACCATTAATAAAACCAATCCTTTTAGGAGAAGAACTAGTTGGGTTTAGATAAATGACATGTCTCTTAGGCCTTTTAGGGGCGATAGAGACATAGATGATATTTACGAATTCCTTATAACCTATAGAGGAATCATTTGAAGAAATATGCTCAACATCCATCCTTGGAGGATCTGATGAGAAATGAATTTCATCATTCACTAATGTATCATCTCTAGAAGCTCAAGTGCATTGGAATGAAAAAAATCATCATTAACTTTAATACATCATCTCTAGAAGAGACTGCATTGGAATGAAGAGAAGGTAGAGTAACATTAAGAAAGGTATCAATGATGTCATCTTCTTGCAATAAAATATCCTCTAAATCAAGAGTATTTTTATGAGAAGGATCATAGATATAGAGTGACATAGGCAAAGCCAAGTCACCATCACATGCATGAAATGGAACATCATTAAAACTTTGAATAAATTAGATATTGAACTGATAAAAGAGGATATTAAATTCATTTTGAAACTAATAAGTTAAATATAATAAATAATGCATAAACAAGTTAGTCAAATGCCAACACATCACTTTGATAGTATGAAAGGCGTGTTCACATTGGGTTCACCAAAATGTAGAGAAGGGGGATTTTCTACTCACGAGTCTCTTTGTTCTCAAGAGAGTACCAGGGAACGAACTAACCTAAACTAGCTCAATGAACAAAGCGGGAGTTCTAGAATCAAGAGTAGGCCAAAAAGGTTTTCTGGACAAACTAGCAAGTTTTCAGCCAAGGAATAAAGCATGGTATATGGACTATAGCACAACGTGTTGGTGTCTCGTATAGACTAGAAAATGAGAATATCACAAAAAATAGCAAAGTGACTACTAGCAGTCTAATTACTAAGAACTTCCAAAGTACAAGAAAATAACATAAAGTAATACAACTGAAATAAGGTAAAGTAAATGATAAGACTTAAGGAGGATAAAGAAAGTTCCCACAATAATTCAATTAATGAAGCCTCCAACAAGGAAATATCATCAATACCTACAGACATAAGACTGAGGAAAAATGATGGGGCTATTTAGGGGCTTGCCTCAGTCAAACCCCCATTTTTGTGTTCCCACCTCCATGGACAACCAGATAGATAGAGAGAAATAATAAGCATAAGTGAAATGAATGCAAGAGTGATAAAAGAAAACCCTACTCATGGAGGAGAGCCCATATCAAAAAATAGAGATACAATAGATAGGGGATGTGAGGAATGCCAAGATTTTGAAAGATACAAGGCACAAGATAGATATCACCTGCAAGGCTTGAGGAAGCCAAGGAGAGAGATGGAGCTATGAGACCCAAGAGAGTTGTAAAGATTGTTGTAAGAATGTGAGAGCTTGAGGCTGCTACAGAAAGTTGTAGAGAGCTATGGAAGTTTGAGAGAGTGAGAAGAGAATGTCCAAGAGAGGAGAAGGGTATGTGCAGGATCATCGTGGAAAAAATAAGCCCTTAAGTGGCAAAATATTCAAAAAAATCAAAGTTATGGAACTTGATGTAAAAAATTGAATAAGTTATCTATATTATTTCAGAAATATGTAAGAATAGAATATGTAGCAAATTGAATGTAGTTTCTAATCTACTAGGTTTATTTAAAAAACAAATCTATTTGGTGAAAATTTGAAATTTCAATGCAGTAGTACTTAAATTTTAGGGTAAAAATAAGAAGTAGATGTTTGTCTGACCACCCTAACCACAATTAAATGATAATATTTTTTTATAATATTTTAGAAATAAGTAGAGGACTCATGCCTAGATGTGATGCATATTTTTTTGTAATTTTGTTCCAAGTAAATAATTAATTATGATTTTTTATTACAACTTTTAAAAAAATAAAAACTCGTATGTCTGATCACCTTAACTTGGCCAAAACTTCATGAAATTAAATTTTTCTTTTTTTAATCCTATATTATGTGAAGCATAGAATGTGATGCATGTTTTTGATTCAAAAAATGTGATACTGTTTGAAAGCTATAGATGTTTTTCAATCAGCCTATCAATCAGGACTTTAGTTGTAATTCAAATAGAAAATAAATAATAATTATTTATTAAATTCAAAGTAAAGCATACTTTATATTGGTGGAAAGATGAGAATCTCCTTTAAAAACCCTTTTCATTTCAAAAATTTTGTGTAAAAAAAATTTGTTAGCCACATACCCTACAAATACCCATCATATCACCACTTTTTGGCCCATCATGATCTTGCACATACCCAGAAGAGAGTTCAAGATAAAAACCAAGAAGACCAAATGGATTGAAAGGATAGCATTTAAAGAGAGAAGAGGAGGGAAAAGAAGCTTCTTGAGCCATTACAAGATATCTTGAGCCATTACCACCAACAAAAGTAGCTGACAATTGGCAAGGCACTTGGAAATGGTCATTTGAAGGTCGAAATGTCATGGGATGCTAACACAGTGTACAAGTGTCCAAACACATCAACCTTAAAAAAAAAGAACGAGAAAATAACAAGGTTCAATGCAAAGGTGACGTGTGAGAGTACCTATTGAAAAGGGGTTCTCAGCATCTTGAGAGGGGAAAAGGCTGAAGCAGGGGCTAAAATGAGCCTACACAAGTTCTAAGGGAGTGGAAACTAAAGTGATACAAGAATGTGAAATTGCAAGGGGTAAAATTTTATGACATTATAGTAGATAAATCCAAAGGTTCTAATGTGTTGGATGCAATAGCAAGTACATCAACCCTATGATTGAATTTCCTTAGAATGTGTTGAATATTGAAAGAATAAAAAAATTCAATAAAATCTCAAACCTTATGTCTATAACTGGACAACCTTTTGTAGTGACAATTGGATTTCTTCCTGACTTTTTTCACTACAAGTTATAAATCTCATTGCACTATTAACATTTAACTTTTCTTACTAAGGAAATAATAATCCATGAACCAAAGCTTCACATTTTGCAAAAAAGTTATGCAATAAAATTTTAATCTATAAGCGATAAGGAAAGATTTACCTTGAGGACATATAACTTTAATTATGATTGCAACTCCTTTCTTTGACTTCCATCCATCAAATTTCAAAGTTCACATTTGATTCTTAGGTTCATTTGATGCTTTGATGTTCATGTCAGCTTGGGAGACAACCATTTCATAAGGTTTTTGTATTGTAGAAAAAAGGAAACTTGCTTGATTTGGGAATAATTGATGAAAAATTGAATTTAATAGGGCCTTGATTTAGTGTTGAGAGGTGTTTTTCACATCCACATTAGGTCTTGCTCGACCCTTGCAAATTGAATAAAATGCATTCATTAATGTCTTGTAAAGGTGTTGTAACTTAGTGTTGTAAGATAATTTCACACTTTTCTATACTTAATGGACCTATTTCCCCTTAATTCAACATTGTAAAATATATGTCATTGTATTATCAAATCAATCTAGAAGGATTGTAAAATATACTTATTTCTAATCTAGTATTGTAGTGTGTCCTACACATTCACATTGGATAAGTTCTACCTTCCTAGGCTGTGTGGACCTCATTTTAGTGTTTTAAAGTGTATTTAATCATACTTTCATATTAAATTTTGTGTCCTTGGCCTCATCCACTCTTTACATAATCATCAATAGGCCACTATGACCCCATATTATGCATCCTAAGGCTTAATTTCATGAAATAATTGATATAGTCATTATATATAAACCTTATTTTCTTACTTCTCAACATTTTAGCTAGCAAAAATGGCCCCAATGGGACCCATTCACTATTATGGGTGAATTAGTCCCATCCAGGTGGGACCCATTCACCCATGATGGTGAATGAGTCCCTTTTGAGCCATTTTCATGGTTTGAACAAGAAAAAATAGGTTTTAAGTTTATTTTTTCTCCATGTCAGCCTTTAGGAGCCAATTAATGAGAAAATAAGATGAATTTCTTATAAATAAAAGCTTCTAAACCCTAATTTACATCTCATTCATTCATTATTCTTCTCAAGCAAGCTAGGGTTTTATCATTCTAAGTCATCAAGATAGCAATTTTCAGACATTCAAGAGTAGATTCTTCATCCATTACTGCAATAATCCAAGATATATCATCACAACAAGGTATTAATCCCTTCATTTCATGTTCATGCTTCATATTATTTCTTCATTTTGTTTAATTATCTAAAAGGGGTTTGACCAAGGCAAACCCCCATGCCCTAACATCCAACATTCCTTCTTGTCTTGTGTGTTTACAAATTTAGGCATCTTGAAGACATGGATATCATTGAGGATTAAGTTGGAAAGTTGATGCAAGCATCTCTTCATTGATCAAGCCAAAATATCAACAAAAGTCATTTAGGCCTGAATTTTATAGTTTCAGAACTGACACCTGAAGAAACAAAAAGTGCAAACCAAAGAATTTTGTTTCCACTTTTGAATGTTCAAAAATTCAGAAGTGGACTCATTTGCCATTAGTGGCGAATGAGTCCTAATGTCAGGCTTGATTTTGGTTTTCTACAGTTTTGGATACCCTTTTGTTTGAAATGAGCTCCAAAATATTTTCCTAGATCTAGGACTAATTTGACAAGAATGGCGAATGAGTCCTAGTAGGCTAAAATTTTAGCATCAACAACATTTCAAAAGTTATTTCCAATATCGAACCATTTCGAGATTGCACACATTTAGTTTCAATGGTACGTTACAGTTTAGGGGTATATGCAGGGATCATCATGGAAAAAATATAGACCCTCAAGTGGCAAAAATTTCCCTAAGAAAAATCGAGTTAAGGCAACTTGGTAAAAATTTGAATAATTTATTTATATTATTTAAAAAATATGTAAGAATAGAATCTGTGGCAAATTGAATGTAGTTTCTAAACTACTAGGTTTTAAAAGAAATCTATTTGGTGAAAATTTGAAATTTCAATGCGACAGTACTTAAATTTCAGGAAAAAAATAAGAAGTAGGTGTCTGTCTAACCACCCTAACCACAATAAAATGATAATATTTTTTTATAATATTTTAGATATAAGTAGAGGACTCATGTCACGATGTGATGCACATTTTTTGTAATTTTTTTCAAAGTAAATAGTGGTTATGATTTTTATTACAACTTTTAAAAATATAAAGCTTCATTATGTCTAACCACCTTAACTTAATTCAGAGCTTCATGAAATTCATTTTTTCTTTTTTTTAATCCTATAGTATGCAAAGCATAGAATGTGACGCATGTTTCAGATTCAAAAAATGTGATATCGTTTGAATGCTATAGATGTTTTTCAATCAGCCTATCAATGGGGACTTTAGTCGTAATTCAAATAGAAAATGAATAATAATTATTTATTAAATTCAAAGTAAAGCATAATTTATATTAGTGGAAATATGAGAATCTCCTTTAAAACCCTTTTTCATTCCATCAATTTTGGGTTAAAAAATGTCATTCAACCACATACCCTACAAATACCCATCATATTGCCACTTTTTGGCCCATCATGATCTTGCACATACCCTTTACTTTCATTTCTAGGTCATGTTTGCATATATCACAATGTGCTTTCCAAAAAGTTACCTTTCTTAGGTTTTGCATTAGTAACTCATTTAATTTTTCTATTTTTTGCACTTAGATCATTAGAATAGCATACTTCATATGTATTTCATCTACTCTTGTATTACTTTTAAGCGTGACTATTTCCCATTTTGGCCCTTCTTTCTTCTTTTAGGTGAAAAACCCTAGAAGTGATAGAAAGTATTAGGGTGCCAAAATCCTTTGTTAAGTTTTCTTAATTTTTCAATTTTCTCTTGAATTGTCATTTCTAGCTTCTTCTTTTCCTTTTTAAGAGGAATTTGAGTAATCTTATTTAATTTTTCTAGTTGCACCTTTTCTCAATTATATCTTCAATAGGTATGTGTTCTTTTTTTCATTAAATTAATAACTCCAGTCTAGTTATTATTCTTTTTAATAATTGGTTGAATAATATAGTCAAATTCTCTTGATTTCTTATGTCCACTTTTCAACTCTTCAACTTGCACATGTTTTTCTTTTATATTCTCTTTATCTCTCAAGGAGATAAGGTTCTTCTCTTTCTTAACAAAAACAATATATAATGCACAAGTATATTTAAAATATGCAAAATTGTGAATTTTGCACCATCCTCTTAGAAGTATATATTCTAAAAATATAATTACTTCACCTTTATGTTGTTTTTATTTCTCACGGATAAAATTATAGAAGCTTTCCACTTGAATTTTTCACCATCATCTAAATATGTTTATCTATGATCTAATTTGATGAGTATATTAGAACTAGGAGTGATTTGGACATCATCTTTTTCATTTATTGACACATAAATATTTCTTCATTTGGATAGCTAAGAGTTTCCTTTGTATACTCTAGGTTATACTTCAAAATAAAGAACCTCATTGTTCTAGTTCTATTATGTGATCAAGTACTTTATTTGTGGATCTTTATCAATCCTAATCTAGTTATGAATCCCTTTCCATAGTAGTCACATGTGTGAGAAGTTTGTTTCCATCTATCCATTCATATTCTTTGACCAATCCCTACTCAAGACCACTCCATAGGCTTTTGGAACGTCTACCACTTGAATATCAATGTAATTTCGTACCCTTAGGTTTGTTGCTAATTTGATATGTGTAAATTAATTATTGAATAACATTTAAATCATTTTTATCCAATTTTATGAATTTATTGGATGACTTGGCTAGGGACAATTCTAATGTTTGGCATATAGATGGCAGTATAACATTTTATAGCATGACTAAATCTACCAAATAGTTGTGCAAGTTCTTTCCAAATATTCTCAGTGTTGAAAGAAAGGGAGGGGATTCAATTTTCTCATTATATAATGTCACTTAAGCATTGGCTATTTGTGTAGGGGTTTTATCTTTTGGATTAAAACTATTATTTTTATTAGAAGAATATTTAGCTAAGGGGATTAATTTTAGAGAAGGTTCTTCTAAATATTTTAGGAAATATTTCTTGATAATAAGCATTTTCAACAACTCAACTAAAATAGAATAAATAGTAATTTTCTTTATTTCCCCAACAATATAATTCACTAAATTATTTGAATATGAATAATTGAGATTTACTCAAGGTTGTGTTATTGATTGGAAGTTAGGAGAATTTTGAGAAACTATCTTAGTTGGCTCTAGATTATTATTAGAATTAAATTCTGGAGGTGTGTTGAAATTATTTTGTGGATAATTACTACTTAGATTATAGTTGTTTCTCTTTTGACACTCTTGGTAAGGGTAAACTTCATATATTTCCTAATTAAGTTAATTTTCATCCTTGTAATGGAATTCATAGATATCTAACATCAACCTTGACTCATATCCTAAATGTACTAGCTCATTGCCTTGTGAGGCACTAGACTCAACATTCTCTACATTTAACACTTCACTCTAAAATATTCTAAGATATTTTGAACTAAGGACAACAAATTCAACATGTGCACTAGTACTATGGATTCTACACCAATTATTCAAAGCAACTTCTATCAAATTGAACCTACCTGGAGGTATATTCTCAAGTTGATTGTAATTATGTAATGGACATGCAATAATTCCATTGTTAGGCCTTGTATTCCATATCCAATCAAGTTTAAGAACATTATGGATCATATTCTCTTGGTTTTAGTTGTTTAAAGAGTAGAAACTTTGGTTTCTTAATTGAGTGACTTCGATAGTAAGAATCTTTAATTGTGTAGATTTATCTATAATGTCTTATTTCTCCTCTTGAGCCTTGGCAATCACCATTGGTGTGAAATGGACGTTTTACTTAACTAGTCCACTATCATGTCTTATTCACATGCTAAGTTTACTTAGGTCCTAGGAATCTTTCTAAGAGTCTTAGTTGTCATTTAGATCTTATCTTCCCTTATTGAATTCAATTCTCGAGTCCTAGGTATTTTAATATTAGTTGAATTAGTTGTCTCATGACATAGGATTAAGACACTTGTCATGATCATGTCTAATCCTATGTATCGCCTTAGTTGTATAACCAATCGGTTCTTACTTGTAAATCATTTCATTTTATTACAATCCATTGTATTTCACATTGATCACATTTGATCTAATATTAGTTTTTATCAATTATTGCAAATTTATGCTCTTTCTTTTCTCTCTTGTAGAAGGTTATTTTGGGTTTTGCAAGTGATCCCGGGAGTTTGAGTCCTTGAGTGACACTAACATGATATTATAGATTCATATTTGCAAATCTTTTCATATCTAAGGTTGATTCAATCTTGAGCTTTTATTTGGTGCACATTGGAGAAAAAAGGACCTCACCATTGAGTCTAAAAGGACCAAACACCCTTATTTTTATATAAAATAGTTGATATTTTGGTGAAAAATTCAGTTGTTCAGAAGGTTTGACAAATATGGCAGAAAAATTATCTATACAATCCTTACAATATTTGGATAATATAATCCATATAGATCCATATAGGTCATAGGTAGGTTGCTAGAATCTATAGAAGGTGTTACTTGACATTTTAATTTTTTTTAAAAAAAAAATTGCATCAATTTTCCTAAGAATTTTATTGTGAGTGTTTATGTTGACGGTCATATAATACCCACAAGGCTTAATGGGTCTACGAGGGAATGGGGGGCTAGGGGGAGTTGGTGGGGGGGGGGGTTGTGTGCATGAACTACCACCCCAGTAGTGCTCTACCTAGGCATTGTCATCACCCCCAACAATGATATTTTTTGTGTGGTTGTGATCACATTGGAACCCAAGGGTCTAGCACCTAGGGTCCCATTTTTCCCCCAAAGCCCTAATAGGGAACTTTTTTTTAATACCATAACTTTTCATCGAGGTATCAACATTTTGTAAGTAGGATATTAACAAAAGGGTGATTTTGAGCACTTCATAGTGGTGCAATCCATTTTATTAGATTTTTTGTAGCTGATTTTTATTGCTATTTGAAGTCAAATTTTCCTTTTTAGACTATTGAGCTCATAGTGCTTTTCTAATTATCCAATTTTTATGATTTTGATAGCATTGGAAATTTATTAAGGAGCTCCATAGTTCTATCCATACACTTTTTCCAAATTTAGCCCCAGGTATTTTTTATACAGATTTGTGTGTATTCTCATTTTGGTTGATCACTTGGACATATTGACACTTGGAGAAGATTTTCCCTTTTGGGAAGGCTTCACTTTTAGTATATATCATATTAGGAAATTTTAATTTCAATTTGAGGATTACATTCTTAGATATTGTTGTATTTTCCCATATTTGGTCCATCTTGGAATTGTAAACTATAGGAAGCAATTTTGGCATTAAAATCATACTAAATATAAAGCACCAAATCATAATCTTGGGGGATTCTTCATTAACTAATTTGGGGCAGTCTCTTGGTGCATTCTTTAGATTTGTTTGCTAGTGCTCTTGTTTTCTATGGATCATTCTAAGGTTCTTTTGCTAACGTAATTCAATTATTCAACTTGGAATCAACATGAATAGAATGCCCTAATGAATAAAGGCCACTCTCTATATGTTGAGAATAAGGTACTTGAACCTAAAGATGACGGTAAAAACATAAAATGGATTATTAAACATATGATAGCTTTTTGATTTCTTCGTAGCTTAATTTCTCAAGATCTATTATTTGAAATTGAATCAGGGAAAGATTCACATGAATCTTGGAATAAATTAAAAATATTATATGACACTATAAGTGAAATAAGAGGCTATCAAATTGATAATGAATTGATGATCCTTGGTCCTCAAAACTTTGATAACATCCAAGACTACATCACTAATGTTAATGATCAAAACTTGAGTAATGTGAAGAATGCAGAATTGAAAAAAAAGACATTCAATTGGTTTATATAATGCATTGAATGTTTCGATTATGCTGATTTTTTTTCTAGCTTTCATACTCATAGGTTAATTATGGATTTTTCATATACTATACTTTCATTTGTAGATTTTCTAAGATGTTAATATATCATAAAAAATAATTCTTTCTATGAGTCTCAAAATGTCACCACAATATTAGGTATTGTTGGTTTGTCAAGTGAAAGAGTTAGAACAATTTAATAAGAAACATAATAAATCAAAGAATTTAATCCATATTTCAATCAATCATAAAGTAAATCATCTTCAAAAGGGATATCATCTAAGAAGAATAATCCTACTTGTTCATATTGAAAGAAGATTGGAAATGACAAAAATTTGTTGTAAGAAGGATATTAATAAATTGAAACATCTTATTAAAAAATATCACATTAATCTACCTTCTAAAATGTTTGATTGAACTTATTCTTCTTCAAAACAATTTAATAAGGGTAAAGGCTATCCTAGTTTTGTTACTACTTTAGGTAAAAATAAATGAAAATATATTTTTTCTTCTACAAGTCTTAGATTAGGGAGATGAATTCTAGATTCAAGAGCATCTCAGCATATAACCTCTTCATAATCAAAATTCTCTTCTTTTGAACCTTGTGCTATTTCTCATATTTTTATTGGAAACAATACATACATGTATATAATTGGGAAGGAATATACATGGATATTGGGGAGGAAACTTTGAATGATTTTTTGTGTGTACCACATTTTTTAATCAATATTCTTTCCATCTATCAAATTACCCATGGTGGAGTAGGAAAGATGGTGGAATTCACTCTTGATTTAGTTGTCATTAGATACATGAAGAGTAGAGAGACTATTTCTATTAGGATGGTTGACCATAAATCTCATTTATACACCTTTAAATATTTTCCCTTTGATGATGGCTTTGATTCTTCACCTATTGATCACACTTTTTGTGTGGACACTGATTTTTAGAAAAGAATAGGCTAATTAAAATTAGATGTTCTCACATGTGATCCCATTATGAATCCTTTAATTCCATCTCCACCATCTTCTATTGTATTTGATGATTCTTTAGTTCTCACAATTTTTCTCTCTTGTGATTCAGTGCAGTAGGGTATACATTATCTTCTAGATATTGCTACATGAGATGCCTACTTGATAGATGTTACAGGTTTGTTTGTTGAGTCCCACATTTCAAATTTGGGATATGCCATTGATTGAATATGTCTCATCTTTTATGGACATTATCCTTGTTTAGTTATTGTGAGGGAACACTCTAACCCTTCATTTCATTCTCTACATGATCATTCTTCATAGTTTGACATGATTTTGGACAATTTTGTGAAAATATTGGAGACTTGGCTTCTTTATTTTTAGATGATATATCTTTATCTTTGGATTGTATAATAAAATCATCTCTACTAGATTTTGGATTGTCATATTCATCAGTGTGGCCTAGAATGCTAGTTTGGAGCGCGACAACATTGAACATTGATATGGAGACACTTGAACATAATTCAGAGATATCACACATTGTTATTCTTTTTGCATCTTCCTTTCAAGAATGATAATACATCCTACATACCATCTTGGATTTTTTTATTCCTTAGGAGAGGGATGTTGTTTGAAAATATCCTATCATCTTCAACATTTAATTTTGAGTATGTATCATCACTGTAGTAGAATCTACCTTGAAGGGGTATCTACATGGTCTATCTTCTTCTCTCTTACGAGGGGTCCTTTTCCTTGCATGGGGGATTTTCCTTCTCATTGTTTAGTGAGAATTTTATTTTTATCTCTCTTTTTGGGAGGAGCTTTGTCTCGTTGGGTTTTCTCCCTTTCCTTTTTTATGATAGATTGCATTTATGCATGGGTACAATAATATGGCCTAGTAGTCAGAACACATATTTTCATCATTTTTTTTCATTCCTCCCTAATTTACACTTAAGGGGTTGTTGGTGTGAATTAGGAATTTTACCTAACTAGTCCACTAGTAGGTCATATTCACATGTCAAGCCTACTTAGGTCATAGGAATCTTTCAAGAAGAATTAGTTTTCATTTAAATCTTATTTTATCTTATTTATTTAATTCTTGAGTCTTAGACCTATATCACTCATTTTCAACCCAAGCATTCATGATATCATAATATCACATTTGAGGTCAAGCATTGTAGAAAATTGGAGTCTACAAGAGCATTCAAGAGTTGATTATCAAGAATTTTTGAGCATTATTCAAGCATCAAACATCATGTCAAAGTCTCCATGCATTATGTTTATTTTTTAGCTAACATTTGTGATGTAGGGTTTTGTATTTCAAGCAAGCATTCAAGTCAAGATCCATATCATTCAAGAAAGATTCAAGATCTACATCCATTGGACCATTTCATACATGTTTGTAGCACATTATTGCTAGGGTTTAGTGAGTTACAACATTACATTTTTTTCATTAATCATTCCCCTTTCCTATTTCATTTCATTTCAAGGTTTGATTTCTTAAAATAGGTTTTGACCAAGGAAAACCCCTTTCTACTAACAAAACAATATTTTCCCCTCTATTTAGTGTTTGATTTGCAGATCTAGGTTGAAGAATTTCTAAGGAGAAAGACTGGAAAGAAATTGTTGAAGTTGCAAAGTCATTCAAGTTGTCATCTTACTTACAAGACCATTGGAGAAAATTTATAGAGCAAAAAATTCATATCCAAATCCAAAAACCAGGTGGAGAAGACAAAAAAAACATTGAAGAGAAGATTCATACTTTATATTTCTAGAAAACCCTAACTAGACTAATATACCACCCATGGCATATGATTCCTGATTCAGTGAAGTTTACAGTTTTCATGAGTTTCAGACATATCTTTGCTAGAATTTTGTTCTTTCCTAGAAACCCTAATCTGGGACTAAATCAACCAATCTAGCATATGAGTCCTCACGAACATTAAAATTAGTGTTTTTAGCATTTCATATCTTCATTCAAGCCTCTACAGGTTTTCAGGTGCACACTTATGATTTTACAATTTTTTGTTCTGAATTACATGCATTTCTAGGCCATTAAAGTGAAGTCTTGCATTATACTAGGTCTAAGCATTAGGTCTTGCATTTCATTAGTCTTTCCAAGCTCTATCTTGGTGGTGAACCCATCTTTTAGTCATAAATCAAACCCTAGGACACCCTGGGTGTTGTCATAATAGTGGTTTACAATTCCTGAGAGGAATGAATTTTCGCTGAAATCACATATTTTTAGAAAATATAATGATTTAAGCCTTTAAAAGTTCCATTTTAAGGATTCCAATTGAAGAGGGTTTGATCAAATCACCTTAGATCAAACCCCCTTGGATAGAACCTCGCTAGTTTTAAACCATACCTATGTCATCTCCTTTACACCTATCAAAATGCTGATAAAAAATCACTTTTGATTTAGATTTTGGGGGATCAAATGAATTCATTTAAATTTGATTTCAAATGATTATGGTATTCCTACAACAAGCTATCCAATGAATATAATTTTAATATGTTTTGGTTTTGTTATAATTTGTTTTTTAAGTTTTATTAAACATAGGTTTTTCATCGAAAATGAATTTTTTGTTCTTCACATGTGAAAAAATAGAAGATTATCAAAAAAAAAAATTAAAAATATGAGTGCATCAGATATTGAAGTCCTTGATCCAACAAAAAAAATTAAATTAAATTTTGACATATACATAAAAAGTTACGTGTTATACAGTCGGACTGTGTCTGAATTGTAATTTGTTTGACTTTGAAACTTGATTAAGGAAAAACTATTTGATAAAAAACTATCTAACCAAGTGGAAGCACTAGATATCAGAGTTACTAATCTAAATTTGAAAGAATTGGAATTTTATCCTTCAGGGAAAAAATGTTATCCATTATACGGTGTGTGTCACTTTTTAAAAATGTTGTTTTCTAAAAAAAATCTATTTTCATGGGAGATGGATAAAGAAGTGCAATTTGATTCCAAAAATTTTGAAAAAAATATTTTTAGAATCTACAGAAAAAATTTGATGAGACTCTAGTTTGCACCATCTTCAAATTCCTCACAGTTTAGACGCTATAGGTGCCCGAATGTGAAGATTTAGTTAAAAATAATAATTTCAATGTCCAGTTTGGCCAAAAATTGTAAACCACTATTATGGGATCACTCCCCTATTGCAAGATCTCTTTCTCTGATTTTAGCATTAGATTAAGATCTCCAAGGTTTCCTTGAATGATGTTAGGGGAAAAGTGATGTTCTATGTCCTAAACCAAAAAGAAGCATCCATTTTTCAACTAATCATTTTGGTGAACCGACATTTAGAACATCATAATTCTAGTTTGGAGTGCATTATTATCCTAGATCTAGCTTGCATTAACATTACATTAGGGTTTGCATTATTTAATTGGAATCTATGGTTTCTAAATCTTGCATTAGTGAAAGTGCATATAGGTTGCATTTTTGCATCTTGCATCATTGAATATCATCTGAAATCTTCATTTACATTTAGTCTACAAATCATCCAAACTAAAAAGCATAAAAATCACTTAAAATTTTCAAGCATAAAAATCACTTAAAATTTTCTAAAATTTGTGAAAAAAATGCTCACTGGGACTCGCCCCTCTAGGAAATTTAGTTCAAGTTGATATTTTAAACTTCATTTTTTAGAGTATAAAACTTTATTTCTATGCTTCTATTTGCTATCTGTAGCTTTCACTTTCAGTTTACAAAGTTTTTGTTATATCCATTTCATTGCATTAAGTTTTATTTCATTTGAATTGCATTTCCATCCATCTTGCATTTAGTGTCCCTTGCATGAGCTTTTCTACTTGGTATCCTATTGCTAATACTATAGTGAGAAATTTTTTGAGACTCATGTCATCCCATGATAACACAATCATTGTGGATCTTGGGTTACCTAACTTGTTTACTACTAGTGTTGATACTAGTTCACTAAGTATGGACCGTACCCTTAACACCTCTTTTCCTTCAAGTAGTGTGACAAATGTTGGAAAAATGGTTGCTAGTATTCCACAAGAAAACATAATCCAAATTCATGAAGACTTAGCAAACCTAAAAAATCAAATAAGTCTCGAAAGCATTTCAACCATCGCTATCCCTACCATAGATAACATTCATTGCATGTTTGAAAGTGAAGAAAGGGTTGACCTTGTGAGTGACATAGTTCAGATCTTTTGAGAGCATCTTACTTAACCACTAGTAATAATCAACCCATGAACACTATCCAAAACCAGGAAGGAACTCAAATTCCTCCTCTCACAACAATTACCTCCATTCCTACCTACACCAACCCTCAAGTTACAAAAACAATGCAACCTACTAGTAATGTGATTCCTTCCTTGGGTATTTCGACTAGCATGATCCCTAGTACCTTTCTGGCATCACAAGTCATATCTCCTACCACTTTACCACCTATAATAATCCCATTCACTTGTCTCAAAAACACGTACACCCCCACCATACTCACCTCCATCTCAAAATGCAAACAATTATGTCATTATAAACTAGCTATTGCAAACCATAATTTCATCCCTCCAAAAGCAAGTTTCCACCATAAACCAAAATAAAAAAGGCCAACCTACATACTATGTCAAAAGCAATCCCTTATCCCTGGAGATATTGAGAAAGTTGATACCAAAAGGTCTAGAGATTCATAGATTTGAGAAATATGGGGGGAAAGGAGATCCTTATAACCATGTTTCTTCCTATACTACATTTTCTAGTGACTTTTCCCTTGAGGATAAGCTCTTGGAATGGTTCTCTTTGTTACTGAATAAATCAATTTTTTCATTCAATGAACTTGTTGATTCCTTTATAAATCATTTCTAGGTGCACATGACTCCAAAGATGACTTTAGCCAATTTGATGAGATGTAAGAAAAAGGAAGATGAAAGATTACCAACTTTATTTTACATTACCAATTGCTTTATTCCAAAATTGACATAAGGGTTCTTGACCCTCACCTTCAAAATATTTTTCAGAGAAAACTTACAAATATATAAGATAAGTTTAGCATGATAAAGTTTCCCTCTTTTTTGCACTTGTTTACTACCCTTCATGATTATCAAAACTCAGTTAGTAGTTGTGACACAAAATCAACCTCTAGCCATTCTAAGAAGTCTATATCCGCAAACCAAAAAAACTACCAACCCTTTAGAAAACATAATAAAGGCTTCCTTCAACTTAATCCCCCTCAATAAAAAACTCAACATGTTGATACCCAAGTGGCTGCTATAAGGAAGACAACTCTCTCATTTGGGGATCTAGCTAGGCAATTCACTCCCTTACCCGATACCCTTCGTAATACAATTTCACAACTTCTAGAACAACAAATGATCACCTTGCTATTGTGTGGTCTCACAACATGCCCCAAGATTGTAAGACTTGGGGACCCAAGTGAAAACTAATGCTTACGACAAGTGTTGGCTAGTTGAAGAGATCACCAAAAGTTAAAGGAATTTTTTTGAAGTACTTCATGATTCGAGTGTACTGGGTATCGAGTACCAGTCTGAACTGGAAGGCTAGAAGTGTAAAGTGTTATTTCAAGGTTTTTGGTGAAGCATTCGGGTCCAAGAATAAGGGTCTAGGAAAATGTGGAGGTTCCAGAGAAATGCGAGGTCTGGGAAAACTTTCTTGGTAAAAGCTAAAGTATTGGGTATCGGGTACTAGGTAACAATGTTAAGTTAAAAGTTAAAAGTTTATGTTTTCCCAAGGGTCCAAAGGTCTGGTAACTTGACTTAAGGGATAATTATGTGAGAACATGATTTTAAAAGTGTGATTTTTATGGTGTGCTTGAAATAATGATTTATTAATAATGGTTTTATTTTCATGATATTTTTTATGAAGGTTTTAAAAGGGATTTAATGTGTGGAATTATGCTTGCAAGAGGAATAGGTTATGATGCAACATTTGAGTATGGATGGTTAGGAAAATTTGGATCATGAATAGAATCATATCCAGAATGGGAGATGTGTTTTGGGAGTCTCTATTTTCATAATACCGAGAACCCTATTATTACACATGCAGTGAAAGAAAGTGCCAACCTCCAATGTGACTCGTTCCTGAGAGTATTGAACCCAAGGTAGAACTAGAGTGCATGAGAAAAATGTTAAAGTAATAATTTTGAATATATGGGAAGTTTCTACATCCTATTTAGATTCAAGTTGTTATCCTGGTGATAACAAATATTAAAAACCTGAAAGATATCAATGTGCTAGTGAATATTGACATCCATTGACTTCATCAACAATTCTCTTTCCAGTTATCATATTCCATGTGCCTTGTTTTGATTAGTCCCTCGGATTTCCTCTCATGTATTTTTCTTATCTCCCCTATTTCTTGTTCTTATAAAAGGTCTAGAGGTGTTTCATTTTAAGTTAAGTTCAAAATTTGTGGATGTCGAAAGAGCCAAAACTTCTTAAGTTTTGTTTTTTTTCATGTTTTCTGAATCATTCCAAATTAAAAACTTGTATGCACATAGAAGCTAATCAATATCAAACCCTATTTGAAAGCTACCTCCTCATATGAAATCTTTTATAGCTGGTTGTTTGTTCAGTTGGACAAAACTGTATGTTGCATTGTTTAAGGGTGCATACAAAACCTACCCAGTGTCCAAATTAACCCCCCTTTCTATAAAATATTGCATCATTCTATGTCTAGCTGTGAAGCAATCTAGTGAAGTATAGATTGGTTTTCTTTGATTTTTTTAATTATTGGGGCATGCATGGATAATACCTAGGAGAAATTTTAATTTTTGTTGAGTATTTTTGATGCTTTAAATTTTAGAAAAATATTCAAAAAAGAGATAAATGAATAGAATTTTTATTGCAAATTTGTTGATTTCATGAAATTGTTCGATGATTGGATAGAGAATATCTTTTATCGATCCTTATGATTCCTTTGAGAACTAGAAATTGTCGTTTTCCCCTCGTGATTAATAGAATTTTCACAACAAACCCTGATGCAAACCTAGTATGGTCAAGACCTAATATAAATGAGCCTTGGGATTAAACTGATTCAACCTTAAGATTTAGGTTGTCCTAGTTCAGTCTTTCAAGTGAAGATAGGTTCCCATGTTCTTTCTATGAGGATATATCTAGACTATTGGCATGTGACTAACATTGTGATCAACACTTGCCTCCCATTAAAAATCCCAATCCTGGTAAGCATTTACCTCTAAATTTTAGATCCAATTCGTATTTTCAATTATCACCGATAAAATAGACACAATACAAAACATTACAAGTGTGTAAAATATCTTGTGCAAGGCCTCATTGATTTTAGTCGAATTTCAGTTGGTGATGTTAATGATAAAGGAAATAAATTTGTGGCCCCTCCTAACTAAAATTTGCAAATCTTTACCAACCCTATTCCAAACCATAACATTTAATTTGTCAAAGCTAGTGAAACTAAAAAGTATGATGTGATGAATGTTGATATGGATGACGAGAACATGGACATTGTTGAAAAAATCCCTATGGCTACTAATGACAAAGGCTTGATTGCATTGATCGAAAATCAACCACGTAAGGATCGAACTAGAAATCCTCTTGAAATTTATTTCTCCTCACAAGATATACTTAAACATGCACCTGATGGTCCTCTATACATAGCTGACCAAATCTATGACAAGCCTACTAATGAGATATTAATAGATCTTATTTTTGGAGAGAATGTGATAAATAAGGAATTATTACTTGTGCACAAACTTTATCAAGAAATATATAACAAAATGAAAGCATGGATCAAGACACACAATGGTTTTTCTTTCCCTACGATAGGATTTCACATTCTCCATCATCTTGCAATTAGACCAATTTGATGTGAAGCTAGGCTATCCATGGCTTCGCTCCATGAATGTCATATCTTCATTTGTGTCTAAATGCTTGAAGTTTCCCTTTGACAATAAAATATTTAATGTGCATCATAGCGGCTTTAATCCTTTGTCTTCCTAAGGGAACTTTTCACTAGATTAATTTTGGCCTAAGCCTATGGAACCTATTAAACCTTGTGAGGATTTATTTTTCAAATTTTACCAAAAGTTCAAGGCAAAGAAAATAGCAAAATTATCACTTCAAAAAATTCCTTAGCCTTCAAATGAGTCCACCATCCTTGATGAAACCATGAATGAGAAGGTAAAGACATTACAAAAAACCAAGACCAACCCAAGATAGATCCTTTTCCTATATCCTATAAAAGACCAAGAGACAATGAAACCAATCCTTCTGTATCTCCTAGGATAAAAATAAAGTGGCTGAAAAACCTCCTAAGGTTCCTTTTGTTCCACCCCTTAGGGAAGAAAAGAAACTAACAATTGACAAACCTAGTCCTACATAACTCCAACTTGACAATTGTACTAAAAGAAGTAGAAATGCTAGAGAGCGTAGGCATAGATTTCATGCTCTTACTCAAAGGCTAGATGAAGAAAACAACAAAGAAAATCAACATCCAAACTTGATTGAAGCAATACACGATCACCTGCAAGAAGAACAAAATACCTCCTTGGAAATTATCAAGTCGACCCCCCATTGTGATTAACTTGGAGGATGATGATGAGATTGCTAAGATTGATGAAGAAGTACATGATGAGTTGAATACATTATTTTCCTCTTCTATGAGCTTAATTGATAATTATCCTAAGAAGAGTATTGAACTCAATGATGATCCTAGTTTGACACT
The DNA here is from genome assembly GCA_007258455.2 of Sequoia sempervirens. Classification (NCBI taxonomy): domain Eukaryota; kingdom Viridiplantae; phylum Streptophyta; class Pinopsida; order Cupressales; family Cupressaceae; genus Sequoia; species Sequoia sempervirens. The sequence goes on from VDFB02000002.1 coordinate 5,625,348, forward strand.
TGTTGTGATCCCTTTGGCTAGTTTCCTGCATTCTTCTTACGACTCAAACAAGATTGGGTTGTAGATGAATTTTTAATAGGTTGATTCTCATGTGCCTTAGTAGTTTCACTTTTATTTTATTTTCCATTTTCCTTGTGTGATTGCATGTGCAAAAAGTGATTTCCCCATACTGTTCAATTCGATGTATCTTTCTCTTTGTGACATTCCTCTATTTGTACCCACATTCTTCTCTATGTCATAATATTTTATCTTTTCCTTTGATTTCCTTTTCATTTGTCTTGTGTTTTTCTTTTGGGGATGACACAAGGCATTGAGACATTTAGGTCTCTTCCATGTTAACCCAAAAACCTTTCCTTTTCATTTGTATTGTGTTTTCCTTCTAGGGATGATGCAATGCGTCAAGACAACCATGCATCTTCCATATTGACCTAATTTTTTTTATTTGTTTTCACTCTCTTTGTTTCATTCTTCCCGTTCCATGAGTATTTGGGGAATGATGACAATTTTGAGCGTTATAAAGACATTGTAGCAAGAATATACTGACCCTGAATCCATGGATCCCTCATGTGTTTGGAGTTTCATTTTGGGGGAAACCACCCTTTTCTTTTTTCATGATGTAGCTTCATTTAGAAACATATGACTTGGCATAGGGCTTTCCACATAAGCTCTCATGTTCTCTTTATTGTTAGCTTTTATCATATGCCACTTTAAAGAAATTTCTCACAACATGGTGTTTAACAATTTCTTTAAAGTGGGGGCATACATTGGTATTATTACTTCATGCAATGTGTCTTTCACTTTGTGGTTGAAATTGGGTGTGATGTCCTTCAAGAGCATGATCTCTCTTAGAATATTATATTCTTCTTAGTGGTTTGATGCAACACACTACATCCCTTAAGTTGTGAATCCTCTATTCTTTGATTGGTCATCTCTTGGATACATTAGGAATGATGTTCCGTAAGTTAAGACCTTACATGAACTAAGAAAATCTCCTTTGAACATACCTTTACATTATTATTTTTTATATGGACACCTTGCATAACACACTTTGCTTTCCTATGGAACCATCTTGTTTTTCCATGACTTTCAAGCATACAAAGCTTTGCTTGCCTCATGGAGCTTGAAGTTCATTATTGCATGCACCTTATCAAAGATATCAGGAGGTATAGCTCTAGTTTGGTTGTATGAGAGCTGAACGTAGGCATCACATCCCATTGCCACTTGCTTGTGAGCACATACTGGTCATGTGTTTCACCTTTTTTCGGATACTCACCCAATGGATAGCTTGAAGTTTTGCTGCCTCAGAGTGAGCGTGCATTTTTTAGACAAACGATCTAGATCTGATCCACATCATTTTGGACAAATGGTTGAAGCTTGATCCATCCCTCTATTTTTTTTCTTTATGTTTATGTTCCCTTCTTTATGACTTTGTCAATGCATGCTTATGCCTTGATTTTTATCTTCATATCATGTTTCATGTGTGTTCCTTTGCATGCCTATGTTGGTTTTCCATAGGATCTTGGTCTTGGGGGCTTGCTCAACCCTCTTGATCATTGTCATCCTATCTTACTAGCAATAGTGTACTCAAACCCCTATTTTTATGTTTGCTGGTCTACTTTAGTGTGAGTTTGCAACAAGTTCCTCTCACTAAAGTGGGGGCTAGATGTAATAATGAAAATTATATTCCCTTTTTAATTAATTAATAATTAAGATTAAACTAGACTTAATGTGGCCTTGATCTAGTGTTGTAGTATTATTTACACATTCATATTGGATTTAGGGTCCTTCTAAGCTAAATAGACCTAATTTATCCTTAATTTAGTGTTGGAAATTGTATTCATTTACACCTTCACATTAAATTTTTGGCCCTTGTGAACTAAATGAACTTAATTGTGCCTTATTTAGGGTGTTGTAAAGTGTTGTATCACACTTTCACACTAATCTAGGGTTTTATTAATTAATGGGGCTTCTTTGTGCTTTAATTGGCATTACTTTGCATGCACAATCCTTAATTAATACATCTTTTCAAGGATAATCCTAGCATAAACCAACATCCAATCATAATTTAGGTGTTTTTAAAGTGTGTGACCTAGATTTAGTGATCTGGGACTCATACACCACCTTGGGCATATGAGTCCCACCTAAGTCTTGGGGCCTCGATTTCAATTTTGCATCATTCTAATCATTTTTGAAAAATGGGTCCCATAGTTAAGCCTAATGGGACTCATATGCCATCTTGGGTGTATGAGTCTTGTGTGACCCAAAACAAAATTTAATTCAAATTCTTGGCGGGATTTTATTCTCCTAGATCTAATGTTGGCTTGTAATGTTATAATTTTGAGGAATTAGGCATAAAAAAGTATAAATAAAAGGTTATTTAACTCATTTTCACTCCAAGCATTCATGATATCATCCTAACACATTTGAGATCAGGCATTGGATTCTACAAGAGCATTCAAGAGTTGATTATCAAGCAGTTTGGAGAATTATTCAAGCATCAAGCATCATGTCAAAGTCTCCATGCATCATGTTTGTTTCTAAGTTAACATTTGTAATGTAGGGTTTTATATTTCAAGCAAGCATTGAAGTCAAGATCCATATCATTCAATAAAGATTCAAGATCTACATCCACTAGAGCCATTTCATACATGTTTGTAGCAATTTATTGCTATATTTTGGTGAGTTGCAACATTACATTTTGTTCATTCATAATTCTCCTTTCCTATTTCATTTCATTTCAAGGTTTTATTACCAAAATGAGGTTTAACTAAGGTAAATCCCTTTCTACTAACAATTTTTTTTCCCTCTCTTTAGTGTGTGATTTATAGATCCGGTTTGAAGAATTTCTCAGGAGCAAGATTGGAAATAAGTTGTTGAAGTTACAAAGTCATTTAGGTTGTCATCTTACTTACAAGACCATCAGAGAACATTTACAGAGCATAAACTTCATATTCAGATCCAGAAACTAGGTGGAGAAGACAAAGTAGACATTAAAGAGTAGATTCAGACTTTGAATTTCTAGAAAACCCTAACTAGACTGATGCACCACCCTTGGCATATGAGTCCCATTTCAGTGATGTTTGTAGTTTTTTCAGGAGTTCTAGGCATATCTCTGCTAGATTTATGTTCCTACCCAAAAACCCTAATCTTGGACTCAATCACCCAACTTGGTGTATGAGTCCTAGTCAACATTAAAATCAATTTTCTCAACATTTTAGATCTTCATTCAAGCTTCTATGTATTTCCAGGTGCACACTTCTGATTTTACAAATTTTCAGTTTTGAATTACAAGTGTTTCTAGGTCATTTAGTGAAGTCTTGCATTATACTAGGCCTAATCATTAGGTCTTGCATTTTGTTAGTCTTTCCAAGCTCTATCTTGGTGGTGAACCCATCTTGTAGTCATAAATCAGAACCTATGATACCTTATTTCAAGATCTCTTTCTCTCATCTTAGCATTAGATTGAGGCCTCTAGGGTTTCCTTGAATGATATTAGGGGAAAAGTGTTGTTCTATGTCCTAAACCATAAAGAAGCATCCATTTTTCCACTAATCAAAAGTTAATAAAGTTGGCCATGATTGAAACTTGAAACTTAATATTTCTTTATGGGCTTATTACAGTAGTATCCCCACAAATATAAGAGCCACTCCATATTCCCTAGTATTTAGAACCAAAGTTATTTTTCCTATTGAGGTTAACCTCCCCTCCTTAATAGTGCCTTTAAAACATGTCACCGATGAGGATGATTATTGATTATCTAGAATGCATAAGCTTGATCTATTAGACAAGAGGCATCTCAATGCATTAATCATTTACATCCTTACCAAAATTTCCTTTGTCCAGATTATAACTTGAGAAGATAAAAAAATGAAAGTTTGAAATTGGAGATTTGGTCCTAAAAGAGAATAAAAAGAATCAACAATACATTTACAAGAAAGGAATGTTTGAACCTAATTAGTTAGTGAAGGTGAATACTTTATTGATAATTAGGGAAAAATTAATACATATATAAAGAGGATAAATGTAGTTGAACAACATCTAACTACATAACCATCTGATAACCACCAATATAATAGGAATTTTTAACATCCCCCTCACTTATTACATTGTTCTTGTAAATTTATCCTAAAAATTTCAAATTTCACCTTGCTAAGGGACCCCGGCCCCGCTTAAAGCTACATAACCAAAATTCCCAAATAGAAAATAGATATACATTCTTGAGAAGATCTTCCTTTGAAGAAACAAATCATAAATTACGTGGAACTCCTTCAAGCTATCTTGTGACCCTCGAAAGGGTGTAACTTTGAGATAAATTCTAGAGTTCTTCAACTACCATTTTCTTGAACTCCTGAATCATTGATTTCTGAATTATTCAACAACAATCCATAATGAGCTATGACAGAGATCTATCAAGCTATCTAATGACCCTCAAAAGAGTATAATTCTCAATCACAATATTATAAACTCACTAGAAAACAATCCATATTGAGTTCAAAACCAAATCTCTTACCTGTCTCCAAATATCAAAATTCACAATATATATATTCTTGAAATCCATTAGTGTCAACAAGGAAGGCAAGAAGAACTAGCTCAACCAGTAAGCTTTGAAATGAGAAGTGTGTAGGATGATGGAGCTAGGCAAGAATCTCCTAGTTTGTGTCCTTTGGTGTGAGATGTTTTTAGTAGTTTTGGTGGTCCTATTGGGTAGGGTGTGTGTAACAATGGCAATAACAAGCCTTGTGGGTCACCACATGTCCCTTCCCATGTTTCTTAAAAGGTACCTTCACTATTGTTGATCATTAAAGCTTGCACCTCTCCAACCAACCTTATGGGAAATTCAGCAAGTGGGGGACCAATTTGCACCTCAATGAATGACCTTTGAGATTTTTAAATAAAGTCGACTCTTCTTTTCGTTTGGGGAAAGGGGTAGAGAGAAATGCAAATAAAAACATAAAGACAGTGTTGTGCCAAAACTTTAACAACATTTCAAACCTTAACAATTTCTTACAACTAATAAGATAGACATAGAGTGTGAGAGACCCTTCATTGTTGGGAAGAGAACAAGAAACAAAGACTATAGAAAGCATAATATAGTCTTTCAAATCTTCGTATGGGAAGCATCCATTAAGGTCCAATTAGAGACAAGAAAACCCTAAAGACTAATAGGAATACTTAGATATTTATAGAATCCTTCCTCTTTTACAACATAATATGAAAAATTACATACCTTTTATAGAAAATGAAAGAGTATAATGGACATAATCCAATTTCTAAAAGATAGCATAGAACATAGAAGCTAACAAAATGTAAAATAATTTACAGGAATATCAACATAAAGCTTTAACACAATGTTCTCAACATGAACAAAATACGAGAAAGAAAATTGAAAAATGGCATGAAAATGCACAATCTCACAGATTTCTTCCTAATAGATCAAATTCTCATGATATTTTAATTGAAAACAAAGGTTAGATTCCAATTTGATGATAGTCTGAATTAAATATAGCATGCTAAAGAGAATAAACAATATTCTATAAAAACCCTCCTACTTGTAAGGAAATAAGGCTCCCGAAAACAATATCTATATTCCTCGAGAGATTTTCAAGGAAAACTTAAGAACTTTTTTTTTCATTGCTATCAACCCTTATTTATAGCCAAAAGAAGAGGACACTTCCACACACAATCCAAAAGAAGAAATTGCCAAATACTTGAATATGATAGCTCACAATCTGATCCTAGATCTTGATTAGATTGCAACAATCTTTGCTAATTAAGTTTCAACTACTTCATTAATGGTTTCAAATATTTAGTGAAGATATATTGTTAGAAGACAATTAGATTTTAACATAGCCTGGAAAAATCTGATTGATTAGTTATGGAGATTGATGACACTGACTCTAAGGTTCTACCCCGAAAGTAAGACATCCACCATGCTCCCCAACAAACTCTGCCCAGAAAGATCATTACGTAGAAGGTATAGATTGCCCAATGAAAATATACAACATGCCAAGTGAGTGGATGCTTTTAGATTTTGTGACAACCGTTTTGAATAAAATCCCTGCCATGAAGACATGTGTCCTAGTTCAAGCCAAAAAGGGAAATGATATATATAAAGTCGCGTAGCCACCACGTGGCATATTGCACATCTTTATGCGAGATTTGTCTTCATCCTTTAGGCATATATCGATCCAAAAGTGGAAAGGAAACAAGGGCTGGAAACAAAAATGTTGAAAGGAAAAATATGTTCCACAGTTCTAGTGACTCACAGGGGGGCTTCACTTGCGGAGGCATGAACCTAGATCTATAGTAATTCCTAGAGTTTGAGGAAAGCGGTGTGTTGGGTCTCCCAATCTACATCAGTGGTTCAGATGAGGGTGCATAAAATATTGTATGCTTGATCTAGATCAAGGACTTCTTTAAAAGAAAATCCTCCAAACCTTGATGAGATAACTTCGATGTAGTAGTATAGTCAAGAAAGGGAAATAATTTCCTTCTCAATCTCTGTGATAGTGGGTGATGGGCTTAAACCTTGTAGAGTTGTGAAGGCCTATATTTTGAGCCTGATTTCTCCCATGATTTTCTCAATTGTTAACACTCCTCCATCCGATGAGAAGAGGGTGGGTAATCCTATCTAGAGAAAAACGTTAAACCCTTCCATGATCTTGTTGATCTTCTTATTCAATGTTGCTTGAATTTTTTTTCTATTTCATGTGACCTTGTTGCAGATGATGAATTCATTGTATTTCCTCATAGCTTCTCTTCAGTCAAGAATTTCAGTGTCCCTTAGGGCTTCCTCGGTTTCTTTACATAATTTTGCAACCGAGATCTTTAATTCTTCAGCCCGGGGGGTGAATGTGTGAAGAATTTGGTTGACTGCAAGGATAACTTTATAATTTAGTTCCTGAGCATCCTTTAGAAAATACAAGGTTGCTTTCAGAGCTGCAACTACAACTTTGATTCTCTCCCAATGAGTAGATATTAGTCTTTTTAGTATCAAAAGGATTTTTGATCCTTGTGTTGCAATCAGTTCCTACTAAAATTGGGACTCTCTTTCTTTCATAGTTTCCTCCAATTGATTCTTCTCCTTGAAGGTGTTTGTATGCTTAGAGTGTAGCTTCCTAATCTCTTCGTTGTGAGTCTAAAAAATTGACTCAATATCTTGATTTTCTTGTTTCACCCTTTCTGTTTCTACCTAGGCCTTCTGAAGGTTGTTGAAGGCTTGGGATCAAATGGTATCTAATTCCTTCTGCATGTCCTCCATTTGTTTATCCATCTCGTGAAGCTCCTTTTCTAGCCCATTAAATACAACATTTGTTCTGGATATATCTCTATCCAACCTTTTCTACTTTGTTGACACTCTACATTTGTTTCACATTCACACACGATCTCACTTTTTGATTTCTTTATCTTGACATAAAGTTGATAGTTCTCACTATGGGCCTCTTCAAGTAACTAAGTTGCTTCACCTTGTTGACCCTGTAATTGCCTTAGGTAGGCCTTTCTACATCTTTGTCTTTGATTTTTTCCTATAGCCTATCCACTATGGCTTTTACATTTTCTAGCTCTACCTCACATTTATTCAACATTTTGTCCATTTGTTCATAGTTGATGTAGACTACCTTCTTAGTTGCTTTGGCTAGAACCACTTTATCACACGGGAGAGTCTCATTCAAATTGAGGTCTACTATTTTTATGTCATAATCTTGCAAAATGAATTTCTCCCTCTATCTTGGACATCAACGGCCTCATGGAATTGATCACTAAATCATTTTTCTCTTAATCAAAAGAGGCTTCAATATTGTGAGTTGTTGGTTTTGGCATGGCATGTACTTGAAAGTTTTTCTTTCTTTCCTTTCAGGCCTACTTTTTTGCATCCATATGAATTTGAAGACTTTGTGGGGTATCAATACTCTGTACAACAAGTGAAATACTTGGAGGGAGGTTAAAAAGGGTGACAAAAGGAGAGGCTTCAACCGTGTGAGGTTTTGGATAGGCAAAGGGAAGCATTATCATGGAAAAAGGAAGGATTTGATAGGTTGATTGGGAAGGATGGATACCCATCAAAATGAAAGGGTAAGTGGGTGGAAAAAGAGGAATTTTCCTAGAACTATATGGGGATGATGAAATTGTCAGCATAAATGCATCAGTGTTTTCAATGGGTTCCCTTGATAGGGAGATTAAGGAACCAATTGCAGATGATGCTCGCTTGGCACATAGGGTATCTTCACGAGGCTCATCATCAAATATGGATGAGGGTGTGTTCAGAATGTGGACATCAAAACCCAGGAATGGAGGATTCTTTTTAGCAAATGAGGGGGGAAGGAACAACTAAAGATATATTAGAAGAAAGAAGGGTGGGCACAAGACTTACTTGGGTTGTTGGAGCTAAATATCCTGGTGGGGTGGACTTTGCCTCTTCTTCTCCTCTACTTGATATGCCTGATCCACCTAAGCCTTGAACTCATCCCTTCTTCATAGGTACCAAACTGGTGGAGTTAGATTCCTTGGTCGCTAATCCCGCTAAAGTTTAGGCTCCTATAGCTATAGCGGATCTCTTCGAGGATTTTTGGATCCTTTTTCCCTTTGATAGGGTGCCAATAGAAGATGAGATCTATGAACCCTTCTATTTCGACCCCTTCCATTTTCCTTTTCTTGTGTCAAGATCCTTAGACTAGGAGGTGTAGATTGGTAATTCCTTTGGTCCAATCTCCCAATCGGATTCAAAGTTACTCTCATCGGTTTCGACCTCAACATCATAGATTTGGTCAAACTCTTCACTGTGTGGATTGATGTCTCCATACATGGTGATGTAGTTCTTGATTTCTTTCTAGAACCTCTATAAATCTACCCTCTTTCTTTTCGACCATCCCAGATTCTTTAACTGTGTGTTGAGCAACTAGCCTATCTAGACGCTTTCTTGGAACTCAGCCACCCAAACATAGAAATTGATCCATTATGGCTAGTCAAATGGAATAAAAGCTAGGAAAATATATACCTTTTCTTTCTCCTTGGTCGGGTTATTTCTTGACTTGAAACTGTACTCCCACCTTTCATGTTTTACAATTAGGAGATATCCCATAAGATTGTATCTCCATGCATCCCAAATGAGGACTAGGCCTAGGGGAGCCAATTTTCTATTCAATACCTCATGCTCTTCCCTTTTCACAAGTATTACCTAAATATTTTCAATGGTAAGGGGAATTGGGTAAAGCACATTTTTATGTCTCCCATTCCCATAAGCTTTGTCAGCAATAGTTTCCTGACAACATGCCTCCAAAGAAAAGGTCCTATCTATTACAAACTTAGGGAGCTTAATAGGCTCCTCAATAAAACCATGCAATTTGATGAAGTAAAATTTGGCTCCTAGAAAATAATCTTGATGGCTTTTCATCCATTCTAAGGCTTTAAGGGAAAACTAACCCAAAGAGCTCATAGTCAAATCTAAGAGTATTGGTTGTAGGAAACAGTTCACAAATGAGTAATATTCCCATGTCTTGGAAAACACATGGGTCCAGACCAAAAATGGCTCATATAACCCATTCACATAAAACTTAAAGAGTGAAAAATACCCTCCAAAAAATCCAGGGTTCTGATGTAAAATCAGATGTGCCAGAAAAGAAGAATACCTGAATTGAAAAGAAATGTCATAATTCCTTAATTGATACATCTTTTTGGCCACTACATTAGAAAAATCAAAATATTTCTGTCATGCCCTGCCGTACGAACCCCAAAGGAACTAATAACAACGGAACAATTTTTTTTTAAAAGAAAATAATAACATACTTAAGTATTATAACATAACAATGTATTAAGAGGCACAACTAGTTCCAATGGGGTACACGAAGTGACATGACTACACTAACCCAAAACAACGATAATATGATAACAATAATATTTAACTACTGCATCATAACTAGAATTATTAAACTATTGCATCATAAAATAATACTGAGTTCAAATAACATAATCACCATAGAATCATCACATCAACATATAAAACATTAATGAACAACTATTTGAATAAACAATAATCCAATCAACACACAGAATATGATAAATCATACTAATAATGTCATATCAAACGGTCATGTCCACTAAAGGGATAACAACATCGTCAAACTACAACCAAATCAAACCATAATAGTATCATCATAGTATCAGCGTATCACACAGAAATTAATAAGTCTAAACAGTATGAGGGGTATTACATCCTCCCCCCCTAGGACATGGCTTACTCCTAGAAGCCATTAAATAGATAAGAGTAAGCACACAACAACCACGTAGAGAACATGCCACAAATCTCTATAACTACCCACATATTCATTCATTTCCTATTATCATATTCCATAATTCATACCATATAACACACAAAAGCAACTCCAAACCCACACAGGGTCAATCAGGCAATCACTTGCACAATGAGGTAAAGCACAAGAAGACATACAAGGGTGGACGTAACAACAAAGCTTGTTGTCATCCACCACACACAACACACAAAATTCCCACACAACATAATTGTCCATAATGCATTCTTCCAGTAAAAAGGATATCGATGCATTGTACACTACACCGAGGGTCCTATCCCTTCCACTAGTTTCCTGCGCCATTAGACCTACACCACATAACAACAACTTCTGGGTAGCCAAGTCAAATCAACCCAAAAAGGATAACATAAACTAGCGGACAAAGTACCTAGGTCAATGCCATGGCTCATAATGCCTGGAGTATTACCTACGCAACTAACCACTTAATGGGTCCACATTATCCCAGAGTGCCCAGTGTTTAAACTTTGGCGCTGATACCAAGCTGTCACGCCCCGCCGTACGAACCCCAAAGGAACTAATAACAAAGGAACAATTTTTTTTTTAAAAGAAAATAATAACATACTTAAGTATTATAACATAACAATGTATTAAGAGGCACAACTAGTTCCAATGGGGTACACGAAGTGACATGACTACACTAACCCAAAACAACGATAATATGATAACAATAATATTTAACTACTGCATCATAACTAGAATTATTAAACTATTGCATCATAAAATAATACTGAGTTCAAATAACATAATCACCATAGAATCATCACATCAACATATAAAACATTAATGAACAACTATTTGAATAAACAATAATCCAATCAACACACAGAATATGATAAATCATACTAATAATGTCATATCAAACGGTCATGTCCACTAAAGGGATAACAACATCATCAAACTACAACCAAATCAAACCATAATAGTATCATCATAGTATCAGCGTATCACACAGAAATTAATAAGTCTAAACAGTATGAGGGGTATTACATCCTCCCCCCCTAGGACATGGCTTACTCCTAGAAGCCATTAAATAGATAAGAGTAAGCACACAACAACCACGTAGAGAACATGCCACAAATCTCTATAACTACCCACATATTCATTCATTTCCTATTATCATATTCCATAATTCATACCATATAACACACAAAAGCAACTCCAAACCCACACAGGGTCAATCAGGCAATCACTTGCACAATGAGGTAAAGCACAAGAAGACATACAAGGGTGGACATAACAACAAAGCTTGTTGTCATCCACCACACACAACACACAAAATTCCCACACAACATAATTGTCCATAATGCATTCTTCCAGTAAAAAGGATATCCATGCATTGTACACTACACCGAGGGTCCTATCCCTTCCACTAGTTTCCTGCGCCATTAGACCTACACCACATAACAACAACTTCTGGGTAGCCAAGTCAAATCAACCCAAAAAGGATAACATAAACTAGCGAACAAAGTACCTAGGTCAATGCCATGGCTCATAATGCCTGGAGTATTACCTACGCAACTAACCACTTAATGGGTCCACATTATCCCAGAGTGCCCAGTGTTTAAACTTTGGCTCTGATACCAAGCTGTCACGCCCCGCCGTACGAACCCCAAAGGAACTAATAACAAAGGAACAATTTTTTTTTTAAAAGAAAATAATAACATACTTAAGTATTATAACATAACAATGTATTAAGATTCACAACTAGTTCCAATGGGGTACACGAAGTGACATGACTACACTAACCCAAAACAACGATAATATGATAACAATAATATTTAACTACTGCATCATAACTAGAATTATTAAACTATTGCATCATAAAATAATACTGAGTTCAAATAACATAATCACCATAGAATCATCACATCAAAATATAAAACATTAATGAACAACTATTTGAATAAACAATAATCCAATCAACACACAGAATATGATAAATCATACTAATAATGTCATATCAAACGGTCATGTCCACTAAAGGGATAACAACATCGTCAAACTACAACCAAATCAAACCATAATAGTATCATCATAGTATCATCGTATCACATAGAAATTAATAAGTCTAAATAGTATGAGGGGTATTACAATTTTTGGCTTTTCTCCCTCATGAGCATGAAAGCCAAGCCCATCTAGAATGTGTAAACCTTTTCATCATCTTCAAAGCCGTAGATACAAGCTAACATTGTAAAAATGGCCTTCACATCGAATTTGAAATTTTTGCATACTAGAGGGAAGATGAGTTTCTTTCCTTGTAGCTTCTCATTTGTTTCATCCATATAAAAATTTAATTGTTTGCTTTTGGTCTTCCAAAAATCCTCCATTGTTTTGTGTTTGAATTGTAGACACATAAAAATGACCTTGGCCTTTGAGTTGCATTTTCTGTCATACCTCACTTCTTCCTCACATAATTAAATTATTTAATTATGTCCTAATGTCATACTTCACACTATTAATTAAACAATTTCTAATTATTTAATTAATTCATATCCTATATTCCTCTACAATTATTTAAATAAATAAATAATATTTGTTTATTTAAATGCGTCACTAACTAATATTTACTCCTCTATTAGTAAATAAATTTCTAATTTATTTAATTACTTATTTCTGGATACAAATTAAATAATTACCATTTATTATTTAATTTGTTCATTATCCTTTTCTCTTTCAATTAAATAAAATTATTCATTTAACCCCACTTTTCATCTCACAAGTAAATAATTAAAAGAATTATTTATTGTCTTTTGTCTTTTTCCCATTTATGAATTAAACCATTATTTAATTCCAAAAGTCAACTTTCCTCCATAAATAAAATAATTTCTATTATTATTTGATTTTCCAACCACCTCTTTTTCTATCCCATTTATTCTCCACAATTGATTTAATTATTTTCAATTAATCTCAGCCTTTCATTTCAAATCTTGCCCTAATTTTGACCTAATGCTACTCATCACATTGAATTCTAGCCATTGATCTTAGGGCTTTATCAACTTGTAATCCTAGCCATCCATTTTCAATTTGAAATTCTTTACAAGGGTCTCTCTCTAGTCATTTTCATTCATACACACACAACATGCTTGAGAACTCTAAGAACTTGAGCATACAATACTTCAATATTTTGCTTGTCTTAGGCATAGGCTATGGTTGCACTTCAATTTGAGGGAAATTATACAATTTGTAGCAAGATGGAGAAGGCCAATAGAGGTCAATCAATGGAGGCTTGAAGACCAGGTGATATTGTTTCATGTTTTTATTTTCTTCTGGTTTCCTTTGCGTTCTATTGTTGATTAGGGTTGAGTTTATTGTGCCACTTGAAATTAATCTAAAAATTTCTCCCTATCTAAATTTGGTGAACTCGACTTGAAGGCCATCACACTTCAAGCATACATATTTCAATGTGTTTTTGTTCAATGTGTTTCTTTTTAGTCTAAATTTTTCTTTCTTTTGATATAGCTCCTCACTCATTGTACTTAGTCTTTGTTCCCAACTTGATATAGTCCTTGATATGATTTGGCAGCTACATGTGTCGATTTGATCATTTGGTGCTATATTTGCTTCTTGTTTTTGTTTAAAATCTCTTGAAGCTATTTATACAGATCTATTTTGTGATTATTAAATCCCTTTTGAGCAGAAATAGAAAAATCATCTTCTTTTTTTTAAATAGAAAAATCTTTCTAAAATAAAAGTTTTCCTTCATTATTTCTCAGACAATCAGAGAACATTTTTTAGCATGTAATGGTTACTCCTTTTTCTTTTCTTTCTATTTTTTAGAATTCAAAATTTCTAAGGATGATCTTATTGAAAATTGAGGTTTCCTTTGTTCAAATTTACAAATAACATGGGTATGTGCAGGATCATCATGGAAAAAACAAAACCTTAAGTGGCCAAAAAATCAAAAAAATCAAAGTTAGGCAACTTGACATAAAAATTTGAATAAGTTATCTATATCATTTCAAAAATATGTAAGAATAGAATTTGTAGAAAATTGAATGTAGTTTTTTAAAGTACCAGGTTTGTTTAAAAAAAAAGAAATCTATTTGGTGAAAATTTGAAATTTCAATGCAGTAGTACTTCAATTTCAAGGAAAAAATAAGAAGTAGGTGTCTGTCTGACCACCCTAAACATAATAAAATTATGATAATAATTTTTTTATAAGATTTTAGATATAAGTAGATGACTCATGTCCCGATGTGATGAATAATTTTTTATAAGTTTTTTCCAACTAAATAATTAATTATGAATTTTTTATTACAAATTTTACAAAATATAAGAAACTCGTATGTCTAACCACCTTAACTTGTTCAAAACTTCATGAAATTCAATTTTTATTTTTTTAATCCTATAGTAGGTGAAGCATAGAATGTGACGCATGTTTTAGATTCAAAAAATATGATACTGTTTGAAAGCTATAGATGTTTTTCAATCAGGACTTTAGTCATAATTTGAATAGAAAATGAATAATAATAATAATTTATATTGGTGGAAAGCTGAAAATCTCTTTTAAAAACCCTTTTCGTTTCATCAATTTTTGGTAAAAAAGAAGTCATAAGCCACATACCCATCATATTGCCACTTTTTGGCCCATCATGATCTTGGACATCCCACATATTCTTTTTTTTTTCTCAAATCTAAAAAATAATTGATTGATTTATATTTTCATTCCAGTGGTCTAGTGCTTGTGTCACAACCCTTAATTGCATTTCCCAAGGCATCGACAACTTCTTCTAGTGAAAAAGATGCTTAGACAAGACAAGTTGGTACTATTTCCAGCTTTGGATGGCTCTACCGCTCCTTACTAAGAACTTTGGTAGCATCAATTGAGTGCCTCTTTGAAAACTTCTGCATTACAATGCCATCCACTAGGACAAGTTGGCATGTTACTTCTAGCTTTTGAAGGCTTTTGCTACTCTTCACCGTTTGTGGCTTTCTAAATTTTTTTGCAACATCAAGCGAATATTTACTGTCATCAACCTGCAACTCTATCTTATTCTCATCAAATCTGTGTGTATGAAGGATTGTCATGGCTAATAGTTGGCTAGGAGTGCACTATTTGCATAATTTGATTTACTTTAGGTTTTAACTTTATATTTTAAATTTTAATTTAGTTTAGATTTTTTTCATGATTTTAATTTAGTTTAGATTCTAATTTAGTTATGTTTAGATTTGTATTTTTGTTATTTAAATTTCATTTAGATTTTAAATTTAGATTTTTAATCTAGATTTTAATTTAGATTTGATTTAGATCTTTAATTAGATCTTTAATTAAATTTTAGATTATTAATTAGATCCTTAATTAAATTTTAGATTTTTAAGTAGATTTTTAATTATAATTTAGATGTTTAATTAGATCTTTAATTAAAGATATTTAATCATATTTTTTTAGATATTGAATTAAATTTTATTTTAGACTTTTAGATTAATTTTAGATTTTTTAGATTTTTCTATTAATTATATTTTTAGATTATAGTATTTTTTCTTGATATTAGTTTTTATTCTTATTACAATATTTTAAATTAAGATTAAATTTAGTTCAAATTTAGTTTGTTTTCTAATTTAGTTTAGATTTAAGTTTTCTTTAATTTAGTTTCATTTAGATCTTTTAATTTAGTTAGATTTGATTTAATGTTATTTTTTTTCCTTTTTAGTTTAATTTTCATTTTTGTGACTAATCTTTGATCCTTTTTGTAGGTTCGAATGTTCAAGATTTGAAAATTAAAACCTAAACTTTCATTTTTTAAAGATTGGAGGTCAAAAATACTAATCGTGCTTTATAGGGATGCTCCTTTAGTTTGTTTTATCTTAAGTGCCTTTTTCACCTAGAATGATTAGTGGGTCTAAAAAGAACTTGAGTGTTTTATTTGAAATCATAAGTGGGGTTAAAAATTAGTAGTTCTTACGTTGTCTTGTGGTTTGCATTTTGTTTGTAGGTGTGTATGCTATATTCTCTCGCTCGATTTAGTGATCTTGAGAATCAAAAACACCTTTAGACATTTTATACAACCACCTACACATTTGGATTTGGAATTAAAATGAACCCCATGCAAGTGTGAGACAAAGGTGTTAGGTGATCCCACAATACTAGTTTACAATTTTTGGGCAAACTAGACATTGAATTATTATTTTTTAACTAAATCTTCACTTTTAGGCACCTATAACGACTAAACTATGAGGAATATAAAGATGATACAAACTAGTGATTTGTGATACTTTGTCAGAAGATTCTAAATTATTTTTTTCAACCCTTTTGGAATCACATTGCTTTTCTTTTCCATCTCTTTCAAAAACTAGTTTTTAACAATAAACACCATTTTAAAGAGTGGCATCACTGGCTAACACTGTATAATTTTTTTCTATGAAGGATGAAATTCTATTTTTTTCAAATTTAAATTTTTAACTACAATATCTAGTGCATGGAATTGGTTTCATAGCATTTCATTGAATATTTTTTTCTTAATTAAGTTTTAAACTCAAACCTTTTACAATTTAGACATGATTCACTAGCTAAAGCATAACATTTTGTATGTATTGAAATTCAATTTTTTTGTTGTATCAAGGACATCAATATCTAATGCACTAATATTTTTGAATTTTTTTTTTGATAATCTATTATTTTTTCACATGTGTAGAAAAACTTAGAGCTTGACTTTCGGTGAAAAACATATGTTTAATCAAAATAAAAAATAAAATACATAATAAAATCAAAACATATTAAAATTATATTTGATGGAAATCTTGTTCAAATGATTGCCATCATCTAGTTGGGTCTATGAAGTCTCCTCTATTTTCATCTTCAACCCAAGCTTCGAAGGGAAAAAAATTACAAAAAATTGGTGCAAGAGGGGGAGAAGGGGGAGAAAGGGGGTTCGAAGCAAACCCCCCTTTGAGAAAACCCCCCTTGACCATTTGAACAAATGGGGTTTCACTTGAAGGGTGGTTCAAGTGAACCCCACCTTTTACAAAATTTCCCTTTTTAAAAAAATTTCGGGAAACGTGAAAAATGAACTCAGCATTTAATAGGATTCACTCAAGGGGGGTTTTGAGAGAACCCTTATTGGGTTCGTTGGGACCCTAAGTTCATTCAAACCCCCCAAAACCAAAAAAAATCTTCATGGGGGTATCTTTTGCAATTTTGCTTCCTCAACAGATTTGTAAACCAATTTTGTGGGATCACCCCGTTGTGTATGCTCTCTCCTTGCACTTTTGTGAGATTTGGGAGATCAAAATAATTTTACTTCCTTGCTTTTGTATACCTTTTTAGAGGGCCTGCCACCCCACTTCAAAAGGTGGGAATGGCCCAAGTGGTAACAAGCTAAAGCCAAGCTCTTTCGAACTGCTATATAAGAAAAGTTGCTTTTCACGAAAGTCATCAAGGAACAGGTGTGGATGTCTCATATCAACAAGTGCCACCCTCAGTATCCCAATTATCTACACCAAAATCCTTTCCTAGGAAGGGATTGAGAGGCTTCTTGATTGACCATAATCTTGAGCTAATATTTCCACATGTATGGCCACCTTGAATGGATGCCCTTACTAAAAACCAACTGTTTTAGTGGCCAAAATCATTTTTTTACACTCGTTGATCACAAGAGGTTGGAATTCTAAAGCTGCCCCACATTTTTACTATTCATGTGTAGAGACCAAAATTTCTCTTTGGGGAATGAGATTTTGTGAGCCTGAGAAGTGAGTGTCGTGGAGGCGAGCAAGTGCCACCAAGTCTCTAGCTATCCACCTTGTTGATTGGCTGGAGAAATCCAAGTGGGGATCTAGTGAGTGGTATCTCTTGAGAAGCCTAGGGTTGTACACAGTGCTTTCAAGGTGTTTTCCATTTCACACCAAGATAAAACTCAATGCATTGTGTTTTATGTGTGTGTCTTTCAAACCAACAAGCAAAGAAACCTTACACTTGAAAATTACAACACTTCACAGTTTCAGACCTAGCAACATTTAAAAAAAAAACAATCAAAATTAGGTTAAACTCTTGCCAAAATCATATTCGAACCTTTGAGATCTATTTTCAAACCAACTTCTTGTTGTGATTCCTATATTAAACTAGAAACTTGATCAATTCACCTTGCCTATCATCATTCCATTATTAGGTCACCATTTTAGGTACCTTAGCATCCTCATTACTTCCATATCCCAACATCACATTAGCCTACCTTTTTTCAAACTTTTAGGCTTGAAACATTGTGGATTTTAGGATAAAGGAATTGTCTATACCTTGAAACAAATTATTGCTTCAACAAAAGATTGTCATTTGACCAAGTCACTTTTTAATTTAGTCCTTTTTCATTTTGGTGATAATTTCCTACTCACAAGTCTACTTGAGAAATTCACCTTGTCACTCTTTTCACTTGTCCTAGAAAAGGGACATTTTACAAACCTAGTTGAAACATTGGTTTACCCTTGGATAGTTAGTGATCCTATTCTTACATCTTTCAAAAGTGTTTAAGCCCTCAAGTTCACTATAGGTATCCATCACCTCTTACTCATTTGCATCCTTCATACCACAACATTTTAGACCTAAAAGACTATTTTCATACATTTTAGACTTCATAACATCCAGCATTATCATTATCACTTTTAGTCTTGTTGCATACATTAGACATCTTTAATCACTAAAATACCAAAAATACAAAAAAAATGGTTGCATTACCTTTAGGCATACCTTATTTCAAAAATACCAAAAACATAGTCTTAGTCTCATACCTTCCACCTTCATTTTGAAAATGTCTTATATGGTTGAACCTAGATTGAAAAAGAAACATCGAGAAATGGATCTCTTTCATGATGATGAGGACCTCTACAACTTTGAAAATACCACTAATTATCCTCACAACAATACCAACCTTGAAAGTAAGGACCATGTCAATTTGGGCTCTACATCATGTTATAAGGAACTAAAGACAATAAATCCTTTTGAATAATTCCTTGTTAGAGACAAAGATGGAAATATGTTCATAGAAGAAGTAGAGGCTACCGCAAAAAATCTTGATGTTGCCTCTCTTGTGGACAAAATTTTCATGTTGGAACCTCAGTGATATTTAGCCAAACTATTACATGAAGGAGTTAAACTAACTCAAGGATTTGATGTCAATACCCTATGCACAACAACATCGACCAAGGAGAACACATAAACAAGCCAAGGAAAGTCTACACAAGAACTTACAATTTCCATACCATTGGAATGACAAGCCAAAATACCACAACTACCGACACTTCATCCATTCCAGGAACATAATCTATATCACAACCATGACACAAACCACCTCACAACCATTATTCACAATGCAACCTTTTGGATCATCATTTACTCCCTTTGGGTCATCATCTCAAGCCACAGGGGCATCCACATCTAACATCCTTAGTAGACCTAAGGCCAAAAGGGTTCTCATCCAAGGACCTCAATCAAGCAAAAACATGTCACAAGGTCCTCATGTCAATACAAACACCTTGCAAGGACAAAATATGAATGCCCCGCATAGTCAAAATACAAACACTTCACATGGTTATAATACTTTTCAACAAGGACAAGGATCACAAACAACACAACCTCTTAACATATCATATGGCTACACACATGGATCCTTTTTAGGAAACCAAAATATCCATAGACAACACACCCCACAAATGCAACATAGCTCAACCACTTCTCACATCCCAACTTACACATCACGCATTCATACTCATAGACATAATCAAAACCCACCACATACACACAAATTTCCAAACCAAAACATGTCATCTCAACAAAACATGGGACCACACAACATAAATATGGGACCTCATAACAATGTTTCCAACAATCTCGTAATAGACATATTGACTACCCAGTTGGCTGCCCTACAAAAGCAAGTGGAGGGGATGCAAGTGTCAAACAAGAAGGCGTACTCTGCACATGATTTACATCCTTATCCATATGACATTAGTCTATACATGCCTCCTTTCCCTCTTGGGTATATCATCTCTACCTTCACTAAGTATAAGGGAAAAAGCAAGCCTCTCGAGCACATACGGGAATTCACCACTACTTCTATGGATATCACATACGATCACTCCTACTTTTTGAATGGTTTGCACTGATACCTAAAGGGTTTGTTTGTTATTTTTTTGAGAAAAAAATTGATCTCCAGAAATACCTATGGAATTTTCCATTTCCAATAATCAGTACTCCAAAGGGATTGGCCAACAAATGAGTGGAAGCTGCAAAAATTTTACTCCTACACTTTGGACTCTATAAAACTTGAGAGGGTTATCCCACAAAGTATGCTTAGGAATTCACATAGTTATAATCAAATACATTTTAATAGATGGGTATGTGCATGATCATGATGGGCCAAAAAGTGGCGATATGATGGGTATGTGTAGGGCATGTGGCTGACAAAAAAATTAACCCAAAATTAATGGAACAAAAAGGGTTTTTGAAGGAGATTCTCAACTTTCCACCAATATAAATTATGCTTTACTTTGAATTTAATAAATAATTATTATTCATTTTCTATTTTAAATATGAATAAAGTCCTAATTCATAGGCTGATTGAAAAACATCTATAGCTTTCAAATGGTATCACATTTTTTGAGTCCAAAACATGCGTCACATTTTATGTTTTAGATACTATAGGATTAAAAAAATGAATTTTATGAAGTTTTGACCAAGTTAAGGTGGTCAAACATACAAGTTTTTATATTTTTAAAAATTTGTAATAGAAAATTCATAATTAATTATTTACTTGGAAAAAAATTACAAAAAAATATGCATCACAGTGGGACATGAGTCCTCTACTTATATCTAAAGTCTTATAAAAAAATATTATCATTTTATTGTGGTTAGGGTGGTCAGATAGGCACCTACTAATTTTTTCCCTTAAATTTAAGTACTATTGCATTGAAATTTCAAATTTTCACCAAATATATTTTTTTCTTAAATAAAACTAGTAGTTTAGAAGCTACATTCAATTTTCTGTAGATTTTATTCTTACATATTTTGAAATAGTATAGATAAATTATTCAAATTTTTACGTCAAGTTGCTTAAGTTCTCTGATTTTTCTAAATTTTTCGCCACTTAAGGGCCTATTTTTTCTATGATGATCTTGAACATACCCAGATAATTCACATAAAATTAGTCAACAACATAATACATCGAATTAGTTGGTGGCTTATTTATCAATATCTTATGCTTGGATCATGAGAAGGTGGTACTTCAACACAAAACAACTACAGTGGTATCCATTTGAGAATTTGTAAATTGAAAGTGTTTAGTTGATGAATTAACACAGAAACTAAACCATAAGTATTTGACATGGACCATTTCCTTTATCCCAAGAATGGAGTCAATAATATCCTATGTAACCAGAAAACAATTCAACAATAGCAACATACAGTCACAAGAAATATTGCATTACAACATTCCCCTATTACATTATGACCAATACTACTTACAGATATCCTAGCATCTAATTCTTATGAATTGAAAATCTCATCCAAGCATTTACATCAATTAATTGAATCAATAAGCAATAATGAAATCAAACATCCATTGAGACACAATAGAGACAAATAAAAGGAATGTTGGATTACTCTCATTCATAACTCATAAAATATGTACAAGGAGAGACAATTGCCATGAAATTGGTATTACTCTATATTGTAGTTGCTATACAACTATCAAAATTGCTTACATAACAATGAACTCTAAAACTAAGAAAAAAACTCTAAAACATGCTTAGTATTACCCTTACAATTCACAGTGTTAATTGCAAAACAACGAACCCCTACTTTTTGGCCCTGAATTCCTTCTTATAGAAATGAAGGAGTGAAACAAGCCTCAAGCTAGAAAACACACATTTCAAAACCCTATTGGAACACTATAACAAAGATTCTCCCATTCAATTACAATACATTTCCAAGAGGTGGGAGACATGTCAGAAAATGAAAGTAGTCTTCATTCATTGTTGGAGATCTGTTCCAATTTTAAAAATGGGTACAACCAAATAGTTACCTCAGAATTTGTGCCCATGCACACACAATGAAGGAAGGAAAAAATGAAAGAAAAAAAAAGAAAAAGAAAAAATATATATCCACATCTGTAGCCTTGTCATCAATTTTAACTTAAAGAAGAACTATATTCTCCATACTTTATCAAAATCCTAATCTGTACTAAATCTAGGCTATGTAGTGCATTCCCATGTACCCGTTACTCTTTTATGCTTATAGAATTCAAAATTTAAAACTACTAACTCACAACCTTTTATGGCATACCCCCACTCCTTCTAAGTACCTTCCTTTCCATGCTAGGAATTCATCTTCAGTGGGCCAGTCAAAATTCATGACCTGATCAACCCTATGTCTATAAGGTGCATACTTTCTGACAATCTAGTTAGCTTCCTTATCAAATTCCAGTAGAACGGTCTCAACATGAACTAACATATATCCATATTTACCTTCAATGTTTCCATATCAAATTTCTAACAAATTGACATAGCCTGATCTAAAATAACCTTATTTGTTCATTTTTCCACTCCTATAAAGTCTTAATGCTACCATCATCCCTTAAAGTGGATGGAAGAAGGCCATGATGTGATTCATGGAAGGATTTTACCAACTCTTTTATCTTTTTTTCCAATGGTTCAATATTTACTTTGTATCCTTCAATATTACCTACAAGAACCACAGTAGGTTTAAACTTTTTAGGTGGATTGGGATACTGCTTAACTCTAATTCCTTTCAATATAAAATCTTGTTTCGCAGGGATCCACATTTCCATGAATGGAATAACTCTTTCTCTATCAATGTCAAACATTCTGATAGCATCAACCTTGGATGAATAACCATAGTGAATACTATTTAATTTTCTATTCACTTTTATGCTCAAGTGCTCCAGCACTGTTGTGACAATCTTCATATTACTCTTGAAATTCTATCATCATTATTATCACATTTCTCATTGTATTCATTTAATTTCCTAAGCAATTATTCCCTATTGATATCCACTTCATCCTGTGACCCTTCTGATGTACTAGGTTCCACTATTGAAATGGGCACACTTCCCATATTATATGGCACAATTTCCCATGAAGAACTTACTTCAGCAGTAAACTTTGGGGGCACAGTTTCTTGTGTAGTGGTGGGGGAGTCAATATCATTCCTCTTAGGCTTTCTCTGCTGCAATCTTTGCAACATATCCTCCAATAACGCTACCTTGGTCTACAACTACATATTAACCCACTCAAGGTCTCCATATTTAACTAACAAGTTATTGCACTCTGTCCTGAGCTTATCTCTTTTTGTAGTCATAGACTCTATAGTGGCCCTTGTAAATTGTGCAACATGAACTAACATATTTGTAGCTTCTAAGGCTGATGTTTTTGACACTCTTTTTTATTATTAGGCCTCCCCTGTAGTTAGGTGCAGGCTCAACAATAACGGGCTTTCTTGTGCTTGGGGCTAAAGGCCATATAGCCAAGGCTTCCCACTCCTCACTGAAAGCAGACCCCTACAGTGTAGGTGCAACTTCTTCTTCTATATCATAGAGAGGCCTATCACATTTCTTTATTGTGTCGAAAGCTATTACAGAAGTTAGATCCCATTCTAGTAGGAACAAAATTCCACTAGTTCTCACCAATTCCTGACCCTCTTTTGTAGTCATTTTTTGGAATCTGGCTCTCATTTCATTTAACACCATTTTCTAAATGATGGCATCAGGTAGTTCTGGATAAGGCTTGTTTCTATAGCCAAGCTTTTTACATACTCATTTCTTTTAGTCCTATATGAAAATTCCATAAAAGCTTGAGACTTTATAAATGAGTCATCATCTAAGAATTTTGCACATTCCTCAACCCACATATCATCTCTTCCATTTAGCCTAGTAAGATCAACCTTACTTAATCTTGTTTCCAATTGATTTTTTCCCCTTACTATAGGTACAGTGGTAAAAACACTTCTTGTGCTTCCTACTATAACACCCATATATCATCATCTGAGCCTTCATCATCATAATCCACTAGACTAGTGGCTTCAACCTTTTTCCTCTTCAATGGTGGCTCCATTGGTGGTAATTCACTAGGTGGTGTGGAATCAATGTTCACAATTTCAAGCTCTCCCAATCTTGGTGGAGATGGCAGCACCGATACTTGTGGCATAGGAGAAGGGGGCTTGTACTCCTCTTGCTAAGAGGGAACATAGGCTTCATCAACTTTCTTTGCCTTGCTCTTTCTCCTCACAAAGAATTTTATTCTCGGTTCCTTAGGGGCTTATGATGTAGATTCTTCTTCTATAGTAGGGATTTCTTCTCCACTGTATTCTTCTACAATTGGAGCTTTCCCTTTATCTTTACCTATTACCCCTTTAGTTTCAAGGTGGTATGCTATTAATTCAAAATTCATTGTTACATGCTCCACCTTTCATATTATATCTTCAGCCTCTAGGAGGACCTTGAAATTAGGTTCTTCCTGCTTTATTTTCCTTTGCATTTTATTGAATGCAATCCATCTTGCTAGTCTCTTTTCCTACTCCAAATTGTCTGATACTTTTCTTATTACATCTTCTAGATACTAGAAAATGTGGACAAATTTGTATCTCTTGTTTCTTTCTTTTAGACAAGCCATAAAACCTTCAGGGTCATATCTAATCCTCTCAACTAACCTCTGCATGCAATATGTTTTGAGTATCTCAAGGATGTTATTCCAACCTCCCTTGGTCATTACAAAATCAGAAAAAAAAGTGTATGAAGGAAAGAAAGTTCCTTTTCCTTGATTCAATAAGTGCTCATTTTCTACACTCTCCAATTGCCACATGACCTCAAGGAAACCAATTCTTTATGGCACAAAATTTGGCAGTAAGTGAGGTGCTACCATGGAACCATATACTCTTAAGATAGTGTAACTAGGGTGTGAAATAACATCTCCCCAATTATGATCAACATCTAGCTCATGCCTTCTCTCCTTGGGTCTTAAAAAATCATGTAAAGAAATGGGAATTCTGGGTAAATTCACAACCAAGACTCTCTTCAATTTTGAAGCAAACAAATTCTGGAATGTCACATAATCATATGTCCTATTATCTTTGTCCAAGACTGTAGTCTAGCATTGCACAAGAAGATCCAAATCACCCTTTCTTCTTTCCAAGTCAATATTGTATCCAAAGTAAATTGCAACCTTGTATAAAAAAATGTGCATCAACAATGAGTACCAGCTGAATTTCACTCCTAGTTCACCTTTCTTCAACCTTACCAGTCCTTCATGCATCCTTTTTGAAAGAAACCCTACATAATCATATACTGCACAATATTGGGGGTGTTGAATATGGGCAGCCATACACATCCATGCCATTGGAATTCTAGAGGCAAGATCATAGCCAATTATTTGAAAAATGGAAAAGAAAGTCCTTTTGAAGTAGGAAATAAAATAATTAACAAGGAAAGGTTCTTTATCACATGGCCCTACCACAATTTTTTTTCCTGTAATTTCTGCTAGAAATCTCAGCAATATGTGGACTCAAAATGAAATCTTGGTTTTATCATGCTCTTGCTTAAGAGTATCTTCATTTATCTTATTCATTTCATCACTCCATTTAGTGAGCTTAAAAACAAGACCCAATTCCTCTTTAGTGATTTTGACCATTTCCTTCCCATCATATGTTCTAATAGTCCTCGTAACTAGGTCATAATTAGTAGCTATTTCCTTAAGAAAGTCAACATCTATATAGACATCTAGAACAATCAACTTTCCCAGGTCACAATTCCAAGGGTTTCCTAATGGGATACCCATATTTCTATTCTTCAACTAGCTATAAACAATTCCCATCCAGTATAAAGAAATTTGGCATCTCTGATAGAGCAGGTCCTATCAAACAGACCCTCTGCTACTTGCAGACCTTTGAGAATTAATTGGAATTTAGGATTGTCATTGGTTGAGGGTGGTAACTAATCCATGAGGTCTTTATTAAAAGGTACTTTGGGGGTAAAATCTTCCCCTTTAGATGAAGATACTTTTACTTTAGGAGCCATAGTACAAGAGGTACAAGGTAGGGTTTTTGGTTTAACTGAACAAGGCCTATAACTTTTATGAGGGGTTGACATGAATTATGAAAATGTAGAATTAATAAGTTCTTCTTTATGAACATCAAACCTTAAAAAAACTGAACCAACAAAACCCTAACAGACTCAAGCTTGAGAAACCACAACTTATCAACAATGTTAGAAAGAAGGCAACAATAGACTTACTAGTTTTCTTCGTAGGTTAACAACCCTGGAGCCTTCGTTATAAAATGTTTAGAGACCACAACATGAGCTCCTTGAGTATGTCAAGTATAATTTTTTAATGCTGAATTATTTCTTTGAGATAAATACTAATAATTATGCAACTCCTTACTTTGGTAGCTCAATGTCCTTTCAGTTATTAAGGCTCACTCGTGCAAACCAGAATAGCTCACTTTCCCTCAATTGAGTTTTGAATACATATTGTTGATCTTTTTGGACAATTAATTGATTCACGATCCAAATTTGACCAGCTCATTATCAAAGATCCAACTATACACAACCACAATATTTACCAAATGATAGGAGGCCACATGGAACCACCTATTTGTAGTATGTGGGCTCCACCATCTCTTTGTCGCTATAGCCCTAATCCATGTGTCCTTTTCTCCTCACCCCTATGAGTCATAACTCATGTGCAACTTTCATCTATGAGGGGATGGATAAAGGCTGATATTAGATCTCTTGGCCTTGTCATACACACTCCTTAGTTACCACTAGCTTTATCCTTTATACAACATCTATGACCCAGATTAAAAAATATTCAAGAACATGTGATATATCTACATTAGTAATACACACTTTATTTTTTGTGCCCCATGTTGAGATTTTTAATTAAATATTTACGTACATGCCGATGCTTCCATCTTCTCAGGATCAATCCATGTGGAAAATGCCTACTTCCTCATGGGGAATCTAGAAGGAAAAGTGGGGACCATATAGGATGGAGGGGAGTGATCAAGATAAATATTGGTCACATGTTATCAATTTTTTATTCATTTGAAAACTTAGCAATGCTAACCTTTAGTTCCATCATCAATGGAGACAAGTGGCAATCACCCACCATCCCTTGTGATTATTTTAATATGCAAGAAAAGAAAATGGACACGCGGGGAATGATCCAGATACGACCACCTCATTTATCTCCCACCATTGATATTCTTCAACAACTAGATGCACACCTTATCAATGATGTCGAGCCCAACAATCATTCAGGACATGTGGCCTTCACCTCTCAACCCATGTGAATAAAATAACAAGAAACAAAATGGAATGGGATAATGGGGAATGGTGGTCAAGGTCCTTAAATCTACACATGTCAAAAATTGTTAATCCTTAAGAGGGACTTGACTAGGTTGGTGAGATCATACCCATGACATAAAATGCTTAAGGCTCTACAATGGGAAATATTTAGCCTGACTTAGGAAAGATTAAAACAACAACCCAACATATGTAAACTGGTAAAACAAGACCAGAGGGCTGGTTACTCAACGGGTTTCAATGGCATAAGTCAGGACTAAAAGGACTAAGAACTGACACAAGGGGTCAACGAAGAATTAAAACTTTGGTGAAGATAAAAATTCAAAGGGTTTTTCAAATAAGACTTAAGTAAACCTAAAACCCTTATACATTGATAGGAGACAAAGCCCACAATCCATAGAATTTAGCAAGATTTAGGAGATGGAACATGGAAAATTTTAGGGTTTCCATCAGTGGCTCTAAATGGGGACATATGTCTCCTATAGACATTGCAAGATCCTAGAATCTATGGTTGAAGCAGACCAGTCAAAACATAAGGAGCCAAAGAACCAGGGAACTACCTAGACTAGGTAGTAAGACCAAACTAGACACAACGAAAGCAAACAAAACTATACACAAAATGTAAAAGATCTATGGATAAATAACATACTTAGGAGAAGTATGGTTTTAGGAACTATCCATGTACTAGTAGTTCAAAAATTTCACCTATCAAACCTTGTAGGAAATAAGAATCCTCACCATGTTTACTTTCTATCAGATAAGGGAAAATCCATAACGCTTCAAACTTCCCATGTTTTCCCTTGTCCTGAGCCCTTGCATTCCAGGCTAACACCATACTATTTACCTCAAACTTTTTGGGGGAAGCTCTCTTATCATGTAGATGCTTCACTTGCAACTTTATCTTCATATTCTTAGTATGAGCTACTCTTCTAGTCTCATCTAATTGCAGTAGATTATTAATTTTATTCTACATATCATCACAAATCTCTTCATCATATTCTTGCACAAACTTATACATTTTTAACAGGCTATTATGTGGTAGTCTAGCATCTAGACCATATACCAAGCTGAATGGTGAATAACTAGTAGCCTTTTTCACAATCACTCTATCTGCCCAGAGTTCCAATTTCAACTTTGAGTCCCAAGCCTTTTTGTTCTTCTCCATCACCCTTTTGATGATTTTCATCAAGATCTTGTTACTAGAATCAACTTGACCATTTCCTTGAGGATGGTTAGGTGAAGATTAAGAAAATTGTATGCCATGTTTATCACAAAATTCTTTAAATTCCTCATATTTGAAACACATAGAATTATTTGAGATGATCTTTTCCAAGACTCCAAACCTAATGAGAATGTTGTTTAAGAGGAAATCTACCACCACCTTGCTTGTTTCCTTATTAGTGGGTATTTCTTCTACCCATTTCATGAAATAATTAGTGACAACAAGGATCCATGAGTGCCCTCCACTAGATTTTTCTAGTATCTCTCCAATGAAATCAATCCCCCATTATTGGAAAGGGGCTTGAATAGTCATAGGCCTAAGTGGTAGATTTCCTAAAAACTTTGAATTTCCAAAAAAACTTTGACAAGCATCACAAGTCTTAACAAACTTGTGAGCATACTTAAAAATAATAGGCCACCAAAATCTTACTTTCAAGATCTTGTGGGCAGCAATCTTTTCCCTATAATGACCACCACACACCCCATTATGCATCTCCTGCAAGAGTTCTAATGCCTACTTTCCATCTACACATTTAAGAAGTACATCATCTAGGATTCTCCACCATAGCTTGTTGTCAATACTAACATACTTAATGGCATGTAATTTCAATGTTCTCTTGTTATTGTCAACCATCTCTATAGGGCACTGCAGAGTTTGTTAGTACTGGACAATTCTTCTACACCAACCGCATGTTTACATATCACAGATAGGTGCAACATCAATCATGTATGTTTGATTAACCTAGTTAGCCTCCAAATCAGCTTTTTTCATTAATTTATCTAGGCCTTGAACTCTTACTAATTTGGTGATTTGAACATTAATGTTAAATTCTTGGATGTTGTTGATCCATCTACACCTTCTACTTGTAGTATCTTGCTAAGTGAGAATATCTTTCAAAGCAACACTTGGCACAAAAGCTATGATAGTAGCTCCTTTTAAGTAAGTCCTAAAGTTCTTTATAGCCTTTACTAGAGCATATTCTTGCTTCTCAGTCATGCCATATTTTAGCTCTATAGCTTGTAAGGACTTTCTAAAGAATGCAATAGGTTGTTCAAAGCCCTCTTCATTTTTCTATAATAATACAACAACAATAGTATGAAAGGAAGCAAAACAAAAAATGTGCATTGGCTTAGAGAAGTCTGGGGACTTCAAAATTAGGGCCTCTTTGATAGCTTGTTTAATCTTTTTGAACACTTGACTGGGATGCTCACTCCAAAGCACTTTCTCTCCCTTCTTCAACATCTTGGAAATAGGTCTTGTGATTTCTGCAAAATTAGTCACAAACCTTCTTAAAAAATTGATTTGTCCAAAAAATGACTGAATTCCCTTGACATTTTTTGACTAAGGGATTTTATCTATGGCTGCTACTCTTTCAAGGTCTATCCTTACTCCATATTTAGACACAATGTGCCCAAACAAATTTCCCTCAGTTACCTCAAAGGTACATTTCTTTGGATTCTGAGATATCCCATACTCTAGTGACTTGAAAAATACCTTTTCTAAATGCATACATTGATCTTCCTCTTTTTTAGAGTAAGTGGTCAGGTCATCTTGATATACTGCCATAAATAGATCAATAAAATTTGAAAAATCTACATCCATAGCTCTCTATAAAGTGGCACATGCATTTGTTAAACCAAAAGGCATTCTTACATAGACATAGGTTCCTCATGGAGTAGTGAATATAGTCTTATACTGCTCTAACACCTTCACCTTTACTTGATTATAACCTGGAAAGCTATCCATCATTGACAAAAATTCACAACCAATCACTTCTATAACATGGCTTCCATTTTTGGCAATGGATACTTGTCCTTTAATGAGGATATATTAAGGTTCCTAAAATCAACACACAATCTTATGTCATCATTCTTTTTCCTTACTAGTACCAAATTGGATACCCATGAAGAGTGTCTAATAGGTTTTATAATACCAACATCTCTTAGCTTAACCAACTCCTCTTGCATGTTGGGAGCTATAGTAGGATTGATTGGTCTTTACTTTTTCCTAAAAGGTTTAGCATTCTCCTTTAGAGGAATCTCATGCTGAAACAATTCCTCTCTATAAGCTTTCAAGTCATCGTATGACTAGGCAAAAACATGTCTATATTTTCTAAGAAAGGAAATTAACATTGCCTTTACCTTTGGCTTCATCTTCTTTCCTACATAAAATTTCTTAGGGCCATTTTCGGTCCCCGATTTTATGTCCTCCAAGACTTCTGGGTGAGCAACAATTGTCTTGGTCTTGCTTTTATCTTAACTATCAAAGACCCTTTCAAGAGCTACAAGGCCTTTGGGGATTTAATTTGTCTTTAGCTAGATGACTTCATTTCCAAATATTGTGTCCTTTCCATTAATATTTTCAACAAATCCACCAAATTCAATCTCCTAACCTTCATATTCATTCGCATAGTTCAAAAATTTGATAATATCCTCATCATCATTGAAGATCTTCTAGTTGTGCACATTGTGCACAATGGAAGGCCTTGTTTGTATCTCTACCTTAGAGATTCCTATGAAAGTAATATCATCAGGTCTCAATGCAATGTCAGAAAGTAAGTCAACTACTCTATTTTGTCCTCTTTACATCCCCAACAAGAAAACACAAAACAAAAGAAAAAAATGAAAAAGAAAAGAGAAGGACCTTTTGGGTCAACATGGAAGAGACATAGGGTGTCTCAATGCTTTGCATCATCCCTGAAAGGAAAACAAAAAGAAAAAGAAAAAAAGAAAAAAGAAATGTAAAACATATAGAAGAATAGAGATATGAATAGAAGAAATGCACAAAGAGAGAGCACATCAAACACACAGCATGGGGGATCACATTAAAAACATGCAATCACATAAAAAGAAAAGAAAAGTGAAAATGTACAAAGCTAGTAAGGAGAATTCATGTCAACCATCTAAGAAGTCATTCGCCTCCCAATCATGGTCAGAAGGTGAACAACTAGTGAGAGGGACAAGAGCAAGGGCCGTACTAGGTGAAGTGCCAGGCTCATCACTTTGGATAGGAAATATCTCAGTAAAAATCATGTATGAGGAAAATAATGTATTGAATTCATCCTGTATTTCACCATCAATCTTTGTGGTTTCATCGTTGTCATGTAAGTTGATCACAACATGAGGACAAATGACTATTCCTATAGGATATTGCACCTCTTGTTTTGATGGTTGGGTTGTATTAGCTTGTGGTGGGTCAGGAGGAGTGTGGTCAGAAATTTCTTCTATCAAATGTGGATTATGAGTTTCTTTGTTTTCTTTTGCATGTAACTGACGAGTAAGGAGATGATGATGATGCCTACGCTCTCTAGCATCATGGATTCTTTTAATTTTGTTTTGAATTTTTTTAGGTGCAAGAGCAGATTAATCCACCATATGATCCTTTTCTTCCTGAAGAGGAGGAACAGAAGGAACTGAAGGAGATGGGTCAATCACTTTCTCGTTAGCTTTATAAACTTGTTTAATGCGAGGAGGCATGGCGGGGTTGGTTTCAGTGTCTCTTGGTCATTTAGATGAAGAGGGTGAACTATTTTTTTTTGTTCCTCGGGAGGTTGTAATGTTTTTTTAGGTTTAGATTTAGGTTGAAGCATTGTCTCATCTAGAATAGGAATTTTGTAAGTGGGCGGGGCCATGTTGCAAAGAGACAATTCAACTCTCTTTTTGGCTTTGAACTTTTGATAGTAAATTAAAAATAAGTCCTTGCAAGATGTGATGGTTTCCATAGGTTCAAGACAAAAGGATTCCAAGGAAAAGTTACCTTTAGAGGAAAATGGATTAAAGCTATTATGGTGTACTGTATATATTGTGCCATAGAAAAAAGGAACCTTTGCTTGAAATGAGATAATTGATGATAAATGGACTTAATGTGGCCTTGATTTAGGTGTTGTGAGGCATTTCATGCATCCACGCTAGGTCTTGGACCCTTCTACAGTAAATTAAATGTGTTTATTGATGTCTTGTAAAGGTTTTGTAAAGTATTGTAAAGGACTTTCACACTTTTCTAGGCTTAATTAACCCATTTCTTCCTAATTCAACATTATAAAACATATTTTAATACATCATCACATCATTCTAGAAGGCTTGTAAAGTAAATTTAATGACAAATTATTGTTGTAGTGTGTTTATGCATTCATATTGGTTCTTGTGCCTTCCCAGGCTATGTGGACCTTATTTTAGTGTTGTAAAGTGCATTTAATTACACTTTCACATTGATTTCTATGTCCCAAGCCCTACTTGATATTTACATCATCACTATTAGACCTATTTCAATCCATATTGTGCATCCCAAGGGTTTAATTGATCAAATATCTGACAAAGTTGCAATTTAAACCTTATTTTCTTATCTCCTAGCCTCATAACTGTCAGAATGGCCCATGTGGGACCCATTCACCATTCTTGGCGAATGACTCCCATCTAGGTGGGACCCATTCACTATGTGTGGCGAATGAGTCCTATCTAGACCCCATTTTGACTTTTGAGTGGGAATAAGTGAAGTTTAAAGTTTATTTTCACTTTATATTGACCTATGATGTAGTATAATCAGGTAATAAGGAACACTTGTCTATAAATAATTTATTTTAACCTCATTTTACATCCATCCACTCATTATAACATCTCTTATCTTGAATTTATCATTGATTTTCTCATTCAAGTCAAGTAATTGAGGGGTTATTCACTAGAAGTCTTCAAGCTTGCATTCTAAAGCATCCAAGGGCTGATTATACTTGTATTGCTGCAGAAAAACAAGATCTATCATCATTTTAAGGTAAATTATTCCATTGTTTCATGTTTTATTCATTTATTTCATCACTTTGGTTTAATTACCTAAACGGGGTTTGACTTTAAGGCAAACCCCCATGCCTTAACAATCAATATTTTCTCTTCTTGTGTTGTTTGTTTGCAAATTTATGATAATTGAAAGCTTAAGGATAATTTAATATTGCATTTAAAAGTTATTCAAGTCTTATTCTTATCATTCAAGTCAAATATATGAAGAAAAAGTCACTTACAGGAACGAATTTGGCAGTTTCACATCCAAACACCTGGAGGTGCAGATTGAGCAATCTGAAAGCTATAGATTCCATTTTTGAGTTTTTAGAAATTCCAAAGTAGAATAATTTTCCATGCATGGTGAATGAATCCCACTCTATTGTCAAATTTTGGTTTCCTGCTTTTTTGGATACCCTTTCGTCTGAAATAGGCTTCGGTTCAGTTTGGAAGAACTAGGACTGATTCACCCAAGATGGTGAATGAGTACCACCAGGCCTAAATTTTAGTATTAGTAGCCTTCCATATGTCTTTTCTATCCTTCATTGATATCCCAAGTGCACACTTTTAGTTTGATTCATATATTTTAAGTTTTGCATTCATTTCTAGCTTACTTCTACATATCACAATGTGTTTTCAAACAAGTTACATCTCAATAGTTTAGCATACTTAATCAATAAATATTATCAATTATTTGCATATAAAACATTTCATTTAGACATAATTTAATCATACATATCCTAATTTGAATGAACCCCCTAGGTTTTTGAGGTTTATCTCTCTCCTTTTAGGTGAAAAATCCTAAGTGTGCAAGAGAAGTCTATAGACCCAAAAATCTACAGTTCATATATATGCCATTGTCAAGTGGAAACTTCAAATATTTTTGAATGAATAAAGGAAGAAATTTCATCAAGCAAGGCCAAGGATGACCTAGTTGTAGATGAAACTGATCCGATTGTGGAATAATAGAGAATGTTACATCCAATGTTGTAGGTCCTATCTGTAATGGGAGTACGATTGATCCAATCATAGGGCATGGAAAACCATTATGTGTTTTATTCCATGCAATTGGTTTTTAATAATCATCTTGATAGAGATCATGTAATACTAACAATTCTTCTATGATCAGATTCTTGCCACAGGTAGGATCTATTAATATCGCATTGGTGGGCTTATCATAGATTCTATAGGCTATATAAAGAGGACCATCGGGAATTTTTTTAGTATATCTTGAGGAGAAAAAGTAATATCAAGAGATTTGGTAGTTGGGACCTTATGAGGGATAACTTCTATCATTCCCACCATTTCATCCATAGGATTAATATGGGTAACATTTGGAGTAATATAATGTTGTTCATCATTGGTATCAACATTCATCACATCAGTGTTTGAAGGTTCACTGGCTTGGAAAATTAAACATTGTGTTTAGGCATGGCTTTTCTAAATATTTTCAAATTATGATTAGGAGTTGCAATAGACTTATTTCCCTAATCATTGACACCTGCAATGGAAAAACGACTAGAATCAGTGAAGTCTTGCACTAAGTGTTTGAGATGCTTACATTGTTCGGTATCATGTCCATTTTGGTGATGAAAATGACTATAAGCATTTGGTTTAAAGGTGGGAGGTAAAGGATTGGTTGGGTCAAGTGGTTTAATTGTAGGAAAAGTAATCATTTTTTGTTGTAGAAATTGATTCATTGTATTATGCAAGGTATCAGACAAAGGGGTGAACTATCTCTTTAGGTCCCCATATGTAAAGGGTACTGCTGCTTTAGTGGCTGCCACCTGGTTATTAACAGGTGGAGTTGGTTGTGGAGGAGGGGGATTGAACTATAAAAACCCTTTGGTTTGTTTTCTAAAGCTTTTTGAGTTGTTTTGGTTTGTTTGTTTAGACTTCTTAGCTCGGTTAGAAGTGGATTTTCCATCATGACTAGTAACCAAGTTGTGATAGTCACAAAGGGATGTGCATAAATGCATGAAAGAGGGAAAATTCATCATAGTCAATTTATCCTAAATTTGAGATTACAAGTTTTCAATAAACATCTTTTGGAGATGTCAATCAGGAACCTTGACATCTACTTGAGGATACAATGACTGATAGCATGAAATGAAATCAGTGACTTTTTCATCCACATTTTGTTTACACCTCATCAAATAAACTTTTTTCTTTTTGAGATTCATGTGCAATTGAAAATGGATTATGAAGGCATAAAAAAGTTCATTAAATGAACAAATTGAATGATTTGGTGAAGAGGAAAACCACTCCAAGGTAGTATCCTTTAAGGTCCTAGGAAACAGTTTAGCTAATAGTTTATCATCTAGGACAAAATCACTACACAAGGTTGTATAGGCATTGAAATGATTAATAAGGTCTCCTTTTCCTCCATACTTCTCAAACCTAGGCATCTCAATTCCTTGTGGCATGAGGGTTCTTAAGATTTCCAAAGATAAGGGACTACTAGTTACAGACATAGTAGGTGGGTGGTGTATTTTGGCTTTGGTTTATGGTAGATATTTGTTGTTGCATGGAGGAAACAGTGTGAAATAATTGTTTGATAAGGGGATTGATATAAGTGGTATAAGGTGGAAGAGAGAATGGTGATGGGGTGTATGTTGTGGTAGGACAAGTGAAGGGAACATTGAGATGGGTACAGGTGGTGGAGGATGGAAGATTGGATTCCACAAAAGAACTAGGAATGCTAGTTGGAATAGCGAAAGAAGGAATCACATGACTAACCTATTGTATGGTTTTTGTAGCATGAGGAGTGGTATAGGTGGGTATCGATGCTATGGTTGAAGGAGGAGGGATGTGGGATCCTCCTTGACTAACCACAATGTTTGCTTGTTGAGATGTGCTAGGGGCATGTTTTTGATATATCTCAACAATGTCTTTCATAACATCTAAGCCTTCATCACTTTCAATCAATTGACGAATGTTATCTATAGTAGGAATGGTAGTGGTTGAAATGTTTTCAAGACACAAGTTATGTTGAATATGTGTTAAGTCCTCAATTTTTTACTACTTTGTCTTGAGGAAGGGAACTAGTTTGTGTGTCAACATGCATGTTATTGGAAGGGAAAGGGGTACTAGTGGTAGTATCCATTCCTAATGCACCATTTTCAATACTAGGAGTAGGAAATCTTGATAACCTAAGCTCCACAATGACAGTGCTATCGTGGGAAGCCATGAGTCTAGAACTATGTCTCACTAAATTATTATCCATAGGGAACCAAGCACTCATACAAGTACCACAAAAGAGGGGGTGGATGAAAATGCAAACTAGTAAAAATAAAATGTGAATAACAAAAATTATGTAAGCTAAAACAAGACTGTAGTAACAAAAAAAATTGTGCAAATAGTGCAACTGGACTAATTCGCCCAGGGTGGCGAATGAGTGTAGGGATGGATTTTTTTGGTGTTTTTTTAGAAAATTTAAGATTTATATGCTTTTTAGATGCAAAATGAAGATCTACAAATGGAAAATTTTCAATTTTTTAATGTTTTGAAGTGCAAAAATGAAATCTATATGATGCTTTCACTAATGCAATGTTGTAAACCCTAGGATGCAAATACAATTACAAAACCTAATGCAATGTTGATGCAAGTAAAAAATAGGATGCAATATGCAATACAAATCAAAAAGAGAGATGTTCAAAATGTAGGTTCACCAAAATGAACCGTAGATTTTTGGTAAAGGTGCTATGACTGTCTTGTTCAATTAGGGTTTTTCACCTAAAGGAGAGAGATAAACCCCAAAATCTAGGTGGTTCACTAAAAATAATGCAATTAAAATGAAAATATTCCTAAATGTAATGTCCTAGATGCAAAAAAACTAATAAAAATGATTGATTATTAATGCAAAACCTAAGAAATGTGAAGTGTTGTAAAACACAGTGTGATATGGAGAAATGAACTGAAAACATGCACAAATGAAAAAAAAACTGAATGAGAATTAATGGAGTGCACCTAGAGGAAACATACAGATCCGGGGAATTTTTGGAGTCCTAGAAACTAAAAACCTCAAAAATTAATTTTCCTAGCATGGTAGTGGGACTCATTTTCCACTGATGGTGAATTAGTCCACCTACAAAAAACTGCAAATTCTAAAGTCAACTCTGTGGGACTAGATCTACACTTGTTTTCTTGTTGGGTTGATGGATCCAAATATGTAGAAAATGGGTTGAATGTTGTCTCCAAGATTGAATTAGGTCTTTGTTGACTTGAATATCTTTGATGACTTGTTGACCACTTTTCAACACCTATTTTTTTGACAAATCTATAGGTCTACAAGACCTACAAAAACACATGCAGAAAGGGAAAAAATGGTTAAGGGTTAGAGTATAGGGCTTTCCCTTGGTCAAAACCCACTTTGGTAATCAAACCCTAGATAATGAAATGAAATATGAAGAGAATGATAGATAGACAACATGCAATGTCATAAAATTACCAAATCCTTATTGATGAAGTCTAAAGATATGTCAATGGCTACTCCAAAATTCTTGATAATTTCTTGATCAAATGATGTTATGATGCTTGGATGGTAAGAGAGATAAGATGCATGAATAATTGAATGAATGGGATGATAAAATAAGAGAAAAACATATATTTATACACACTTATGCCTAATTTCCCAAAAATACATCACAAGCAGACCTAATGTTTTAATGAATAAAAACCCAAAAGAAATTTGAAATTATTTTGAATTTTCTACTAAGAGGGACACATAGAAACAATTGGTATACATGATCATTTACTCCCAATGCCTAAATTAATTTATGAAGGCTTGGTTTTAGATCCTCCATATGATTCATCTTTTGCCTCTATTGCATTGATATTTTTTCTATTATCATTTGACGGGAGATGGATTTTCCATTTTTCAAGCTCATCGATGCACTTGTTTTATAAATAGAAATATCAAGTTTAGTGAAAACTCGCTAAATTAGCCTTTGAGTTAGCAAGCTTCTCCCATTGTATTTTTTGTTCCACTAGCCTTTAGCTTTCTTGCTACTATCATGTCTAGCCTAGGTACCCAAATTTTGCTCCTGAGTGAAAAGCTGTAGAATTCCTTTGTGGGTGAGGCTAGTAGTGATAAAATCAAGAGCTTGGTAAGGAAGAATGACTGCCTCATCATCGTGGTGATCAAATGGGTACTTGGGAAAGATTATGTGAAGGATGAAAACTAGTCGCGGTGCAACTCCAACATTATCTCCTAATTCATGGCATTCCTGCTAAATTTAGACATCTCCAAGCCCTAGATTATTGAATTGTGCCACACTATGTTTGATTCAACTTATTTAGATGGTTTCAATGAGTTTGTGCAAGTAGCTATCCCTGGTGGCGGTATTCCAACTACCATGAATATCTGTAGGCACATCAAGTTTGGGGAAGCAGTGCCTTGGATGCATTTTTTTACTTACTTCCACACTATGGAATTGGAGAAGCATCACTCATTTTCTGGACTTGCGGCCCATCCTTCTTATTGAGGGAGTACAAAGTGGAATGCATTCCTAGGGTTGACTAGAAAAATTTATTTTGAATTTTTGGTGTATAGCCATGGTGTTGAGGATTGAGGTATGTGTCATTTTGTGTTGTGCTGTTGTTAACCCCTTCTACTCTATTGAAGAAAAACCCAAAGAAATACCATTTTGACTATCACAATGGATGGAGGCTTTAATTCCACTGATTAATTTGTGTTGCTTCCCTTTTCTTTTTGAAATGTATCTCTTTTTGGGTTTGAACGAGAAGGATTCAAACTTCTCTTGGAGCCTTGGATCGATATGCATATTATAGTGTAAATATTTTCAATGAATACACATATAATACTTTTCTACTATTCCTATGTTACTCTCATGGCCTATTCACAAAAATATCATAGTTTACAATTTTTTTACATATGGTACACAACTGTAAAATTTTAAAAGAACTTGGGTATTTTAATAGAATAATTTTGGATGAATATTGTTTACCAGTTATCCAAAACATTGCCATTAATATCCTTTAGCTCATACACATTTCTTTCCTTGTATTCATGGATTCAGAAAGGGACCCTTCATTATGAGTCAAATTTAGAATGCTACCCTAGTTTTGTAGCGTGTTCATCATACTTGAACACAAGGATTCCTTCTTTGAATTCTATCATGGAGGTACTTTTATCAAACCATCATTTGACTATCTACTGGTGCAAAATCATGGTGTCATACACATTTTCTATTTTTTCTTCGAGGTTCAAAAGTTCCACCAATCTTACTTTCATTCTGCTAATTTCTTCAAATTTTAAAGCTTTCAATAGTTGTAATGCCAAAATTTCTATGAAAATGGGTAAAACCACCTCCTTTCCATACACCAATCATAGGGGGAAGCCTTCAAAATATGATTAGGAATATTTTTGTCGGCCCATAAAACAACTCATAGATGCTTGTGCCATTCCTTCTAATGTTCATATCTAATGAGCTTTATTAACCTAATCAGCTTCTTGTTGGTCAATTTTGCTAACCCTTTTCCTTGCAGGTAATAATTGGATGAAGCCTTGAGGTAGACCCCATGTTTAAGAGAAAATTCTGACATCCCAGAACCCATGAAGGATCGTGCATTATCAGATATGATGGTTTTAGGTGACCTGAACCTTGTCACTAACTCCTCAAGAAAATTAACAATTTCTATTTTTGTAGCATTCTTCAGAGAAATAACCTTCATCCATCTTGTGAAATAATCAATCATCGTAAGTATCCACTTATGGCATGTGCTAGATATGGGATTAATCATCTCGATGAAATATAAACTCCATTGTGCAAAGGGTTTCTTAGTCACAGTTGGGCTCAGTGGCATGGTGGAGATCTTCCACTTGCCAATGAAATATTCGCATTGAGTACACTTTTGCACCAGGTGGTGCACCTCAAAAAACATAGAAGGCTAGTAATATCCTACCTGCATTATCTTCAAAGAAGTAGTTTTTGTAGAGAAGTTTCTACCCTCAGGACTACTATGGAATTCATTTAAGACTCTTTTTTCCTATGGCTTATCTAAGCAACAAAGCAGGACACCATCATAGTTTATTTTAAATAAAATCCCCTCAATTAGTGCATACCTAGTGCCTTGTAGTCAGTAGTATTGTCTTTTGTTAGGCAAGATGTTGGTCAGTTATTGCCCCTCTTACATAAATTGTGTTTGATCTGCCACCCATGACTCATCAGACTTGAACTGATTTGTATAGACTTGGTTGGTCTCTTCCTTCATCTAGGGGCTTAATTTCTATGTGAGGTATTTGTAAAGACCTCTCCCTTGAACTAGCTTGGTCATTCAGATGTCTACATCATATTATAGGATCTTGGTGATCCAGTTGGGCATCTTTTTAGTTATCTCACCTTCAGTGATGTACCCCCGAACACCAGGATGGGCAACGAGGATAGTGATTTTGTTGGCTAATACTAGGTGTTGAAATTTCTTGAGGCTTTTAACAATAGAAAAGGCCTATTTCTCAACAAAATTTTACCTATTTCATATCCTTTGAGAGTCCTAGCATGGAATGTGATGGGATGTTCTTTGCTTCCTTCTTCGTCCTCCTAAGTGGGTACCGAAGCTATGTTGTGTTGGCCACTATAGACATAGAGCAGGAAATCATTGGAGAAGTTCGAGTTAGCTAGCATTGGGGCTATAGAGATGGTTTCCTTTATTTTCTCAAAATACAGCTTGCCTTTGGGAGTCCATTTAAACATTAAATTCTTCTTTAACATTAGTGTGATAGGTCTTGTAATGCCTACAAAGTCTGAAAAGAACTAGTTGATGAAATTGATTTTTCCCATAAGGGATTGTAGCCCCTTCTGGTTGACTGGAAATGGTAGCTCTATTATAGCCTTCAACCTCTCGGGGTCTATGGCTATTCTTTCTTTTGAAACCACACAACCAAGTAGCTTACCTTGCGACAGTCCAAAGATATATTTCTTGGGATTTAGGGACATCCCAAACTATTAACACTTCCAGAATAATTTTTCTAGATGATCAAAATGATCATCCTTTGATTTTGAGAAAATAGTTAGGTCATCCAAATATATCTGGATGATCTAACTAATCAACCCCTTGAAGGCAATATCCATTGCTTGCTAAAAAGTGGCAGCAAAATTGGAGAGCCTAAAGGGAATTTTTTACTATGAAAACATTCCCACTTGATGTTGAACATTGTTTCGTGTTGGTCTTCTTCCTTTATGTAGACTTGGTTATACCCCAAAAAACCATCAAGAAGTGAGAACATTTTCAATCCGGCCACGCTCTGCAGAATGTACTCAATTGAGGGAAAAGGATAGTGATCTCTTAATGAAGCCTTGTTCAAATCCTTGAAGTCCACGCAAAGCTGAATATCACCATTCTTTTTTTGTTCTAGTACAATATTGGATACATGGGTGGAATGTTTGATCGGGTATATGATCCTTGATTCAATTGATTTGGTGATCTCTTGTGCCATTAGTGCCTCGACCTTCAGATTCACTAGCCTTTTTTTTTTTTGTGGAATGGGCTTTCAGCCTTTGTCCAAGTGAATAGTTTGTTGAATTATTCCCAGATCATATGGGTATGTGTAGGATCGTGATGGGCCAAAAGGTGGCGATATGATGGGTATGTGTAGGGTATGTGGTTGACGACCTTTTTTAACCCAAAATTGATGAAACAAAAAGGGTTTTTATAGGATATTCTCATCTTTCCACCAATATAAATTATGCTTTACTTTGAATTTAATAAATAATTATTATTCATTTTCTATTTGAATTATGACTAAAGTCTTGATTCATTGGCTGGTTGAAAAAAATCTATAACTTTCAAACGGTATCACATTTTTTGAATCTGAAACATGTGTCACATTCTATGCTTCACATAGTATAGGATTAAAAAAAATGAATTTCATGAAGTTTTGACCAAGTTAAGGTGGTTAGACATACGACTTTTTTATATTTTTTAAAAGTTGTAAAAAAAATCATAATTAATTAATTACTTGGAAAAAAATTATTAAAAAATATGCATCACATTAGGACATAAGTCCTCTAATTATATCTAAAATCTTATAAAAAATAATTATCATTTTATTGTGGTTAGGGTGGTTAGACAGACACCACTTCTTATTTTTTCCCTAAAATTTAAGTACTACTGTATTGAAATTTCAAATTTTCACCAAATTTAGATTTTTTTTAAATAAACCTTGTTATTTAGAAACTATATTAAATTTGCTACAGATTCTATTCTTACATATGTTTGAAATAATATAGATAACTTATTCAAATTTTTACATCAAGTTGCCAAACTCTAATTTTTTTTCTAAATTTTTCACCACTTAAGGGCCTATTTTTTCCACGATGATTCTGCACATACCCATATCCTTTAAGATCTTCATAAGTCAACACTATGACCATATCCTATCTACCACATAGTCCTTTTAGTCTATCCTTGTCCCTCTACGGAACATTTTTTCTGACCTTTAGCTTTCTGCCATTCTCAACATCAAGATCTTCATAGTCTCCTTTGTTGGTGGTGAATCTTTGTTTTCCATTTATCACATCTTCATAATCAAAAATATTTTTGAGAGAAATCAAGCCTCGTGGGAGCTTATTTCCTTTTAATTGGATTACATGTCCTTCCGTAGCTCCTCTAGCTTCAGACTGTGAATGTTTGGAAGCTTTCCTTGATTTTTGTAAAAAAGTGACAATCTAAACATCATCCTCAAAAACATGCCAGTTCTAATAACTATTGACAATTGATGGTCAAACGATGGTCTGCACTAT
Source organism: Sequoia sempervirens (assembly GCA_007258455.2). Lineage (NCBI taxonomy): Eukaryota > Viridiplantae > Streptophyta > Pinopsida > Cupressales > Cupressaceae > Sequoia > Sequoia sempervirens. The sequence continues at coordinate 5,668,725 of VDFB02000002.1, forward strand.
ATTCTACTTTCTCGTTGATTTGGGGGTTAGCTCCAACTATGAGCCAATCGAAGCCATTCAATCTACGATGACATTCATGGATCATGGGATGACTTGTATGTTAAAAGCTTCAAATATCTCAATTAGATCCCATATTCTATGTCTGTAAGGCTTCAATAGATTATGTTTTTCACGGCTACTTGTCTATGGACTTGTCTTATGACTAGCTCTAAATCTTTGAACACTTGTACTCTCTTCATACCCATCTGTTCTACAAGAATAAAACCATGGAACAAAGATTCATAATCTCCATCATTATTCAAGCATGGAAACTAGAAGCGAAGACCTTTGAAGGTCTCCGATCCAATTGGAGATATCATTTAGATGCTTGCTTTAAAAGAAATCTTACATTTGGCACCATAAAATATAGTGTCCATAGACTATTGTCACCCAATCTATTGGGTTCTTCCTGCTGCTTTACCAATTTTGGGAAGACTTGGTCATCATCGAAGATCACATAGGTTCCCAATTCGGTAGCATGGAAGTTTTTGAGCAGGTCAGAATCAATAAACTGACTGAGCAGGACCTCCTCTTCAAGGGTCCAATCACTTGTGTCTTCCTCATCTTCCAACATTTCTACAGAATACATCTCCCTTTTTTAGAAGGTATTTGTCGCTTCAAAGCACAATACCGCATTGTTTGCTATATGTTTAGTGTGCAAAGTTCTTGATAGAATCTCCATTTTCACCCCATTCTTTGTTCATAATATTAAATGAGACCAATCAAGTGCTAGATATCTACCAAGTTTTTTTTTAAAGTCCCCTAAGAGACACATCCTAAATACTGGGGGGATGTCTATCACAACTACTTCTTTTGTGATGGTTTGGCTCAGATACGAGAAGAGGGTCAAAGATAGACCCTTGATGCGACTGACGGTTAGGGCTTTCTTCCCATCTAATTGCATGATACCTATCTCAAGAGGTTCATACTTAAGTTTTAGGGCGTCAACTACTTTAGGCATGACCGTGGTACTAGCTCCCGAATCAGTCATGTTATTGTGTAAAATCGTATCTCCCACAATGAGTGTTAAAAAGAAAGGTGTGGGATTTGGTTTTCTTACCTCTTTCATGTTTCCATTGTCCACAATGTTTACATATCCTATGGCTCCTGAACATCAAGGGTTTGACACAGGCTTCCTTTCTCTATCTTATTTATGCAATGGGATTGTATCCGTCTATGACATTTGTTCCTCTTTCTTCAATGTAGAGGAGCAATGTCTTCTATTTCAGAATTGATATAACATCCCACAAAGACACATTAGTAGGTTCCTTCCTCAGTTGTTCTACCATGTTAAGCATTCCAATTGGTGGAACCTTAGGATTGAATGATGGTATTTCTCTTGTCTTTGGGAGAGGTTGATCCGACCTAGACGAACTTAGTGCTTTGCCCACCTCCTTCTCTAGCAATGGTGGAGATTGTGATTGTTGAGCAAGTCAGACCTACGGGGCTTGCTCCACTTGAGGTTGGGGTTGTTTTGGCTATGGTCATTGCACAACCCACTATGCATATTCTCGAATGAACCTTCTTTTGGACCTTTTGTTTTAGTCTGACTATACTTGTAGGGCACTAGTTGTCGAAACATCATTTTCAAATATTGTATCTTCTTCCTCCATCCAAGAAAAAAGTTCTTGGTATTGCAATATATCCAACTCTTTCTCTAAAGACATCCCTTGTGTTTGTGCTCTGAAGTGAGCATTCTCCATCCTGGGAGACTAATATTCTTCTATGTTCAGGAACATGCCTTTTCCTCTTTGCTCCGCTATCTTCTACTAAAGATTTCCCCTTGGACAATTTTGAGGCATATGGCTATCATTACATGGGAATTACCACACACTCTCATCTTTTTCCAAGTTGTTCTTTCCTAGGACCAAATCTTTGCTTCGACTATTCTTGATAGTTTGAAGCGGCATGGTGACTTGAACTATCTAATTTGTAGGCATTGGTTGTTGATTTCCTCCTTTTGGAGCTCCTTGATATGTGTTATGTTGATAAGATCACCTTCGTCCTTGGTAGGTCTACATGGGAGGCTTCAGAGGTGCCACTTGTTGTCATCGAATAAGGACTAGCTAATCTATAAAGGACTACATGAGGATCTTTATATCATTGACATCTATTGCTAATGAAGATGAGCCTAACGTGCTTGGTTGTGCACCCAAGTGTACATACATAGAAGGTGGTACAACTGACATGGTTGTTTGTGGATTGGAGGCACTAGGAGTTTCTTTCTCCTAGAAGCCACAAAAAATTCCACAAACATGGGCATCAACGGATATGGTAGAAGCTTCCTAGCATCAGTCAGACTTTTTTCTATGCACACAACCAAATCGTATGCATCGGGTAGGGTATCTCCTCCAATAGACTGTACCATTACTGCAATGTCTAAATTGAAAGCCTTTAGATAAAACATGAATTCCATAGCGTCCAGAGGCTTGGCTATCATAGGAATCCTCTTCTAGGTTTTATGGAGCCTGTTGTTGAAGTTTCTCATGCCATCTTGTGGGGCCATTTTAATAGTGATTAATTGTAGCACCAAAGAGGAGCGATCTCCTTTCTCCGTAAAGTGCTCAAACAACTTCTCTTCGAGTTGATCCCAAGAGCATATAGAATCAAAGGCCAAAGACCTATAATAGGCCTAGGATTTTCCTTTGAAATATGTGACCAGTAGCCCGAGGGATACATTCTCTTCCATGATGTATACTTTTCCTACCTCCATTATATCTTAGAGATGTTCGAAAGGGGTCTTAAAATCCTCTCTGACAAACTTTAGGATTTCCTTGAGAGCATTGGTAGGTATGGTGAGCCATACATCTAGGGGTGTGGGAGGTGGTAGAGGGCTACCATTCTCCTAGGTTACAAAATTTCTAGGAGTAGGGCACCTATATGAGCCACTATAAACAGATTCCTATGGATAGCATAGATGGGTATTCTGATTTGGAAGGTTCAACCTCCTGGTGGAGTAGATAAGGCTCTAGATTGTGGGCTAACACTTTTGACCATGTAACTCCTTATAGGTGATATGGAACCTGTAATTATCCTCCTTTTAGGTTCCAAAGTAGTAGGTAACTGGGAATACTGGAAATGGCCCGTGGAAGACGCTCTTGTTTGAAAATTTGGCATGAAATTACCGGCCTCTTTTCTAGGTATGATTTAAAAAAAATATTTTTGACTTCTAATTAGGCATTTGAAGAAATTCAAGTCCCACTGGGCATGCCAAAAAAAGAACTATTGATAATTAAAGCTTGTACCTCTCTTAATAGCCTTATAGGAAATTTAGTGAGTGGGGGATGAATTTGCACCTCACAGAATGATCTTTAAGATTTTTAAAGAAAGTCAGCTCTTCTTTGTGTTTGGGGGAAGGGGTAGAGAGAAATGCAAATAAAAAAATATAGATGGCAATGCACCAAAGCTTTTACAACATTTCAAACCTTAACTATTTCTTAAAATTGATAACATAGACATAGAATGCCACAAAACCTTCATTGTTGGGAAGAGAACGAGCAACAAAGGCTAGAGAAAGCACAATGTAGTCTTTCAATCTCCTCACGAGAAGCATCCATTAATTTCCAATCAGAGACAAGAAAACCCTAAATATTAGTAGGAATACTTAGATATTTATATAATCCTTCCTCTTTTATAGCATAATATGAAAAATGACATACCTTTTATAGAAAATGAAAGAGTATAATGGACATAATCCAATTTCTAAAAGATAGCATAGAACATAGAAGCTAACAACATGCAAAATAATTAATAGGAATATTGGTGTAAATCTTTAACATAGTGCTCTCAACATGAATGAAATATGAAAAAGAAACTTTACAAAGGCCATGAAAATGCACAATCTCAAAGATTTCTTCCTAATAGATCAAATTCTCATGATATATTAACTGAAAAACAAAGGTCGGATGCCAATCTGATGATAATCTTAATTAAATATAGCATTCCAAAGAGAATAAGCAGTATTCTATAAAATCCCACCTACTTCCAAGAAAATAAGGCTCCCTAAAACAATATCTATATTCGTCGAGAGTTTTTTGGGGAAAACTTTAGAAATTTTTTCACTGCTACCAACCCTTATTTATAACTAGAAGAAGAGGACACTACCACAAACAATCCAAACTTGAAGAAAATATCAGATGCTTGAATCTGATAGCTGGCAATTCAATCCTAAATCTTGATTAGATTGCAGCAATCTTCACTCATTAAGTTTCAATTGCTTCATTAATGGTTTCAGATATTTAGGAAAGATATACTATGAGAAGACAATCATTTTTTAACACAACTTGGAAAAATCTAGTCAATCAACTATGGAGATTGATGACACCAACTTGAAGGTTCCACCCCGAAAGTAAGACATCTACCATGATCCTCGACGAACACTGCCCAAAAAGATCATTCCGTAGAAGGTACATAATACCTGATGAAAATATATGACTTGTCAAGCAAGCGATAGATTAAAATTTTGTGAGAGAAGTTTTGAAGAAAATAACCGCCAAGATAACAAATGTTCTGGTTCAAGCCCAAAAGGGAAATGATATAAAGTCACATAGCAAACCACATGGAACATTGTGTTTATTTATGCGAGAGTAGTATTTTTCCTTTGGGTACGAATACATCCTGAAGTGGAAAGGAAACAAGAGCCAAAAACAAAAATGTATATAGGAAAAAATATGTTCCACAATTGCCAAACTAGAAAGCTCTTTTTTTTGGGTACCAAAAAGGCAACCTCTGCTAGTGATAAGGTCCAAATTTTGCATTCTGAGGAGGGTACCATAATATAAATAAAGGATCCTTCTATAGATTTTTCTTTGGCTAAATAGAAAATTATCTTATCAAAATATTTGTGGGAAGCCATCCTAACTTTGAATTGATTAGGAAATGGGCATCCTCACGATGGCCTATTTTAAAGGTTCCTTTTCCATTTCTTCTCTCCCAAAGGACCTTTTTTTCTTCAACTTTACTCTTCAAGAGGATTTTTTGGCGGCCTTGACTAGGGGTCCTTGGTTCTTCAACAAACATAGTCTTTCTCTATGTAAATGGAACCTAGGTTTTGATCCTTCACCTCATTTGGCAACTTCTCTCTTTGGACTATGTCTCTAAGGAACATTCTAGGTTGGTGTTTGCTTGCTTCTTCTTTTGCATTGAGCCAAAAAAAGTGTTACATCCTCAATGATTTTGGAGTCCAGACTCAATAAATTGTCTCAAGCCATTAAATATGAAAAAAATTCTCTTTTATCAACTTTTCTCTTCTCTAGGTCGTCTCTACAATGCCTATCCTAAAGGTGTGCTTAAGGTCTCTACCCCCCTAGACAAGAACAAGAATGTGGCTCCCTAGCCACCTCAACTTGAAAGAAGGCACTTTGTCACTTTTCCTCCCAAACCTGCATTAGTGGTGGTTTCTCCCAATGGTCCCAAGACTTCTTTGGACCCTATTTTGGTTGGTGACTATTGGTTTCTCTGAAACCCTTGTCTTTCTTGCTCCTCCCTCGTCCAAGGTGCCTATGCTCTTGGAGTGTTCCTTAACCCTATGGAACCCACTCTCCTTGTTTTCCTTCTAGTTCCTAACTACTAACTAGTGTTTTCTTTTTGACTCCCCTCTATTGGTCACTAACCTTATGAATGAGGATGTCCATGTGGTGATTTCATTCCCTAAGGGGTCTCCCCCAATCTTGGTTATTCCCTGTGTGGTTCTCCCTAATTTTGATATGGTGGCACTAATGGCCTCACCTAAAGGGGTTTCTACACTATTTGTTACTGAATCACCATGCTCATCCAATTTGGTGGATCCAAGGAACTCAGCAAATGTTGGGACCAATACTAAAGCTAGTCGAAAATATACCAAAACTACCAAGTAGAAGAATACAACTAGAGATATTGCTAATGGGAACCAGGCGACCTTGGAGTAGGTTTTCTCCAAATGAAATAAGAAATGTTGATTGTTTCTTCGAACATTTGAGGGCTTAATATCCTTCAAAAGAATCACACTATCAGGGATCTCATGTTAAATAATTTAGGCCTGACATCCTACTTATTCAAGAAACTATGATGATTGCTACTTTGATAAATTAAGTAATTAATTTTTTCCCAATGCACTCTATGAGGTGGTTGATATTGAGGGGGATTTTGGTGGTTTGGTTACAATGTGGAAACCCTTCCTCAATCATTCCCTAATTTCTAAGAATAAAAACTTCCTTAAAGTTTATTTCTCTCAAAGTTTTTATCTTTATGAGTAGATTCTTTCCAATATCTATACACCTAATAATATTGTCCTTAGAAAAAATACTTCGGCTGACCTATTAGGATGTTGAATCTCTTTCTAGTAGTGTCAATAGATGGTGTTGGGTGACAATAACACTTCTCTCTCCCCATACAAGATGGGAGGTAATATGGATCTGACTGATAGTATGTTGGATATTAATAACATCCTTTTAGCTGGTGGTCTGTTTGACATTGAGCTTGAAGGTTTCTCTTTCACCTAGTCCAACAAAAGGGTTAAAGATAATATTATTCAGGTTAGACTTGATCATTGTTTGGTGTCCTCCAATGGGGATGTGTCTTCCATTCTCTCTTTATCATCTCTCTTGAGGATCAACTCTTATCACACTCCTCTACAGCTCCGTTGGAACACCCCTTCTCCTCAGACAAAGCACTCAATTTAGTTTGAATTGATGTGGTCACATCACCCTCTTCTTAAAGAGATCTTGTTGGATTGGTGGAGTATAAGAGTTTGTGGATCTGCTATGTTTAGACTCACCTTCAAACTAAAAGCCCTCAAAGATAACTTGAAAGGTTGGAGCAAGAATTATTTTGGCAATATATTTTATTTAAAAAGATCCCTTAAGGAACATGTTAGAAAGGTTCAAAAGGAAATGGAATTGGTTGCTTTGATGGATTTGGTCAATAAGGAAAATACTTTGTTAAGTGACCTTCACAACATTATTGAGAAGGAAGAGATTTATTGGAAGTAGAGGGCTAGAAATCAATGGACTTGTGAGAGGGAAAAGAACACCAAGTTTTTTCATATGAATGTCTCTACACATCAAAAGAACAATTCCATTGCTGAATTAATCTCTAAAGATGATTCTTCTCTAACTTCTAAGGAGGATATTCCTTAAAGGCCGGTGTCAGTTTCTTTCACAATCTTCTCAACTCGACCATGGCTAACCATTTTGCTGATGATATTTTGGAGCTTATTCCCCACTGTATGTCCCCACAAGATATCGTGTTCATGGATAGAGGTGCTTCAGTTGATGAGATCATGAAGGTTGCCGTTTATCTTAGCCCTTTCAAGGCTTTGGGCCCTGATTTCTTTCCTCCTTTCTTATTTTAGAAGTATTGGGATATTCTTGGTCCTAATGTTACTTTGGCTATTAAGGAATTCCTCTCCTTTGGTAAAATTTTCAACAAGTTTAATAACAATTTTATTGTTATTACTCTGAAACATTTTGGTGCTAATAGGCTATCCAATTTTTGGCCTATCAGCCTTTGTAACACCTATAAAATATTTTATAAACTACTGGTCAATTGTATTAAACCTTCTGTTGATAAGTTGATCCACCCTGCACTTAAGGGTTTTGTCTCAGGCCATCAAATTACTAATGTTGTTGCCAAATGTAGTGATCAAATTAAGTTCATAGAAAATTAATTCAAAATCAGACACAAAGACACAACAAATACCCTCGGAAAACCATCCTCTTGAGGGAGAAAAAACCAACAATAATATATCACTTATATATTGAATTTCAACAACAATGATATCCTTACAAGAGGTCAATTTGCAGAATAGAATATAAGCACCAGATATGATGCAACACATAAATACAAAGAGACAATTCCCTAATAGAGAAACTCAACCTTCAACTTTGATCTGCACTTGGAAATCGCACTTGATGATCTCAACTTGTGACGAATATGCTTGAATGAAATGAATGATCAACAAAGAGAGAAACACTAAATATATATACAATATGGAAAGGTCGTTACTCTTCAAATCAAGTCGGCCATCATAGAGGAAGGTGCCACTTCATTAAGTCATATCCAATGAGCAAGAAGTAAGCCACATAAGGAATCATGCCATTTCAAGGTTGGCTTGATAACAAATGTCTTTCTTTATTGAGTGTGCCTCTTCATTAATCAACATGTCAGCCTTAACAAACAATTGCAACTCAATAATAAAGCGTGCCTCTTGAGTGAATCAATGTCTCAATAAATTAAATAGATCTAAGCTATGATTTAATTTATTAACATGAAGCAAAGATCATTGGAAGAATATGACCAACGCTGTCATTAACATCAACACTCTCTCTCAGCTAGGGAGAATACTTCCAGCTACATAAGAAAAATCACCTCATCGTGATGTCTATCACTATGGCTACAACCATAAGTGAAAAAGAAGAATATCACCTCATCGTGATATCAAATATCACCTCAACATGATATCAACCATAATGGCTACGACAATGTATGGTATGTACAAGTGTTCATCACTTGTGTGATGTTGTCACCTCAACATGACTTTCACCATGGCTCTCCCAAAGGGTGAAACACAAGTATAATTTAAGATCATCACAAAATCTCTCACGCGATGCTATCATGGAATCACACACATGACATCCACCATGACTCTCTCAAAGGGTGGAAACAAGGGCTTTCACCTCAAATCTCAAAGAAAAATGCATTAACAAGGTATTTCACCTCTAACTTCTCTCATAGAGAATAACTCATTAAACAAGGGATTTCACCTTGAACTTCTCTCACGGAGAAGAACTCATTAAACAAGCTCACTGATGCTGTGACTCTTTCTCAGTTAAGGCTCGATTCTCTACCCTACCAAGCTTATCGTGAGAGTACAAAAACTTGATTCTGGAGAGAGGCTTGGTGAGAATGTCTATCATCTGCTCATCAATGTTGATGTACCTTAACTATATAGCCTTCCGCAGTACCATATTTCTAATATAGTGATACTTTATCTCAACATGCTTGGTTCTCTCATGAAACACAAGATTGACAGAAATCTTCACGCAACTCTGGTTATCACAATGAATGATAGTAGGCTCCATTGATTGTCCAGACAATCCTACAAGGAGCTTATGAAGCCACACTACTTCCTGAGCTACCATACAAGCTACAATATACTCTGCCTCTATTGTACTCAATGCCACAAATGACTGCTTCCTACTGTGCTAGGATATTATAGCAGAACCCAAACTAAAGCAACATCCAGAGGTGCTCTTCCAATCAGTGACACACCCTACCCAATCAGAATCAATATAGCCATGCAACTTCAAGTCTACATCTGAAGAGTATCTCAATCCATATCCAACTGTGCCATGCAAGTATCTTAGGATATGTTTAGCTGCAATGAGATGTATTTGTCTTGGTTCACACATGAACTGACTAAGTGCACTCATAGCATAATAGATATCTGGTCTAATGTTAACTAGATACTTCAAGGACCCAATCAACTGTCTGTACATAGTAGGATCCACCAAGTCTGAACTAGCTGCAACCTCCTTCAATTTATGTAGGTTGGTCTCCATGGGTGTAGGAATGGATTTACAATCCATCATACCAAACCTCTTAAGTATATCAATGGTGTACTTCCCTTGACTTAGAATCATCTCATTTGGTTTCTACTAGACTTCTAAGCAAAGGATGTAATGCATGAGTCCAAGGTCCTTCATCTCAAATTCAGAAGCCAACTCCTCCTTACACTCGAGAATCAGGTGATCTTCTCCAATAAGAATCAAATCATCAACATAAAAAATCAAAATTAATGCTTCATCATTAATTACCTTGAAGTATAGGTTTGAATCAACATCATTCTTCAAGAAACCCAAACTTGATAGGTAATGATCAATCCTTTCGTACCATGCACAAGGAGCCTACATAAGACCATACAAAGCCTTCTTCAGCTTGCAAACATGAGGCTCCTTCCCATGTACCTCAAATCGATTAGGTTGCTCAATATAAACTTCTTCCTCAATCACACCATTCAAAAATGTTGTCTTCACATCCATCTGGTGAATCTTCCATCCTCTAGATGCACCAATAACAATGATGGCTCTGACAAAAGTACAGCGAGCAATTGGAGAAAATGTTTCTTCATAATCAACTCCCTCTTTCTATGAAAATCCATGAGCCACAAATCTTTCCTTGTACTTCTCAATGCTCCCATCTGCAGCATGCTTGATTTTGAAGAACCATTTTGAAGATACCACATATTTTCTCTCGGGTCTAGGAACAATGTCCCAAACATCATTCTTGAGAATTGATTGGTACTCCTCGGACATAGCATCTCTCCAAACCTAATGACTGGAAGCTTCCTCCACGCTAGAAGGTTCAGACTCAATAATTTGACTCATCAAGGCAACATAACTAGAGAACTTATGTGGTCTTTTACTCTCTCTGAATGTGCCTCTAGGAGTTGCAAAACTTTTAGCCTCTTGCATTGTACGCCTGGCCCATAGAGGTCTTTTTCTTCCAATTACAATGTTGATAGGCCCATCAATTGGTTCTAAGGTTTCAACAGGATCAATATCTTATTTTTCTTTTGAAGCCTCCCTCTGAATCTCAAGAGTATAGTCAACTTCCATATCTTGAGGTGATTCTTCATTATCAATCTCCATATGAGTACCCTTGGATCTCCTGAATGCAACATCTTCCTTGAATGTGACATCCCTACTGATCTCAATCAAATTCTATCCTGGAATGTATATTCTATAGGATTTTGATGTCTCATTGTAGCCCAATAAAATTCCCTTCTTCCTAGAAGGCTCTAACTTTGTTCTCTTTTCCTTTGAAGCACAAATATAGATAGGGCATTGAAAGATCCTTAAATGAATAACCTCAGGATTCTTTCCTATAAAGGCTTCTTCCAGAGTCATATTCTCCAAGATCTTGTGAGGACTTCTATTTTGTACATATACTGTAGTCCTAGAAGCTTCTGCCCATAAGAAGGTTTGTAGATCTTAGTCATGGATCATGGATTTTGTTGCTTCCACGATCGTCTTGTTCTTTCTTTCTACAATACCATTCTATTGAGGATTATAGGGGACACAAAACTCCCTCTTAATCCTTGCATCAACACAAAAATCCCTAAAGCTACTAGAGGTGTATTCTCCACCAATATCAAATTTGAGGACCTTGATTCTTTTACCTGAAAGATTCTCTACGAAGAATTTGAACTCTTTAAACCTTCCTAACACTTCCTCAAACTCTTTAGTTTTCAAAAAATAAATCCAAGTATTTCTAGAGTGGTCATCAATAAACATAACATAATACAAGAATCCACTTGAAGACATAACATACATAGGTCCACATAAATCAAAATGAATAAGGTCTAGAATACACTTAGATCTATTTTCTCTACTATGGAAAGGAGCTTTTGTATTCTTACCCAATGCACAACCCTTGCAAGTTCCTTCATGCTCCTAATTGAATTTAGGAATACCCATCACCATCTTCTCCATGATAGGTAAGGCTCAAAAGTGAAGGTGAGCCAATATTTGATGCCAAAGATCACATAAACTTGAAGAGTCATGAACTAAAGCCTACAGTGGATGCGTACAAAGCCTGTAGAGACTTTCATGTCTGACTCCAATTACTTGAGCATCCTTGAAGCTGCAATTCTCCATCCACACAAGTAATTTTCCTTTGGAGAAGGCAACTTGATATCCTTTATCTTCTAGGGCTGAAATTGAAATGAGATTGTGCTTGATTCCTGGTGTATATGCATAAAATTGGTCATGTCTAATCCTGAAATTTAGTTAAATATTTATTATTTAATTAATTTATCTAAAGTCTTCTACATATGATTAAATTTAATTAATTTAATTATATTGTTCATTCGCTTTATTCTTCCACTTTAATTAAATAAATTCATTTTATTTAATTACCATTTCCTTAAGTCCACTTAATTAATTAAATAAATATTATTGTTTATTTGAATTAATTATCACATTTAAGTTTAATTAAATCTTTGATTTAATTAAATTAAATTTCATTTCTCCTATTCAAATTTTTCTTCTAATTAATTAAATATTTTATTTAATTAATTTCATTTACAATTTTAATTAAATATATTTCAAATCTTAATTAAATATTTTATTTAATTAAGAAAATCTTCCATGTCACCAATAAATAAATAATTGAATTTAATAATTCATTATTTATCTTCAAAATATTTCTATAATCTCACAAAAACATGATTTTTACAATTCATCTTTATCCTCTCATCTTATCTCTTCTTCGAAAGAGGAAACAAAACTTTTTTTTGTTTTCTTCTATTTTTCTCTCCAGTCTCATCCATCTTGAACCATTTGATATGCCAAGAATTTTCACAGTCGTTGATCACATCAGCCAATCAAAATCTTTCGAAAACTCTATAAATATCACTGCAAATCCAAGCATTGGTTCTAATTAGAGATTACTTGCATTCTAGTATTCTAGCATTCTAGCATTTTACCATTGTTTTTATCATCTTTAGCTTTTATCAAATTCATAATCTTTCATCTTAGCAATCATGTTGAGCATCAAAATAATCATGTCTTAGCATAGCATTGCATGCATTCAAACTCAATCTCACTCTCTAGGAAGATTGTTTATTGAAGCCTAATACACAATCTGAGAGCACATTGGAATCAACAAAACACTAGAGATAGAGGACGATAGGACAACATCGATGACATAATCTAATGGTGAAAACCAGAATCTGGGAGTGTTAGATCAAACAAAAGATAAAACAAAGAGCGTATCAGATGGTGAAAACCTTTTTAAGGCACCAGATGATGGGATACTTAACACTCTCTTGGAGCAGTATCATGAGTGATTTCCTATTCTAATTGAGCCTACAAAAGCAGTTAATCTTGAAACTTCAGAAAAACCAAGGATTCTATAGTTAGTTGCATCAATGAAAGATAAAGAAGTAACTAAGTTCATGGAATTTCTCGAAGAAAATCAAGTCAATTTTTCCTAGACTTATGCAAACATGCCAAGTCTTGACCCTAATCTTATAATGCATCACTTGTCCATCAAACCAGGAGTCAAACCGGTGAAACAAAAACTCAGAAAGATGCATCCTCATGTTGCACTATTGGTTAAAGAAGAACTTCAAAAAATTCTTGATGTGGGATTTATAAGATCAATTGACTATGTAGAATGGATCTCCAACATTGTTCATGTGTCCAAGCCTGACAAAAGTGTTAGGGTGTGCACAAATTTTAGAGATCTTAATAAGGCATGTCCTAAGGATGACTTCCCACTTCCAAGCATCAATACTATAGTTGATCTGACAGCTGGCCATGCCATGTATTCACTAATGGATGGTTTTTCTAGTTATAACCAAATCAAGATTACACCTAAAGAGGTAGGACAAAACAAATTTTACATGTCCATGGGGGACTTACTATTGGAATGTCATGACTTTCGGTCTAAAGAATGTTGGGGCTACTTATCAAAGAGTTATGACTACAATCTTTCATGACATGATGCACACATTCATGGAAGATTATGTAGATGATATATTGGAAAATTTATACACAAGAGAAGGACATCTTGAAGTATTATCCAAAATCTTTGTGAGGTTGGAAAAGTTCAAAGTTTGCCTCAACCCCAATAAATGTGTTTTCGAGGTCACATCTAGAAAACTCTTGGGATACATAGTATCAACAAAAGGAATTGAAGTAGATCCTTCCAAGGTGCAAGCAATCGTGGAGATGCCTGCACCAAGGAATATCAGTCAGTTGAGGTCATTACATGGAAGACTTCAATCTATATGAAGGTTCATGGCTTAGCTGGTCGATAAGAGTCTACCTTTCACACATCTATTACATAAGAATGTCCCTTTCAAATGGGATGATAAGTGTGAAATGAACTTTCAAAAAATCAAGCAATACCTAATGAACTCACCAGTTATGGTACCACCAAATCCGGACAAACCACTAATATTATATATTGCCACAACAGAGACATCTTTGGGGGAATTATTAGCACAAGAAGACTCTATAGGAAAGGAATGTCCAATTTATTACATTAGTCAAACGTTAACAGGTCATGAACTCAACTACACTTTCATTGAGAAGGCTTGTCTTACAGTAGTCTTTGCCTCATAGAAATTTTGACACTCCATGTTAACTCATACAATCCATCTTGTTGCAAAGATTGATCCACTCAAGTATTTTTTAAGCAAAGCTACATTGATAGGAAGGCTAGCAAAATGGGTCATGATCTTAAGTGAGTTTGATATCCATTATGTTGATCACAAAGCAATCAAAGGACAAGTTATTGTTGATCAATTGGCTGAAGCACCACTACAAGTAGAGCATCCCATGCACATTGAATTTCCAAATGTTGATGTCTTCACTACAGAATCAAAGCAACCTTGGTATTTATACTTTGATGGATCTTTTACTCAACATGGATTGAGGGCAAGCATACTCTCTGTCACCCCTCAAGGACATACCATTCCTCGGTCATATCAACTAATGTTTCCATGTACTAATAACATAGCCAAGTATGAAGCTTTAATCACTGGACTCAAGATAACATTGGAATGGAAGATCACATAACTACAAGTATATGGTGACTCATAGTTAGTCATTAGTCCAATCAATGATGATTATCAGACCAAAGATGACAAACTGTTTCCATATAAGAAGATGGTTGACGATTTCAAGAAGTATTTCGTAGATATCAAGTTCATACAGATTCCAAGACTTGATAACAAGGCAACTCACACCATGGCCATGATTGCATCATTATTACAACTCCCAAAAAATTAGGCTCCCTATGAATTTTTGGTGGAACAATCATTTGCACCTGCCTATGACACACCTAAAAGCCAAATCATTTGCCACTTAGTAGGATCTAATTCACCTTGGTATGGTAAGATTTATTCCTGCCTAAAATATGACATCTTACCACTTGACTTATCTCGTAACCAAAAGCGTAACTTTATCAACCAATCCTCTTGTTATACCCTCATTGCTGATACTCTCTATCACCACGGTCTTGATGGCATTTTACTTCGATGTCTTGAACATGATGAATCTGACAAGGCCTTACAAGAAGTTCATGGTGGTATTTGTGGTACTCATTCAAGTGGACTAACCTTATCCAAGAAATTGATTAGAATGGGTTACTACTAGCCAACTATGGAGAGGGAATCATTCACTTTCGTGAAGAAGTGCTCAAAATGTTAGATTCATGGGAATCGCATTCATGCTCCTGCACAAGAACTTCAACCGTTCACATTGACCTGGCCATTCTCTCAATGGGGGCTAGATCTAGTTGGGAAGATTCATCGTTCATCATTGAAGGAACACAAGTTCATCATTATGACATAGTACTTTGCCAAATATATTGAGGCAGTACCTCTTACTAAGGTTACTGGAAAAATAATTTCATCGTTCATACTCAACTATCTCATTTGTCGGTATGAAATTACCAACTCCATCATCACAGATAATGGACGACCATTCAAGAATCAGGATGTTGATGAAATTTGTGAAAGATTCCATATCCAACACATATATTCAACACCTTATTATCCACAAGGGAATGGCCAAGTAGAGGCCTCAAACAAAATGATACTAAATTTTTTGAAGAAGACTGTGAATGATATAGGGAAAGATTGGCACGTTCAACTCAATCCCACATTTTGGGCCTATAGAACTAGCATCCGAATGCCAACAGGAGCAACAGTGTTTTCTCTTGTCTATGGAGCAGAAGTTATTTTGCCACTAGAAGTTGAGATTCCATCACTAAGAGTATCATTGAAGGGTCTCACAACAAATGAAGAGTACAAAGTTTCCTGACTACAAGAGCTAGAGCTCCTTGATGAGAAGAGACAATGAGCAGCTGATCATTTGAAAGCATATCAATAGATGATGTCTTGCAGCTACAATCATAGAGTTAAGCCACGTACCTTTCAGGTTGGTGATCTAGTTCTAAAGGAAAACCCACAGAATCAGCAAGACATAGAGAAGAAGGGAAAGTTTGAACCAAATTGGTTGGGTCCTTATGTGGTCATAGAAGTATATGGTTCAGGAGCATACAAGCTATCAATGCCAGAAGGGGACCTGTTTGATGAACCCATCAACAACATGCAACTCAAGAAGTATTATGTTTGAAGTGGCTATCATTATCCAGAAAATGTCCTTAAAAAATACAAAAATACCATAAAAAGCCCTAAAGAAATCACAAAAAAAACATAAAAAATCCTAAAAAAAACTAAAGGAAAAAAAGAAGTGGTTATCATTATCCAAAAAAAATCCTAAAATAAATCATGAAAACAATATAAAAAGTCTTGAAAAAATACAAAAACAACATAAAAAGTCCTGAAGAAATCACAAAAGCAACATAAAAAGCCCTGAAGATATCACAAAAACAACATATAAAGTCCTGGAAAAAAAAAAATTCAGAAAAATGCAATAAAACAAATAGCAAAAATCTAGCAAACAGACGCTATTTGTAGCGCTCCATCTATTAGTTCATGTTCTACACTTAGCTTATCAGCCTTCATTATATGCATCCTTTCCCATCATCCTAGCATCGTACCAGCATCATATTGCCATCACTTGTCTAGAACGATAACATCTTACCATAGCTTTATCATTGAACACATCCATTTTAGCAAGTTGTGTCAATATTAGGGGCAATCAACTTTCAGGTTTTACCAAAGCAGTTAGACAATGACATAGAATCCAATCATGCACACAAACAATCAAATCACATGAACAACTATCCAATCATTGATCCCTATCACAACTGTTTTTCAACAAAATACCATAGCATGACTCATATCTGGATGATCTAAAATCTGAATAATGTTTGGAATAGCAGTATTATATTTTGAACAATGGTTGTTTGACTTTTCAATATCATCTCTTTGGAGCACACTCGATGATGTACTGAACTAGAGTGGCAAGGAAGGAGGATGATTTTTCTTTGTCTATTGTCTTGATGTTAACTATCAATTTGGTGCAAATATGTCATGAGACATGATTTCCAAACGTATCATTGATGACAGTTCCACATTTGCATCAGAAAGTTGGTTAGTCTTTGTTTGTTTATGCAAGAAACACTCAAGTCGTCTTGGTTCAATTATACCTCAATTGTTGTGTTCACTTGCTATATCAAAAACCATGAAAGTTGTACTCAAGTAATCATTGGTGCTAATTTCCCCTCTGATGCTTGTACATACTTCCAAAATTTTAAAATGCTCTATGATGATTCAAGAAAGCTAACAGAAGGCTCAACAAACAGTTGGTTTCATTTAGTTGCATTTCATTTAGATCATTGTACATATCTGCATAAGGGATTTGCATCAGAGTTTTAAAAAGGTTGAACAAAAACATCAACGACTATCATGTCTCTTTGGACTATTTGTGGAGGACATTCAGACATTGGTTTCATCATCATTTTTCATCTTCATCCGCATTTCATTAATCATTATCATTTCATCTAGGTCCTGTACATATCATATAGTTTATCATTTGTCATCCATTTTCATATCATTTAGATACTTTATCATTTAGTTATCCATCATTATGCATTATCATTTCATTTATCATTTTTCATATCATATAATTTCATTGCATGCCATTGATCATTTTCATTTTGTATCATCTTCATCCTTTATCATGTCATATCATTCATTTATCCATTCAGTTTTCATATCATTTCCATTTTCATATTATGTATCATCTTCATATCATTAACATATTACTTATCATTTTCATATCCATGTCATTTTCATTCTCCACGCTTACATCCCATTTACCATCTTAATTATATCCTTATACTTTCATTTTATTTTATCATTTCATTTTATTCTATCATTTCATTTTATTCTATCAATTCACTTATCATTTCATTTTATCTTATCATTTCATTTTATTCTATCATTTCATTTTATTCTATCATTTTCCATTTATCATTTCATTGTATTTTATCATTTCATTTTCTTGTTTATCCTTTCATTTTATCACTTAATTTTTCATTTTCATTTCATCATTTCATATCACTTATTATCATACATTTCTTATTATCAATCATTTCATTTCACATCATTATTCATATCATTATCATTGTATATTCATATCACATCTTTAATCATTTATCATTTAAATACAAAATTTGATTCATATCACGTATCATTTCATATCATTTCCTCTACATATTACAAATTCATGATACATTTCATAAACTCAACATCTATTCTCCATCGCATCATCATTATTTATTGCATTTGAAAAAATCCAAAAAACAAAATTTCATACATACATTACATTTCAACATCATTAGAAAAACATATATTTTCATGACATTTCATATATCATACCATTTCAACACGTTGCATTATTATCATCATCATCCACCTGCATGACATCATTAGTACGCATCATAAATCATCATGCATATCATGTTAGTCATCAAATCATTAACATGCATATCAAAGTCCACAACCAATACATATTCCTATCATCAAAGAAACACATCATCAAAAACTCATCACTGCTACATATCATTGCTCATCAAAAATAAATACAAAATGTCCAAAGTCCAAAGAAACTAAACAGTATAGAGAGATACATGAGAAATGATCAAAATCAATATACATGCTCCAAAATAATGATATACATCAATAATTCTGTATCAATCAATCAAGGATGGTTGGTGGATCCCTTTGACAGAGCTAGTCTCGAGGATGATGGCCTACCACTAGTCCCTGTACTAGGATCCTCTCAAGGCCCTATGACCCCTCTCTGTGTTGCCATCCGTGATCTACTCCTGGTCCTACTATGGGACCATGGGTACAGCTCTCTATGGTCAGGTGGACACAACTCCTCATATCTAACCCGATAATACTTAGCCTCCCTGGCCATGTCAAATCCCTCTGCAATAGCCTCTCACAGGGATGCACTCTCCACAGTGCCCATGAGCCTCTAAGCAACACCCTTTGCATTTACTACCCTCTGTTTGAAGGAGTCCCTCTCTGCTATCAACTAGGCCACCTGTGGGTCTGGGGCAGCAGTAGGTACTTGTACCTATACCTGTGCCTATGCCTGTGCCTGTACATGTGCATGTGTCTGTGCCAGTTGTGTCTGTAGCTATGCTACCAAACCTTGAGCCTGAGCCAACTGGCTTTGTAACTACACCTACTATCCTTGCAATGTCTATACCTGGGCCTGCAGAGTATCTATCTATCCCTGCTATGATGTGGAGGCAACCCTGATCACTTTCCTCCATCTAATGCCAGTCCTAGGCCTCCGCATAATATGAACACTACCCAAAAGTCTGGCCTCGATCTCACCGGCCTCTGCTCCCCACCTCTGCCCTCTCTGCCGTCATCCCCATCACTATCATCTGAGCTCCCCTCCTCTCCTCTGATAGCTACCTACTCACCGCCTGCCACATCCTCCTATCTCCCAACTCCTGGCTAAAGTGTCGCAAAATGGGGTGTCGGCTCATCTAGACATGTGAACCACAGAAATGGGTGTGTGTGATAATACACAGAATACTCCTCTAACATACGAGAATCAACAATATCAAGTCTAGGATCCCATACCTTAGGCTGTAATGCCATATACTCAGTATACGCAACTTGGTAAGCAATGCAAGGACCCCATCCAGGCTCATCCTTGCACCGTCCATAGTGTGCAACACCATGAGGCATACCTTGTGTGAAACTGAACTACCTCTGTACTCACAAACCCAAAAATCTATCTATAATAAATGGTGTTCAACCTATCAGAAACCTAGGTATACCCACAAATGGCATCTCTAAGGGATCTTTGTCCCATACATCACAATCACTATAAGGCCTCCATATCACTGCATCCATGTCATCCAAGGTCTATCTCCAATACTCCACCTTGCCCAGCTTGGGTTGGATAAGTGCAAATGAATATGGATACATCTATGGCCTACCTGGCAGCCTAGCCCTCAGACATAGTGGTCTGGTAACAACAATATGCTCCCATGCCTAGATTTGGAGTAGCGTAACACCACACGATAAACTCGATGATCCTCTATATACTACCTAGTGTAGGTCATGATACAAGTGAGCTAGCATGCAGCTGCCCCAAGCATATCTCCTCGGCTGACCCATCATCTGCTCAATGATCCTCCCCTATCCAACTGATAACCCCTTTGACCAGTGATCCAAACAAATGAAGCCTCCAATAAAAGTGCCCAACACTACAGGTAAGTTTGGATATCCTCTGAAGTCTGCCCATGGCACCTAGTATCATGTTATCTATGCATCTCTAAACACTCTCCTAAGGGCATCTATCCCACCCACCTCCTTGTGATCATAGAACACAAGGGAACCTACCACTAGGATCCCCAAAATCCTGTATACATCCTCTAGGGTCACCATCAGCTCACCAGTTGGAAAATGAAAGGTATTATGCTCTGAATGCCATCTCTCTATTAATGCAGTCAACAGCCCCCTATTGGCTCGAATAGGAGGCATCGACAATAAAGATCCCAACCCACAACTCACTATTAGATACAAATCTATAGCTGTCAAATCTCGAATCCTATCCCACCCTGTAGGATGATGCTCTCTAATCTAGAGGTTTCTGAAAACCTCCTATTTTTGGTCATCACAAAAGTAATCTATCAGACTCATATCTATCTATTAGACTCATATCAAGTGATCCATATCAATTAATGACCCATATCAGTGAGCCATATCAAATGCTCTATCTAAATAACTCATATCAGGACATCAATACAAAATCTATCTATTTGCACATCAAATCAATCTACTCTTTCATCGTTTACTATAAATTGTTTTCTTTTTCAGGAAAGAAAATTTATCACACAATCAAATCATCATCTTATTTTTACTTCATTCAGAATGCAAATATGTTGTAATCAAATCAATCATCTATTCTTTGTTTTATATTGCATAAAGAAAATGAATCATCTACTCTTTGTTTTTCATTCTTTGGAAACAAAGTTATCAGCTATCTACTCTTTGTTTTCTATTTCGGGAAGCAAAGTTATCAACATTATGACATGACAATTTAACTATCTATTGACCAAGGGAGCAATAAATCATCATCATTTTCATCATCAAGCATTCTATCTAAATTTTCTAAAAGCCCTAGTCTGCGGCGTATAAGCACTACAACCCTATAAGCATGATAGTTTCCTCCAGATGTGTTAAAACTCAAGATGCGTCTTATTGTGCCGTGTAAGTGCTACATCAGTTCATATATGCACTATTTCCCCAAAATCGCAACTTCACCTCTCAAATATGCCATTTCACCCCCTAGATGCGCTAAAACCCTATAAGTGCTAATCTATTTCCCAAATGCGTTAATCTACATAATTTTTCTACTAGCCTCCTAGAAGTGCTACTTCATTTATCGAATGCGCTAAACTACGAAAAACGTAAAAGAGTTATTTTATGACTTCTATGAGGTAAAAAAATCTATGAATGTGCTATTCTATTTCCTAAAAGCACTAAAATGACCCATTCAAACCTAAATCCATGCTACAAGCATTCAAAATTGACTAAAAACATAAAAAATCCAAGGTAAAAAGAATCAGATTGACTCACCGGTGGGCCATACGTGACTGGTCACTAATATCGGCAGGACCGCTCAAATCTATGTTGATGAGAAGGGATCTCCATTGCGCCAAGTCACTGTCAAAGACAAAGGTTTCTAAAAGTCAACAAGTGAAAATGACTTGCTTTTTTTACGTTTTTACCTTTTAAGGGTCAAACAAAGTGGGTTTTTGGTGACATTTTTTTCAACTGGGACATCTTTTCATCAATTATCAGGGGCCAAATCACTACATTCCTTTCATCATCCAAATGTTATCATCAACGTTTTCTTATCATTATTAATTTACCTTCTAAGGGGGCATCATCAATATCGACAACATCTTCCAATCAAAAACATATCAAGAGTCAAATCAGGGGCATATCAGTTAAAAATTTTTGATCAAGGGGCAAAAAACAAGCGCTTCAAAATTTCAAAAGCAGGAATATTTTCTTTGAAGTAATGCGTTTCACACATCACTTCAAATAGGGGAAAAATGTATATGCATAAAATTGGTCATGTCTAATCCTGGCATTTAATTAAATATTTATTATTTAATTAATTGCTCTAAAGTCTTCTACATATGATTAAATTTAATTAATTTAATTATATTGTTCATTCGCTTTATTCTTCCACTTTAATTAAATAAATTAATTTTATTTAATTACAATTTTCTTAAGTCCACTTAATTAATTAAATAAATATTATTGTTTATTTAAATTAATTATCACATTTAAGTTTAATTAAATCTTTGATTTAATTAAATTAAATTTCCTTTCTCCTATTCAAATATTTCTTGTAATTAATTAAATATTTTATCTAATTAATTTCATTTACAAGTTTAATTAAATATCTTTCAAATATTTTCAAATCATAATTAAATCTAATTATGAAATCTTCCATTATCTTTCAAATCTTAATTAAATATTTTATTTAATTAAGAAAATCTTCCATGTCACCAATAAATAAATAACTGAATTTAATAATTCATTATTTATCTTCAAAATATTTCTATAATCTCACAAAAATATGATTTTTACAATTCATCTTTATCATCTCATCTTATCTCTTCTTTGAAAGAGGAAACAAAGCTTTTTTTGGTTTTCTTCTATTTTTCTCTCTAGTCTCATCCATCTTGAACCATTCAATATGCTAGGAATTTTCACAGTCATTGATCACATCAGCCAATCATAATCTTTCGAAAACTCTATAAATATCACTGCAAATCCAAGCATTGGTTCTAATTAGAGATTACTTGCATTCTAGCATTTTAGCATTGTTTTTATCATCTTTAGCTTTTATCAAATTCATAATCTTTCATCTTATCAATCATGTTTAGGAACAAAATAATCATGTCTTAGCATAGCATTGCATGCATTCATACTCAATCATGTTCTCTAGGAAGACTGTTTGTTGAAGCCTAATACACAATTTGAGAGCACATTGGAATCAACAAAACACTAGAGATAGAGGATGATAGGATGGCATTGACGACATAATACTGAGTTTGCATCTCTGTTATTTCTATTTTCTATTTTTGATATAATGTTCTATCGATGTGTTTGATTTATTTCTTTTGTACGTATTTATCATACTCTAAAATCGATCACACACTTGGAACATAAAGAACATTGCTCAATTGAAGTGTGATGTCATAATCCAAATGAAGAGTAGAGATCCCAATCCCTTTCATAGAGTAGCTTGCATCATCTCCGATAATGACTTGTTCAGAAGACTCTTTCTCCACCAAGCTTGATAAGTGCTCCTTAAAACCTATGATGTGTCGAGAAGCTCCACTGTCAATCAACCAAGTGTTGGTGTCTGTAGGTACATTGCTTGATAATGCTGAGTAGAAAAAATAATCACATGTATCCTTCTGTGGAGAAGCATCATCAACATCTGCAACAGTGGCTTGTTGCTTAGTTCTAGTTGGACAATGCTTAGCAAAGTCGCCAAACTTATCACACCTAAAGCATTGAATCTTGGATAAGTCTCTCTTTTTCTTTGAAGGGGGAGCACCATCATTTCCCTTATCTTGATTCCTCTTGAAGAATCCTTTCTTTCCATCTTTTCCTTTCTTCTTTAAAGCTTGGGAGGCGAGAATATGAATATCTTCATTAAATTAACTTTGACCAACACCTCTAGCCACTAACCTTGACTCTTCTTGAATTCAATCAGTCCTCAAGCGATCAAACTTAGGAAGTTTGGATCTTGCACTAATTCCTTGAATGTAGGACTCCCATGATAATGGAAGACCATTGAGAGCAAGCATCCTCAAATCTTTATCATTGACCACATGACCAATTGTAGAGAGTTGATCTCTCAATTCCAAAATCCTCATGAAATAGGCAATCATTGTTTCTCCTTTCACCATCTTCACATGGTGTAGTTGTTGCTTCATTGCAAGTGCCTGACTTGTGTTGTTGATTTTGTACATCTCCTCTAATGTTTTGAACATATCTCTTGCCATCTCCAGCTTGGAGACAATCAGAACAATATGGTCTTTGACGGAATCAACCAACAACTTCTTTTCCTTGATGTCTTTCTTACTCCATTGCAACTTCTCTTCTTCCTCTTCTGGTTCAGGAACTTTGGTCTCCACAAACTTACCGAAATCATTCTCTTCCAATGTGAGCATGATTCTAAACCTCCATGATGTATAGTTGGATGCTCCCTCGAGTCTATCCTCAATCTTTAAACCATTCACCATCTTGACTAAGGTAGAGATAGACAAATAAATATTAAGAAGAGAATAGAGTATCACTGTAAGGACAAATCTAATCATGATCTTCTCAAACCCGCTCTGATACCATGTTAAATTTAGTGATCAGATTAAGTGCATAGAAAATTAATTGAAAATTAGACATAAAGACATTGTAGATACCTTGGGAAAACCCTCCTCTTGAGGGAGAAAAACCTAGCAACAATATATCATTTATATATTGAATTTCAACAACAATGATATCCTTACAAGAGGTCAATTTACAGACCAAAATATAAGCACCAGATATGATGCAACACGAAAATAAAAAGAGACAATTCACTGATAGAGAAACTCAGCCTTCAACTATGATCTGCACTTGTAAATAAATTTGCATTTGATGATCTCAACTTGTGATGAATATGCTTGAATGGAATGAATGATCAACAAAGAGAGAAACATTGAATATATATACAATATCGAAAGTTTGTCACTCTTCAAATCAAGTCGTCCACATAAGGAATCACGCCATTTCAAGGTCAGCTTGATAACAAATGTATTTCTTTATTGAACGTGCCTCTTCATTAATCAACATGTCGACCTTAACAAAAAATTGCAACTCAACAATAAATCGTGCCTCTTGAGTGAATCGATGTCTCAATAAATTGAATAGCTCCAAGCTATGATTTAATTTATTAACATGAAGCAAAGGAGATCAATGGAAGAATATGACCGACACTATCATTAACATCAATAGTTGTAATGTTGTTCCATGAAATTATTCATTTCATGAGTAAGAGAAAAAATGAAAGTATGGCCCTCAAGCTTGATATCTCCAAAGACTATGATAAAGTGTCCTAGAATTTTCTATTTGAAGTGTTGCAAAGATTCAAGTTCTCAAGTACAATCTTAAATTTCTTATTCAGGGTTGTGTTACTTCTCTGATGTTCTTAGTGGTCCTTAATGGAACTCTACAAGGGCATTTTTCAGCATATTGTGGGATATGTAAAGGGGATCCCTTGTTCCCTTATCTCATTATTTTGATTGTTGAATTCCTTAGTCACAATATATTGAAAGGGGTTCCAAATAGTGCTTTAGTTGGCTTCATTCCCTCTTCAGTTTCATAACTGATTTCTCATAAAAGGTTCATGGATGACACAATTGTTTTAGGGGAATCCATGATGGTAGAAGTGAAGGGATGGAAAGACTACAAATAAAGATGGTGGCTTGGAAGGGGGCCCTTCTTAACAATGCAGGTAAAGATCTTCTTCTAAACTCTACTCTTTAAAGTTTCATTGCATACTTGATGTCCTCTTTTTGTGCCCTCTTCATGGTTTGATAAGTTAGAATAGATTCAAAGAAGGTTCCTTTGGTCTAGAACAAATGAAAAGAATCATTAATCCCTAGTGAATTGGGACACTATGTGCTTTAAAAAATTGTATGGTGGCCTAGACTTCAGAAAAACTAGACAGATGAACTTGGCTCTCATCACCAAAGTCACTTGGAAACTTCTCAATAAATAGGTTGAATGAATTTCTATCCTCGAAGATAAGTATTTGCATGGTAGGGAAGGAATATCCTTCCTTCATGATGTTGAAACCCCCTTTGGGTCCATCTTCTAGAATAATATCTAAAAAAGTCAGAATTTGATTTCTAAAGGTATTAGTTGGTAAGTTTGTATTGGTGCCTTGGTTTATTTTTGGGATGAAAAGTGGATTTCAAAGAATTCTCTTAGTCTCCATTTGATCTAATATGCTATGAAATCAAACCTCTATTCTAGATTAGATCTTAAGGTCTCAGATTATTTGGACAACTCCTTAAACTCTCCACATGGAAGATTGATCCTAATTGGTGTAACCCTCCTCTTCATTGAGCCACCTCAGATATTCTCAAAACTATTGAGAATCATGAGATTTTAAAATCCAATCTTCCTAATTCTTTGGTTTGGGTGGATTCTAAGAAAGGTAAATACTCTATTTATTTTGGATACAACATTTTATCTAGTGATTGGGTCCCTTAGTTCAATTGGTTGAAGATTTGGAGGAATAACTCCTTGCCCCAAGTTAAGATATTTTGGACTTCTTTCCATGAACATATACTTACTCAAGATAACTTGCAGAAATGTGATCATCATCTTAGTAACATATGCTTTCTATGTGAAGAGGAAGATGAAACCATTTCTCACTTTTTATTCCATTGTTCTTACTCTTGGAAGGTTTGAAAAAGGATTCAATATTTATTCAAAGTTAGTTGGGTTTGGCATAAGGATACTAAGTTGGTTCTCACTGGTCTTTCATCCTTTACGCATTCAGATATGGTGGTAGGCTCTTCTTTTCATAGGTTTGGCACTCTAGAAAGTGCATAACAATATGATCTAGGATAAAAAAAAGTCCTTGGAAAGATGTGGCCAATAAGATTATTCATTTGATTGTCAAGAACATCATCACAACCTCTTGTAAGCCAAAAAGGAATCCTTCTAATTTGGAGTTTTCTATTGCCTCATCTCAATTTTTTTTTTGAGGCCCTCAATGCTTTAAGCTCTCGTATTCCTTTGGATAGGAGCAGCACTCCTTGGTCCCCCCTGAGCTCAGCTAACTTAAGTGCAATTTTGATAGCTCAACCAAAGTTAACCTAAGTCAGGTGGGTGGGGGCGGTGTTATCAAAGACCGTCATGGGAAAAGGATGATGGCATATGCAGTGAATTTGGGAGTTCAAAATTCTTTTTTTTTTAGGTGGCAAATTTCTACCATGTAGTGTCCATATAGCCAAGAATGTGGGTATATTCATCTTAGAAATTGAAGATAATTCTAGAAATACCATAATGATGCTAAGTGGGATGGAAAATCCTTGTTGGTCTCTTCAAGACCCCATCTTCTTGTCTTATAATATTATGATGAATTCTGATAATTATAGATCTACTCACATGTTTCATGTGGGGAATAAAGTGGTGGATACATTCGCTAACTTAGGGTCCTTCACTTCTAAAGTGACTATATGGGATAATATTTCTCGTATCCCTAGACATGTGTAATTTATTTTTTAAAGATGAAAAGTACAACCTTGAGCTCGAGTTGGACTCCTTGTTAGCTCCTTTGGATAGCTAGCATGAATTGCATTTATGGAATTCCATCTCTCCTGACCAATCTTTTCATAAGCCTTCTCATCATTGGCTTACACATTATTCTGGGTGTTTCTACAAAGTTCAGAGGCTTGCTTTGTTTGGAGTGAATTATTCTATGGGATTCAATCTTGTTTAAGATGAACCCGAATCTTGCAAGGTGTGGAAAAATGACATGTATGTTTGGACCATCCTCCAGTAAGTCAAGATGGCCTCGTATTTTGAAGGTATGATAGGGCACGACTCTAATATTTCAATGGAGTTTGCTAGCTCTTGGAATGAGGGCAATTTAACCATTGGTGAGCAAACCGTCCAATTCAATTTGGGGCTCATTGCCAAAGTCACTAGGATTTCCTTGGATGAGGCTTGCATTCCTCAGAAGTCAAAGGGTCATTATCATAAGGATATGGATAGGTTCTTGAAGGAGGGTGTTGTGTCACCAAAATTTTGTAGGTACACACTCTCTTGCGCCTTTAGGGTTTTCATCTAAAAGAAGAAAGGTAGCTCACAAAAATTTAGCGATACATTCAATACTACTGCTAAAAGGTCTAAAATATGTCTAAATGCAATGATCTATGTGCAATAAACTAAAAAGATGATTTATTAATGCAAAACCTAAGAAATGCAAGTTGTTTGAAAACACATTATGATATGCAAAAATAACCTAAGAATGCAAATAAACAATAACAGAAATAAATAGAAATGGAGAGGTACCTGGAAGTTGAAATATGATATATAGAGGTTCTAGAATCCTGTAGAGTTGACTAGAAATGTTGACTAGGACACTTACAACAAGTTGGGTGACTTAGTCCTATTTTGGGGAGATTCTACTGTAATAGGTTTCTACCAAAAGGGTATCCAGAAATATAAAAATAAATTTTTATGCCTATCAGTGGGACTAATCAACTAAAGATGGTGACTTAGTTCACCTGGGAATCTTGAGAAATTTGAGATAGGAATCTACAGCTATCAGTCTGCACTTCATTCCTTGATAGGTGTTTGGTTTATATTCTACATAAATCATGCTAAAAGAGATCTCCTAGCTTAAATTATGGATTTGTTGACTTGAATGACTTTGATGAGTTATTGACCACCTTTTATCACCTTTCTCTTTGACAAATCTGCATACAAGTCATATAAAACAAACATACAAAGAGGGGGGAAATGGTTAAGGGTTAGAGTAAGGGGTTTGTCGTGGTCAAACCTGGGTTTGGTAATCAAACCCTTAGAAATGAAATGATAGAAAGAGAATGATGAACTATAAATAACATGCAATTTCATAAACTCACCAAAACCTTGATGTTGAAGTCTAAATATATGCAAGAGGATGCTCCAAGATGCTTGATAGTGCCTAAGATGCTTGAATGCTTGAATGCTTTTGATGCTAGAATGCTTGGATGAGTACTTGAATGAATGGGGGGTAAAATGAGAGAAAATCCCTTTATTTATACTTGATTTTATAATATTTCCAGAAAATAACACATCACAAGCCAACCTCAAGGGTAAGAGAGAAAAATCCTACCAAAAAATGAAATAATTTTGATTTTTGTGCTAAATAGGACTCTAAGTCACCCCTATTGGTGACTTAGTCCCACTTAAGAAAATTAAGTGGGTGTCAGGGATTAAAGTGCATTAAATGTTGTTTAACAATAATAATATCCTAAAATACACTTAAGTAGGGTTGGAAAGTGTATTAAGGGGTCATATAAACATAATAAAGGGTTGAATTAGTGATGACAAGTCTAGAAAAGTGTGGGAGTTTGAAATAAGACTTGGTAAGTGATAATATGGAGATATTTATGTGAATTATAATGAAAAGGTCCTAGAAAAGTTTGAAAGTGGGTTACAACACTGCACAACACTTTTACAAGACATCCTAGAATAATTAATAATGAATCATAAGGACCCAAGACCTAAAGTGAATGTATTGGCCACATTACAACATTAAATCTAGGAAAAATCAAGCCAAAACATAAAAATGTCCAACTATACATTTTTTTGGTGACACAGGCGAAAATGCCATTTTTTTTTGTAAAATAGGTTTTCTAGAGAAGACCTTCCCAGGTTGTGGAGTAGGTTGGCAGAGGTTTTAATGAGGTATGTCATTAGAGACCTTGCAAAAACCTTGGAGGATCCCTTGTCATTAGAGACCCTTCCAAACCCTTGGAGGATCCCTTGTCGTTAGAGACCCTACCAAACCCTTGGAGGATCCCTTGTCATTAGAGACCCTACCAATCCCCTTTCCAATCTTGGCTCTATGTCAACTTTTTCCTCTTGTTGTAGAATTGCCAGGGTGAGAGATAAAATCCCTGCCACTAAGGAACCCTATCCCAACCCTGAAAAAAGTGTTTTGTTTGCTGACCCTACCCCTATTTGTATATCAGATTCTGTAATGAAGAACTAAAATGATGAGTCTTGGAAACCCACCCTTGTTAATTTTCCAACTAGTTCCCCTAGCCATGACGATGTTTCTAAGGTTTCCCCTATTAATCTCTAGAGTCTCTAGAGATCCCCGACCTTTATGTTAATATGGTAGGTGCCTCTATTGAGCCCTAGTTGGACAAAGAGGTCTATGCTCAATGTGTTTTTCTGAAGAATAAATTGAATGATATATCGGTAGTCATCAATATCTAGAATGATATCCTCAAGTGGTTGTTGACCCAGCTGATAATGGCCAATGATAAAATTTAGGTGTTCGAGTAAAAGGTGTTAAAGCAAAAAGTGAACTAGCTAGCCAAGTGAGGTTGAGGATGACTCGTGTTGAGGTCTGTTGTCTTTTCTCGTCAAGTCCTTTGATAAATGGGTGAATTGGTAGAGAGACATTGAAGAGCTCAAAGTGCTAGTGGGTATGGAGGATGATAAGATGAAGCTCTAGGAGGAAATTGACACCATGCACACTAAATAAGATAAGAATCTAAAGTGCCTCTAGGATATTGTGGACTTTAGCAAGGAGACCGTAAAAAACACCACAATCACTATCCAAGTTTTCTAGCAAGAACTTCAAAATAGTCATGGTAAAAGGGTTGTTGATGATAGTCAAGATACTGGTCACTCTAAGGAAAAATGTAAGAAAGGAGGCAGCTCTACTTTGCCCAATACTAAGGATACCTAGCCCACTCACAACAGGCCTTTGACCTTTGAGGAGAAACTTTAGTTCATGGCTAAAGAGTGGCAAGCCATTAGTGACCTTAAGTTGTTGGGTGAAGAGTAGCTGGATCGGTCCCTTGTTGGTTTCATTTTGTGCTCTCTCTTTTGTTTTCTATTGCTATTCATTTTTTAAGTGCTTCTCTATTTTTCTTTTGGGTGTCTCACTTCTTGTGAGCCCCCTTATTGGGCCTCTATGGCTATTTTGTATATGGGTACTATCCCTTTAAAACATTAATCTAATCAAAACAAGGAAAGAAAGAAATAAATAAAAAATTCTTCTCATGCAAAAAACCATCTCAAAGTGAGAAGTGAACTTGAGATGATGGAAATTCCTCCATCCTTAAGTGCCACCAACCTCCAATGTGATGGCTCGAAGTATTAATCCATCTATAGTAATTTTTTAATGTTTTGTAATGCACTTTCCTAAAATTAAGAAGATAGATTACTTGATTGGAACATCTCAAGGAAGATATATAAACTACTTGACATCTTATAATTCTCATAAAATTAATTTGAGTTGCATATTCTCTGGTAAAACAACATTCCTCCAAGATACGGGTATGTGCAGGATCATGGTGCGCCAAAAAGTGGCAATATTTGTAGGGTATGTGGATCACGACTTTTTTTTAACCCAAAATTAATGAAACAAAAAGGGTTTTTAGAGGAGATTCTCAGCTTTCCAAAAATATAAATTATGATTTAATTTGAATTTAGTAAATAATTATTATTCATTTTCTATTAGAATTACGACTAAAGTCCTGATCAATAGGCTGATTGAAAAACATCTATAACTTTCAAACAGTAACATATTTTTTGAATCCAAAACATGCAACACATTCTATGCTTCACATACTATAGGATTAAAAAAATAAAAAATAAATTTCATGAAGTTTTGACCAAGTTAAGGTGGTCAAACAGACGAGTTTTTATATTTTCTAAAAGTTGTAATAAAAAATTCATAATTAATTATTTAATTGGACAAAAATTACAAAAAAATATGCATCACATCCGGACATGAGTCCTCTACTTATATATAAAATCTTACAAAAAGATATTATCATTTTATTATGGTTAGGGTGGTCAGACAGACACCTACTTCTTATTTTTTCCCTGAAATTTAAGTACTACTGCATTGAAATTTCAAATTTTCACCAAATATATTTTATTTATTTTTAAATAAACCTAGTATTTTAGAAACTACATTCAATTTTCTACAAATTCTATTCTTACATATTTTTGAAATAATATAGATAACTTATTCAAATATTTACGTCAAGTTTCCTAACAATGATTTTTCTGAATTTTTTGCACGATGATCCTGCACATACCCATACCACTAATAAGAGATACATTAAAATGAATATGTAACCACTTATGAATCCTTGATAATTACAAATGAATGATTTTCCCACTCTTGATTGGATGATTTGGTGGGTTCTCATCCTCTTGGCTTCTAGATAACTCCTTCTTCCATACCAACATACTAGTGCACAAAGGCATGCTTAGCATGTACATAAGATTAAACTTGTGATCAATATGAGACAATACCTTAACCAACACTTGTGGAGTTAAATATCATACAAACTACCCTTTGGACCTTGGCAAGATCCCCTTTAGGAACCATAGTTGACGGCTAATAATTGATACCACACTTAAATCGAGTAGGACACCAAACCATAAAATAATGGTCCTCTTAGTCTTAATTGTTAACCCACTATATTATTAATTATTAAGTGATTTAGAATTTATACTATATAATGTACTACAAAGATTACCTCACTAGTATTCTATTGACATAGTTTTTTCTTATGTATATTTACATTCATAATTATGAGAATGTTTGGAATTAATATTAAAAGTAAGAGAGTTTTTTTAGCTATAATTATTTGATTGAATGAGTTCTACTAAATTTATTATTTTAAATATAATCCTTTTCTAGTATATCCCAATTTCTATATTTAAGATTGTAAATCCTTTAGCATATTTACTATGTAGTGTAGAAAATGATAAATTAAAAATCAATTAAACACTAGTTTGGGAACCGTAATTAGAAAAACATTAATTGTGAGAAGTATCTTGATGAAGAACCAATGGTGGTTGTTCATGTGTAGCATGTTCCATGTGTGAAGGAGTAAGAGAGGGTCTATCAACTTTTTCATGTTCATCTTTACATGATGTCATGAAATCTAAGAATCCTTAATCATCTTCAATATTAGCATGTAGTGAGAATTAGAAGAATAGCATCACTATTCCTAACCATACAAACAAGAACATCATGAAATATAGAAAGAATAGTATCACTAGTTGTAACCATACATGTATCTTGTGTGATAATGGTACAATCAATTTTCTTATGGTTAATCATGAATCTTGTTATCTCTCACCTTTATATCAACATTAATCATCAAAATTTTGATGTTTTACATATATTGAAGCCATTCTTTTTGTCAACTAGAGATAGATTTTAATTTGAGTGTCACCATAGATTTAACTATGACATTTAGAATAGTCGACACTCTTGAACGAATTGTAGAGGAGGTAACTCATGAATTTTTTTAAAGAAATTTTAAATATTTTTTGGTAAATGAATTTAAATCTATAATGCTAACCTCATGTAAGGAAATACATCAAATGGTACTATTATCTTCCATAGATTTTTCCAAATATTAAATTGGGATATAATAACATATTCAAAATAATTAGCTCAAATGATACTTTAATTGTAAAAAAGTGTGTAGCATTATTGATGACAACATTTAAGGAAATTTTATAATTTGAGAGAGAATATTTTATTTTTAAAAATATCATATAACCTTATACTTGTATCCATTTTGACAAGCGTAAGTTCAGAAATTGCCTAATTTACACTATTCACTTTGTGATTCTACTCTCAATTGTGTACCTATGCATGTAGCATGTTCTAGGAGATTCTACAAATTTCGTTAAATAGATCTATAACTATTTTTTTCTACAGGCACTTCTAATCTATTATAAACTTCATAAATCTACGCACAAAATTCAAGCACTTAAATATTAACAAATGTAGTTATATAACTTGAAAATTCAAGTCTAAGACACTTATGTAGCCTACAACTCAAATTATTGAATTTTGAATATTTCTAACTATTGATGAACTATAACCTAAGGTTGCACTATTATATCTTATAATAGATCCTTAGTCCAAGACATCATTAAAAAAACATGTTCTTCCCTATTTTGAATTTACCTTTAATTTTTCATTGAAATCTCATAGACAAGAAATCATTCCTTTTCTACATCCTTAGATCAATGCTCCTCTAAGATGATACTATGTTTCCATAATCATAAATCTAAAAATAATTTATACAAAGGGATATGCATAGTGATGGAATTTTGAGCTCAACCGGAATGATAGCCTTTATATGATAAACCAAAGAATAGGGTGTAAAACATGAAGGTATGCATATGTCTATAACATAGGGACAAGTTATGTATGGCAATTGGTGCCATGATTATGAAGTATTTTACGAAATATTTGATTAATACTATTATTAGTGGCTAAAAGATATCCATTATTGGTGCATTCAGAAGTATTGCCACCGACAGGTAATATTGATTTAATAGTGAACATACCAAAGCTGTTTATAGTACGTTCAGAGAATCTTTTCGACTGTAAAAATACCGATACGTCATGCGTTCCCATGAAGGCCGAAGAATACGATACATTTTGCCTATAAAATAGGGTGTACTGCAAAACAAAAGGACATAATCATCTTCTTGTTTACAGTTAATATGGATATTCCACCAGTTTCTTGGTATTCTGTGCTCCTTATTGCTGGTTCACTTTTATTCTTGTTTCTATGGAGAAGGGAGAATAGGACGAGGCTTCTTCTGCCTCCTGGAACTCCTGCTTGGCCTATTGTGGGAGACCTCTTTCAGCTGGGAAAAAGGCCTCACGAATCTCTTTATGCCCTCTCTCTGCAATATAGCCCACTCATGACACTCCGTCTGGGCATGAAAACAACAATAGTGGTCTCCTCTCCTGCCATGGCAAAGGAGTTTCTCAAAACGTACAACATCTTGGCGGGGCGGACGGTGATAGAACCCGCCAAGTGTCTTTCCCATCACAAGTCCTCCCTAATTTGGGGTGAATATGGAGCTAACTGGCGCCGTCTCCGGCGTATTTCAACTATTGAGCTTTTTAGCAACAAACGACTCGAAGCTTTGCAACATCTCAGATGACATCAAGTATTTCACACAGTTCGACTCGTTTATGAAGACAAGGGAAAGGTTGTAGATGTCGGGCGGACGGTGTTCTCCACGTCTCTGAATTTGTTAGGCAACATGATCTTCAGCACAAGCGTCTTCGATCCGTACAATCCGGCTTCTGCGGGGTCCAAAGATTCCTTCTGGGAGATGATGAAGCTAGGCGGAACGCCCAATTTGGCTGACTTTTCTCCGTTTCTCCGGTTCGTCGACCTGCAGGGCGTGGGCCGTCAGACAGCCAAGCATTTGAAGGGTATGTATTACTTTGTGGATTTGTTCATACAGAAGAGACTCGCCTCTGCGAGCGAAAGCCTTGAGCGGAATGACTCCAACCAGGATTTTCTGGATGTACTGCTGGATTTCAGAAGCGAAGACTTTACTCTGGTTGATATCCGAGCCTTGATAACCGTAAGTACTAAAATGGACCACCTTTTTTTCTCTCATAAATTTCTGATATTATAGCCCCAATATATAATTGTAGTATTTTCTTTCAGGACTTGTTTGTTGCCGGTACTGAAACGACGACTACAACAATAGAATGGGCAATGGCAGAATTCTTTCACAATCCGCAGAAATTAAATCTAGTCCGACAAGAATTGGATGAAGTAGTTGGTTGCAATAAAAGAGTGGAAGAATGTGATGTAGATCGTCTGCCTTATCTCCATGCAGCCGTGAAGGAAATATTCCGATTGCATTCGTCGGCTCCTCTGTTGCTTACCCACAAAGCTGAAAGCTCCTGCGTGATCGGAGAATTTGTGGTACCTAAAGACAGCCAGGTGATAGTGAACGCGTGGGCCATTGGGAGGGACCCTGCAATTTGGAACAGGCCTTTGGATTTTTTACCCGAGAGATTTTTGGATGGTGAGAATAGCAAGATGGATTACAGGGGACAAAACTTTGAGCTGATTCCATTCGGATCGGGAAGAAGGATTTGTCCAGGGCTTCCATTGGCAAGTCGTATGATTAATTTTGTTTTGGCTTCTTTACTTCATTCGTTTGAGTGGACACTTCCGGATGGGATGAGCTGCGAGCAGATGGACATAACTGACGAGTTTGGAATTACTCTGAAGAAGGCTGTAAAATTAAATGCGATTCCAGTACCCCGTCTACCACATCATCTATACTAGTGCTGCGCGATAGGGATTAAATTGAGTAATACTGTAGTTTGTTTTGTTTTTATTTTCTTCTATGCCGCGTGTAGCTGTTTAAACAACTCTTCTGTTGCTATTGTATCTGAGTTTTGGAGAGAGATTTTGTACTTCTGATTCAAGGGAAATAATTTATATATAATTTGTTTTGCCCAGCAAAGTAATGGGAGAGATGGAATTTTTTTAATAGTTTTTCAATTAATAAAAAAAAAAATTCTATTATTTATTCTATTATGTATATTTTTAGTAAAATGTTATTAATCTTAAAAATTCTTTCATTATAATTTATATGTAAATTAAAATATTAATAATATTATTTTACAATGTATTATAAAATTTCTTATTAATGTTATGACATTGTGATTCAAAAAAAATTACATAGTCATTTAAATACTATATTATATTATTATATTTTATTTGTTGTTCAATGACAATGCTAAAATGTTCATTAACATATTTTAAAATTATGTAATGTCAACATGCTTTATTAATTATGTATACTATAAATATTATACTAAATAAATATTAGATAGTATCTATATTTCTTTTTATCTATAACATATAAATACTATTTTATTCATAAATCTAATTGTTTGCAATTGTTAATTGAATAAGGGTGGCATTCACTATATATATTTGAGTAATTTGACATTTAGTTTTAAGTAAAAAAAGCTAAATTAATTATTCATTATCAACTATAATTTAAAATATGTTGTAATGCCATGAATTAGTCACCTTGCAAGTACTTCTTGTATCATAAATAATTTATTGCCTATTTGTTCATTTCATTTCATTTTTTTAATGTGTATAGTTATTGTATATTAATAGTTTTTATAATAAAAATGGTTTTTTTTGCCATGTATATTGATATGTATATATTTACAATAAAATGATAAGTTGTTGTTACATGTGGCTCAAGGCTATTAACTTTAGAGCACAAGTAGAAAATATTGATATCCTATTGTAGTGGTTAAACTTGTAAACATACAATATTTTATCATTTAATTTTGTCACCATCTTGGTGGAATATTTTTAATGCAATTTTGTAGACACCTAAAATTGACCATTTACGTTTGGTCAATTTATCACTAATTCATCCAATTTCTTCTCCTCTATATTAATTAAATAATATTCCTATTATTCAATTAATATTTACTATCCTACATTCATTCAATTTAATCCCTTATATCACTGCTAAATACTAAGGTAAATAATTTAATTTAATTATTTATCTATGGCTATCCTACCTTATCCCTTCTCTCCTATAAATTAAATAAATAATTTCTATTTATTTAAATTCCCCCCTCACATGTCTCATCCTCCATCACTTTTCATTACTCTCCCTAATCTAATCTTAATCTAACCCTTAATCATTTGCACAATTGCTTAATCCTTGATTAAGTGAGGTCAAACCCCTCTCCATCAAATCATGCACATGGGCCCTTGTACATGTGACATGTCCTTATTACCATGTCACATGAGTCTTGTCCCCTCAAATTCTACTCAAATAATTTTTAATTCCTTTATTCCCCTTCACATCATCACCTTTGGAGTGTGAGGACAAACCTTGCCTTCATGGAAAGATCTCCCACACTCCAAAGTACCATCTCCCACTCCACTCACCTGATGGTGCCGCTTGGCACCATCCATAAAGTGAGAGGACTAAATCATACTCCACCCTTGACCTCCATCAAGCAATCTCAACCCTCCATTACTATTCCCCTTCAACATATATATCAAACACTTAGTCATTTGTATCGTCTCTCTCTCTCTCTCTCAGTCATTTTATCATTGGAGTGTTGTTATAGTGCCAAAATTTGATGAGTACACATCAAAATAAAAAATATTGGAAAAATATACTCAACCAAAGGCTTGACATACTTCGGTTTCATCAAATTTCATGTTTTTTGACCTCTTTTGGTCAAATCTCAATGTTTTTTAGATTTGTTGTCTTTATTTGATTCTATTGCAATTTTCTTCTAGCTTTGAAGTGCATTTCCTTGCACACAACACTAATATATCAACAAGAGGTATACTCATGTTAAATTTCACTTATGGATCAATTCCCATCCATACATATTTTATCATTATTTACACTCACCTCAATGTATTCATCACTTGTTCAACATTTATGCATCCCCATTTGTACTTACTTTCATACAATCAGTCCATGTATTTGAATAATCATTTTATCTTCGAGGTTTGTATCCATGTAAATGAGCTTATCTTCATTTAATTTTGAGGCTAATGATAATGAAACTAAGGATCAAAAAGTCAAATTCAAGTTCCAACTTCACACCCCTTTCTACTATATTTTATTAGTGGACTTGGCACAAGTTTTTGGTCAACATGTTTATATGTCATGGTATAAAAAGACATTCCATGTGGCATTAATTTGTGTGCTATATTTTACATATAAAATTAGCATCTGGATTATAGTTTGATTTTCTAAAGGATAAAATAAATACATATACATATAGTTCATTTGCATCTTCATGATTTATTTTTTATATGCCCCATTGTAGCTGATTTGACTTGCTAAGGTAGATGACCTAGGAGAACAAAATCACCTATCAAGTTGACAATTTTCCTAATGGTGTTTAAGAAACCACCTTGACATATTGATTTTTTGGGAAAGAGAATGTGAGAAGTTTATTTGAAACACATTTTACCATATCATTTTCATCTAGTATTGTTCAATCTTGTGCATAATGAGTAGGAGAGATAAAGATATGAGGTATAAGTTTCAAGGAATATCTCCATCATCAATGATCAATGCCAACTTATGGAATAATTTCAAACATCAACCTACAAAACATAAATATAAATGACTTTGAATAGAGGATTTTTATAGATAATGCCACCCCATGGGCAACAAGAATGTAATTGAATAGATTACACATGGTTATAGTTTTCCTAATGTTTATGGAAACCATAAAGTTGATGTTAGAATACATACAATACTAGGATGATAACAAAATATTAGTAATTGAGGAAGGTACATTATATGAGGAATTGAGCCTAGAAGGGATCTACTGGACCTTCACTATAATATCTCATATTACCCATCTATACATCCATTTGAAAAATTAGAAACAAAATATGTGGAAGTTGAAGAGAAATGTAAAAGGTTTATTCATGCAAGTTGGTTAGATAATGATTGTGCAATAAGGTCTTTGTAGGATTGAAAAGAGTGGTAACATTAGGAAATGAGCCTAGACAAAATATTGTCTATAAATTTTACCCTTAGTTAGAACTTAAAGAGTCAATGAAATATTACTGAAGGGTAAATGATTCATTTTCCATGTGGTTGGTCCATACAATCAAATGAGATATAGCTATTATTATTTTAGTAAATTCACTTGAAGTTTTATGGATCCAAGGGGAAGTTGTTCTATTTGTTCATGAAATTCACATTCATCTAGATGGAAGGATTCAATGGCATTCCTTACAAGTTGCCAAGATATTTGACTAACATAGTGGTGTTGTTTCAAGTCTCTAGTTTAATAATTGAAGCTCATGAAGATTTCTATGCCAAACAGCAAGGTGGAGGAAAGAAGTTCCCTATACATATAGGCCGGTATACCTACAATAATCAAAGTAATGCTAAGGAATCTAAGAATAAATTGGAGCTATTGAACTTGAAGCCATTTGAATTTACAAGGAAAAATTATTCAATCCAAAAGGAAGATTAGAAAAATTGGTCTCCAAAGAGGAGAAGCATGTGCCTCATATTGAAAACTATTGGGCTTACTATGTAAATGACCATGAAGTAAGAAGAATGTCAAATGAAAGAAAAAAAAAGAACCAAATGATAAGAATGGGTGTATGCACAATGTTCCCTTATAGAAAAGGAGGATAGTAATTTCTTTTGCATGCTAGTTATAATGAGAAACATATATTTGATGACCCTATTCTAGATCCTAACTGGTCACTATCAAAGATGTCTTCAATTGATGAGATATTGAAGCCAATAATAGATTCTATCCAAATGTGGCTTAGTCAAAGTGTCCAAGATATAAAACTAAAAGGAGTAGTGACCAAATACTTGAGAGATAAAAATAAGAAGAGAAAGATAAAGTATAGTAAAGATGCAAACTTTTTTTATTGTTTGGTATAGAAAATAAGAATATACGATTCCAAAAGTGTGAAGCCAGATTGAGCATCAAAAGAAGAATCCACATCCAATGAAGGAATTACTACTATTACAATTCCTAATGACCCAAACAAGCCTATTCCCACCATCCTAACCATTCTTATTAGATCACTAGTGACTAATTTATCTAAGAAATTCATTTAGCTCAAGCAAATATGGTTACCTTGATAGTAGAACAAGATTTAGGAGGATAATTTCTTCCACCTCCAATAGTAGATCCTAAGAGGAAACAACCATAGTTTCAAAATTCTACCTCTTTTACCCTTGAGAAATTAAATTATTTCTCCACCATTAATAACCAAAATAATGAGAATGGAAGAGGAGATGGAGAAGGAAGTTTCTAAAGAAATAAAAGTTACAAGCCACTCTCATTCAATACAAGAAGACTCAATTATGATTATGGAAGTAGTGGCCTAGCTGGGTATAAAGGTATATGGGGAATTGTATAGACTTCAAGAATAATTAGATAAGGTAAATTCCTTAAATCCTTCACCTCTAAATATTATTAATGTTGAAGAAGAAATGTGACAAGAGATGTATTTAGATGCAAATTTTCTTCTTGAAACTCAACTAATTAATTTAAGGTCTTCTCATAAGATAAAAAAGGAAAACCTATTTTTTGATGAAATTTTGGAAATCAATGAGGAAGTGACTCCTACAGTTCACATTGAACCATACCAAGTGCATCATGCAATGATATTTCTTTGGAAATGATTAAAGATTAGGCTCTTGAGGGAGTGAATAAATAATATATCAAAGAGGTTTCCAACAAGCCTTCGCAAGAGACATGTTTAGAAGGTGAAGACCTCAACAAACAAACAAAAAAGGGTTCCTAGTTAGCCAGATAAAATGGAAGTAAGAATATATAAATATTTTAATAAGCATAATGATACTAGCATAACAAAGCAATTTAATTATAAAGAGAAATAGGTACACAACACTACTCTTCTAGATCAGGAAGAACAAGAACAAGATAACTCTCTTTACGAACAAGAAGTGTTGCAAGAATAAGTCAAATTCATTGTTGGACACCAAGAAAATATAGAGGGTTACCAAGAGAATACAAAAATGGAGGCACAAATCACAAAGATTCTTAGATGGATTGAAATTGAAATTCAACAAGCACCACAAGAAGGAAAAGAGCACATAAGAGGGAACATAGCCATCATTGCCTCAAGGATGTGTCTTCGAGTTGCCTTCAATGTTTGTGCATCCCTCTTTGATTTCATTCTCCAAGTGAACCTGCAAGTGATTGTAAAGTTTTGTTAGAGCTTGGATTATGAATCCTCCTACATGGTCTATCAATAGTAAGGAAGAACACTACTTGTGGTGCATTGAATCAATTAAGCAAAGACAAGAAGTGTGGCAAATAATACAAAGGAGGAAACATCATAATAACTTTGAATTTATTGTTTTAATCTAACATTGTTTTTTTCCTATGCAGGTATAGGAAAAACCATGTTGCTGATCTATTTTGAAGATTTATAGCAAGTGGTGTAAAATGGGCTCCCACAAGGGTTGAGCTCAGCATGCTGCCCCTTAACATTCAAGAGAGGGGTTAAGAAAGGAAAAAATTCAAAATTTCTCGAAGGGGATATGCATCTAAAGGAGTACATCGTAAGTGTCATAAGAACTCAAGTAATTAACCATTTAGGACAATCAAGTCTAAAAATGCAATGAGTTGAAGATCATAAATGATCAATTGCTCAAGTAGATCATCATAAGTAGTGCATCATCATGAAATGTTATAGTGAACATGCATTCATAATGCCAATAAAGTGGCCATTGAAGCAAATGGAGAAGCTTCAGAACACCATCATCAGGTGTTTGTATTTCAAAATATTCTATGCAAGGAATAAATTCATCAACTGTTGTTGCCTAAGACAGATAAAAATGCATGAAGAGTACAAAAGGAAGTTTCTCCCCATCAAGAAACAAAATTATAAGTGGGTGCAAATGAAGCTTGAAAGTCAAGACTAAAGGAGAAAGAAGCATTGTTGACTGAAAGTACAATACATTAAATGTTTAAGCTGAATGCAACTTGAAGCAATATCATTCATGAAATTAGTTTATAGAAACTCAATGCTTGTTTCAGCATTATGAATGCTAAAAATACAAAGGGGCATCTCATTGCAGTGCCACATAAAATTGGGGTAAAAATGAAATTTGAAGTGCATATTTAGGAAACATTCAAGTTTTTAGAATGGGTGATAGTGGACAACAAATGACTTACATAAAATACCATGGTGGTTGAATACAACCTTGCAAAGTAAGTAAATGAAATAGAGGCATCCATATGTAGTGCATTTGAGGGTAAATAGAGTTTTTATGTATAAGCAAGTGTGTGCAAATATCAAGGAAACCATGCTAAAGAGTGAATTAAAAATTGCATGGAGGATGTGAGAAAAACATGATAAGAAACTAAAAGGCGACAAATAAAGTTGAATTTCATTGTGCTTATGCACTTCAAGAAAAAAAAATCAAGTAATTGCTAGTAACATATGTAGTGAAAATAAAAGATTGCAAATGCCATTGGAACAACATGTCTTTCAAGCAAACAGTGGAAAGAAAATAGCTTGTTATATTAAGAATAATTTATGAGTAAAGTAGAATTTGCATTATGAGAGCAAGCAAGTGAAGCTACAATAGTTTGTACTTGAAAAAATGAAACCATTGTTGCCTTTCAAAAATAGTGAGCCAATGTCAAACAAGCTAGGGTTTTGAAGTGGAAAGAAATACAATGGAACACATTTTGAGCTTTAGGAGGAAACCCACATGGGTTTATGCTATGAGACTTCAAAATGCAGAGATAATGGGTAATAAGATCTTATACAAGAATTCAAATAAGCCTAGATGAACTCTCATGGATGCAACCTGAGAGAGTGTTTTTTCTTCACAAATGAGAATACCCACTTAGGGTTTCTGTTTCAAAATGAAAATACCAAAGAAATAATAGGGTTTTGAGCTAGTGCCAACATTAGAGCTCTCATAAAATGAAGATTTTAAAGCTAATGGTCATGGCCATGATGTGTTTTACAAACCTAGAAAATGGTTATGGGTATGTACAAGATCATGGTGGGCCAAAAAGTGGCAATATGATGGGTATGTGGCTGATGACTATTTTTTTGCCCAAAATTGATGAAACGAAAAGGGTTTTTAAAGGAGATTCTCAAATTTCCACTGATATAAGTTATGCTTTACTTTGAATTTAATAAGTAATTATTATTTATTTTCTATTCAAATTATGACTAAAGTCCTGATTGATAGGTTGATTGAAAAACATCTATAGCTTTCAAACGATATCACATTTTTTGAATCCAAAACATGTGTCACATTCTATGCTTCGTATAATATAGGATTAAAAAAAGAAAAATTGAATTTCATGAAGTTTTGAGGTCAAGTTAAGGCGGTCAAACATACGAGTTTTTATATATTTTTAAAAATTTGTAATAAAAAATTCATAATTAATTATTTACATGGAGAAAAAAATTACAAAAAATATGCATCACATCAGGGCATGAGTCCTCTACTTATATATAAAATATTATCATTTTATTGTGGTTAGGGTGGCTCATTTTAACCTATTTCTTATTTTTTCCCCAAATTTAAGTAAACTCCATTGAAATTTCAAATTTTCACCAAATAGATTTTTTTTAAACAAACCTAGTAGTTTAGAAACTACATTCAATTTGCTACATATTATATTCTTACATATTTTTGAAATAATATAGATAACTTATTCAATTTTGTATGTCAAGTTGCCTAACTCTGATTTTTTTGAATTTTTTGCCACTTCAGGGCCTATTTTTTCCATGATGATCCTGCACATACCCTTACCAAAATACAATTCCTTCTATTCAACATTTAAATCACTTTTGCATCATGGGTTGAGCCCAAAAGAGTTTATTTTGCAGAAATAAGAGAAATACATATGGTGAAGTTGTGGCCTGTGCAATGGCCAAACTTGGAAAATCATTCATTCTTCACTTTTTTTTGTTAAATGAACTTGACTTGAGTTTTTTTTAAGAAGGGAATGTACAAGGTGGAAAAGAAATGGAGCTTACCATGGCTATGAGTGAAGAAAACCAATCCAAGTCCATGGCCAAACTTTCACAAAATATCAAACAATGCTCTCTCATGATAGCCAAACAAAACAATACAACAACAAAAACACAAAATATATAGAATGCATAAAAAAACTAGTCATGGCCATGGCCTATAGGCCCATTTTCTGTTTCAAATGGAGTAAAAAATGCATCAAAATGTAGACAAACAACTCACCATCTAATGCAGAAGAAAATTCAACAATAATGACAAAGAAAGAAGCTCAAATGGTGGAGTTCCAACCTCGAAACCCTAAATTCCATGGCGGCCAAGTGCAAATCCCTCCTCTCCAATGTCAACCAAGTAAAATGATAAGAAAATTTAGTGTGTCATTTTGGTTTTGATGCTAGGGTTTTCCCCATGCCCTAAGTCAAATGTGATTTTTATCAAATTCTTTTTCAAAATATAAAATACTTTATTAATGCCTTGTGACCATTAGGCCTAGGTCGAAACATTGCCCATTAGTCTTTTCTTTGACTTTTAAAGAAAATCATATATTCCTTGTCCATTTTAGGTGAGCCTTTCTAAACCTTGGGAGATATTAATGCATTGTTTAAAAATCAAGTCAATGACCTTAGGGTTTTTGAAATTTTGCCTAAGTCTTGAACATTTCAGGGCTTCCCTTAGAGCTTTGATAAACATATCTGATGAGTGCCCAAGATTTTTATGATTTTTTATAGAAAAATTAAGTAAATATGAGCCTTTTTTTAAATATTTTTACTATTGCAAAGTATGAAATTTTACTTAGAAT
The DNA here is from genome assembly GCA_007258455.2 of Sequoia sempervirens. NCBI lineage: Eukaryota > Viridiplantae > Streptophyta > Pinopsida > Cupressales > Cupressaceae > Sequoia > Sequoia sempervirens. The sequence goes on from VDFB02000002.1 coordinate 5,713,697, forward strand.
TGCAAAAAATAGAATATTTGAGTTCAAATTACAAAAAATCAGAGTAATTGAAGTCAAGTTGGCATCAAAGTGAATGTAATAGGGCTTTCTATTTTGAAACTACAAATTGTAAAACATTAATTAAGCCATATTCTTATGAATTGCTTAATTAATTGTTATTTAAAAGTAGTACTTGAGTCCTCACTGAAACTTTCCATTTTCAAATTGAGTTCACTTGGGCAGATTTGGAGAAAAGGAGGTGAACTAAAGTTTCCATTTTTAGTTTCTAATTGTTTGCACTTGATTTTGTGGACTTTTTGGATCAACCCTTTGGTAGTGGATATTTTTAATCTTTTTTGTGTTATTTGGAGCAGTTTATGACACTATTTTTTAGGCTTTTTCCCTAAGCTCGAAAATGGGAAAAGTTGCTATTCACAGATGTAGTGGAGTTGATTTTTGGCTATTTTCACTATGGTGACACTTGGAGGCTATAAGTTAGAAAAAAATCCAATTTTTTAGAAGTTCAGATTAATGGTTTCTTGCTCTCCTATCTACTGAGAGAGTTTTGTAAATTGATTGATGTACTCAAATTCGGAAATTGTCACTCCTTTAGTCCAATAAAATAGCAGAGTTTATTTTCTCATCCACTTGTTCAAATTTATAATTACAATATGAAGTTAGTTGTGATTCAAATGCATAATCCTTCTTATGTCTTGTCATTGTAGGATTGTTTTCAAGGGTTTTATGTGATTCGGGTTGCATTTAGTGTCATGTTTGATTAACCTTTATGAAAATCACTTGTGGATTATGTGTTTAGGGTGGGATTGTGAAAATCAAAATTTTGGAGGTCTTGTTGTGAGTGGAAAAATTTATCAAAATTTTTTTATTGCTAGTGAATCACCTTAGTTTAGGATATCTATTTTTAGTTTTTCCTTCTACCCCTTTTCCCTAAACATCTAGTAGACTAGGCTTTTTACTGAGGGAACCAAACCACTCTAGAGATTTTCTCTCTTTCAGAGATTTACCAACAAATCTGAGAGTGTTTCCATGTTGCAATAGGATAGGCAAGCTTAGCTTGACTAAGGGTGTGATCCTGATTGCCAATAGTTTTTGGCATGCACGGTGGAAATCTAGAGTCTCATCGTTAGAGTTTTTTTTGAAATTGTAAGTTGTTGTTCTATATATGAAGCAACATTTTCTACCTATTGAGGTTTCAAAAAAATATACCCAATGACTCCTAATTTCTGGTTACACTATAGATTTAGTGCAAACAGCTTATGAGAAGGATTCAGACCAGATCTAGTCCAAACAACTTATGAGAAGGATTCAGACCAGATCTAGTCCAGCTCCTTTTGAATATTTGTAACTCTCACTCCAAGAAGGAGAGGTAGAATACCAAGGATAATATTTGATTCAACAAAGAGGGTGAATTCCACACCTCCAAAGGCCAGCCCCATTGTTTCTGTGAAAAGGAATTTGACTCTTTTATCTCAAGCACCACCTATGGCAAGATAATTTTCCTTCACACCATTCAACAGGGGCAACCCGTTATTGCTATCTTGACATGAAGAAATCCTAGTTATTGCACTCAAAGGACTGCCATACTTCACTAGCGAAGATGAAACTACCCCTATTGAACATATCTAAGATGTGGTGACATTATGTTCGGTGTACAATGTGATAGAAGGGAACCTATCTATAAGATTGTTGGATGCTTCATTGAAGGGGAAGGCCCTTCAATGGTTTAGAGGGCTTCCAACCAATTCCATTGCAACATGGGACCATCTTGGCGATGGCCTACACTAGCAGTTCATGGACAAGTCAGACCACTTTCATTGCTAGAGTAGTTGAGGACCATCAAGCGAGCTCCCCATGAACATATGATTGATTTTAATTATAGGTTCCAAAGAACCTGGGATTGGATACCCTTGATAGTTAAGCCCTCACCCGAGCATGCCTTTCTATTTTTCCTAAAAGCCTTGAATGGTGAAATTTTAGTTATGATTCATTTCATGGGAGGGTTTACATTGCCAAATGCATATGATATCACAATAAGGGCAGAAAATTGTCTCATTCAGGCAGGCAAAATAGCTCCCAAACCGCCTATGCCTATCTTTCCCAAGGTTCAACCACCTATCCCTATGAGTTTTCCTCCTATAGTTGTTGTAGTGTCAGCCTCAAAGATATGTTATCAGGTTGTTGTGCAAGGTAATGCCATCCTAGACCAAAGCAAATAAATCCAAGAGATAAAAAATATGCTACAAAATTTTGGTAAAACCTTTAGCAATTAATTTGTGAGCCTCAAGAAGCAAGTTGGCCAAGAAAATAGGCCTTACCAAGTTCCTTACAAGAAGAATCAATAGAATAGACCACCTTTTCGAAATGATTTCCAAGGCCAAAAGAGGAGTTTCAACCCAAAAAAAATTTGGCCCTATGATATCAATGTTGTTGGACCCTCAAGGGAGCTCATACCATAGAATAATTTGGCTCAAGAACATGATTGGTGCTACCCATGCAATCAAACACATAATTAGGCTGCATGTATGTGTAGGATGGAGAATTAGGCTCTCATGGTACATAATCATTATGCTAGCCTAGAAAGTTTTCCAAACGAGAATGTGGAACATCAAGGGAACTCTGAGGTTGCCTTAGTAAATTGGAAAAGTGTTGAATACTGTGAAGTTAACCATTTCCAAGGTTAGAATAAAAAAAAATTCCCATTGCAACGAATACGAGGTCAAAAAAGAGGGTAGTTGAAGCAAAACAACAAGCTATAAATTTACAACAAAAAGATACAAGGGACAAAATTCATGCCATTCAACCTCAAACTATCCCCACCGCACAACCGAAGGTGCAAATTCTGTAGAGAGGACAACAAAAGGTAAATGACGCTATTGCTTCTTCGACAGAACAAAAGGTAAGTCATGTGTCCTTTAATGTGGTTGAGCATTTAAAGAAAGCTATAGTTAGCATGCCCGTCATGGATGCATTACATATCCCAAGCCAAAAATATTTATTACAAAATGCATCAGCTGAACTTTCATCTTAAGATGTTGTTAATGAAGAAAAGAGCAGAATTGTACTTGCTAACAGCTCAAAGGTTAAAGGTGGACAAAAAAATCAAGAAGTGAATCCTCAACTATTTTATCTAAGCCTTATTATAGGGGATAAGCTTGTCCATAACTATATGATAGACTCACGAGCTAGTAGCCCAGTTATGCCTAAAAGCTTAGCGGACAAGTTAGGTTTGGTTTATGAACCCATGTCAAAAGGTGTCATGCAATTAGATGGATTTTTTGTTTAAACAACAAGGATCATTAAAAATTTGGCTCTCACATTACATGCTTGCCTCAACTTTGTTGTTTCCCAATATGTCCATGTGATTTAATTGCCTCCCCATTTCACACTCTGCCTCTCAAGATACATTGCTGCCAAACTAGGAGGCTTCTTATCAGCTGATTGGTCTCACTTATTCTTTAGAACTTGATATGGCACCAAAGTGACTATTTAGTCTAAACCGTTAGACAAAGTTTTCATTGAGTCATACAACACCAGCTCTACAAATGCCAACTTGTTAGAAACTCATGGGTTAGAGAGTTAGTCAATAGCTTTTGACCCTAGTTCATCCAATGAAGAAAACTTGGATGAGTGGGCTATAAAAAATCAAGACCTTGAACCTTCCAACCATACAAAAGAAGTTGGGTTAGGAGTCTATGTAATTCATGAGACGAATGTAGCAATTCCTAATCTGGTCAAGGATCAAGAGCAGTCCAAACAAGAAGAAAACCAGCTTTGGAAGCTATATTTCAATGGTTCAAGATGCAGAACGAGGGTTGGTGGAGGAGCAGTGCTAGTATCACCTGACGGGGACAAATATTATTTAGCCTTGAGGTTCACTTTTAACTATACAAACAACACATTTGAATATGAGGCCCTCATTCATGGCCTCGAATGGGCTCAAAAAAGAGGTATTAGATGTTTACAAGTTTATGGTGACTCTGAATTGGTTAATCAAGTTAGGAACTTGAATTTCATGAAAAATTATGTACTTAAGAAGTACAAGCATCAAGTGTGAGACCTAATAGAGGATTTTGATGCATTTAATTTGCTTTCTGTCCTTAGAACTCAAAAATAACATGTAGATAGACTTGTTGTCTTAGGTGCACAATTTGATATTCCAAATGAGGTTCATAATATAGGAACACAACAATATGTAAAAATTATTGTTAGACCTTATGTGCTAGATAACAATGTGATTTGGTAGGTCTTTGAAAGTGATGAACAAATTATGAGCTTCTTGATAGTAGAAGCTGAATTTGTAGATGAAAATTAGTTGAAGTGGTAGCAATAGTATGGAAGCCAGATTCTGCAACTGAAATCAAATCAGCTGCCAAAGGGGTTGGTAACATTAGAATCAATTTTTAACTTTGATGACCAAGTAAGGAAAGACAAGTTCAACATGACTATTAAAAAAGAGCATTATGAAGCCATCAAAATATTCAAAGGTAAACTTCTCAAGTTGGGAAAGGTATGTACTAAGGAAGAGAAACAAGCTTTTATTCTATTATGTCAAGAATTTAATGATATATTTGTTTGGGAATACAAGGATTTAAGAGGTTTTGACCCCCAACTAGCCCAACATACTATCGAGTTAAAACCTAATGCAAAACCCATAAGACAGAAATATAGACCCCTGAATCCTAAGCTTGAGCATTTAATGAAAGCTAAATTAAATAAGCTGATTGAGAGAAACATAATTTTTCCTATTGAACACACTTCTTGGGTCTCTAACTTGGTTTTGGTGAGAAAGAAAAATGGGTAAATTAGAATTTGTGTTGAGTTTAGGGATTTGAATAAAGCTTCCCTTAAATATCACTATCTACTCCCTTCGATGGAGCAAATTTTGCAAGTAGTGTTTGGTTCTAATAGGTTCTCCTTGCTTGATGGGTACTTAAGTTATAATCAAAATTTGGTTAGGGAAGAGGATCAATATAAAACAACATTTACAACTAAGTGGGGCACTCTAGCTTACAGGAAGATGCCATTTGGTTTATCTAATGTAGGGGTGACATTCCAAAGGGCAATGGATATGGCCTTCCACGACCTTATGAATAAGATTGTTCTTTTTTATTTAGATGATATCATGGTATTTTCAAAAGATGCTAATGAACACTTTGAACACTTGAGATAGATCTTTCAAAGGTGCAAAGAATTCAAAGTTTCTCTCAATCTGAAGAAATGCATATTTTAATTCCATGAAGGTAAGCTTCTAGGACATATTGTCTCTAAGCATGGATTTTCTATTGACCTAGAGCAAGTTTTAGCCATTCTTGAATTACCTTTTCTAGCACATAAAAAGGGTTTGCAAATTTTTCTTGGTAGAATTAATTTTGTGAGAAGATTTATACCAAATATTGCAGCTTTATACAACCTCTCACAACAATGCTGAAGAAGAATGCACCTTTCAATTGGACTAAGGAGGGTAAGAGGAGATTCAAGCAAATAAAAGAAGCCCTTTAAGCTACCCCAACCCTCATTAATCCATATTACAATAAATAATTTATCTTATATTCTTTTGGGGGTGTTGATAATGTTTCTACAATGTTATGCCAACAAAATGATGAAGGCTTGGAGTAGCCCGTGGCCTAATTCGGTCAAGTACTACATGACTATGAGGTAAAATACCCTTTTGTAGAAAAAAATGTGTTTGCAATCGTTAGGAGCCTTAAAAAGTTTAGGGACATGTTGTCCAATAACAAAATTCATTTTTTGGTAGCTCAACCTATTGTGAAATATTTATTGTTGAATAAAGATATGAATGATAAAAGGGCCAACTGGATAACAAGAGTAATGGAATTTGATGTTAGAGGAAAATTTTTGTGTTAACAGCTTGCTAAAAGAACAAATAGCCTAGAAGAGGATGGGAACATTGCATTGGTGTTAAGTAATCAAGAGAAAACTATTGTTTCATCTCCTAATGGAAGTTGGGTACAACAGATTGTCAATTATTTGCAAACTAGTGAATGCCCTGAAGGCTTGGATAGGGAAAAAAGAGGGTATTTCAGATTGCAAGTTACTCCTTATGCTATTGTTGATGGTGTTTTATTTAGGAGACAATTTCAAGGAGTGCTACTGAGATGCATTAAGCCTAACCAAATAGATAAGTTGTTAAAGGAATTCCACAACAAGCCTTCAAGAGGCCACTTTGCAGCAAGAATGAGAACACTGAAATTAGTGAGGGTTGGTTATTATTGTCCAAAAATATTTAAAGATGCATTTGATTGGGTGAAGAAATGCGAAAAATGTGTTTTGTTCATAGGTAAATAGAAACTTGTAGCCCTATCCTTAAATCCTATCCAAGTTGAACAACCCTTTGCTAAATTAGGGCTTGATTTTATTAGGCCAATTAATCTACCCTCCAATGTTGGTCACAAGTGGATCTTGATTGCCACATATTATTTTACTAAGTGGACTAAGGTTTTTTCTCTGAATGAAGCAAATGAAGCCTCTATTTTGAATTTTTATCAAGATTTAGTGTCCACGTTTGGTGTTCCAGATTCCATTATTTATGATAATGCTTTATCATTTATTAGTTTAATGATTTTTGATTGGTCTATGAGAAATAATATCTTTTTGAGCACTTCATTTAATTACTACCCACAAAGTAATGGACAAGAAAAATCTACCAATAAGAACCTGATCAAGGTCATCAAGAAGGCCATCGAAGATAATAAAAAAACATGGCACGAAAAGTTGAAATTAGCCCTTTGGGCTGATAGAATAACCCATAAGAGGGCTACTGGTTGCTCTCCATATGTTCTTACTTATGGAAAGGAGGCTAAGTTACTCATCTCCATTGAGCTACCAACTTTGAGTTTTATCAAAGAGCTTGAGCTACTAGAAGAACAACCCATGGAAGTTAGACTTGCACAACTAATGGAACTGGAGGAATCTAGAAAGGAAGCATGGAAGAAGCTTGAAATTCATCAAGATCAAATGAAGAGCTCCTTTCATAGAAGAGAAAAATTTAGAGAATTTATTGTTGGAGACTTTGTGCTCAAATGGGATGAACACAAGAGTAAGCCAGGGAAAAATTCTAAATTTGATGTCATTTGGGATGGCCCTTATGTAATAACGGAATGCAAAGAACACAATTCATTTCAGCTCTCAAAGTTAAGCGGGGAGGTGCTTCTGATCCTAGTCAATAGGATCCATTTAAAACATTGTTTCTGAGGTTTAAAGTTCTACCCCTATACTATAGTAGTGTAGTTGTTGCTAATAAGTGCTTGAAGCACATTTTCTTTTCAATTTTTTTTTCCATAATTTCTTCCACACATTGGTTTTGAACCACCGAGGCCTCATTGGTTTGTTGCATTTTGTTTTTTGTTTTTGTTCTCTGCTGCTGGGGGTGTTACAAGTTTTCATTTTTAGATTTCCTGTGTTTTGGAGGGGCAGAATTGACTCCATGCCCAATGGATCTACATAAGGCAACTGGCATGCTACTTAGTAGGGAATCATCTAAGAGAGGTTGCCAAGAGTATTATCAAATTTTCGCCACAGCTCAAATTGACAGAGCTAGTTAACTAAGGTTCATTTTAAGGTGAAGAGTTTTAGTTTATTTCTACAGTTGCTTAAACCATTGCATATATTTGAGTTTTTGAGTTTTAAAGAAGCGCAATGTGTTTCAATTTTCCATTCATCATTTGCAGCATAAAATATTGTGTGAAATGTAAAAGGAAGTGATTTCATTTTATTTTCAGCTATTCATAATGTTCCATACATTGTTTGCAAGAGGAAAGTATAGAATTGAACAATAATTGTACAAAATGTTGTTTTGTATTCATTGGGATGAGAAGAAGAATCAAGTGTCCCACACAATCCATGGGAATATTTGAGACAATGAATCACAAGGAGTGCACTACACTACTAAAGATTAAGAAGTAAAATAGCACATAAGAGGGAACATCGTCATCATTGCCTAGATGTGTCTTTGAGTTGCCTTCAATGTTGTGCATCCCTCTTTTCTTCCATTCTCCAAGTGAACTTGCAAGTGATTGTAAAGTTTTGTTAGAGCTCAGGTTATGAATCCTCCTACATGGTCTATCAATGGTAATGAAGAAGACTACTCAATTGGTGCATTGAATCAATTGAGCAAAGACAAGAAGTGTGCCAAAGAATAAAAAGGAAGAAACATCATAATAACTTTAATTTATTTTTTTTTGTGTAGGTATAGGAAAAGCCATGTTGCTGATCTTTTTTGAAGATTTATAGCATGTGGTGTAAAACGGGCTCCCACAAGGGTTGAGCTCGATATGTTTCCCCTTAACTTTCAAGAGAGGGGTTGAGAAATGAAACGATTCAAAGTTCCTCAAAAGAGATATGCATCTAAATGAGTGCATCATAAGTTTCATAAGAACTCAAGCAATTGATCATTTAGGACAATCAAGTCTGAAAAATGCAATGAGTTGAAGATCATAAATGATCAGTTGTTCAAGTAGATCATCATAAGGAGTACATTATCATGAAATGTGATAGTGAATAGACATACATAATGCCAATCAAGTGGCCACTTAAGAAAATGGAGAAGCTTCAGAACACCATCATTAGGTGTTTGTATTTCAAAATATTCTATGCAAGGAATAGAATCATCAATTGTTGCTATCTAAGACATATAAAAATGCATGAAGAGCATAGAAGGAATTTTCTCCCCATCAAGAAACATAATTATAAGTGGGTGAAAATGAAACTTGAAATTCAAGAGTAAAGGAGAAAGAAGCATTGTTGGTTGAAAGTACAATACACTAAATGTTTAAGCTGGATGCAACTTGAAGCAACATCATTCATGAAATTAGTTTGCAGAAACTCAATGCTTGTTTCAGCATTATGAATGCTACAAATACAAAGGGGTATCTCATTTTTGTGCCACATGAAACTGGGGTAAAAATGATATTTGAAACTTGCATCTTTAGGAATCATTCAAGTGTTTAGAATGGGTGATAGTGGACGGATAATGACTTACAAAAAATACCATGGTGGTTGAATACAACCTTGCAAAGTAAGTAAATGAAATAGAGGCATCCATATGCAGTGCATTTGAGGGTAATTTTCTGTATAAGCAAGTGTGTGCAGATATCAAGGTAGCCATGCTAAATAGTGAATTAAAAATTGCATAGAGGATGTGAGAAAAACATGATAAGGAAGTGAAAGGCAGCAAATAAAGTTGAACTTCATTGTGCTTATGCACTTCAAGCAAAAATGAAAGCAAGTAATTTCTAGTAACATATGAATTAAAAATAAAAGATTACAAATTCCATTAGAACATGCCTTTCAAGCAAACAGTGGAAAGAAAATAGCTTGTGCTATTAAGAATAATTTTTTGAGCAAAGTAGAATTTGGATTTTGAGAGAAAGCAAGTGAAGCTATAGTAGTGTGCACTTAAAAAAAGAAACCATTATTGCTTTTCAAAACCAGTGAGCCAATGTCAAATAATCTAGGTTTTCAAAGTGGAAACAAATACAATGGAACCCATTTTGAGCTTTAGGAGGAAACCCACATGGGTTTATGCTGTGAGAATTCAAAATGTAGAGATAATGGGTAATTCAAGCTCATACAAGAATGAAAATAAGCCCAACTAAACTCTGATGGTCATGGCCTAAGAGAGTTTTTTCTTCACAAATGAGGATACCCACTTAGGGTTTTTGTTTCAAAATGCAAATACAAAAGAAATAACAAGGTTTTGAGCTCATGCTAGCATTAGAGCTCTCATAAAATGAAGATATTGAAGCTAATGGCCATGGACATGATGGGTTTTACAAACCCAAAAAATGGTAACCAAAATACAAGAAGTCCTTCTATTCAACATTGAAATCAGTTTTGCATCATGGGTCAAGCCCAAAAGAGTTTATGTTGCAGAAATAAGAAAAATACATATGGTGAACCCGCACCCTATAGAATGGCCAAACTTAGAAAAATCATTCATTCTTCACTTGTTTTTGTTAAATGAGCTTGAATCGAGTTCTTTTTAAGAAGGAAATGTAAAAGTTGGAAAATAAATGGAGCTTGACATGGCTATGAGTGAAGAAAACTAGTATAATTCCATGGCCAAGACTTCAAAAAAACTTGAACAAAGCTCTCTCATGACTGCCAAACAAAACAATACAACAATAGAAACACAAAATATATAGAATGCATAAAAAAACCAGTCATGGTTGCAACCTATAGGCCCATTTTCTCTTTCAAATGGAGTAAAAAATGCATCGAAATGAAAACAAACAACTCACCATCAAATGTAGAAGAAAATTTGACAAGAATGACAAAGAAAACAACTTGAATGGTGGAGTTCTAGCATTGAAACCCTAACTTCCATGTCAGCCAAGTTTAGAGCCCTCTTCTCCAAAGTCGACCAAGTAAAATGATGAGAAAATTTAGGGCATCATTTTGGTTTTGATGCTATGGTTTTCCCATGCCCTAAGTTGAATGTGATTTTTATCACATTCTTTTCTAGAAAATCAAATGCTTTATTTATGCCTTGTGACCATTATGCCTAGGTCAAAACAATGCCCATTTGTCTTTTCTTTGATTTTTAAATAAAATCATATATGCCTTGTCCATTTTAGGTGAGCCTTTCTAAACCTTGGGAGATATTAATGCACTATTTAAAAATTAAGATAATGACCTTAGAGTTTTAAAAAAAATTCTCAAGTCTTGAACATTCTAGGGCTTCCCTTAGAGAATTGATAAACATATTTGATGAGTGCCCAAGATTTTTATGATTTTTTATAGAAAAATCAAGTAAATAGGAGCCTTATTTTAAATATTTTGATTTTTGCAAAGTACAAAATTTTACTTAGAATTGCAAAAATTAGAATATTTGAGTTCAAATTACAAAAAATTAGAGTAATTGAAGTCAAGTTGGCATCGAAGTGAATGTAATAGGGATTTCTATTTTGAAACTATAAATTGTAAAACATTAATTAAGCAATATTCTTATGAATAGCTTAATTAATTTTTATTTAACAGTAGTACTTGAGTCCTCACTAAAACTTTCCATTTTTGAATTGAGTTCACTTGGGTGGATTTGGAGAAAAGGAGGTGAATTGAAATTTCCATTTTCAGTTTCCAACTATTTGCACTTGATTTTGTGGACTTTTTGGATCAACACTTTGGAGGTGGAAATTTTCTATCTTTTTGGTGCTATTTGGAGTAGTTTATGACACTATTTTCTAGGGTTTTCCCCTAAGCTCAAAAATGGGAAAAGTTGCTATTCACAGATGCAGTGAAGCTGATTTTTGGCTATTTTCACTATGGTGAGACTTGGAGGCTATAATTTAGAAAGAAATCTAATTTTTTAGAAGTTCAGATTAATGGTTTCTTGCTCTCCTATCCACAGAGAGAGTTTTGTAAATTGATTGATGTACTCAAATTCTAAAATTGTCACTCCTTCAGTTCAATAAAACAATAGAGTTTCTTTTCTCATCCACTTGTTCAAATTTACAATTACAATCTGATGTTAGTTGTGATTCAAAAGAAAAATCCTTCTTATATCTTGTCATTGTAGGTTTGTTTGCAAGGGTTTCATATGATTCAGGTTGCATTTTGTTTTATGTTTGATTAACCTATATCCAAATCACTTGTGGATTATGTGTTAGGGTGGGATTGTGAAAATCAAAGTTTTGGAGGTCTTGTTAGTGGAAAAAATTGTCAAAATATTTTTATTGATGTTGAATCACCTTAGTTAAATAGGATCTTTTTTTCAGTTTTTCCTTCTACCCCTTTTCCTTAAAGGTCTAGTAGAATAGGTGTTTTATTGAGGGAACCAACTCACTATGGAGATTCACTCTCTTTTACGGAGTTACCCACAAATCTGAGAGTGCAACATGATACAAAATCTTAGCTTGACTAATGGTGCAATCCTTATTGCCAACATTTATCATATAAACCTCACCCCAACCCTAATTGAATGCTAATATACATTAGCCCTAATTAAATATTAATCTGATTGAACCCTATCCATAAATTGAGCCCTAATACTAACCTTAATTGAATACTATCCATAATTAGACTCTAACCATAATCAGAAATAAAATCTAACCCTAATTTAACCCAAACCCTAATTAAACTCTAACCTTAACTCTAAACATTATTTTAACCCTAACCATAATTGGTTCCTAACCCTACCATTAACCTTACACTAATGGAACCCTATCTATAATTGTAACATAAATTTAATTCTAATTGAATCCTAACCTTAATTAAATCTTACACCCAACCTTGATCATAACCCAACTGTAACCCTAATCTCAAGCTTTATAATAGAATCCTACCCCTAATTGAACCCTAAACCTAAGACTAATCTTTGTCCTAACCCTTATCCTAACTCTAAGCCTAATTGAACCCTAACCCTAACACTAAGCCTAGACCTATTTGAACCCTAACGTAAATTAAACCCTATACTTGACCCTAACTATAATCCTAATTGAACTCTAACCCTAATTGAATCACAACCATAATTAAATTGTAACCCTATTTGGACCATAACCTTAAATCTAAACCTTTATTTAATTGTAACTATAATTGAACCCTAACGCTAATCCTAGTCCAAAATCTTATCCTAATTGAACCCTAAGCATAATTAAACCCTATCCAAAACCCTAATTTAACCCATGTATTCAAATCTTTGTGAAGTTTTTTTATTTAGTATTTTTTATTGATTTATATTTTAAATCTTTGTTTTTCTTTTTGATCAATTTATGTTTCTGATCAATTCTTGATTTATATTAAATCTTTGTATTTATTTATTTGATCTTTTAATCAAATTTTTTTGATCAAGTATCTGATTTTCCTTTTTTGGATTTATTTATTTGATCTTTTAATCAAATTTTTGTGATCAAATATCTAATTTCTCTTTTATTTCTCTTTGAGGTAAAGTTTATTTATTTATTTATTTGATCTTTTTCAGTTTATTCAAATATTTGATTTATCTTTTATCTTTGAATTGTTTATTTGATTTATCTTTTATCTTTGATTTATTTATTAAATTATCTTTCAATTTATCATGGTAAAAATTTTTATTTGATCTTTTTTATTTATCTTTTATCTTTAATTTATTTATTTGTTCTTTTAGTTTATTTATGATAAATATTTTGAGTTCTTAGAAATTTATATTTGATTTTTATTTTTGATCAAATCTCTTTGATTTATTTATTGATTTATTTATTTTTTTTCTAATCTTGAATTTATTTATTTGATCTTCTTATTCATTTTTATCTTTTATTTATTGATTTAATCTTTTAGTTCTTAATTTTTTATTTATTTTTATTTGATTTTTTAATTTATTTATGATAAATATTGAAAAATATTTGTGATTTATCTTTGATTCTCTTTCTTATAAAATACCTTTGATTTTTATTTTTTTAAACAAATTTTTTTTATTTTGATTTTTACTTTTCTATCAAATCTTTTTTATTTTTTTTTTTTTTCTTTGTGATTTATCTTTTATTTTTCCTTTTGATTTTTTTAATCAAATCTCTTTGATTTGGATTTTGATTTTTCTTTGTGATTTTTCTTTGTGATTTTTCTTTGTAATTTTTCTTTGTGATTTATATTTGACTCTTTTGTCAAGTTAAAAAGTTTCATTTGATCTTTTTGATTTATCTTTTATCAATAATCTTTTTACCAATTTACCAACTAAATTTAATTTAATTAAATTAAATCTCACACCACTCATTAAATAAACTGAGGGAACATTAATTAATTTTTACTATAATCTCGATTTAAATTAAATTCAAATCTTTATTTTAAAGAAAAATAAATTCTTCAAAATTAAAACCAATATTAATTATATTAAATTTAATCTCACCCCACTCTTAAATTATGATATTTGTCTATATTATCTTAAATAAAAATAGCATACATATATTAAATATTAATATATAAAAAAATACGCTGACAGTTATCTTCTCGAGGCAACTATTTTCATCATTTTTTGAAGATGTGTAAGGGATATTATTTTTTTATTTTTTTATTTTCAAATTCATTATGACTTGTTTCTTTTATTTTTAACCATTTTTTTTCTTTCTATCTTCCTATATGTTTAAAAACAAAAATCATCCCCATATTTTACACCTCTATTTAAATGGAGACAAATCAATTAATATTCCATTTCTATTGAACACCTCTTTCACCAGATACATCCCCTGCAAATGATGGTTGTGGTCCTAGTGAAGAAGTAGAAAATTCCCATGTAGACATGTGTCACTCACCCACACAGTCGGTTACGACACGTAGCAATAGGACAGGGCTTGGAGCTCATTCCTCCCTCCTTGTGATGAAAACCCCCATGGAGAAGACACATGGAGAAGTCTTCGATATCAGTGCTGACTATGGGGTCCACCAAAAAGTGTACGTGGAACGATCCTATGTGGCATGTGGGTGGTGCTCAAAATCTTTTATGCTACAACATCCCTAGGAAATCATTGTTTGGGACATCATTTCTCGTGATGAAGGAATCTTTTCTATTACTAGCTTTTAGGTGGTGGGATTGTTTTCTATAAATACCACTTTTTCTTTTCAAAAATGAGTTCTAAACATACATAGAAAATTGTGGAAATACACTAGGCCTTTTGTATTGTTTTGATTATTGCATTAAGACTCACAGACTGTTCCATTGTTGTTTGGCCTTTCTGTTTCTTATCTATTGATAAAACATTAGAATGTGCCATTATTGTATTGAGTAGTTTATTTGAGAACTTCTATAATTTCAATATAAGTTTGTTAAATTAGACCATGTATTAGACTCTTCTTTTCAGTGAATGTGTGTGGAAATTATTTTATGTTATTGAATAGATTATTTGGGTTTTCATCTATGATTTATGTTATGCTTGGACATGCAGATTGTTGAACATTCCCTCAAATATCTGAAAGGAAGGTTTCCCATGCACACTACTTAACTCTTGGTGCATCGCCTTAGATTAGTCTTTATTTTTTATATTTGGTTATGTTTCCGATTCCAAACTCCCAAATACAGAAGACGCTGACTTCTTTAAAAACCCAGAGGTCATGCAGTTTAGTGCAATTGGTCACCCATTAATCGAGTTTCCCATAAGGCTATTACTTTGTCAATTTTTGGCATCAACAATTTATTTTTTTGGCAATTTAAAAAATAAAAATAGTTGCTTTCTATTTCTAACATCCTTGTGTTGCATGCAAGATGTTTTTCTCATTTTTTTTCACTCTATGTTGTGTTTAATTTCTAATTTTTTACATCAATCTTCAATTCTGAAAATTTCATTCCAAAATAAAGACAAGAGATCATAACTTCTTTCATATGCCATATTTCTTGCCATTTCTTTTAGACTTTATAGTTTTTCTTTGGTATTTGAAGGATTTGGGAGAATTTATAGGATTGAGCATGTTGTTCTTTCTAAAGATTTCTTCTTGTTGTTATCTCCTTTTCAATCATTTCCAACATAATCAAGTTGGACCATCTTTCTTTTAATGACATTATTAAATCTTTCATCCATTACATTGAGTGCCTTTTCCATAGAAGCCTTCAACTTCCCTTCATGAAAACCACTGCAAACCTAAAGAAATCCTACAACAATAATAAAAAATGCAACATACTTGCTTGGCATTAGTTCTTACCAAACACTCTTGTAAACAATAAATAAAAATCACATTCTGTAAGCAAAAAAACTCTAACAAAATATTTTGTTGGAGAGATGAGTTTATTCTTAGAATAAAATTTAAAAAATATTTTGCTAGAGAGTTGGTTCGCTCAGCTATCACCACCACCACCACAAATTTGATGGTTTGCATAACTATAGAGAAGCCTTGTCAAAATACATTCTTTCCTATGAATAGCAATGCTCTGGGAAGCTCCCTACCAATCAACGCATTGGGTGGAGAAGAGACTCTAGTTTTTTCTTATGGTTCTTTTGCCCATGTATGCAGTTTTCTTGCTTTCTTGTTTTTCATTTTCTTTTATTCTTCTGTAAATGTGATGATTGGTAATGCATGGCCTTCTAATGCAAGAGAACTTGATAGGAGGATATTCTGATGTAAGGGACAATTTTAAGTTTAGATTTCCAATGGCCTTTGCAACAACAATGTTGTCATGGAGTTTTTTGGAGTTTGATGGATTCATTGGCAGCGAGCTCTCCAAATCTAACAAAATGTTTTGTTGGAGAGCTAAGTTTATTCTTAGAATAAAATTTAAAAAATATTTTGATGAAGAGTTAATTCACTTAGCTATCACCACCAGCACCACCACATATCAACTGGTTTGCATAACTATAGAGAAGCCTTCTCAAAAGCCATCATTTTCTAGGAGGGACACGCTTTGGGAGCTCTATGTTGATAAATGTATTGGGTGGAGAAGAGTCTCTAGTTTTTCTGATGGTTTTTCTACCCATGTATACATTTTTATTGCTTTCATGTTTTTCATTTTCTTTTACTCTTCTATAAATGTGATGACTGGTAATGCATGGCATTGCAATACAAGTGAATTTGAAAAGAAGATATTATGATGCATGGGGCAATGTTAAGTTTGTATTTCCAATGGCCTTCACAAAAACAATGTAGTCATGGAGTGTTTTTGAGTTTGGTGCATTCAATGGTAGTGAGCTCTCCAAATCTAACATAATATTTTTTTGGAGAGATGAGTTTATTCTCAGAATAAAATTTAAAAAATATTTTGTTGGAGAGTTGATTCATTCATCTATCACCACCAACACCACCATAGATCTACTAGTTTGCATAACTCTAGATAATCTTTATCAAAATCCATTCTTTTCTATGAAGAACAATGCTTTGGAAGCTCTCTCCCAATCAATCCATTAGGTGGAGAAGAGACTCTAGTTTTTCTGATGGTTCTTCTATCCATATATGCAATTTTATTGCTTTCTTTTTTTTCATTTTCTTTTATTCTTCTATAAATGTGATGACTGGTAATGGAGGGCATTGTAATGCAAGTGAACTTGACAAGAGGATTTTATAATGCAGAGGACAATGTTAAGTTTGAATTTGCAGTGGCCTTTACAACAACAATGTTGTCATGGAGTTTTTTGGAGTTTGGTGGATTGATTGGCAACAAGCTATCCAAATCTAACAAAATATTTTGATGGAGAGCTGAGTTTATTCTCAAAATAAATTTTAAAAAATATTTTGTTGGAGAGTTGATTTGCTCAACTATCACCACCAGCATCACCACAGATTTGTCAGTTTATATAACTATAGAGAAGCCTTGTTAAAACCATTATTTTCTATGAAGTATAGCGCTCTGGGAAGCTCCCTACCAATCAACACATTGGGTGGAGAAGAGACTTTAGATTTTCTAATGGTTCTTCTGCCCATGTATATAGTTTTTTTTTCTCTTTTTTCATTTTCTTTTAATATACTTCTATAAATGTGATGACTGATAATGGATGGACTTACAATGTAAGTGAACTTGATAGGAAGATATTATGGTGTAGGGGACAATGTTAAGTTTGAATTTCCAATGGCCTTCACAACAAAAATGTTTTCATGGAGTTTTTTTGGAGTTTGGTGCATTCATTGGCAGTGAGCTCTCCAAATCTAATGAAATATTTTGTTGGAGAGCTAGCTTTATTTTCAAAATAAAATTTAAAAAATATTTTACTGTAGAGCTTATTTGCTCAACTAGCACAACCAGTACCACCACAGATTTTCTAGTTTACATAATTGTAGAGAATCCTTATAAAAATCCATTCTTTTCTATGAAGGACAACATTCCGGGAAACTCCCTGCCAATGAATAAAGGTTGGAGAGGAGATGCTAGTTTTTTTATGAATTTTTTTCCCATGTATCAAGTTTTATTTCTTTCTTATTGTTCATTTTATTTTATTCTTCTGTAACTGTGATGACTGGTAATGGATGGACCTGTAATGCAAGTGAACTTAATAGGAGGATATTATGATGTAGGGGACAATGTTAAGTTTGGATTTCCAGTGGCCTTCACAACAACAATGTTGTCATAGAGTGTTTTAGAGTTTGGTGGATTTACTGGTAGCGAGCTCTCCAAATCTAATGAAATATTTTGTTGGAGAGCTGATTTTATTCTTAGAATAGAATTTAAAAAATATTTCGTTGGAGAGCTTATTCGCTCAGCTATAACCACTAGCACCACCATGCATATTTGTTGGTTTCCATAACTATAGAGAATCCTTGTCAAAATCCATTCTTGTATATGAAGGAAAATGTTTTGGGAAGCTCCTTGCCAATCAATGCATTGGGTTGAGAAGAGACTCTAGTTTTTCTTATGGTTCTTCCACCCATGTATGCAGTTTTATTGCTTTCTTGTTTTTCTTTTTCTTTTATTCTTCTATAAATGTGATGACTGGTATTGGATGGCCTTGTAATGCAAGTGAACTTGAAAAGGGGATATTATGATATAGGGGACAATATTATGTTTGGATTACCAATGGCATTCACAACAACAATGTTGTCATGGAGTGTTTTGGAGTTTGGTGGATTGATTAGCAGCAAGTTGTCCAAATCTAACAAAATATTTTGATGGAGAGCTGAGTTTATTCTCAAAATAAATTTTAAAAAATATTTTGTTGGAGAGTTGATTTGCTCAACTATCACCACCAGCACCACCATAGATTTGTCGGTTTGCATAACTATGGAGAAGCCTTGTTAAAACCATTATTTTCTATGAATGACAACGCTCTAGGAAGCTCCCTACCAATGAACACATTGGGTGGCAAAAAGACTCTAGATTTTCTAATGGTTCTTCTGCCCATGTATATAGTTTTATTTTTTCTCTTTTTTCTAATGGTTCTTCTGCCCATGTATAAGGGACAATGTTAAGTTTGAATTTCCAATGGCCTTCACAACAACAATGTTGTCATGGAGTTTTTTGGAGTTTGGTGCATTCATTGGCAACAAGCTGTCCAAATCTAATGAAATATTTTGTTGGAGAGATGGGTTTATTTTCAAAATAAAATTAAAAAAATATTTTACTGTAGAGCTTATTTTCTCAGCTAGCACCACCAGCACCACCACAGATCTACTAGTTTACATAACTATAGATAATCCTTATAAAAATCCATTCTTTTCTATGAAGGACAACATTCCGAGAAACTCCCTGCCAATCAACAAAGGTTGGAGAGGAGACACTAGTTTTTTTATGAATCTTTTGCCCATGTATGAAGTTTTATTGCTTTCTTATTGTTCATTTTATTTTATTCTTCTATAAATGTGATGACTAGTAATGGATGGACCTGTAATGCAAGTGAACTTAATAGGAGGATATTATGATTTAGGGGACAATGTTAAGTTTGGACTTCTAGTGGCCTTCACAACAACAATGTTGTCATAGAGTGTTTTAGAGTTCGGTGGATTCATTGGTAGCGAGCTCTCCAGATCTAATGAAATACTTTGTTGGAGAGTTGAGTTTATTCTTAGAATATAATTTAAAAAATATTTTATTGGAAAGCTTATTCCCTCAGCTATAACCACCAGCACCACCATGCATATTTGTTGGTTTGCATAACTATAGAGAATCCTTGTCAAAATCCATTCTTTTATATGAAGGAAAATGTTCTAGGAAGCTCCTTGCCAATCAATGCATTGGGTTGAGAAGAGACTCTAGTTTTTCTTATGGTTCTTCCACCCATGTATGCAGTTTTATTGCTTTCTTATTTTTCTTTTTCTTTTATTCTTCTATAAATGTGATGACTGGTGATGGATGGCCTTGCAATGCAAGTGAACTTGAAAAGAGGATATTATGATATAGGGGACAATATTAAGTTTGGATTACCAATGGCATTCACAACAACAATGTTGTCATGGAGTGTTTTGGAGTTTGGTGGATTCATTGGCAACGAGCTCTCTAAATGTAATAAAATATTTTTTTGGAGAGCTGAGTTTAATTTTAGAATAAAATTTAAAAAAAATTCTTGGAGAGCTAATTCACTTAGCTATTACCACTAGAACCACTATAGAGAAGCATTGTCAAAATCCACTATTTTCTATGAAGGACAATGTTCTGGGAATTTCCTACCAATCAACGCATTGGGTGGAGAAGAGACTTTAGTTTTTCTGATGGTTCTTTTGCCCATGTATGTAGTTTTATTTCTTTCTTGTTTTTCATTTTCTTTTATTCCTTTGTAAATGTGATGATTGGTAATGGATGGCCTCGCAATGCAAGTGAGTTTGGCAGGAGGATATTGTGATGTAGGGGACAATGTTAAGTTTGGATTTCCAATGGCCTTCACAACAATGTTGTTATGGAGTTTGGTGGATTCATTGGTAGTGAGCTCTCCAAATCTAATGAAATAATTTGTTGGAGAACTGGGTTTATTCTTAAAATAAAATTTTAAAAAATATTTTGTTGGAGAGCTGACTTGCTTAGCTATCACCACCAACACCACCATAGATCTATTGGTTTACATAACTATAGAGAAGCCTTATCAAAATCCATTGCTTTCTATGAAGGAAAAATCTCTAGGAAGTTCCCTTCAATTCAACACATTGGGTGGAGATGAGACTAGTATTTCTTATGGTTCTTCTTCCCATGTATGGAATTTTATTTCTTTTTTATTTTTTATTTTCTTTTATATTTTTGTAAATGCGATGAATGATAATGGATGGCCTTGCAATGCAAGTGAACTTGACAAGAGGATATTATTATGCAAGGGACAATGTTAAGTTTGTATTTCCAATGGCTTTCACAATAATAATGTTGTCATGGAGTGTTTTGGAGTTCGGTGGATTCTTGGCAGCGAACTCTCCAAATCTAACATTTTATTTTGTTGGAGAGATGATTTTATTCTTATAATACAATTTAAAAAATATTTTGCTAAAGAGGTGATTCACTCAGTTATCACCACCAACACCACCATAGATTTTTTGGTTTGCATAAGTATAGAGAAGCCTTATCAAAAGGAATTCTTCTCTATGAAGGACAATGATTTGGGAAGCTCCCTGTCAATCAATGCATTGGGTGGAGAAGAGACTCTAGTCTTTCTAATAGTTCTTTTTCCAATGTATGTAGTTTTATTGCTTTCTTTTATTTCATTTTATTTTATTCTTCTGTAAATGTGATGACTGGTAATGGATAGCTTTGCAATGCAAGTGAACTTGATAGGATGATATTGTGATGCAGGGGAAAATATTAACTATGTATTTCCAATAGCCTTCACAACAACGATGTTGTCATGGATTTTTTTTTATTTTAGTGGATTCATTGGTAGCGAGCTATCTAAATCTAAAAAAATATTTTATTGGAAAGCAGAATTTATTCTCTAAATAAAATTTAAAAATTATTTTGCTAGAGAGTTGATTCACTCAACTATCACCACCAACACCACCATAGATCTGCTGGTTTACATAACTATAGAGAATTCTTGTCAAAATCCATTCTTTTCTATGAAGGATAACACTCTAGGAAGCTCCCTACCAACCAATGCATTGGGTGGAGAAGAGACTAGTTTTTCTGATGGTTCTTTTACCTATGTATGCAATTTTACTGCTTTCTTACTTTTCATTTGCTTTTATTCCTTTGTAAATGTGATGACTAGTAATGGATGGCCTTACAATGCAAGTGAATTTAATAAGAGGATATTATGATGCAAGGTACAGTGTTATGTTTGAATTTACAATGGCCTTAACAATAACAATGATGTTTTCAAGTGTTTTGAAGTTTAGTGGATTCATTGTTAGTGAGCTCTAAAATTATAACGAAGTATTTTGTTGGAGAGCTGAGTTTATTCTCAAAATAAAATTTAAAGAATACTTTTTCTGAGAGTTGATTCACTTAGCTATCACCACCAACACGACCATAGATTTGCTGGTTTACATAACTATAGAGAAGCCTTGTTAAAAGCATTTATTTTGTATGAAGGACAACGCGTCAACTGGGAAGCTCCAACCTAATCAATGCATTGCGTGGAGAAGAGACTCTAGTTTTTCTAATTGTTCTTCTACCCATGTATTTATTTTTATAGCTTTCTTGTTTTTTATTTTCTTTTATTTTTATGTAAATGTGATGATTAGTAATAGATGGATTTGCAATGCAAGTGAACTTGATATGCAGATATTATGATGCATGGGATAATGTTAAGTTTGGATTTCCAATGGGCTTCACAATAATAATTTTTTCATGGAATTTTTTGGATTTTGGTGGATCCATTGGCAGCGAGCTCTCCAAATCTAAAGAAATATTTTATTGGAGAGTTGAGTTTATTCTCAGAATAAAATTTAAAAATATTTTTCTAGAGAGCTTATTCACTTAGCTACCACTAGTAGCACCACCACAGATCTATTGGTTCACACAACTATAGAGAAGCCTTGCTAAAATCCATTCTTTTCTTTCAAGGATAGTTCTCTCGGAAGATCCCTACCAATCCACGCATTGGGTGTTGAAGAAACTCTAGTTTTCTGATGGTTCTTCTAACGATGTATGCAATTTTATCACTTTTTTATTTTTCATTTTCTTTTATTCTTTTGTAAATGTGATGACTCTTAATGGATGGCTTTGCAATGCAAGTGAACTTGATAGAAGGATATTATGATGCATGCGACAATGTTTAGTTTGGATTTCCAATGGCCTTCACAGCAACAATGCTATCATGGAGTGTTTTGCACTTCAATGGATTCATTGATATCAAGCTCTCCAAATCTAATGAAATATTTTATTGGAGAGATGAGTTTATTCTCAAAATAAAATTTAACAAATATTTCTCGAGAGAGTTGATTCACTCAACTATCACCACCAGCACCACCATAGATCTATTGGTTTGCATAACTATAAAGAAGCCTTGTAAAAAGTGATTCTTTTCTTTAAAGGACAACAGTGTAGGAAGCTCCCTACCAATCAACGTATTAGGTGGAGAAGATACTCAAGTTTTTCTTATGGTTCTTCTGTCCATGTATACAGTTTTATTGCTTTCTTGTTTTTCATTTTCTTTTATTTTTCTAGAAATGTGATGACTAGTAATGGATGTCCTTGCAATGCAAGTGAACTTGGTCACATGAGGATATTATGATGCATGGGACAATGTTAAGTATGGATTTCTAATGGACTTCAAAACAAAAATGTTGTCATGGAGTGTGAGTTCGGTGGATTTATTGGCAGCGAGCTCTCCAAATATAACAAAATATTTTGTTGGAGAGTTGAGTTTATTCTCATAATAAAATTTAAAAAATATTTTTCTAGAGAGTTGATTCCCTTAGCTATCACCACCAGCACTACCACAGATCTACTAGTTTGCATTTAACTATAGAGAAGCCTTGTAAAAATCCATTCTTGTCTATGAAGGACAACACTCTGGGAAGCTCCTTGCCAATCAATGCATTGGGTAGAGAAGAGACTGTATTTTTTCAGATGGTTCTTCTACCCATGTATGCAGATTTATTGCTTTCTTTCTTTTATTTTCTTTTATTCTTCTGTAAACATGATAACTTGTAATGGATGGCCATACAATGCATGTGAAATTGACAGCATGATATTATTATGTAGGGGAAAATGTCAAGTTTAGATTTCCAATGGTATTCACAACAAAAATGATGTCATAGAGTGTTTTGGAATTTAGTGGATTCATTGGCAATGAGTTCTCCAAATCTAACGAAATATTTTGTTGGAGAGCTGAGTTTATTCGCATAATAAAATTTTAAAAATATTTTGTTGTAGAGTTGATTCACTCAACTATCTCCACCAACACCACCACAGATCTGTTGGTTTGCATAAGTATAGAGAAGTCTTGTCAAAATCCATTCTTTTCCATGAAGAACAACATTCTAGGAAGCTCCTTTCCAATCAACGTATTGGGTGGAGAAGAGACTCTAGTTTTTTTGATGGATCTTCTACCCATGTATATATTTTAATTGCTTTCTTCTTTTTCATTTTTTTTCATTCTTTCGTAAATGTGGTGATTGCTAATGGATGGACTTGTAATGCAAGTGAACTTGATAGGAGGATATTATGATGCAATAGACAATGTTAAGTTTGGATTTCCAATGGCCTTCGTGCAACAACAATATTGTAATGGAGTGTTTTGGTGTTTGATGGATTCATTGGTAGAAAACTCTCTAAATCTAAGAAAATATTTTTTTTGAGAGCCGAGTTTATTCTAATAATAAAATTTTAAAAATATTTTTCATGAGTTGATTCTCTCAACTATCACTACCAGCACCAGCATAGATCTGTTGGTTTACATAACAATAGAGAAGACTTTTCACAAGCCATTCTTTTCTATGAAGGACATCACTCTGGGAAGCTCCCTACCAATCAACCCATTAGATGAAGAAGAGACTGGTTTTTTTATGGCTCTTCTGCCCATGTATTTAGTTTTATTATTTTTTTGATTTCTCATTTTCTTTTATTCTTATGTAAATGTGATGACTAGTAATGCATGGACTTGCAATGCAAGTGAAGTCAATGGGAGGATATTATGATGTAGGGGGAAATTTTAAGTTTGGATTTATCATGGCCTTCAAACAACAATATTGTCTTAGAGTGTTTTGGAGTTTGATGGATTCATTGGCAGCGAGCTCTCCAACTATAATGAAATATTTTATTGGAGAGTTGAGTTTATTCTCACAATAAAAATTAAGAAATATTTTACTAGAGAGCTCATTCGCTCAACTATCACCACCAACACCACCACAGATCTACTGGTTTACATAACTATAAAGAAGCCTTGTGAAAATCCATTTTTTTCTATGAAGGACAATGCTTTGGGAAGCTCCCTACCAATCAACGTATTGGGTGGAGAAGAGAGGTTGGTTTTCTGATGGTTCTTCTACCCATGTATGTAGTTTTATTTATTTCTTAATTTTCATTTTCTTTTATTCTTCTGTAATTGTGATGACTAGTAATAGAAGGCCTTGCAATGCAATGAAACTTGATAGGAGTACATATTATGATGTCGGGGACAATTTTAAGTTCTGATTTCCAATGGCCATTGCAACAACAATGTTGTCATGGAGTGTTTTGGAGTTTAGTGGATTCATGAGCATCGAGCTCTCCAAATCTAATGAAATATTTTGTTGGAGAGTTAAGTTTATTCCTAGAATAATTGTTTTTTAAATATCTTATTGGAGAGCTAATTCTCTCTGCTAGAACCACCATCACCACTACACATGTGCTTATTTGCATAACTATAGAGAAGCCTTGTCAAAATTGATTCTTTTCTATGAAGGACAACACTTTGGGAAGCTCCTTGCCAATCAATGCATTGGGTGGAGAAGAGACTCTAGTTTTTTTAATGGTTCTTGTGCCCATGTATGTATTTTTATTGCTTTCTTATTTTTCATTTTCTTTTATTCTTCTGTAAATGTGATGAATGGTTATGGATGGCCTTGTAAATCAAGTGAACTTAACATGAGGATATTATGATGCAAGGGACAGTTTTATGTTTGGATTTTCAATGGCCTTCACAACAACAATGTTGTCATGGAGTGTTTTGGAGTTTGGTGGATTCATTAGCAACGAGCTCTCCAAATCTAACAAATATTTTATTGGAGAGATGAGTTTATTCTTAGAATATTTATTTTAAATATATTTTGTTGGAGAGTTGATTCACTCAACTATCATCACCAACACCACCACAGATCTACTGGTTTCCAAAACTATAAGGAATCCTTATCAAAAGCCATTATTTTCTATGAAGGACAATGCTCTGGAAAGCCCCATTAGAGGAAATTTACATAAAAAATGGGTCTCCTAAGGAAATCTAAAAAAACAAAAATTATCCCATATAATACAAATTATTTAAATATAAAAAATATAAATTACTTAACTACACGAGTTAAGTGGGGACACATGTTTCTATTATAATTCCTTAAAAAAATGAAGTCTATGATTTTTTAAAAGTGGTAACACATATTTCTATTATAATTTATTAAAAAACTCAAGTCCACTTTCTTCATTATTTATTTTTTATTTGAAAACTCTTAAACTCAAGTTTGGTAACCTATATTTCTATTATAATTTATTAAAAAAGTTAATTTCACTTTCTTTTCTTTTCTTTTTTTTTTAAAATTATTTGTTTTTATTTTAAAAGTGGCAAAGTAAATGCAACTTTAGATATTTTATTTTTTACTTAGTATTTTATTATATATATATATATATATTATATGATTTTATAGATTTAGATTTAGATTTATTATGTTATGTCTGTTTATTTAAATAAACACGTTTATAAGTTTTATAATAGTATATTTATATTTAAAAAAGTATGCTGATGGATTTTTTTTCATAGTCTCTTTGATTTTCACAATTTCTTTCCTTTGCAATTTTTTTGGGTTTTTTATTTTTTATTTTTCCAATTATTTTTTCCATAGTTTCATGATTTTCTCAAACTTTTTCTCCTTCCAAGGTTTCCAATTTGTTTTTGGTTTTATTTTATTTTGTCCAATTTATTTTTTGGTTCTTTTTAATTTATTCCAATTTATTTGGTTTGTATTTTTTGTGAGAACAATTTTTAATTTCTTTTTTTTTTTCCTTTTTTAAAAAATAAAAAATAAAAAATATTTTCACTATATATTTACACGAAGATTGTAGAGCGCCTCTCAAAGTAAATAGTGGTAAAGTATATTTTATTTTTTAGTTAATATTTTACTTTATATAAATTTTATATATTAAATCAAATTTCATATTATAGCTTTAGATTTATTATTTTAAATATGTTTATATACAAGTGGAGATGAGAGCACTCATTTTGTTTGTGTAAATATATAGAAAAGATTAAAAAATAAAAAATAAAAAATGAAATTAGAAAAAATAAAAACCAAAAAAGAAATTAGAAATAGTTAAAGCAAAAAAGTGGAGAAAATTTAAAAAATTATGAAACTAATGGAAAAAAATTTTGAAAGTGGAAAAAATTAAAAAAAAAATGTTGAAAGTGCAACAAGTGTGGGTGGATGAATTTTTTATTTTTGCAGTAGGTCATAAATGTTTTTATGGTTTTTTTTTTAATTTTTTTCTTAAAGAATAAAAATATTTTTTTGAAAATATAAAAATTTATATAATAAAACTTAATAGAACTTTAGAATATAAATCTAAAAAACAAAAATAATATTTTATATTTAGAAAGATGAATGAGATACAATAGGGTATGTAGTGTTAAATTAACCATGATGAGTTAATTCATAAGATTTTAGAAAGTTTTATTTTATAAAATAAATAATTTTATTTTTATTTTGGATGATGTCACTGTACAGGTTGATGTCATGTTTTAGTTGATTTTTGAAAACTTAAAAAGCTAATGATGTCATCCTTAGGAGGCCCTTTTTTTATGTAAATTTCCCCTAATGCCTTCCAATCAATGCATTGGGTGGAGAAGATACTCTATTTTTTCTAATCATTCTTTTGCCCATGTATGTAGTTTTATTACTTTCTTGAACATTTTCTTTTTCTTTTATTCTTTTGTAAATGTGATGACATCTAATGGATGGCCTTACAAAGCAAGTGAACTTGACAAGAGGATATTATGATAAAGGGGACAATTTTAAGTTTGGATTTGCAATGGCCTTCATAACAATAATGTTGTCGTGGAGTGTTTTGGAGTTTAGTGGATTCATTGGTAGCGAGCTCTCCAAATCTAACGAAATATTTTGTTGGAGAACTGAGTTTATTCTCAGAATAAAATTTAAAAAATATTTTGTTGGAGAGTCATCTCACTTAACTTTCACCACCAGCACCACCATAGTTTTGTTTGTTTAGATAACTATAGAGGCCTTGCAAAAAGCCATTATTTTCTATGAAGGACAACACTCTGGGAAGGTTCCTCTCAATCATGCATTGGGTGGAGAAGAGGCTATGGTTTTTCTGATTGTCCTTCTAACCATGTATGTACTTTTATTGTTTTCTTATTTCTTATTTTCTCCTATTCTTTTGTAAATGTGATGACTGGTAATGGATGGACTTGCAATGCAAGTGAACTTGATAGGAGATATTATGATGTAGGGGATGATGTTAAGTTTCGATTTCAATGGTCTTCACAACAATAATGTTGTCATGGAGTGTTTTGGAGTTCAGTTGATTCATTAGTAGCAAGCTCTCTAGATCTAACAAATATTCTATTTGAGAGCTAAGTTTACTCATAGAATAAAATTTTAAAAATATTTTGTTGTTGAGTTGATTCACTTAGCTATCACCACCAACACCACCACCGATCTACTAGTTTACATAACTATAGGGAAGCCTTTTGTAAAGCCAATATTTTCTTTGAAGGACAATGCTCTAGGAAGCTCCCTACTAATCAACACATTGGGTGGAGAAGAGACTCTAGTTTTCTGATGGTTCTTCTTCCCATGTATGTAGTTTTATTACTTTCTCATTTTGAATTTTCATTTTTTCATTTGCAAATGTGATGAATGGTAATGCATGGAATTGCAATGCAAGTGAACTTGATAGGAGAATATTATGATGCAGGGGACAATGTTAATTTTAGATTTCCAATGGCCTTTATAATAACAATGTTTTCATGGATTGTTTTGGAGTTCTTTGGATTCATTGGCAGTGAGCTCTCCAAATATAACAAAATATTTTGTTGGAGAGCTAAGTTTATTCTTAGAGTGAAATTTTATAAATATATTTATGGACAACTGATTCGCTCAGCTATCACCACCAGCACCAACATAGATCTACTAGTTTGCATAACTATAGAGAAGCCATGTCACAATCCATTCTTTTCTATGAAGGACAACGCTCTAGAAAACTCCCTGCTAATCAACACATCAGGTGAAGAAGAGACTCTAGATTTTCTAATGTTTCTTCTACCCATGTATGTAGAATTTATTGCTTTCTTATTTTTCTTTTTCTTTTATTCTTTTGTAAATGTGATGACTAGTAATAGATGGCCTTGCAATGCAAGTGAACTTTACATGAGGATATTGTGATGCAGGGGACAATGTTAAGTTTGAATTTCCAATGGCCTTCACAACAAAAATGTTTCCATAGAGTATTTTGGAGTTTGGTGGGTTCATTGGCAATGAGCTATCCAAATCTAATGAAATATTTTCTTGGAGAGCTGAGTTTATTATCTAAATAAAATTTAAAAAATATTTTGCTGGAGAGTTGATTTTCTTAGCTATCACAACTAGCACCACCACAAATTTGATGGTTTGCATAACTATAGAGAAGTCATGTCAAAATCCATTATTTTCTATGGAGTACAATGCTTTGGGAAGCTCCCTTCCAATCAATGCATTGGGTGGAGAAGAGACTATGGTTTTCTTGATGGTTCTTCATCACATGTATGTAGTTTTATTGCTTTCTTTTCTTTCATTTTGTTTTATTATTTTGTAAATGTGATGAGTGGTAATGGATAGCCTTGCAATGCAAGTGAACTTAGCAAGAGGATATTATGATGCAGGAGACAATGTTAATTTTGGATTTCTAATGGCCTTCACAACAAAAATGTTTTCATGGAGTGTTTTGGAGTTTGGTGGATTCATTGGCAGTAATCTCTCCAAATCTAATGAAATATTTTCTTCGAGAGCTGGGTTTATTCTCAAAATAAAATTAAAAAAATATTTCTAGAGAGCTCATTCTCTCAGCTATCACCACTAGCACCACCATAGATCTGATGGTTTACATAACTGTAGAGAATATTTATCAAAATCCATTCTTTTCTATAAAAAAACAACGCTCTAGGAAGCTCCCTTGCAATCAACGCATTGGGTGGATTAAAGACTCATATTTTTTATGGTTCTTCTGTGCATGTATGTAGTTTTATTGCTTTCTTATTTTTCACTTTCTTTTATTTTTCTATAAATGTGATGATTGGTAATAGATGTACTTGCAAAGCAAGTGAACTTGATAGGAGGCTATTATGATGTAGGGGACAATGTTAAGTTTGTATTTCCAATGGCTTTCACAACAACAATGTTGTCATTGAGTGTTTTTGAGTTTGATGGATTTATTGGCAGCGAGCTTTCCAAATCTAATGAAATATTTTATTGGAGAGTTGAGTTGATTCGCAAAATAAAATTTTAAAAATATTTTGTTGGAGAGTAGATTCATTCAGCTAACACCACCAACACCACCACATATCTACTTGTTTGGATAATTACAGATCTAAGCCTTGTCAAAATCCATTCTTTTCTATAAAGAAAAATGCTTTGGGAAGCTCTCTACCGATCAACGCATTGGGTGGAGAAGAGACTTTGGTTTTTCTGATGGTTCTTCTACCCATGTATGCAATTTTATTACTTTCTTGTTTTTCATTTTCTTTTATTCTTCTGTAAATGTGATGACTAGTAATGGATGGCCTTGCAATGCAAGTGAACTTGACAAGAAGATATTATGATGCAGGGGACAATTTTAAGTTTGGATTTCAAATGGCCTTCACAACAACAATGTTGTCATTGAGTGTTTTGGAGTTTGGTGGATTCATTGGTAGTGAGCTCTCCAAATTTAACAAAATATTTTGTTGGAGAGTTGAGTTTATTCTCAGAATAAAATAAGAAAATATTTTTCTAGAGAGTTGATTCGCTTGGCTATCACCACTAGCACCACCACAAATCTGTTTTTTTGCATAACTATAGAGAAACCTTGTAAAAATCCATTTTTTTCTATGAAGGATAGTGCTCTGGGATGCTCCCTACCAATCAATGCATTGGGTGGAGAAGAGATTTTATTTTTTCTGGTGGTTCTTCTGTTCATGTATGCAATTTTTTTTTTCTTTTATTCTTTTATAAATGTGATGACTGCTAATGGATAGTCTCGCAATGCAAGTGAACTTCACAGGAGGATATTATGATGCAAGGGAAAATGTTAAGTTTGGATTTCTTACGGCCTTCACAACAACAATGTTGTCATGGAGTGTAAAGTTTGGATTTCTAGTCATCACATTTACAAAATAATGTTAAGTTCAGATTTTCAATCATCACATTTATAGAATAATAAAAGTAAATGAAAAAAAAGAAAACAATAAAACTACATACATGAGCAAAAGAACCATAAAAAAAACTAGAGTCTTTTCTCCACCTAATGCGTTGACTGGCAGACAGCTTCCTAGAATGTTTTCCTTCATAGCAAATAATGGATTTTGTCAATAATTTTCTATAGTTATGCAAAGTAGTAGATCTATGGTGGTGATGGTGGAGATAGCTAAGCAAATCAACTCGCCAGCAAAATAATTTTTAAATTTTATTTTGAAAGTAAACTCATCTCTCCAAAAAAATATTTTGTTTGATTTAGATAGCTCATTGCCAATGAATCCATCAAACTTGAAAAAAACTATGAAAACATTATTATTCTGAAGGTCATTGGAAATCCAAGCATAAAATTGTCCCCCCCATCATAATATCCTCCTATCAAGTTCACCTTCATTGTGAGGCAAGTGAAATTATTATTTTTTTAAATGTGATGACTGGTAATGGATGGCCTTGCAATGCAAGTGAAATTGATAGGAGGATATTATGATGTAGGGGATGATGTTAAGTTCACATTTCCAATGGCATTCATGTAATGCCTCATCTTGTAACGTAAGGAATGAGGCATTGTCTATGAAAGTGTGATAATTTTTTTAAAGTATAAACACTTACTTAACTAATCGCAAACATTCCCTAAGTAATGCAATGACACACTACTTGAAATTCCCATAGATGACTTTAGTATTTAGCATTGCATATATATTAATTCACATAACTTAAAAAATCATACATTGTATAACACTTGAATTTCATCATTGAAAGTATAACATACACAAAAGATTCTTTTATACATTACATTTGAAATAATATTACAATACTCATTTTCCAAATGAGGTAGGTCAAATAAATGTTTACAATTACATATTATAGATGTTCACCTCATTAACAATTGAGGAGTGATACATATATAAAATTTCCAATGATACAAATAAGGAAGTACATATATCCACAAACAAGCTCTCCATCCATGAGGTACTCATTGCCACGAACAAGAACTAGGGACCCAACAGAATAAGGTGCACATTCCACCCAACCATGTGGTACCCGTAGGTCCACCCCCCATGCTAGGAGATAGTAATAAGGTTCCCTAGACATAACCTGCAAACCCTAGACACAAGTAAAAACCATAGACAAACTATACGAGTTCAAACTCAACATATTGGTTACATTGCTTCCAGAATAGGGATAATCAAATATATTAAGTTCACGTGGTAATCTGTTATTTTAGATGGAGTGTCATCACAATGTTCCAAAGGTTACCCTAGTGTTTCTTTCTAGGTTCCAGCCCCCAACTTGGGTTACCCTGCTAACCTCTTACGTAACCCAGCCCCACATGCAAACTGTTACGGTATCAAATATCTTTTAAGATAACAATATATTGACTTTGCCATTCCAGGCCTTCTTGACTCATTCTCAAGACTGAACTAGCTCTTAAGTCCATGAGTGGGGCATAATTAATCTAGTTAAATATTTTAGAATACCCAATGTGTTGATTTAGTTTTATTTGATTTACTAACTCTACATGAGTTACCCAGACACCACTTTGTGTGTCGGCCCTCACAAAGAGCCACTCCCCTAAACATAACACAAGGAAACTAACTCCACTAAGTAAGGTCGACAAAGTTCACATAAACTAGCATCAAACAAAAATCATATAACAATGGACATCACAACTTGTTCCTAGAACCAGGTGTCTAAAAACCATACAAACCCATGTGCACTACCCTAGTTTGGTCAAAGATATGAAGCCATTGAAAAATTTAACTCCCCTTAAGAGATTACATCTGGAAGACTTAAAATCACATGAAATCCCCAATTTACCCAATCAAAAGTTAAAACAATTTAAAACTAATCAGGCATAATAAACATCTAATTTTAGGATTTACCAAATCCAATCAAGAGAATTATAATTAGCATGAAAATAAATCAACTTGATTAAAATTCATTATCAAATAATCTAATTTTAACTTTCTTAATTTCACATGAGAACAAATGCCAATTTTTTTCTTTCAATACTATTGTTTTAAAACTAGTTGATCTCATGCTTCCAAACATCTAATAAATAATACCTTATCTAAATACAAATTATTTTCTTTATACTATAAATGTATATAACAACAAAAAGTACATTTAAAAATTTATATATACATATATACATATAAACATATATATATATATTATATATATAAATTAAATTAAATTAATTTTGAAATTCGCAACCAATAACCAAAATTCGAAATTCAAAGATTAAAACTAATGGAAAATTTAGGGTTTTTTCAGCTATGAAATTACATAGCCGCCAGCTGCACATGTAAGGGCTTCCATATGCAGCCTACCCCGTATGTGGTAGCGGCTATGTTGGCAGTCGTCGTTGCCTGTGAGGGCAGCGCCGACTGCCTCCATAGCCATCGCCCTATATGGGGGTGGCTATGGGGGTAGCCCCTTCGGCCCCCCAACGTATATCACAATTTTCCAAAAAAAATTAAAAATTAAAATAAAACTTCTGCGAATTAAAATCCGGCGACTTCTAAATTTTACGTACAAATTTCATAGCTTCAGGTAATTAAAATTCAATGACATATTCACAATAAATATATATATATAAATATATTTATATATTTGTATATGTATATGTATATATATATTTTATATATACACATATATATATATAAATACATGCATAATCTATACAATAAGTAAAATATTGTACTAGTAATTACTTTCCACAAGGTTTTTCTATAGGAAATTGATAAAAATCTATCAATTTAATACAATTTTTGTCAAAGATCTTCAGTTTCAACAATAAAGAATTTTCAATTCAAAATTACCATAATCATGTCTACAGGAGATATTTAAAACAGATCTTCACAGGGGTTTTCACTTTCTCAAATTAATATATATGTTTCACTTACAATTTCACAGAGGTTTCTTTATTTTATTTTGAAACTACTCATTTTTTTAACATAAATCTTCTGGGTTGCTCTCTAATTTCACCATAAAAATCTTGTTTTGTAGAAAAAAAACACACAGAGAGGAAACAATTCCTACATAATTATTTATCACAAAAATCACCGAAAAGAACAAAATCTTCAAACACAGTAATTTCCTCAGGCAATCTTTTCCAAAGTAAAAAAAATTAAATACACAAGAAAATACCTGTATTCCTGTAGCTTCAAAAACTTGTCTGTAGAAGAAAAGCTTTGTTTGCCTGATGCGTGCAATCTTCAAAGCCCCTCCAAAACACTAATATCCAGAAGAAAACAAATACAAAACTAGAAGCAACCTCAATATTTCTTCGAAGAATTTTAAAATAAAAACCCAAAAGAATTCAGCAAAAATCTTTTCAACAATTTTCTATACTTTTCATTTTCCCGTGAAGTAATTTCCTCTTTCCCCAAAACACATAATATCTTCTGAGAGAATCCTCAACAAGAACCAATTAATTTAACTACCACACATGTCAAGAAGAAAATATCTTCTAACCACCTCTTAGATGATTCTTTCTTTTTTCCTTATCAAGAATTCATGCATTTAAAGAATTAAAGAATTCAAATTTCAAAATATAATTTCCCTTTTCCTTATTTAATTTATTTATTTAACAATTAAAATTTCATTTCCAACAAAGCAATTAATTTAAATTTAATCTAATCTTACAAATAAAGTAACTTTAATTTAATTAATTAATTTATTTAATTAAATAATTTTAACCTCAAAGATTAAATTACTTAACCAAATAAACTAATTAATTAATTAAATAAAATGTAAAGCTTTATTTTCAACATTTAAAATTAATTTATATAAACATTAAATTAAAAGAATATTAATCTATCATTAATTTAACAAAATTTGTCTTTCATAACAAATAAACCAATCAAACACAAACGAGACCACCAAAGACACCAGACTTAAACTGACGACATACTGTGACTGGGTTTAAGACTAGACTAGGAAGAACCTTGTTACTACCTCCCAATCAACATTTCTATTGAGTCTTGACACGCTCAGACCTGAGTAACCAGGTGGAGTCAGTGTCATGTACCTACAATCCTGTAATCAAACAAATAACATACATATATATATAATCTATTATACAAACACACCGTGCAGAGAAAATCATGGAAATCACAGCGTAGTCGTCAGTGAGTGATGCAACTCCATTCTCCACACCAATACACATCACATCAAGTTGAAAAAATAAATAACTAATCTACCATAAGCATATAGATAACAATAACATATGAAGGAAACATCTACACTAACATAAAGCATGTCAGAAATAATTATCAACATACAATGTATCATCATATCACAAAATAAATCCACTATCACTCTAAAGTCAGTGATCAATACACCAAAACAAAGTACCAAGGTCCATCAAAGTGAAAGCATGCTAACAGAAAATATAAGCAAAATGGAGGGGTACTACATCCTCCCCCCTAGGATTAGGCTTACTCCTGGAAGCTTGTAAATAGAAAACATATAACACACACATCTAGAATACATCAGGCTCCCAAGAAATAGAAGACTAGCCACTAGGATCCCTCTGGATTAGTACTCAGTCAACATCTTGACCCCTGAGGATCAACTTTTGATGTAGAAGGATGTGCACAGTTTCCAAAGAACGATGTCGGTCCTCCACTGGGAAACTCTCCAACTGCACCCTGGTGCTCAACTTGGTGGTTATCCACCATGGTAAACACCCTATGCAACCTGCCTACATCTCTTATGGTCGACTCTGAAGCCGTCGATCTCTGACTGAACCCAAAAGTACCCTTCTGAGGACACAAACGAGCAATGTGACCCTGTTGGCCACAAGAAAAACATTCTATACTCCTTCTGAATCCTCTATCACCTAGAGGTACACTAGACCATGGCAAACTACCTCCACTAACTACAGACTAAAAGCTCTATACAAGCTGATTAGAACGATCATGTTGAACTTGCTGCCCACTTTGATTTCTCACTTTGAGACCAACCACCACCATGTTGAGATCAAAAACTGTTACCCTGCTAAGGGTAAGTATTATTATTCTTTTGAGGACTACACTGCTACTGTTGTCCACCCTTAGCAAGTGTCTGTTAGTTTCTAGAGGAACCTCTTATTTGTACATGTCCACCTTGTGGACCAAAACCTGCTATAGGTGCACTACCTATCTGGACACCTGTATGTCCACCCAATCATAGAGTTACGTTCTCTTCCACAATTCATGCTTTCTCAACTGCAACTTCCATAGTCTTTGGTTCAAAGACTCTAACTCCTCCACTAATGCGAGCATTCAAACCACTGATAAAATGTTGTACCAGCATCACCTCATCATCTCCAACTCCTGCATATTGTTTGAGTTCATAAAATCCGCATTCATACTGCTCAACAAATAGAGCCATCTGATGCAAATCATGAAACTCATTAGCTTGTCGTTGCCTCTAATGTTCAGATAAGAACCATGCTCTAAACCTTTCCAAGAACATCTCCCAAGATACTGACCCAATCTCTAGATGGAGCTTTTTCTCCTCTAAATGCCACCAAGTAGAGGAAAATCCTCTTAGATGCATGATGGGGCATCTAGCTCGGGTATTGCTACTGCATGGGTGCATATCAAAACATCTACCCAAGTCTAATAACTAGGTCTCAGCCTCTAAACCACCACCTGTGCCATCAAAAGTAGGAGGGTGTGCCCTCAACAAATCCCTCATATGCCTTGCCACTATGGCATCCTGCTCTGCAGTACTAACAATCCTCCTAGGAGATCAATCACGTTCCCTAACTACCTCCTGATTAACTTCCTACCTCAGACCAAGTCTAGCAAGTACTTCTAATAGGGGATGCAACTGAGCTCCCTCAACCTCTAGTTGTAACTGAATTCATTCCTCACTTGTCTGTTCCAACTGAGGACCCAACTGTTCAGCATGTTTGCTCTCGTGGGAGCTCTAAGGGGGAGTAACCTGAGGGATTGGACCACAACCTCTAATACGATGCCTAGGCATGATCCTACAATTAAAACAAAAAAGTGTCTTAGATACCCAAAAGACAAAGCTAACCGAAAACAATACTACGTGCAAGGTCAACCTAATGGGCTCATAATTACCCAGAGTGTCCAGTGTTAGAACCTTTGCTCTGATACCAATCTGTAATGCCCCATCTTGTAAAGTAAGGAATGAGGCATTGTCTACAAAAGTGTGATAATTTTTTTTAAAGTATAAACACTTACTTAACTAATCACAAACATTCCCTAAGTAACGCGACGACACACTACTTGAAATTCCCATAGAAGACTTTAGTATTTAGCATTGCATATATATTAATTCACATAACTTAAAAAGAATACATTGTATAACATTTGAATTTCATCAATGAAGGTATAACATACACAAAAGATTATTTTATACATTGCATTTGAAATAATATTACAATACTCATTTTCCAAATGAGGTAGGTCAAATAAATGTTTACAATTACATATTACAGATCTTCACCTCGTTAACAATTGAGGAGTGATACATATATAAAATTTCCAATGATACAAATAAGGAAGTACATATAACCACAAACGAGCTCTCCATCCATGAGGTACTTGTTGCCACAAACAAGAACTGGGGACCCAATGGAGTAAGGTGCACATTCCACCCAACCATGTGGTACCCGTAGGTCCACCCCCATGCTAGGAGATAGTAATGAGGTTCCCTAGAAATAACCTGCAAACCCTAGACACAAGTAAAAACCATAGACAAACTATATGAGTTCAAACTCAACATATTGGTTACATTGCTTCCAGAATAGGGATAATCAAATATACTAAGTTCACAAGGTAATCTGTTATTTTAGGTGGAGTGTCATCACAATGTTCCAAAGGTTACCTTGGTGTTTCTTCCTAGGTTTCGGCCCCCAACTTGGGTTACCTTGGTAACCTCTTACGAAACTAGACCCCACATGCAAACTGTTGCAGTATCAAATATATTTTAAGATAACAATATATCAACTTTGACATTCCATGCCTTCTCGACTCATTCTCAAGACTGAACTAGCTCTGAAGTCCATGAGTGAGGTATAATTAATCCAGTTAAATATTTTAGAATACCCAATGTGTTGATTTAGTTTTCTCTGATTTACTAACTCTACATGAGCTACCCAAACACCACTTTGTGTGTCGGCCCTCACAAAGATCCACTCACCTAAACATAACACAAGGAAACTAACTCCACTAAGTAAGGTCGACAAAGTGCACATAAACTAGCATCGAACAAAAATCATATAACAATGGACATCACAACTTGTTCCTAGAACCAGGTGTCTAAAAACCATACAAACCCATGTGCACTACCCTAATTTGTTCAAAGATATGAAGCCATCAAAAAATTTAACTCCCCTTAAGAGATTACATCTGGAAGACTTGAAATCACATGAAATCCCCAATTTTCACAATCAAAAGTTAAAACAATTTGAAACTAATCAAGCATAATAAACATCTAATTTTAGGATTTACCAAATCCAATCAAGACAATTATAATTAGCATGAAAATAAATCAACTTGATTAAAATTCATTATCAAATAATCTAATTTTAACTTTCTCAATTTCACATGAGAACAAATGCCAATTTTTTTCTTTCAATACTATTGTTTTAAAACTAGTTGATCTCATGCTTCCAAACATCTAATAAATAATAACTTATTTAAATACAAAGTATTTTCTTTATATTATAAATGTACATAACAACAAAAATACATTTAAAAATTTATATATACATATATACATATAAACATATATATATTATATATATATTAAATTAATTTAATTTCAAAATTTGCAACCAATAACCAAAATTGGAAATTCAAAGAATAAATCTAATGGAAAATTTAGGGTTTTATCATTTGTGAAATTACACAGCCGCCGGCTGTGTAAGGGCTGCCATACACAACCTACCTCGTATGGGGTAGCGGCTGTGTTAGCAGCTGTCGCTACCTCTGAGGGCATCATTGGCTACCTCCATAGCCATCGCCCTATATGGGGGCGGCTGTGGGGGTAGCCCCTGCGGCCCCCCAACGTATATCACAATTTTTCAAATATTTTTTAAAAAATTAAAATAAAACTTCCACGAATTAAAATCTGGCAACTTCTAAATTTCGCGTACGAATTTCGCAGCTTCAGGTTATTAAAATTCAATGATATATTCACAATAAAAAATATATATATATATTTTTATATATTTGTATATGTGTATGTATATATATTTAATATATACACATATATATAAATACATGCACAATCTATACAATAAGTAAAATACTATAATAGTAATTACTTTCCACAAGGTTTTTCTATAGGAAATTGATAAAAATCTATCAATTTAATACAATTTTTGTCAAAGATCTTCAGTTTCAACAATAAAGAATTTTCAATTCAAAATTACCATAATCATGTCTACAGGGGATATTTAAAATAGATCTTCATAGGGGTTTTCACTTTCTCAAATTAATCTATATGTTTCACTTACAATTTCACATAGGTTTCTTTGTTTTATTTTGAAACTAATCATTTGTTTAACATAAATCTTCTACGTTGCTCTCTAATTTCACTATAAAAATCTTGCTTTGTAAAAAAACCACACAGAGAGGAAACAATTTCCTACAGAATTATTTATCACAAAAATCACCAAAAAGAACAAAAGCTTCAAACACAGTAATTTCCTCAGGAAATCTTTTCCAAAGTAAACAAATTTAAATACATAGGAAAATACCTGTATTCCTATAGCTTCAAAAAATTGTTTGTAGAAGAAAAGTTTTGTTTCCTGATGCGTACAATCTTCAAAGCCCCTCCAGAACACCAATATCCAGAAGAAAACAAATACAAAACTAGAAGAAATCTCAATATTTCTTCCAAGAATTTTAATATAAAAACCCAAAAGAATTCAACAAAAATCCTTTCAACAATTTTCTATACTTTTCATTTTCCCATGAAGTAATTTCCTCTTTCCCCAAAACACATAATATCTTCTGAGAGAATCCTCAACAAGAAGCAATTAATTTAACTACCACACATGTCAAGAAAAAATATCTTCTAACCACCTCTCGGATGATTCTTTCTTTCTTCCTTATCAAGAATTCATGCATTTAAAGAATTAAAAAATTCAAATTTCAAAATACAATTTCCCTTTTCCTTATTTAATTAATTTATTTAACAATTAAAATTTTATTTCCAACAAAGCAATTAATTTAAATTTAATCTAATCTTACAAATAAAGTAACTTTAATTTAATTAATTAATTTATTTAATTAAATAATTTTAACCTCGAAGATTAAATTACTTAACCAAATAAACTAATTAATTAATTAAATAAAATGTAAAGCTTTATTTTCAACATTTAAAATTAATTTAAATAAACATTAAATTAAAGAATATTAATCTATCATTAATTTAACAAAATTTGTCTTTCATAACAAATAAACCAATCAAACACAAATGAGACCACCAAAGACACCAGACTTAAACTGACAACATACTATGACTGGGTTTAAGACTAGACTAGGAAGAACCTTGTTACTACCTCCCAATCAACATTTCCATTGAGTCTTGACACATTCAGACTTGAGTAACGAGGTGGAGTCGATGTCATGTACTTGCAATCCTACAATCAAACAAATAACATACATATATATATATGTAATCCATTATACAAACACACCGTGCAAAGAAAATCACGGAAATTATAGGGCACTCATGAGTGAGTGATGCAACTCCATTCTCCACACCAATACACATCACATCAAGCTGAAAAAATAAATAACTAATCTACCATAAGCATATAGATAGCAATAACATCTGAAGGAAACACCTACGCTAACATAAAGCATGTCAGAAATAATTATCACCATACAATGTATCATCATATCACAAAATAAGTCCACTATCGTTCTAAAGTCAGCGATCAATACACCAAAACAAAGTACCAAGGTCCATCAAAGTGAAAACATGCTAATAGAAAACATAAGCAAAATGGAGGGGTACTACAATTCATAACAATAATGTTTTCATGGAGTGTTTTGGAGTTAAGTGGATTCATTGGCAGTGAGCTCTCCAAATCTAGCGAAATATTTTATTGGAGAGATGATTTTATTCTTAGAATAAAATTTTAAAAATATTTTTGCTTGAGAGTTGATTCTCCCAGCTATCACCACTAGCACCACAACAGATCTCATGCTTTGCATAATTATAGAGAATCCTTTTCAAAATCCATTCTTTTCTATGAAGGACAATACTCTGGGAAGCCCCCACTAATCAACTCATTTTGGTGGAGAACTGACTCTAATTTTTCTTATAGTTCTTCTGCTCAGGTATGCAATTTTATTACTTTCTTTTTTTTCATTTTCTTTTATTCTTCTATGAATGTGATGACTGGTAATGGATGGCCTTGCAATGCAAACAAACTTGATAGGAGGATATTATGATGTAGGGGACAATGTTAAGTTTTGATTTCCAATGGCCTTCACAACAACAATGTTGTCATGTAGTGTTTGGGAGTTCAGTGGATTCATTGGAAGCAAGCTTTCCAAATCTAAAAAAATATTGTGTTGGACAACTAAGTTTATTCTTAGAATAAAATTTAAAAAATATTTTGCTATGGAGTTGATTCACTTAGCTATCACCACCAACACAACCACAGATCTGCTAGTTTGCATAATTATGAGAAGCCTTGTCAAAAGCCATTCTTTTCTATGAAGGACAATGCTCTGGGAAGCTCCTTGCTAATTAATGAATTGGGTGGAGAAGAGACCCTTGTTTTTCTTATGGTTCTTCTATCCATGTATGCGGTTTTATTGCTTTCTTGTTTTTGATTTTCTCTAATTATTTTGTAAATGTGATGAAAGGTAATGCATAGCCTAGCAATGCAAATGAGCTTGAAAAGAGGATATTATGATGCAGGGGTCAATGCTAAGTTTGGATTTCTAATGGCCTTCACAACAACAATGCTATCATGGAGTGTTTTG
Source organism: Sequoia sempervirens (assembly GCA_007258455.2). Taxonomy (NCBI): domain Eukaryota; kingdom Viridiplantae; phylum Streptophyta; class Pinopsida; order Cupressales; family Cupressaceae; genus Sequoia; species Sequoia sempervirens. The sequence continues at coordinate 5,755,567 of VDFB02000002.1, forward strand.
GAGTTCAGTGGATACATTGGCACCAAACTCTCCAACTCTAACATAATATTTTATTGGAGAGCTGAGTTTATTCTCAAAACAAAATTTAAAAAATATTTTGCTGGAGAGCCCATTCACTTAGCTATCACCACTAGAACCACCATAGATCAGTTGGTTTGCATAACTATAGAGAATCTTTATAAAAACCAATTTTTTTTTATGAAATACAATGCCCTAGGAAGCTCCCTACCAATCAGAGTATTGGTTGGAGAATCGAGGCTGGCTTTTTTGATGGTTCTTTTGTCCATATATGCAGTTTTATCACTTTCTTGTTTTTCATTTTCTTTTATTCTTTTGTACATATGATGACTAGTAATGGATGTTCTTGCAATGCAAATGAATTTGAAAAAGGGATATTATGATGCAGTAGACAATGTTAAGTTTGGATTTCCAATGGCCTTCATGACAACAATACTTTCATGGAGTGTTTTGGAGTTCGGTGGATTCATTAGCAGCGAGCTATCCAAATCTAACGAAATATTTTATTGGAGAGCTGAGTTTATTCTCAGAATAAAATTTAAAAAATATTTTAATGGAGAGCTGATTCACTCTACTATCACCACCATAGATCTGATGGTTTAGATAACTATAGAGAATCCTTGTCATAAGCCATTCCTTCCTATGAAGGACAATGCTCTAGAAAGGTCCCTCCCAATCAACACATTAGGTGGAGAAGAGACTTTGGTTTTTCTAATGGTTCTTCTACCCATGTATGCATTTTTATTGCTTTCTTATTTTTCAATTACTTTTATTCTTGTGTAAATGTAATGACTAATAATGGATGGACATGCAATGCAAGTGAACTTGATAGGAGGATATTATAGTGCAGGGGAAAATGTTAAGTTTGGATTTCCAATGGCCTTCATAACAAAAATGTTTTCATGGAGTGTTTTGGACTTCAGTGGATTCATTGGCACCGAGCTCTCCAACTCTAACAAAATATATTATTAGAGAGTTGAATTTATTCTCAGAATAAAATTTAAAGAACATTTTTCTAGAGATTTCAATCACTCAACTACAACCACCAACACCATCATAGATCTGTTGGTTTACATAACTATAGAGAATCCTTGTCAAAATCATTTTTTTTCTATAAAGGACAGTGCTCTGGGAAGCTCCCTACCAATTAGCACATCGGGTGGAGAATAGAGGCTAGTTTTTCTGATGATTCTTCTACCCATGTATGCATTTTTATTTCTTTCTTGTTTTTCATTTTCTTTTATTCTTTGGGTATGTGCAGGATCATAATGGAAAAAACAAGCCCTTAAGTCGTGAAAAATTCAAAAAAATCAAAGTTAGGCAACTTGACGTAAAAAATTGAATAAGTTATCTATCTTATTTCAAAAATATTTAACAAAAGAATCTATAGCAAGTTGAATGTAGTTTCTAAACTACTAGGCTAATTATTATTATTTTTTTAAATCTATTTGGTGAAAACTTTAAATTTCAATGTAGTAGTACTTAAATTTCAAAGAAAGAAGAAGAAGTAGGTGTCTGTTTGACCGCCTTGACCACAATAAAATGATAAAAAAATTTATAATATTTTAGATATAAGTAGCTAAGGACTCATGTCTCGATGTGATGCATATATTTTTGTAATTTTTTTCCAATTAAATAATTAATTATGATTTTTTTATTAGAACTTTTAAAAAATATAAAAGCTTGTATGTTTGACCACCTTAACTTGGTCAAAACTTCATGATTTTTTATTTATTTATAATCCTATAGTATGCAAAGCATAGAATGTGACGGGTATGTGTAGGATCATCATGGAAAAAAAGGCCCTTAAGTGGCTAAAAATTCAGAAAAATCAGAGTTAGGCAACTTCAAATAAAAATTTGAATAAGTTATCTATATTATTTCAAAAATATGTAAGAATAAATCTATAGAAAATTGAATGTAGTTTCTAAACTACTAGCTTTATTTATTTATTTTAAATCTATTTCATGAAAATTTCAAATCTCAATGCAATAATACTTAAATTTTAGGGAAAAAATAAGAAGTAGGTGTCTATCTCACCACCCTAACCACAATAAAATGATAATATTTTTTTATAATATTTTAGATATAAGTAGAGGACTCATGTCCTGATGTGATGCATATTTTTTTGTAATTTTTTTCTAAGTATATAATTAATTATGAATTTTTTATTACAACTTTTAAAAATATAAAAATTGTATGTCCCACCTTAACTTGGTCAAAACTTCATGAAATTATTATTTTTAATCCTATAGTATACGAAGCATAGAATGTGACACATGTTTCATATTCAATAAATGTGATACCATTTGAAAGCTATAGATGTTTTTCAATCATCCAATCAATTAGGACTTTAGTCATAATTCAAATAGAAAATGAATAATACTTATTTATTAAATTCAAAGTAAAGAATAATTTATATTGGTGGAAAGCTAAGAATCTCCTTTAAAAACCCTTTTCATTTCATCAATTTTGGGTTAAAAAAAGGTCATCAGCCACATACCCTACACATACCCATCATATCACCACGTTTTGGCCCATCATGATCCTGCACATACCCTAAAACATGTTTTGGATTCAAAAAATGTGATACCATTTGAAATCTATATATGTTTTTCAATCAAACTATCAATCAAGACTTTAGTCATAATTCAAATAGAAAATGAATAATAATTATTTATTAAATTCAAAATAAAGCATAATTTATTTTGGTGGAAATCTAAGAATCTCCATTAAAAAAAAAAATTGTTTCATCAATTTTGGGTAAAAAAAAAGTCGCCAGCCACATATCCTACACATACCCATCATATTGCCACTTTTTAGCCCATCATGATCCTACACACACCCCTTCTGTAAATATGATGATTGGTAATGAAAGGCCTTGCAATGCAAGTGATCATGAGAGGAGGATATTATGATGCAGGGGACAATTTTAAGTGTAGATTTCCAATGGCCTTCACAACAATAATGCTATCATGGAGTGTTTCGGAGATCAGTGGATTCACTAGTAGCAAGCTCTCCAAATTTAATAAAATGTTTTGTTGGAGAGCTGAGTTTATTGTCAGAACCAAATTTAAAATTCATTTTCATAGAGATTTTATTTGCTCAGCTATCACCACTAGCACCACCATAGATCTATTGTTTTGCATACCTATAGAGAAACCTTGTAAAAATTCATTCTTTCTATGAAGGACAATGCTCTAGGATGCTCCATACCAATCAATGCATTGGGTGGAGAAGACACTCTAGTTTTTCTGATCGTCCTTCCCATGTTTGCAATTTTATTGATTTCTTATTTTTCATTTTCTTTTACTCTTTTCCCCATGTGATGATGTAAGGGACAATGTTAAGTTTGGATATCCAATGGCTTTCACAACAACAATGTTTTCATGGAGTGTTTTGAGGTTATGTGGATTCATTTGTAGCGATCTAACCAAATCTAACGAAATGTTTTGGTGGATAACTGAGTTTATTCTCATAATCAAATTCAAAAAATATTTTAATGGAGAGTTGATTTGCTTAGCTATCACCACTAGCACCACCACAGATCTGCTAGTTTACATAACTATAGAGAAGCCTTGTCAAAATCCATTCTTTTCTATGAAGGACAGTGCTCTAGGAAGCTCCCTTCCAATAAACACATTAGGTGGAGAAGAGACAATGATTTTTTTCTAGTTCTTTTGCCCATGTATGCAGTTTTCTTGCTTTCTTATTTTTTCGTTTTCTTTTATTATTTTGTAAATGTGATGACTGGTAATGGATGGACTTGCAATGCAAGTGAACTTGAAGGAGGATATTATGATGCAGGGGACAATGTTAAGTTTGTATTTCCATTATCCTTTGCAACAACAATGTTTTCATGGAGTGTTTTAGAGTTCGGTGGATTCATTAGCAGCGAGCTCTTCGAGTCTAATGAAATATTTTTTTGGAGAGCTGAGTTTATTCTTAGATTAAAATTTAAAAAATATTTTGTTGGAGAGTTGATTTATTAAGATCTCAACATGAGCACCACCATAGATGTGCTGGTTTGCATAATTATAGAGAAGTCTTATTAGAAGCCATTATTTTTTATGAAGGGAAGTGCTCTGGGAAGCTCCTTACCAATCAACACATTGGGTGGAGAAGAAACACTAGTTTTTTCTATCATTCTTCTGCCCATGTATGCAATTTTATTGCTTTCTTATTTTTCATTTTCTTTAAATTTGATCATTGGAAAATAATGGCCTTGCAATGTAACTGAACTTTATAGGAAGATATTATGATGCAGGGGACAATGTTAAGTTTGGATTTCCAATGGCCTTCACAGTAAGAATGTTTCCATGCATTGCTTTGGAGTTTATGGGATTCATTGGCATTGAGCTCTCCACTTCTAGAAAAATATTTTGTTGGAGAGATGATTTTATTCTTAGAGTACAATTTAAAAAATATTTTGTTGGGGAGCTGATTCACTCAGCTATCACCACCAACACCACCACAGATCTGTTGGTTTACCTAACTATAGAGAAGCCTTGTCAAAATCCATTATTTTCTATGAAGGAGAACACTATGGGAAGCTCCTTTCCAATCAACGCATTAGATGGCAAAGAGACTCTCGTTTTTCTGATGGTTTTTCTGCCCATGTATGCATTTTTATTGCTTTCCTATTTTTCATTTTCTTTTATTATTCTGTAAATGTGATGATTGGTAATGGATGGACTTGCAATGAAACTAAACTTGATAGGAGGATATTATGGTGCAGGGGACAATGTTATATTTGTATTTCCAATGGCCTTAAAACAATAATTTTGGCATGGAGTTTTTTGGGGTTCATTGGATTCATTGGCAGTGAGCTCTCCAAATCTAATGAAATATTTTATTGGAGAGCTTAATTTATTCTCATAATAAAAATTTAAAAAAAATTGCTAGAGAGTTGGTTCACTCAATAATCACCTCTAGCACCACCATAGATCTGCTAGTTTACATAACTATATAGAAGTCTTGTCAAAATCCATTCCTTTCAATGAAGGACGGTGTTATGGGAAGCTCCCTACCAATCAATGCATTGGGTGAAGAGAGTCTGATTTTTCCAATGGTTCCTTTTCCCATGTATGCAGTTTTATTGTTTTCCTAGTTTTCATTGTCTTCTATTCTTCTTTAAATGTGATGACTGGTAATGGATGGACTTGTGATGCAAGTGAACTTGATAGGATCATATTATGATGTAGGGGACTATGTTAAGTTTGGATTTCCAATTTCCTTCACAACAACAATGTTTCCATGGATTGTTTTGGAGTTCGATGGATTAATGGCAGCAAGCTCTCCAAATCTAATGAAATATTTTATTAGAGATCTAAATTTATTCTCAGTATAAAATTTAAAAGATATTTTGTTGGAGACCTGATTCACTCAGCTATCACCTCCAACACCACCATATATCTATTGGTTTACATAACTATAGAGAAGTCTTGTCAAAAACCATTCTTTTCTGTGAAGGATAGCACTTGGGAAACTCCCTATGAATCAATAAATTGGGTGGAGAAAAGACTCTAGTTTTTCCGATGGTTCTTCTTCCCATGTATGCAGTTTTATTGTTTTAAATTGTTTTTCATTTTATTTTACTCTTCTGTAAATGTGATGACTAGTAATAGATGGCCTTGTAATACAAGCAAACTTGACATGAGGATATTATGATGCAAGGGAAAATATTAAGTTTGGATTTCTAATGGCCTTCACAACAACAATATTCTCATGGGGTGTTTTGGAGTTCGGTGGATTCATTCATAGCGAGCTCTTGAAATCTAATGAAATATTTTTTTTGGAGAGATGATTTTATTCTCAGAATAAAATTAAAAAAATATTTCCTAGAGAGCTGATTCACTCAACTATCACCACCAGTACCACCATAGATCCACTGGTTTGCATAACTATAAAGAAGCCTTGTCAAAATCCATACTTTTCTATGAAGGAAAGCGCTCTAGAAAGCTCCCTACCAATCAACGCATGGGGTGGAGAAGAGACTCTGATTTTTCTGATGGTTCTTCTTCCCATATATGCAGTTTTATTGATTTCTTATTTTTTATTTTATTTTACTCTTCTATAAATGTGATGACTAGTAATGGATGGCCTTGTAATTAAAATGAACTTGAGGGTATGTGCAGGATCTTTATGGGCCAAAAAGTGGCGATATGATGGGTATGTGTAGGGTATGTGGCTGACAACTTTTTTATACCCATAATTGATGAAACAAAAAGGATTTTTAAAGGAGATTCTCAACTTTCCACCAATATAAATTATGCTTTACTTTGAATTTAATAAATAATTATTATTCATTTTCTATTTGAATTACGACTAAAGTCCTAATTGATAGTTTGATTGAAAAACATCTATAGCTTTCAAATGGTATCACATTTTTTGAATTAAAAACATGTGTCACATTCTATGCTTCATATACTATAGCATTAAAAAAAAATTGAATTTCATGAGGTTTTGACCAAGTTAAGGTGGTCAGACATATGTGTTTTTATATTTTTTAAAATTTGTAATAAAAAATTCATAGTTAATTATTTATGTGGAAAAAAATTACAAAAAAATATGCATCGCATCGAGACATGAGTCCTCTACTTATCTAAAATATTATAAAAAAATATTATCAATTTATTTTGGTTAGGGTGGTTAGACAGACGCCTACTTCTTATTTTTTCCATAAAATTTAAGTACTACTGTATTGAAATTTCAAATTTTCACCAAATATATATATATATATTTTAAATAAACCAAGTAGTTTAGAAACTACATTCAATTTTCTAAAGATTTTATTCTTACATATTTTTGAAATAATATAGATAACTTATTCAAATTTTTATGTCAAGTTGCCTAACTTTGATTTTTCTAAATTTTTTTGCCACTTAAGGGCCTATTTTTTCCATGATGATCTTGCACATACCCTTGACAATAGGATATTATGATGTAGGGAACAATGCTAAGTTTGGATTTCCAATCGCCTTCACAACAAAAATGCTATAATGGAGTGGTTTGTAGTTTGGTGGATTTATTCATAGTGACCTATCCAAATCTAATAAAATATTTTGGTGGAGAGCTGAGTTTAGTCTTAGATTAAAATTTAAAAAATATTTTGCTAGAGAGCTAATTCGCTCTGCTATCACCACCATAGATTTGTTGGTTTACATAACTACAAAGAATCTTTGTCACAAGCAATTCTTTTATATGAAAGCCAACACTTTAGGAAGCTCCCTACCAATCAAAGCATTGGGTGTAGAACAAAGGCTTGTTTTTCTGATGGTTCTTCTGTCCATATATGCAGTTTTATTGCTTTCTTGTTTTTCATTTTCTTTTTTCTTCTGTAAATATGAGGATTGGTAATGGATGGTCTTACAACGCAAATGAACTTGACAAGAGGATATTATGATGCAATGGACAATGTTAAGTTTGGATTTCCAATGGCCTTCACAACAACAATACTGTCATGGAGTGTTTTGGGGTTTGATGGATTCATTAGCAGTTAGCTCTCCAAATCTTTAAAAAAAAAAAATTGGAGAGCTAAGTTTATTGTTTGAAAAAAATTGAAAAACATATTTTGTTGGAGAGTTGATTCGCTCAACTATCACCACCAGCACCACCATAGATCTATTGGTTTACATAACTATAGAAAAGCCTTGTAAAAATCCAATCCTTTGCATGAAGGAAAACGCTTTGGAAATCTCCCTTCCAATAAATTCATTAGGTGGAGAAGAGACTCTGGTTTTTATGATGGTTCTTCTACCCATGTATGCAGTTTTATTGCTTTCTTATTTTCCATTTTCTTTTATTCTTGTGTAAATGTGATGACTAGTAATTGATGAACATGCAATGCAAGTGAACTTGATAGGAGGATATAATGATGCAGGGGATAATGTTAAGTTTGGATTTCCAATGGCCTTTACAACAACAATTTTTTCATTTAGTGTTTTGGAGTTCAGTGGATTCATTGGCATCGATCTCAACAACTCTAACAAAATATATTATTAGAGAGCTGAGTTTATTCTCAGAATAAAATTAAAAAAATATTTTTTTGGAGAGCTCATTCGCTCAACTATCACCACCGGCACCACCACACATCTACTAGTTTGCATAACTATAGAGAAGTCTTATCAAAATCCATTATTTTATATGAAGGACAATGCTCTAGAAAGCTCATTGTCAATCAACGCATTGGGTGGAGAAGAGGCACTAGTTTTTTTATTGTTCTTCTACCTATGCATGGAGTTTTATTGATTTCTTATTATTCATTTTCTTTAAATACTCTTCTGTAAATGTGATGACTGGAAATGGATGACCTTGCAATGCAACTAAACTTGACAAGAAGATATTATGATGCAGGGGACAATGTTAAGGTTGGATTTTCAATGGCTTTCGTAACAACAATGTTGTCATGGAGTGTTTTGGATTCCAGTGGATTCATTGGCATTGACCTCTCCAAATCTAACAAAATATTTTGTTGTAGAGATGATTTTAATCTTAGAATAAAATTTAAAAATAATTTTGTTGGAGAGTAGATTCGCTCAGCTATCGCTACCAGTACCACCATAGATCTGTTGGTTTACATAACTATAGAGAAGCCTTGTCAAAAACCATTATTTTCTATGAAGGAAAATGCACTGGGAAGCTCCTTGCCAATCAATGCTTTAGATAGACAAGAGAATTTGGTTTTTCTAATGGTTCTTTTGCCCATGTATGCAGTTTTATTGCTATCTTATTTTTCATTTTCTTTTATTATTCTGCAAATGTGATGATTGGTAATGGATGGACTTGCAATGCAAGTGAAATTGATAAGAGGATATTATGGTGCAGAGGACAATGTTATGTTTGGATTTCCAATGGCCTTAACAAGAACAATGTTGTCATGGAGTGTTTTGGATTTTGGTGGATTCATTAGCAGCAAGCTCTCCAAATCTAATGAAATGTTTTTTTAAAGAGCTGATTTTATTCTTAGAATAAAATTTAAAAAATATTTTTCTAGAGAGTTGATTCACTCAGTTATCACTTCTAGCACCCGCATAGATCTACTAGTTTACATAACTATATAAAAGTATTGTAAAAATTCATTCTTTCCAATGGAGGAAAATGCTCTGGTAAGCTCCCTACCAATCAACACATTGGGTGGAGAAGAGACTTTGATTTTTTTTATGGTTCTTTTTCCCATGTATGTAGTTTTATTGCTTTCTTAGTTTTCACTGTCTTCTATTCTTCGTTAAATGTGATGACTGGTAATGGGTGAACTTGTAATACAAGTGAACTTGATAGGAACATATTATGATGCAGGGGACTATGTTAAGTTTGGATTTCCAATTTCCTTCACAACAACAATGTTTTCATGGAGTGTTTTGGAGTTCGGTGTATTCATTGGCAGCTATCTCTCCAAATCTAATGAAATATTTTATTGGAGATTTGAGTTGATTCTTAGAGTAAAATTTAAAATGTATTTTTTTGGAGACCTAACTCACTCATTTATCACCTCCAGCACCACCACATTTCTATTGGTTTACATAATTATATAGAAGTCTTGTCAAAATCCATTTCTTTCTGTGAAGGACACTGCTTGCGAAGCTCCATACCAATTGATGCATTGGGTGGAGAAAAGAGTCTAGTTTTTTTTATGGTTCTTCTTCCCATGTATGGAGTTTTATTATTTTATTGTTTTTAATTTTCTTTTACTCTTCTGTAAATGTGATGAATAGTAATAGATGGCCTCAGAATGCAAACTTGAACATGACATGAGGATATTATGATGCAAGGGACAATATTGAGTCTGGATTTCCAATGGCCTTCACAACAACAATGCTATCATGGAGTGCTTTGGACTTCAATGGATTCATTGGCAACGAGCTCTCCAAATCTAGTGAAATATTTTGTTGGGGAGTTGAGTTTAATCTTAGAATAAAATTAAAAAAATATTTTACTAGAGAGCCAATTCACTCAGCTATCACCACCAGCACCACCACAAATTTGTTGGTTCACATAACTATAAAGAAGCCTTGTCAAAATCCATTCTTTTCTATGAAGGAAAATACTCTGGGAAGCTCTATGCCAATCAACACATTGGGTGGAGAAGATAAACCAATTTTTTTGATGGTCCTTCTGCCCATATATGCAGTTTAATTATTTTCTTATTTTTCATTTTATTTTACTCTTCTTTAAATGTGATGACTAGTAATGGATGGCCTTGTAATGAAAATGATCTTGACAAGAGGATATTATGATGAAGGGGACAATGTTAGGTTTGTATTTACAATGTCCTTCACAACAACAATGCTATAATTCCAGATTGTTTTATAATTCGGTGAATTCATTTGCAGTGAGCTCTCCATATCTAACAAAATATTTTGTTGGAGAGTTGAGTCTATTCTTATAATAAATTTTTTTTAAAAAATTGTTGGACAGATAATTCACTCTGCTACCACCACCACCACCACTATAGATCTGTTGGTTTGCATAATTATAGAGAATCCTTGCCAAAATCTATTATTTTCTATGAAAGACAGCTCTCTAGGAAGCTCCCTACCAATGAATGCATTGGGTAAAGAAGATCTCTGGTTTTTCTAATGTTTCTTGTGCCCATGTATGCAGTTTTATTTCTTTCTTATTTTTCATTTACTTTTATTCTTCTGTAAGTGTGATGATTGGTAATGGATGGCCTTGAAACACAAGTGAACTTGACATGAGGATATTATGATGCAAGGGAAATGTTAAGTTTCAATTTCTAGTGGCCTTCAAAACAACAATGCTATTGTGGAGTGTTTTGGAGTTTGGTTGATTCATTGGTAGCGAGCTCTAAAAATCTAACTAAATATTTTGTTGGAGAGTTGAGTTTATTCTCAAAATATTTTGTTGGAGAGATGATTCAATCAGCTATCTCCACCAGCACCACCACAATTCGGTTGGTTTACATAACTATAGAGAAGTCTTGTCAAAATCTATTATTTTTTATGAAGGATAGTGCTCATGGAAGCTACCTACCAATCAATGCATTGGGTGGAGAAGAGACTCTAGTTTTTCTGATAGTGCTTCTACCCATGCATGCAATTTTATTGCTTTCTTATTTTTCATTTTCTTATATTCTTCTGTAAATGTGATTATTGGTAATGGAAGGCATTGCAATGCAAGTGAACTTGGCACGAGGATATTATGATGTAGGGGACAATGTTAATTTTGGAATTTCAATGGCCTTCACAAAAATAATGTTATCATGGAGTGTTTTGGGGTTCTTTGGATTCATTAGCAGTGAATTCTCCAAATCTAATGAAATATTTTTTTGGAGAGCTTCAAGTTTATTCTCAAAATAAAATTTTAAAAATATTTTGCTGGAGAATTGATTCACTTAGCTATCACCACCAACAGCACCATAGACCTTTTGGTTTTTGCATAGGGTAAACCCGCAAAAGTGGTTTACAATTTGAATGAGGAAGGAAAACTAAGAAAAAATGACTCCATGCCAAAAAGATTCATTCTTGGGGTTCAAACAAACCAAAAGAGGGTTCACTCAAACCAAGGTTTGAGCAAACCTATTGAATCCATCCCACCAAGAAAACTAATGTAATCCCCTTTTTGAAAAGGGTTTCACTTGAACCAGGGTTTCAAAAAACTTTGGCTCACTCGAACTCCCTTGGTTTGAGCAAACGCCCCTTTTCCCTAATTCCTACTCTCTGCCACCAAAAAAATTAGAAATTTGGCCCTTCAAAGCTCGGGTTGAGGATGAAAATGGAGGATACTTCATGAACCCAACTGGAATTAGGTAGTCCTTAGAATGAGCTACCCAACGACTATAATTTTAATATGTTTTGGTTTTATTATCTATTTTTTTTTTAGTTTTATTAAACATAGGTTTTTCACTGAAAATGAAGCTCTTTGTTCTACGCATGTGCAAAAATAGAAGATTATTGAAAATAAAATAAAATGAGTGCACTAGATATTGAAGTCCTTGATCCAAGAAAAAAAATTGAATTTCGATACATACAAAAAAAGTTACGCGCTATACGGTCCTCTTATGTTTGAATTGTAATTGGTTTGACTTCAAAAGTTGATTAAGGAAAAAATATTCAATAAAAAACTATCTAACCAAGTGGAAGCACTAGATACCAAAGTTATAAATCTAAATTTGAAAGAATTATAATTTTATCCATCATGGAAAAAAAAATTGTGTTATATGGTGAGCATCACTCCTTAAAAATGTTTTGTGAAAAAAATGGTTTATGAGGTAGATGGAAAAGGAGGTGCAATATGATTCCAATTTTTTTGAAAAATATATATTTAGAATCTATAGACCAAATTTCACAAAACTCTAGTTTGCATCATCTTCAAATTCCTCACGGGTTAGCCAATATAGGTGCCCGAAAGTTAAGATTTAGTTAAAAAAAATTATTTCAGTTTCCTGTTTGGAAAAAAATTGTAAACCACTATTGTGGGATCACCCCATAACTATAGAGAAGCCTTCTCAAAAGTGATTATTTTTTATGAAGGAGAACACTCAAGGATACTCCCTATCAATGAATGCATCAGGTGGAGAAGAGACTCTAGTTTTTCTTATGGTTCTTCCCATGTATGTAGAATTTATTGCTTTCTTGTTTTTCTTTTTCTTTTTGTTCTTCTATAAATGTGATGACTGATAATGGATGGCCTTGCAATGCAAGTGAACTTGACAGGAGGATATTATGATGTAGGGGACAATTTTAAAATTGGATTTCCAATGGCCTTCATAACAAATATGTTGTCATGGAGTGTTTTGGAGTTTGGTGGATTCATTGGCAGTGAGCTCTCCAAATTTAACGAAATATTTTGTTGAAGAGCTAAGTTTATTCTTTGAAAAAGAATTAAAAAATATTTTGTTGGAGAGTTGATTCACTCAGCTATCACCATGAGTACCACCATACATCTGTTGGTTCACATAACTATAGAGAAGCCTTGTCAAAATCCATTATTTTCTATGAAGAACAACGCTCTGGGAGGCTCCCTGCCAATCAATGCATTGGGTGGAGAAGAGACTTTGGTTTTTTTGATGGTTCTTCATCACATGTATGCAGGTTTATTGCTTTCTTGTTTTTCATTTTCTTTTATTCTTTTTTAAATGTGATGACTAGTAATGGATAGCCTTGCAATGCAAGAGAACTTGATAGAAGGATATTAGGATGTAGGGGACAATGTTAATTTTGGATTTCCAATGGCCTTCAAAACAACAATGCTATCATGGACTGTGGTTGGAGTTGGGTACATTCATTGGTAGTGAGCTATCCAAATCTAATGAAATATTTTGTTCGAGAGCTGAGTTTATTCTCATAATAAAATTTAAAAAATATTTTTTCTTGAGAGTTGATTCATTCAGCTATCACCGCCAACACCAACACATATCTGCTAGCTTACATAACTGTAGAGAAGCCTTGTCAAAATCCATTCTTTTCCATGAAGGACAAGGCTTTAGGAAGCTCCCTTGCAATCAACGCATTGGTTGGAGAAGAGACTCTAGTTTTTCGGATGGTTGGTTTTCCCATGTATGTAGTTTTATTGCTTTCTTATTTTTTATTTTCTTTTATTGTTTTGTAAATGTGATGACTGGTAATCAATGGACTTGCAATACAAGTGAACTTGATAGGAGGATATTATGATGTAGGAGACAATTTTAAGTTTGGATTTCCAATGGCGTTCACAACAACAATGTTGTCATGAGTGTTTTGGAGTTCAATGGATTCATCGGTAGCCATCTCTCCAAATATAACGAAATATTTTATTTGAGAGCCGAGTTTATTCTCAAAATAAAATTTAAAAAATATTTTGATGGAAAATTGATTTGCTTAGCTATCACCACCAGCACAACCACAAATCTGGGGGTTTACATAATTGTAGAGAAGAATTGTCCAATGTGATTGTTTTCTATAATGTACAACACTCTGGGAAGCTCTTTTCCAATCAATGCATTAGGTGGAGAAAAGACTCTAGTTTTTCTTATGGTTCTTCTGCCATGTATGCAGTTTTATTACTTTCTTGTTTTACATTTTCTTTTATTCTTCAATAAATTTGATGACTAGTAATGGATGGCCTTGCAATGCAAGTAAACTTGATAGGAGGATATTATGATTGAGGGGACAATGTTAAGTTTTTTTTCCAATGGCCTTCACAAGAACAATGTTGTCATCGAGTGTTTTGGAGTTCAATGGATTCATTGGCAGTGAACTAACCAAATCTAACGAAATGTATTGTTGGAGAGATGAGTTTATTCTCAAAATAAAATTTAAAAAATATTTTGCTAGAGTTAATTCACTTAGCTATCACAAATAGCACCACCACAAATCTATTGGTGTGCATAACTATAGAGAATCCTTGTCGAAATCCATTCTTTTCTATGAAGGACAATGCTCTAGGAAGCTCCCTGCCAATCAACGCATTGGGTGGAGAAGAGACTCTGATTTTTCTGATGGTTGTTCTACCCATGTATGTAGTTTTATTGCTTTCTTGTTTTTCATTTTCTCTTATTATTTTGTAAATATGATGCCTAGTAATGGATAGCCTTGTCATGCAAGTGAACTTGACAGGAGGATATTATGATGCAGGGGACAATGTTAGTTTGTATTTCCAATGGTGTTCACAACAACAATGTTGCTATGGAGTGTTTTAGAGTTTGGAGGATTCATTGGCAACGAGCTCTCCAAATCTAGCAAAATATTTTGTTGGATAGTTGAGTTTATTCTTAGAATAAAAATTAAAAAACTATTTTACAAGAGAGCTAATTCGCTCATCTATCATATCCAACACCACTAACACCACCATACATCTGTTGGTTTACCTAACTATTGAGAATTCTTGTCAAAATCCATTATTTTATATGAAGGACAATGCTTTAGGAATATCCCTTCCAATCAACACATTGTGTGAAGAAGAGACTCTGGTTTTTTGGATGGTTCTTCTGCCCATGTATGCAATTTTATTACTTTCTTATTTTTCATTTTCTTTTATTCTTTTGTAAATGTGATGACTAGTAATGGATGGCATTGCAATGCAAGTTAACTTAATAGGAGGATATTATGATGCAGGGGAGAATGTTAATTTTGGATTTCGAATGGCCTTCACGAAAACAATGTTGTCATGGAGTGTTTCAGCGTTCCATGGATTCATTGGCAACGAGATCTCCAAATCTAATGAAATATATTATTGGAGAGTTGAGTTTATTCTCAAAATAAAATTTAAAAAATATTTTTTTGGAGATTTGATTCACTCAACTATCACCACCAACACCACCACAGTTTAGCTTGTTTATATAACTATAGAGAAGGCTTCTCAAAAGCCATTATTTTCTATTGACAGTGCTCTAGGAAGCTCCCTGCCAATCAATGCATTGGGTGAAGAAGATAATCTAGTTGTTTTATGGTCCTTCTACCTAGGTAAGCAATTTTATTGGTTTCTTATTTCTCATTTTCTTTTATTCTTTTGTAAATGTGATGACTGGTAATGGATGGACTTGCAATGAAAGTGAACTTGACAAGAGGATATTATGATTCAGGGGAAAATGTTATGTTTGGATTTCCAAGGGTCCTCCCAACAACAATGTTGTCATAGGGTGTCTTGGAGTTTGTTGCATTCATTGTAGTGAGCTCTCAAAATCTAGTGAAATATTTTATTGGAGAGCTGAGTTTATTCTCAGAATAAAATTTAAAAAATATTTTGCTAGAGAATTGATTCGCTCAACTATCACCACTAGCACCACTATAGATCTGCTGATTTGCATAAATATAGACAAGCCTTTTCAAAGTCCATTCTTTTCTGTGAAGGACAGCTCTCAAGGAAGCTCCCTTGCAATCAATGCATTGGGTGGAGAAGAGACTTTGATTTTTCTGATGGTTCTTCTTCCCATGTATGCAGTTTTATTGCTTACATATTTTTAATTTTCTTTTATTTTTATGTAAATGTGATGACTGGTAATGGATGGACTTGCAATCCAAATGAACTTGAGAGGAGGATATTATGATGCAGGGGACAATGTTAAGTTTGGATTTCCAATAGTCTTCACAACAATAATACTATCATGGAATGTTGTGGAGTTTAGAGTATGTGCAGGATAATTATGGGCCAAAAAGTGGCAATATGTAATTGATATGATGGCCCATGTGGCTGATGACTTTTTTTTTACCCAAAATTGATGAAACGAAAAGGGTTTTTAAAGGAGTATCTCAGCTTTCCACCAATATAAATTATGCTTTATTTTGAATTTAATAAATAATTATTATTCATTTTCTATTTGAATTACGACTGAAGTCTTGATTGATAGGCTGATTGAAAAACATCTATAGCTTTCAAATAGTAGCACATTTTTTAAATCTGAAACATATGTCGCATTCTATGCTTCGTATACTATAGGATTAAAACAAATAAATTGAATTTTATGAAGTTTTGACCAAGTTGAGGTGGTTAGACATACGAGTTTTTATATTTTTAAAAATTTGTAATAAAAAAATCAAAATTAATTATTTACTTGGAAAAAAATTACAAAAAAATATGCATCACATCGAGACATGATTCCTCTACTTATATCTAAAATATTATAAAAAAATATATCATTTTATTGTGGTTAGGGTGGTCAGACATACACTTTTATTGAAATTTCAAATTTTCACCAAATAGATTTATTATTTTAAAATAAACCTAGTAGTTTAGAAACTACATTCAATTTGCTACAGATTCTATTCTTACATATTTTTGAAATAATACAGATAACTTATTCAATTTTTTACGTCAAGTTGCCTAACTCTGAATTTTTTGAATTTTTTGCCACTTAAGGGCCTGTTTTTTCCATGATGATCCTGCACATACCCTTCAGTGGATTCATTGGAATCGAGCTCTCCAAATCTAACAAAATATTTTATTGGAGAGTTGTGTTTATTCTCAAAATAAAATTTAAAAAATATTTGCTAGAGCACTGATTTGCTCAGTTATCACCACTAGTACTACCACAGATCTCCTAGTTTGCATAACTATAAAAAAGCCTTGTCAAAATCCATTCTTTTCAATGAAGGAAAATGCTCTAGAAAGCTCTCTGCCAATCAACACATTAGGTGGAGAAGAGACTCTAGTTTTTCTAATGGTTCTTTTGTCCATGTATGTAGTTTTATTTCTTTTTTGTTTTTCATTTTCTTCTATTCTTCAATAAATGTGATAACTTATAATGGATGGTGTTGTAGTGCAAGTGAACTTGACAGAAGGATATTATGAAGTAGGGAACAATGTTAAGTTTTAATTTCCAATGGCCGTCACAACAATAATGTTGTCATGGAGTGTTTTGGAGTTTAGTGGATTCATTCGTAGTGAGCTCTCCAAATCAAACAAAATATATTGTTGGAGAGCTGAGTTTATTCTCAAAATAAGATTTAGAAAATATTTTGTTGCAGAGATGATTCGCTCAACTATCACCACCACAATTCTATTGGTTTACATTATAACTATAGAGAAACCTTGTCAAAAGACATTATTTTCTATGAAGGACAGTGCTCTAGGAATCTCCCTGCTAATCAAGGCATTGGGTGGAGAAGAGACACTAGTTTTTCTAATAGTCCTTCTGCCCATATATGCAGTTTTACTACTTTCTTATTTCTTATTTTCTTTTATTCTTATATAAATGTGATGACTATTAATGGATGGACTTGCAATACAACTGAACGTGACAGGACAATATTATGATATAGGAGACATTGTTAAGTTTGGATTTCCAATGGTCTTTGCAACAACAATGTTGTCATGGTGTGTTTTGGAGTTCATTGGATTCATTGGAAGTGAACTCTCCAAATCTAACAAAATATCTTATTAGAGAGCTGATTTTATTGTCAAAATAAAAATTTTAAAAATATTTTACTAGGGAGTTGATTCACTTCGCTATCACCAACAACACCACCAAAGATCTAGTGGTTTGCATAACTATAGAGAATCCCTGTCAAAATCCATTATTTTCTATCAAAGAAAGTGCTTTGGGAAGCTCCCTACCAATCAACACATTGGGTTGAGAAAATACTTCAAATGGTTCTTCTATTGGTTCTTCTTCCCATGTATGTAGTTTTATATCTTTCTTGTTTTTCCTTTTCTTTTATTCTTATGTAAATGTGATGAGTGGTAATGGATGGCCTCGCAATGTAAGTGAGCTTGACAAGAGGATATTATGATGTAGGGGACAATGTTAAGTTTCAATTTCCAATTCCCTTCACAACAACAATGTTGTCATGGAGTGTTGTAGAGTTTGGCGGATTCATTGAAAGAGAGCTATCGAAATCTAATGAAATATTTTGTTGGAGATTTGATTTTATTCTCTAAACAAAATTAAAAAAACATTTTGCTGGAGAGTTGATTTGCTTAGCTATTACCACTAGCACCACCACATATTTTCTAGTTTGCATAGCTATAGAAAAGCCTTGTCGAAATCCATTCTTCTCTATGAAGCACAAAACTCTAGGAAGCTCCCTACGAACCAACGCATTAGGTGGAGAAGAGACTCTGGTTTTTCTAATGGTTCTTCTACCCATGTATGCAGTTTCATTGCTTTCATATTTTTCATTTTCTTATCTTCTTCTGTAAATGTGATGACTAGTAATGGATGGACTTGGAATGTAAGTGAACTTGATGGGAGGATATTTTGTAGGAAGGGACAATGTTAAGTTTTGATTTCCAATGTCCTTCAAAAAAATAATGTTTTCATGAAGTGTTTTGGAGTTTGGTGGATTCATTGGCAATGAGCTCTCCAAATCTAATGAAATATTTTTTTGGACAACAAATTTTATTTTCAGCATAAAATTTAAAAAATATTTTTCTATAGAGTTGAATCGCTCAACTATCACCACCAAAACCACCACAAATATGCTTGTTTGCATAACTATAGACAAGCCTTGTCAAAATCCAATATTTTCTATGAAGGACAGTGCTCTGGGAAGCTCCATGCCAATCAACACATTGGGTGGAGAAAAGACTCAGGTGTTTCTTATGGTTCTTCTGCCCATGTATGTAGTTTTATTGCTTTTTTATTTTTCACTTTCTTTTATTCTTCTATAAATGCTAACTAGCAATGGATGGCCTTGCAATGCAAGGGAACTTGATAGGAAGATATTATGATGTAGGCAACAAATTTAAGTTTGGATTTCCAAAGGCCTTCACAACAACAATGTTTTCATGGACTTTTTTAGAGTTTGACAGGGAGCTCTCCAAATCTAACAAAACATTTTGTTGGAGAGCTGAGTTTATTCTCTAAAAAAAATTTAAACAATATTTTGCTAGAGAGTCTATTCACTCAGCTATCACCACTAGTACCACCATACATCTTTTGGTTTGCATAACTATAGATAAGCCTTGGGTATGTTCAGGATCATGATGGGCCAAAAAGTGGCAATATGATGGGTATGTGGCTAATCACTTTTTTTTTACCCAAAATTGATGAAATGAAAAGGGTTTTTAAAGGAGATTCTCAGATTTCCACTAATACAAATTATACTTTACTTTGAATTTAATAAGTAATTATTATTCATTTTGTATTCAAATTACAACTAAACTCCTGATTGATAGACTAATTGAAAAACATCTATAGCTTTCAAATGGTATCACATTTTTTGAATCCAAAACATGTGTCACATTCTATGTTTCACATACTATAGGATTAAAAAAAGAAAAATTGAATTGCATGAAGTTTTGACCAAGTTAAGGTGGTCAAACATACAAGTTTTTTACATTTTTTAAAAGTTGTAATAAAAAATTCATAATTAATTGTTTACTTGGAAAAGATTACAAAAAAATATGCATCACACCGGGACATGAGTCCTCTAATTATATCTAAAATCTTATAAAAAAATATTATCATTTTATTGTGGTTAGGGTGGTCAGACAGACACCTACTTCTTATTTTTTCCCTAAAATTTAAGTACTACTGCATTGAAATTTCAAATTTTCACCAAATATTTTTTTTTAAAAAAACCTTACTAGTTTAGAAACTACATTCAATTTCTATAGATTCTATTCTTACATTTTTGAAATAATATAGATAACTTATTCAAATTTTACTCTGTTGCCTAACTTTTATTTTTTCTTATTTTTTGCCACTTAAGGGCCTATTTTTTCCATGATGATCCTGCACATACCCCCTTGTCAAAATCCATTCTTTTCTATGAAGAACAATCCCCTAGGAAGCTCCCTACCAATCAATGCATTGGGTGGAGAAGAGACTCTTGTTTTTCTAATGGTTCTTCATAACATGTATGCAGGTTTATTGCTTTCTTGTTTTTCATTTTCGTTTATTCTTTTGTAAATGTGATGACTAGAAATGGATAGCCTTGCAATGCAAATAAACTTGACAAGAGGATATTAGGATGTAGGGGACTATGTTAAGTTTCGATTTCCAATAGCCTTTACAACAACAATGCTATCATGGAGTGCTTTGGAGTTTGGTTGATTCATTGACAGTGAGCTATCAAAATCTAATGAAATATTTTGTTGGAGAGGTAAGTTTATTCACAAAATAAAATTAAAAAAATATTTTTCTAGAGAGCTAATTCATTCAACTATTACCACTAGCACTAGCACAGATCTTCTAGCTTACATAACTATAGAGAAGTATTGTCAAAATCCATTATTTTCTATAAAGGACAACACTTTGGGATGCTCCCTTGCAATCAACGCATTGGTTGGAGAAGACACTCTAATTTTTCGAATGGTTCTTCTACCCATGTATGTGGTTTTATTTCTTTCTTATTTTTCATTTTCTTTTATTCTTTTGTAAATGTGATGATTGCTAATGGATGGACTTGCAATTCAAGTGAACTTGACAGAAGGATATTATGATGTAGGGGACAATTTTAAGTTTGGATTTCCAATGGAATTCACAACAAAAAATGTTGACATGAGTGTTTTGGTGTTCAATGGATTATTTGGCAGCCAACTCTCCAAATCTAATGAAATGTTTTATTGGATAGCTAAGTTTATTCTCAGAATAAAATTTAAAAAATATGTTGCTGGAAAATTGATTCACTAAGCTATCACCACTAGCACCACCACATATCTGCTAGCTTGCATAATTGTAGAGATTTTTTTTTGAAATCCATAGTTTTCTATAAAGGATAGCACTCTGAGAAGCTCTTTTCCAATCAACGCATTGGGTGGAGAAAAGACTATGGTTTTTCTGATGGTTCTTCTGCCCATGTATGTAGTTTTATTACTTGTTTTTCATTTTCTTTTATTCTTCAATAAATGTGATGACTAGTAATGGATGGACTTGCAATGAAAGTGAACTTGATAGGAGGATATTATGATTGAGCACATAATTTTAAGTTTGGTTTTCCAATGGCCTTCACAAGAACAATTTTTTCATGGAGTGTTTTGAAGTTTGATGGATTCATTGGCAATGAGTTGTCCAAATCTAATGAAATATTTTGTTGGAGAGTTGAGTTTATTCTCAGAATAAAATTTAAAAAATATTTTGTTGGAGAGTTAATTCACTCAACTTTCACCACCAGAACAACCATAGATCTGTTGGTGTGTATAACTATAGAGAATTCTTGTTAAAAATCCATTCTTTTCTATAAAGGACAATGCTTTGGGAAGCTCCCTACCAATCAATGCATTTGGTGGAGAAGAGACTCTAATCTTTTTGATGGTTCTTTTCCATAGAAAAAAAGGACCCTTTGATTTACAAGAGATTAATTGGACTTAATGAAGCCTTTATTTAGGTGTTGAGGGGCATTTTATGCATCCACACTAGGTCTTGGACCTTTGTAAATCAAATAACATGTGTTTGTTAACGTCTTGTAAAGGTGTTGTAGAGTCTTGTAAAGAAATTTCACGCTTTTCTAGACCTAATGAACCTATTTATCCTTAATTAAAAATTATAAAACATATCTAACTACATCATCACATTAATTTAGGAGGCTTGCAAAGTAAATTTAACTTTAACCAAGTGTTGTAATGTGTCTTGCATGTTCACATTGGTTCGTG
>VDFB02000002.1:5777656-5802890 GCA_007258455.2 Sequoia sempervirens
CTTAGTATTTTAGAAACTAAATTTAATTTTCCACATATTCTATTCTTACATATTTTTGAAATAATATAGATAACTTATTCAAATTTTTATGTCAAGTTGCCTAACTCTAATTTTTCTAAATTTTCATTGCCACTTAAGGGCCTAGTTTTTCCATGATGATCCTGCACATACCCCTCTTCTCCACCCAATGCGTTGGTTGGTAGGGAGCTTCCTTGAGTGTCATGCTTCATAGAAAATAATGAATTTTGAGAAGGCTTCTCCATAGTTATGCAAACCAACAGATCTGTGGTGGTTTTGGTGGTAATATATAAGTGAATCAACTCTCCAGGAAACTATTTTTTAAATTTTATTTAGAGAATAAACTCAACTCTCCAACAAAATATTTCATTAGATTTGGAGAGCTCGCTATCAATGAATCCCAAATTCTAAACACTCCATCACAACATTTTTTTTGTGAAGGGCATTGGAAATTGAAACTTAACATTGTCCCTTGCATCATAATATCCTTGAGTCAAGTTCACTTACATTGCAAGGCCATCCATTACCACTCATCACATTTATATAAGAATAAAATAAAATGAAAAAAAAGAAGGCAATAAAACTGCATACATGGGCAAAAGAACCAAGAGAAGAACCAAATTCTTTTCTCCACCTAATGTGTTGATTGGTAGGGACCTTCCCAAAGCACTTTCTTTGATATAAAATAATGGATTTTGAATAGCCTTCTCTATAGTTATGCAAACCAATAGATCTTTGGTGGTGTTGGTTGTGATAGCGAAGTGAATCATCTCTCCAGCAAAATAATTTTTAAATTTTATTTTGAGAATAAACTCATCTCTCTAATAAAATATTTCGTTAGATTTGGAGAGCTCACTGCCAATGAATCCAACAAACTCCAAAAACACACCATGACAACATTGTTGTTGCAAAGATAATTGGAAATCCAAACTTAACATTGTCTCCTACATCATAATATCGTCCTGTCAAGTTCACTTGTATTGCAAGTCCATCCATCAACAATAATCAAATTTATATAAAAATAAAAGAAAAGAAGAAATAAGAAAGCAATAAAATAGCATATATGAGTAGAAGGACCCTAAAAAAAACTAGAGCCTCTTCTCCAACCAATGCATTGATTGACAGGGAGATTCCCAGAACACTGTCTTTCATAGAAAAGAATGGATTTTCACAAGTTTTCTCTATAGTTATGTAAACCAACAGAACTGTGGTGGTGCTAGTGGTGATCGATGAGCGAATCAACTTTGCAGAAAAAAAAAATTAAATTTTATTTTGAGAATAAACTCAACTCTCCAACAATATATTTTGTTAGATTTGGAGAGTTTGATGTCAATGAATCCATTGAACTCCAAAAAACTTGATGGCAACTTTGTTGTTGTGAAGGCCATTGGAAATCGAAACTTAACATTATCCAAGGCTACATTATAATATCCTTCTATAAAGTTCACTTGCATTGCAAGGCCATCCATTACTAGTTATCACCTTTATTGAAGAATAAACAATAATGAAAAAGAGGAAAGCAGTAAAATTACATACATGGAAAGAAGAACCATCAGAAAAACTAGAGTCTCTTGTCTACCCAATGCATTGAGTGGTAGCGAGCTTTCGAGAGCATTGTCCTTCATAGAAAAAATGGATTTTGACAAGGATTTTATATAGTTATGCGAACCAGGAGATCTATGGTAGTACTGGTGGTGATACCTGAGTGAATTAGCTCTCTAGAAAAATATTTTTTCAAATTTAATTCTGAGAATAAGCATAGTTGTCCAATTAAATATTTTGTTAGATTTGGAGAGCTCGCTTCCAATTAATCCACTGAACTCCATAAAATTCCATGAAAGGATTGTTGTTGTAAAGGCCATTAGAAATCCAAACTTAACATTGTCCTCTACATCATAATATCCTCCTCTCAAGTTCAATTGCATTGCAAGTTCATCCATTACTAGTCATCACATTTATAGAAGAATAAAAGAAAATTTAAAATATGTAAGCAATAAAACTGCATACATGGGAAGAAGAACCATAAGAAAACCAAAGTCTATTCTCTAACCAATGTGTTGATTGGTAGGGAACTTCCCAAAGCATTGGCCTTAATAGAAAAGAATAGATTTTGACAAGGCTTCTCTATAGTTATGAAAACAAGCATATTTGTGGTGGTGTTGGTGGTGATAGTTGAGTGATTCAACTCTGTAGCAAAATATTTTTTAAATTTTATTCTAAGAATAAACTCAGCTCTCCAACAAAATATTTCATTATATTTGGATAGCTCACTGCCAATGAATCCATTGAACTCCAACACATTTAATGACAACATTATTGTTGTGAAGGCCATTGGAAATGCAAACTTAACATTGTCCCTTACTACATAATATCCTCCTGTCAAGTTCACTTACATTGCAAAGCCATCCATTACCAGTAATCAAATTTATAGAAGAATATAAGAAAATGAAAATTATGAAAGCATTAAAACTACATACATGGGTAGAAGAACCATCAGAAAAACTAGAGTCTCTTCTCCACCCAATGCGTTGGTTGGTAGGGAGCTTCCTAGAGCATTGTGCTTCATAGAAAAAAATGGATTTTGATAGGGCTTCTCTATAGCTATGCAAACTAGTAGATCTATGGTGGTTCTAGTGGTAATAGCTAAGTGAATAATATCTCTAGCAAAATATTTTTTAAATTTTATTTAGAGAATAAACTCAACTCTCCAACAAAATATTTCATTAGATTTGGAGAGCTCGCTATCAATGAATCCACCAAACTCTAAAATATTCCATGACAATATTGTTGTTGTGAAGGGAATTGGAAATCGAAACTTAACATTATCTCCTACATCATAATATCCTATTGTCAAGTTCACTTTTATTGCAAGGCCATCCATTACAAGTAATCACATTTATAGAAGAATTAAAGAAAATGTAAAACAAGAATGCAATAAAACTTCATACATGGGTAGAAGAACCAATAGAATAACCTAAGTCTTTTCTCCACCCATTGTGTTGATTGGTAGGGAGCTTCCAAAAGCACTTTCTTTGATAGAAAAAAATGGATTTTGAGAGGGCTTCCCTATAGATATGCAAACCAATAGATCTTTGGTGGTGCTGGTGGTGATAGTGAGGTGAATTAGCTCTCCAACAAAATATTTTTCAAATTTTATTATGAGAATAAACTTAGCTCTCCAATAAAATATTTCATTAAATTTTGAGAGCTCACTACTAATGAATCCAATGAACTCCAAAACAGACCATGACAACAATATTGTTGCAAAAACCATTGGAAATCCAACTTAACATTGTCTCCTACATCACAATATCGTCCTGTCAAGTTCACTTGTACTTCAAGTCCATCCATTATTAGTCATCACATTTATAGAAGAATAAAAGAAAATAAGCAATAAGAAAGAAATAAAACTGCATATATGGGCAGAAGGACCATCAGAAAAACTATAGTCTCTTCTCCACCCAATGCATTGATTGGCAAGGAGATTCCCAGAGCACTCTCCTTCATAGAAAATAATGGCTTTTGAAAACGTTTCTCTATAGTTATGTAAACAAATAGAACTATGGTGGTTTTGGTGGTGATAGATGAGCGAATCAGCTCTGCAACAAAATATTTTTTAAATTTTATTTTTAGAATAAAATCAGCTCTCCAACAATATATTTCATTTGATTTAGAGAGCTCACTATGAATGAATCCATTGAACTCCAAAATAGTCTATGAAAAAATTGTTGTTGTCAAGGCCATTGGAAATCCAAACTTAACATTGTCCCCTACATCATAATATCCTCCTATCGAGTCAACTTGCATTGTAAGGCCATCCATTACCATTCATCACATTTACAAAAGAATGAAAGAAAATGAAAAATAAGAAAGCAATAAAACTACATACATAGGTAGAAGAACCATAAGAAAAAATAGAGAGTCTTCTCCACACAATGTGTTGATTGGCAAGGAGCTTCCCAAAGCATTGTCCTTCATAGAAAATAATGGCTTTTGAAAAAGGCTTCTCGATTGTTAGGTAAACCAGAAGATCTATGGTGGCGCTAGTGGTGCTGGCGGTGATAGGTGAGCGAATTAGTTCTCTATTAAAATATTTTTAAATTTTTATTTTGGGAATAAAATTAGCTCTTCAACAAAATATTCTACTAGATTAGGAGAGCTCGTTGCCAATGAATCCACCAAACTCCAAAACACTCCATGACAACATTGTTTTTGTGAAGGCCATTCAAAATCCAAACTAACATTGTCCCCTAAATCATAATATCCTTCTGTCAAGTTCATTTTCATTGTAAGGCCATCCATTACCAATTATCACATTTACTAAAAAATAAAAGAAAATGAAAAACAAGAAAGCAATAAAACTACATACATGGACAGAAGAACCATCAGAAAAACTAGAGTCTCTTCTCCACCCAATGCATTGATTGGCAAGAAGATTTCTAGAGCATTGTCTTTCATAGAAAAGAATGGATTTTGACAAGGATTTTTTATAGTTACACAAACCAGGAGATCTATGGTAGTACTGGTGGTGATAGTTTAGCAAATCGATTCTATAGCAAAATATTTTTTAAATTTTATTCTGAGAATAAACACAATTCTCCAATAAAATATTTTGTTAGATTTGAAGAGCTCGTTGCCAATGAATCCACTAAACTCCACAACATTTCATGATAGCATTGTTGTTGTGAAGGCCATTGGAAATCAAAACTTAACATTTTCCCCTACATCATAATATCCTTCTCTCAAGTTCACTTGCATTGTAAGTCCATCCATTACCAATCATCACATTTATAGAAGAATAATTTTTTTTTTAAATATGTAAGCAATAAAACTGCATACAGGGGAAGAAGAACCATCAGAAAAATTAGAGTCTCTTCTCAACCCAATGCGTTTATTGCAAGGGACCTTCCTAGAGTGCTGGCCTGGTGGGAGTCATTCACCACTCTAGGAAAATTAGTCATAGTTCTAGATGACTATATCGGAGGCCATTTTAGCCAAAGGGGTGTCCAAATCTACAAAAATCTTCAAAAACATGTACAGTGGGACTCATTCACCACTAAGGGTGAATTAGTCCACCTTGGAATTTCTGAAAACTCAAAAATGGAATTTGTAGCTTTCATATTGCTTAATCTGCACCTCTAGGTGTCTAAGTATGAAATTGTCAGAATCACGCCTGCAATTGACTTTTTCTTGATATATTTGACTTGAATGATGAAGAGATGACTTGAATAACTTTTCAACTTGATCTTCAGTGATTTTCAAGCTTCCAAGAGTCCTAAATCTGCAAACAAACAAGACAAGAAAGAGAAATTGTTGATTGTTAAGGCATGGGGGTTTGCCTTAGTCAAACCCCTTTTACACAATTAAACCAAAATGATGAAATAATGGAATGAAACATGCAATAATGTAATAAATTACCTCAAGTGCAATAATGATTGATCTTGTAATTTTACAGCAATACATGTAGAATCATCCCTTGAATGCTTTAGAAAGCTAACTTGAAGACTTCTAATGGAGAAACCCTAAGTTGCTTGACTTGAGATAGAAATAAATGATGAATGAATGATGAGAGATGTGATAATGATTTGTTGTATGTAAAATGAGGATAAAAATACTTATTTATAGACAAATGTTCCTTAGTATCCCAATTATACCTCATCACAGGCTAACATGTACATAAATTAAAGTGAAAACCTATTTTTTCCCACTCAAACCCCAAAAATGACTCAAAATGGGACTCATTTGCCACTAATGGTGAATGTGTCCCACATGGGTCATTTTTATTAGCTGGAATGTTGAGAAGTAAGAAAATTAGACTTATATGATTGCTATGTTGGTTATTTGATCAAATTATGCCTCGAGATGCATAATATGGGTTAAAAGAGGTCTATTATTAATGATGTAAATGCAAAATAGGGCTTGAGACACATAATTCAATGTGAAAGTGTAATTAAATACACTTTACAACACTAAAATGAGGTCAACACAACCTAGGAAGGCACAAGAACCAATGTGAATGTGCAAGACACATTACAACACTTGGTTAAAGTTAAATTTACTTTGCAAGCCTCCTAAATTAATGTGAGGATGTAGTTAAATATGTTTTATAATGTTGAATTAAGGAGAAATAGGTTCATTAGGTCTAGAAAAGCGTGAAAGTTCTTTACAAGACTCTACAACACCTTTACAAAATGTCAATAAACACATGTTATTTGATTTACAAAGGTCCAAGACCTAGTGTGGACACATAAAATGCCTCACAACACCTTAATCAAGGCTTCATTAAGTCCAATTAATCTCATGTCAAGCAAAGGGTCCTTTTTTTCTATGACATATTTAGCCCGCACTTTAGTGAGAGGAATAACTTGCTTCGGACTCACACTAAAGTAGACATTCAAGAGAGATCCACATGTAAGCCAAGCCCCCAAGATACAAAATCAAGCAAAGGAAAGATAGAAAGAGAGATAAAATGGAAAATATGTAATCACTTTGGGCCCATAGAACTTCAAATCATCTGTGGGGTGAGAAGGGCAAAAACATACTCACTGTAGGGCCACAAAACTTCTGGCCATCTATGAGGTGAGAAATCCCACAAAGAAGTAAGATACATACGCTAGTTGGTATGCACTCACAAACACAGAAGTGGCTATAGATGGGGAAATTCATGCCGCTAGTTGGGCTTCCTACTCAACCATGCCAAAGTTATACCTCATGATAACTTTAACAAGGTGCCACAAAACAAAATCAAATGTAAAGTCAAGCTTCAAACAATACAACACTATAGGCATGCAAGTTGTGTTATGCAAGGTGGCCAAGAAATGAAACAATATAAAATGCAAAAATGTAATGTGAAAGATTGTTCAAAGGATTCTTGTTTAGTTTATGTAAGGACAATCACTTAGGGAACATTGTGTCTAATGTGTCCAAGAGAGGACCAATCAAAGAATAGTAAATTCACAACTTAGGGGATGCAGTGTGTCACATCAACCACCAAAAGGAATCTAATATGCTAAGAAAGATGATACTTATGAAGGACATCACACCCAATGTCATCCACAAAGTAGTAAACATGTCATATAAATGAAAAGGCTACACTAGGAAAAAAGAATGCAAATGAATTATGGTAATGTATGCCCCCCACTTTAAAGTAATTGCTACACATCATTCTGTGAGAAATTGCTTTAAAGCAGAAGAAGAAAGAGAATGAAAAAGGAAATCAAGACATGAGAGCCAACTAGGAAAACCCTATTCCGAGTCATATGTTTCAAAGTTAGGCTGCATCATGTTAAGAAAAATGAAAAGGATTCAAGGAATAAAATAAAAGAAAAAGGGAGTTTCCCCCAAGAAAAAGAAAGCACACCAAAACACATAAGGGATCTATGTTTTTGGGGTAAGTATGTTCGTTGCTACAATGTTTTTATGAAAGAGCATGAAATTGTCATCATTCTTTGAAGACATAGAATGAGAAGAATGATATAGAGAGAGTGAAAATAAAAGGAAAATAAAGATTAATTTTGGGTCAACATGGAAGAGAAATTTTGGTCTCAACTCTTTGCATTGTCCCCAAAAGGAAAACACAAGCGAAAAGACAAAAAACCGAAGAAAAGGAAAAATCTTTTGGGTCAACAATAAGGAGACATTTCGGTGTCAATGCCTTGCATCATCCCCAAAAGGAAAACATAAGAAAATACAAAGAAAAGAAACCTTATGGGTCAACATGGAAGAGACTTAAGGCATCTCTACACTTTGTGACATCCCCAAAGGAGAAACACAAAACAAAAGGAAAAAGACAAGGACTATTTGTGTCAACATGGAAGAGACTTAGGGCATCTCTACACTTTGTGTCATCCCCAAAGGAGAAACAAAAA
The DNA here is from genome assembly GCA_007258455.2 of Sequoia sempervirens. Classification (NCBI taxonomy): domain Eukaryota; kingdom Viridiplantae; phylum Streptophyta; class Pinopsida; order Cupressales; family Cupressaceae; genus Sequoia; species Sequoia sempervirens. The sequence goes on from VDFB02000002.1 coordinate 5,785,543, forward strand.
TCAAAAGGAAAAATACAATGACCATTTGGGTCAACATGGAAGAGACTTAGGGAATCTCTACACTTTGTGTCATCACCAAAATGTAACATAGATTTTTGGCACCTACTTGCTTTCTATGTCTCCTAGGGTTTTTCACCTAGAAGGAGAAAGGTGGGCCAAAAATGCTCCTGTTAACATTAGAATAAATGGGGGAAATATGTGTGAAGTGTGTGTGGATTTGTTTGAATGCTGAAAACATAATAAAAATGTATATTAAAGAGTGCAAACTAGTATAATGCAAAAGTGATGGAAAACACATTGAGTATTCACACAAAAGACCTAGAAACAACGAAAAATTGTAATATAACTTAACATAACTTAAGATATGTACCTGGAAGCTGGAAGAGGATGGAATTAGGCTCTAAAAACTTTATAATATTGAAATTTAGGCTTGGTGGGACTCATTTGCTACTCTAGGCGAATCCATCCTAGTTTTGGATGACTGTATCGGAGCCCGTTTTAGCCAAAAGGGTTTCTGAATCTAAAAAAGTCTTCAAAAAAAAAATTATAGTGGGACTCATTCACCACTAATGGTGAATTATTCCACTTTGTACTTTTTGAAAACTAAAAAATGGAATCAGTAGCTTTCAGATTCCTCAATCTGTACCTCTAGGTGGTTGGATTTGAAATTGTCAGAATTGGGCGTGTAAGTGACTTTTTCTTGATGTCTTTGACTTGAATGATGAAGATATGACTTGAATAACTTTTCAACTTGATCTTCAATGATTTTCAAGCTTCCAAGAGTCCTAAATCTACAAACAAACAAGACAAGAAAGAGAAATTGTTGATTGTTAAGCCATGGGGGTTTGCCTTGGTCAAACCCCTTTTAGGTAATTAAACCAAAATGATGAAATAATGGATGAAACATGAAATAATGGAATAAATTACCTTTAAATGATGTTTTATCTTGTAATTTTCTAGAAATACATGTATAATCAAGCCTTGAATGCTTTAGAAAGCTAACTTGAAGACTTCTACTGGAGAAACCCTAAGTTGCTTGACTTGAGGTAGAAATAAATGATGAATGAATAATGAGAGATGTAATAATGAGTTGTTGTATGAAAAATGAGGATAAAAATACTTATTTATAGTCAAATTTTCCTTAGTATCCCGATTATACCTCATCACAGGCTGACATGTACAAAAATTAAAGTTAAAACCTAATTTTTCTTGCTCAAACCCCAAAAATGACTCAAAATGGGACTCATTCGCCACTAATGGTGAATGGGTCCCACCTAGATGGTAATAATTAGCCACTAATGGTGAATGGGTCCCACATGGGTCATTTTTGCTAGTAGGAATGCTAAGAAGTAAGAAAATTAGGCTTATATGATGACTATGTTGGTTATTTGATCAAATTATGCCTCAGGATGCACAATATGGGTTAAAAAAGGTCTATTATTGATTATGTAAATGTCAAATAGGGATTGGGACACATAATTCAATGTGAAAGTGTAATTAAATACACTTTACAACACTAAAATGAGGTCCACACAGCCTAGGAAGGCACACGAACCAATGTGAACATGCAAGACACATTACAACACTTGGTTAAAGTTAAATTTACTTTGCAAGCCTCCTAAATTAATGTGATGATGTAGTTAGATATGTTTTATAATTTTTAATTAAGGATAAATAGGTTCATTAGGTCTAGAAAAGCGTGAAATTTCTTTACAAGACTCTACAACACCTTTACAAGACGTTAACAAACACATGTTATTTGATTTACAAAGGTCCAAGACCTAGTGTGGATGCATAAAATGCCCCTCAACACCTAAATAAAGGCTTCATTAAGTCCAATTAATCTCTTGTAAATCAAAGGGTCCTTTTTTTCTATGGAAAAGAACCATCAAAAAGATTAGAGTCTCTTCTCCACCAAATGCATTGATTGGTAGGGAGCTTCCCAAAGCATTGTCCTTTATAGAAAAGAATGGATTTTTAACAAGAATTCTCTATAGTTATACACACCAACAGATCTATGGTTGTTCTGGTGGTGAAAGTTGAGTGAATTAACTCTCCAACAAAATATTTTTTAAATTTTATTCTGAGAATAAACTCAACTCTCCAACAAAATATTTCATTAGATTTGGACAACTCATTGCCAATGAATCCATCAAACTTCAAAACACTCCATGAAAAAATTGTTCTTGTGAAGGCCATTGGAAAACCAAACTTAAAATTATGTGCTCAATCATAATATCCTCCTATCAAGTTCACTTTCATTGCAAGTCCATCCATTACTAGTCATCACATTTATTGAAGAATAAAAGAAAATGAAAAACAAGTAATAAAACTACATACATGGGCAGAAGAACCATCAGAAAAACCATAGTCTTTTCTCCACCCAATGCGTTGATTGGAAAAGAGCTTCTCAGAGTGCTATCCTTTATAGAAAACTATGGATTTCAAAAAAAAATCTCTACAATTATGCAAGCTAGCAGATATGTGGTGGTGCTAGTGGTGATAGCTTAGTGAATCAATTTTCCAGCAACATATTTTTTAAATTTTATTCTGAGAATAAACTTAGCTATCCAATAAAACATTTCATTAGATTTGGAGAGTTGGCTGCCAAATAATCCATTGAACACCAAAACACTCATGTCAACATTTTTTGTTGTGAATTCCATTGGAAATCCAAACTTAAAATTGTCCCCTACATCATAATATCCTTCTGTCAAGTTCACTTGAATTGCAAGTCCATCCATTAGCAATCATCACATTTACAAAAGAATAAAAGAAAATGAAAAATAAGAAAGAAATAAAACCACATACATGGGTAGAAGAACCATTCGAAAAATTAGAGTGTCTTCTCCAACCAATGCGTTGATTGCAAGGGAGCATCCCAAAGTGTTGTCCTTTATAGAAAATAATGGATTTTGACAATACTTCTCTATAGTTATGTAAGCTAGAAGATCTGTGCTAGTGCTAGTGGTAATAGTTGAATGAATTAGCTCTCTAGAAAAATATTTTTTTAATTTTATTTTGTGAATAAACTTACCTCTCCAACAAAATATTTCATTAGATTTTGATAGCTCACTGTCAATGAATCAACCAAACTCCAAAGCACTCCATGATAGCATTGTTGTTGTAAAGGCTATTGGAAATCGAAACTTAACATAGTCCCCTACATCCTAATATCCTCTTGTCAAGTTTATTTGCATTGCAAGGCTATCCATTTCTAGTCATCACATTTACAAAAGAATAAACGAAAATGAAAAACAAGAAAGCAATAAACCTGCATACATGTTATGAAGAACCATTAGAAAAACAAGAGTCTCTTCTCCACCCAATGCATTGATTGGTAGGGAGCTTCCTAGGGGATTGTTCTTCATAGAAAAGAATGGATTTTGACAAGGGGGTATGTGCAGGATCATCATGGAAAAAATAGGCCCTATGGCAAAAAAATAAGAAAATAAAAGTTAGGCAACTTGAAGTAAAATTTGAATAAGTTATCTATATTATTTCAAAAAAATGTAAGAATAGAATCTATAGAAAATTGAATGTAGTTTCAAACTAGTAGGTTTCTTTAAAAAAAAATATTTGGTGAAAATTTGAAATTTCAATGCAGTAGTACTTAAATTTTAGGGAAAAAATAAGAAGTAGGTGTCTGTCTGACCACCCTAACCACAATAAAATGATAATATTTTATAAGATTTTAGATATAATTAGAGACTCATGTCCCGGTGTGATGCATATTTTTTTGTAATCTTTTCCAAGTAAACAATTAATTATGAATTTTTTATTACAACTTTTAAAAAATGTAAAAAACTTGTATGTTTGACCACCTTAACTTGGTCAAAACTTCATGCAATTCAATTTTTCTTTTTTTAATCCTATAGTATGTGAAACATAGAATGTGACACATGTTTTGGATTCAAAAAATGTGATACCATTTGAAAGCTATAGATGTTTTTCAATTAGTCTATCAATCAGGAGTTTAGTTGTAATTTGAATACAAAATGAATAATAATTACTTATTAAATTCAAAGTAAAGTATAATTTGTATTAGTGGAAATCTGAGAATCTCCTTTAAAAACCCTTTTCATTTCATCAATTTTGGGTAAAAAAAAAGTGATTAGCCACATACCCATCATATTGCCACTTTTTGGCCCATCATGATCCTGAACATACCCAAGGCTTATCTATAGTTATGCAAACCAAAAGATGTATGGTGGTACTAGTGGTGATAGCTGAGTGAATAGACTCTCTAGCAAAATATTGTTTAAATTTTTTTTAGAGAATAAACTCAGCTCTCCAACAAAATGTTTTGTTAGATTTGGAGAGCTCCCTGTCAAACTCTAAAAAAGTCCATGAAAACATTGTTGTTGTGAAGGCCTTTGGAAATCCAAACTTAAATTTGTTGCCTACATCATAATATCTTCCTATCAAGTTCCCTTGCATTGCAAGGCCATCCATTGCTAGTTAGCATTTATAGAAGAATAAAAGAAAGTGAAAAATAAAAAAGCAATAAAACTACATACATGGGCAGAAGAACCATAAGAAACACCTGAGTCTTTTCTCCACCCAATGTGTTGATTGGCATGGAGCTTCCCAGAGCACTGTCCTTCATAGAAAATATTGGATTTTGACAAGGCTTGTCTATAGTTATGCAAACAAGCATATTTGTGGTGGTTTTGGTGGTGATAGTTGAGCGATTCAACTCTATAGAAAAATATTTTTTAAATTTTATGCTGAAAATAAAATTTGTTGTCCAAAAAAATATTTCATTAGATTTGGAGAGCTCATTGCCAATGAATCCACCAAACTCCAAAACACTTCATGAAAACATTATTTTTTTGAAGGACATTGGAAATCAAAACTTAACATTGTCCCTTCCTACAAAATATCCTCCCATCAAGTTCACTTACATTCCAAGTCCATCCATTACTAGTCATCACATTTACAGAAGAAGATAAGAAAATGAAAAATATGAAAGCAATGAAACTGCATACATGGGTAGAAGAACCATTAGAAAAACCAGAGTCTCTTCTCCACCTAATGCGTTGGTTCGTAGGGAGCTTCCTAGAGTTTTGTGCTTCATAGAGAAGAATGGATTTCGACAAGGCTTTTCTATAGCTATGCAAACTAGAAAATATGTGGTGGTGCTAGTGGTAATAGCTAAGCAAATCAACTCTCCAGCAAAATGTTTTTTTAATTTTGTTTAGAGAATAAAATCAAATCTCCAACAAAATATTTCATTAGATTTCGATAGCTCTCTTTCAATGAATCCGCCAAACTCTACAACACTCCATGACAACATTGTTGTTGTGAAGGGAATTGGAAATTGAAACTTAACATTGTCCCCTACATCATAATATCCTCTTGTCAAGCTCACTTACATTGCGAGGCCATCCATTACCACTCATCACATTTACATAAGAATAAAAGAAAAGGAAAAACAAGAAAGATATAAAACTACATACATGGGAAGAAGAACCAATAGAAGAACCATTTGAAGTATTTTCTCAACCCAATGTGTTGATTGGTAGGGAGCTTCCCAAAGCACTTTCTTTGATAGAAAATAATGGATTTTGACAGGGATTCTCTATAGTTATGCAAACCACTAGATCTTTGGTGGTGTTGTTGGTGATAGCGAAGTGAATCAACTCCCTAGTAAAATATTTTTAAAATTTTTATTTTGACAATAAAATCAGCTCTCTAATAAGATATTTTGTTAGATTTGGAGAGTTCACTTCCAATGAATCCAATGAACTCCAAAACACACCATGACAACATTGTTGTTGCAAAGACCATTGGAAATCCAAACTTAACAATGTCTCCTATATCATAATATTGTCCTGTCACGTTCAGTTGTATTGCAAGTCCATCCATTAATAGTCATCACATTTATATAAGAATAAAAGAAAATAAGAAATAAGAAAGTAGTAAAACTGCATATATGGGCAGAAGGACTATTAGAAAAACTAGTGTCTCTTCTCCACCCAATGCCTTGATTAGCAGGGAGATTCCTAGAGCACTGTCCTTCATAGAAAATAATGTCTTTTGACAAGGTTTCTCTATAGTTATAATGTAAACCAATAGAATTGTGGTGGTGATAGTTGAGCGAATCATCTCTGCAACAAAATATTTTCTAAATCTTATTTTGAGAATAAACTCAGCTCTCCAACAATATATTTTGTTTGATTTGGAGAGCTCACTACGAATGAATCCACTAAACTCCAAAACACTCCATGACAACATTATTGTTGTGACGGCCATTGGAAATTAAAACTTAACATTGTTCCCTACTTCATAATATCCTTCTGTCAAGTTCACTTGCACTACAACACCATCCATTATAAGTTATCACATTTATTGAAGAATAGAAGAAAATGAAAAACAAAAAAGAAATAAAACTACATACATGGACAAAAGAACCATTAGAAAAACTAGAGTCTCTTCTCCACCTAATGTGTTGATTGGCAGAGAGCTTTCTAGAGCATTTTCCTTCATTGAAAAGAATGGATTTTGACAAGGCTTTTTTATAGTTATGCAAACTAGGAGATCTGTGGTAGTACTAGTGGTGATAACTGAGCAAATCAGTGCTCTAGCAAATATTTTTTAAATTTTATTTTGAGAATAAACACAACTCTCCAATAAAATATTTTGTTAGATTTGGAGAGCTCGATTCCAATGAATCCACTGAAGGGTATGTGCAGGATCATCATGGAAAAAACAGGCCCTTAAGTGGCAAAAAATTCAAAAAATTCAGAGTTAGGCAACTTGACGTAAAAAATTGAATAAGTTATCTGTATTATTTCAAAAATATGTAAGAATAGAATCTGTAGCAAATTGAATGTAGTTTCTAAACTACTAGGTTTATTTTTAAAATAATAAATCTATTTTATGAAAATTTGGAAACTCGAATGCAGTAGTACTTAAATTTCGTGGGGAAAAAATGTATGCAAGGAATCAACGCACCCTAACCACAATAAAATGATATATTTTTTAATAATACTGTGATATATGAACCCACGTCTCATGCATGCATATTTTTTTGTAATTTTTTTCCAAGTAAATAATTAATTTTGATTTTTTTATTACAAATTTTTAAAAATATAAAAACTCGTATGTCTAACCACCTCAACTTGGTCAAAACTTCATAAAATTCAATTTATTTGTTTTAATCCTATAGTATACGAAGCATAGAATGCGACATATGTTTCAGATTTAAAAAATGTGCTACTATTTGAAAGCTATAGATGTTTTTCAATCAGCCTATCAATCAAGACTTCAGTCGTAATTCAAATAGAAAATGAATAATAATTATTTATTAAATTCAAAATAAAGCATAATTTATATTGGTGGAAAGCTGAGATACTCCTTTAAAAACCCTTTTCGTTTCATCAATTTTGGGTAAAAAAAAAGTCATCAGCCACATGGGCCATCATATCAATTACATATTGCCACTTTTTGGCCCATAATTATCCTGCACATACTCTAAACTCCACAACATTCCATGATAGTATTATTGTTGTGAAGACTATTGGAAATCCAAACTTAACATTGTCCCCTGCATCATAATATCCTCCTCTCAAGTTCATTTGGATTGCAAGTCCATCCATTACCAGTCATCACATTTACATAAAAATAAAAGAAAATTAAAAATATGTAAGCAATAAAACTGCATACATGGGAAGAAGAACCATCAGAAAAATCAAAGTCTCTTCTCCACCCAATGCATTGATTGCAAGGGAGCTTCCTTGAGAGCTGTCCTTCACAGAAAAGAATGGACTTTGAAAAGGCTTGTCTATATTTATGCAAATCAGCAGATCTATAGTGGTGCTAGTGGTGATAGTTGAGCGAATCAATTCTCTAGCAAAATATTTTTTAAATTTTATTCTGAGAATAAACTCAGCTCTCCAATAAAATATTTCACTAGATTTTGAGAGCTCACTACAATGAATGCAACAAACTCCAAGACACCCTATGACAACATTGTTGTTGGGAGGACCCTTGGAAATCCAAACATAACATTTTCCCCTGAATCATAATATCCTCTTGTCAAGTTCACTTTCATTGCAAGTCCATCCATTACCAGTCATCACATTTACAAAAGAATAAAAGAAAATGAGAAATAAGAAACCAATAAAATTGCTTACCTAGGTAGAAGGACCATAAAACAACTAGATTATCTTCTTCACCCAATGCATTGATTGGCAGGGAGCTTCCTAGAGCACTGTCAATAGAAAATAATGGCTTTTGAGAAGCCTTCTCTATAGTTATATAAACAAGCTAAACTGTGGTGGTGTTGGTGGTGATAGTTGAGTGAATCAAATCTCCAAAAAAATATTTTTTAAATTTTATTTTGAGAATAAACTCAACTCTCCAATAATATATTTCATTAGATTTGGAGATCTCGTTGCCAATGAATCCATGGAACGCTGAAACACTCCATGACAACATTGTTTTCGTGAAGGCCATTCGAAATCCAAAATTAACATTCTCCCCTGCATCATAATATCCTCCTATTAAGTTAACTTGCATTGCAATGCCATCCATTACTAGTCATCACATTTACAAAAGAATAAAAGAAAATGAAAAATAAGAAAGTAATAAAATTGCATACATGGGCAGAAGAACCATCCAAAAAACCAGAGTCTCTTCTTCACACAATGTGTTGATTGGAAGGGATATTCCTAAAGCATTGTCCTTCATATAAAATAATGGATTTTGACAAGAATTCTCAATAGTTAGGTAAACCAACAGATGTATGGTGGTGTTAGTGGTGTTGGATATGATAGATGAGCGAATTAGCTCTCTTGTAAAATAGTTTTTTAATTTTTATTCTAAGAATAAACTCAACTATCCAACAAAATATTTTGCTAGATTTGGAGAGCTCGTTGCCAATGAATCCTCCAAACTCTAAAACACTCCATAGCAACATTGTTGTTGTGAACACCATTGGAAATACAAACTAACATTGTCCCCTGCATCATAATATCCTCCTGTCAAGTTCACTTGCATGACAAGGCTATCCATTACTAGGCATCATATTTACAAAATAATAAGAGAAAATGAAAAACAAGAAAGCAATAAAACTACATACATGGGTAGAACAACCATCAGAAAAATCAGAGTCTCTTCTCCACCCAATGCGTTGATTGGCAGGGAGCTTCCTAGAGCATTGTCCTTCATAGAAAAGAATGGATTTCGACAAGGATTCTCTATAGTTATGCACACCAATAGATTTGTGGTGGTGCTATTTGTGATAGCTAAGTGAATTAACTCTAGCAAAATATTTTTTAAATTTTATTTTGAGAATAAACTCATCTCTCCAACAATACATTTCGTTAGATTTGGTTAGTTCACTGCCAATGAATCCATTGAACTCCAAAACACTCGATGACAACATTGTTCTTGTGAAGGCCATTGGAAAAAAAACTTAACATTGTCCCCTCAATCATAATATCCTCCTATCAAGTTTACTTGCATTGCAAGGCCATCCATTACTAGTCATCAAATTTATTGAAGAATAAAAGAAAATGTAAAACAAGAAAGTAATAAAACTGCATACATGGCAGAAGAACCATAAGAAAAACTAGAGTCTTTTCTCCACCTAATGCATTGATTGGAAAAGAGCTTCCCAGAGTGTTGTACATTATAGAAAACAATCACATTGGACAATTCTTCTCTACAATTATGTAAACCCCCAGATTTGTGGTTGTGCTGGTGGTGATAGCTAAGCAAATCAATTTTCCATCAAAATATTTTTTAAATTTTATTTTGAGAATAAACTCGGCTCTCAAATAAAATATTTCGTTATATTTGGAGAGATGGCTACCGATGAATCCATTTGAAATTCTACCGCTATTTATTTACATAAATGTTCCAGCCTGCACCAGTTCCTATACCTCCAACAAGTTTCCACTGTCCATCACGATTAACATGATTGCATAAAAATGGCCAAGAAAATGAAAAATAAGTCTGCAATGAAAACTATGGAAAACCAACTGTCCAACCAATGTTGATTTCAAAAGCCTGTCCTCTCTCATGGCGAATGGATTCTGATGTTGCTCATGTGTTGCTGGTGTCATGCTATAGCCTGCCTAGTCCAACTCCAAATATTTTTTAAATTTTATTATGAGAATAAACTCAGCTCTCGAACAAAATATTTCATTAGATTTGGATAGCTCACTACCAATGAATGTACCCAACTCCAACCACAGTCCATGATAGCATTGTTGTTTTGAAGGCCATTGGAAATCCAAAATTAACATTGTCCCCTACATCCTAATATCCTTCTATCAAGTTCTCTTGCATTGCAAGGCTATCCATTACTAGTCATCACATTTAAAAAAGAATAAAAGAAAATGAAAAACAAGAAAGCAATAAACCTGCATACATGTGATGAAGAACCATCAAAAAAACCAAAGTCTCTTCTCCACCCAATGCATTGATTGGCAGGGAGCCTCCCAGAGCGTTGTTCTTCATAGAAAATAATGGATTTTGACAAGGCTTCTCTATAGTTATGTGAACCAACAGATGTATGGTGGTACTCATGGTGATAGCTGAGTGAATCAACTCTCCAACAAAATATTTTTTAATTCTTTTTCAAAGAATAAACTTAGCTCTTCAACAAAATATTTCGTTAAATTTGGAGAGCTCACTGCCAATGAATCCACCAAACTCCAAAACACTCCATGACAACATATTTGTTATGAAGGCCATTGGAAATCCAATTTTAAAATTGTCCCCTACATCATAATATCCTCCTGTCAAGTTCACTTGCATTGCAAGGCCATCCATTATCAGTCATCACATTTATAGAAGAACAAAAAGAAAAAGAAAAACAAGAAAGCAATAAATTCTACATACATGGGAAGAACCATAAGAAAAACTAGAGTCTCTTCTCCACCTGATGCATTCATTGATAGGGAGTATCCTTGAGTGTTCTCCTTCATAAAAAATAATCACTTTTGAGAAGGCTTCTCTATAGTTATGGGGTGATCCCACAATAGTGGTTTACAATTTTTTTCCAAACAGGAAACTGAAATAATTTTTTTTAACTAAATCTTAACTTTCGGGCACCTATATTGGCTAACCCGTGAGGAATTTGAAGATGATGCAAACTAGAGTTTTGTGAAATTTGGTCTATAGATTCTAAATATATATTTTTCAAAAAAATTGGAATCATATTGCACCTCCTTTTCCATCTACCTCATAAACCATTTTTTTCACAAAACATTTTTAAGGAGTGATGCTCACCATATAACACAATTTTTTTTTCCATGATGGATAAAATTATAATTCTTTCAAATTTAGATTTATAACTTTGGTATCTAGTGCTTCCACTTGGTTAGATAGTTTTTTATTGAATATTTTTTCCTTAATCAACTTTTGAAGTCAAACCAATTACAATTCAAACATAAGAGGACCGTATAGCGCGTAACTTTTTTTGTATGTATCGAAATTCAATTTTTTTTCTTGGATCAAGGACTTCAATATCTAGTGCACTCATTTTATTTTATTTTCAATAATCTTCTATTTTTGCACATGCGTAGAACAAAGAGCTTCATTTTCAGTGAAAAACCTATGTTTAATAAAACTAAAAAAAAAATAGATAATAAAACCAAAACATATTAAAATTATAGTCGTTGGGTAGCTCATTCTAAGGACTACCTAATTCCAGTTGGGTTCATGAAGTATCCTCCATTTTCATCCTCAACCCGAGCTTTGAAGGGCCAAATTTCTAATTTTTTTGGTGGCAGAGAGTAGGAATTAGGGAAAAGGGGCGTTTGCTCAAACCAAGGGAGTTCGAGTGAGCCAAAGTTTTTTGAAACCCTGGTTCAAGTGAAACCCTTTTCAAAAAGGGGATTACATTAGTTTTCTTGGTGGGATGGATTCAATAGGTTTGCTCAAACCTTGGTTTGAGTGAACCCTCTTTTGGTTTGTTTGAACCCCAAGAATGAATCTTTTTGGCATGGAGTCATTTTTTCTTAGTTTTCCTTCCTCATTCAAATTGTAAACCACTTTTGCGGGTTTACCCTATGCAAAAACCAAAAGGTCTATGGTGCTGTTGGTGGTGATAGCTAAGTGAATCAATTCTCCAGCAAAATATTTTTAAAATTTTATTTTGAGAATAAACTTGAAGCTCTCCAAAAAAATATTTCATTAGATTTGGAGAATTCACTGCTAATGAATCCAAAGAACCCCAAAACACTCCATGATAACATTATTTTTGTGAAGGCCATTGAAATTCCAAAATTAACATTGTCCCCTACATCATAATATCCTCGTGCCAAGTTCACTTGCATTGCAATGCCTTCCATTACCAATAATCACATTTACAGAAGAATATAAGAAAATGAAAAATAAGAAAGCAATAAAATTGCATGCATGGGTAGAAGCACTATCAGAAAAACTAGAGTCTCTTCTCCACCCAATGCATTGATTGGTAGGTAGCTTCCATGAGCACTATCCTTCATAAAAAATAATAGATTTTGACAAGACTTCTCTATAGTTATGTAAACCAACCGAATTGTGGTGGTGCTGGTGGAGATAGCTGATTGAATCATCTCTCCAACAAAATATTTTGAGAATAAACTCAACTCTCCAACAAAATATTTAGTTAGATTTTTAGAGCTCGCTACCAATGAATCAACCAAACTCCAAAACACTCCACAATAGCATTGTTGTTTTGAAGGCCACTAGAAATTGAAACTTAACATTTCCCTTGCATCATAATATCCTCATGTCAAGTTCACTTGTGTTTCAAGGCCATCCATTACCAATCATCACACTTACAGAAGAATAAAAGTAAATGAAAAATAAGAAAGAAATAAAACTGCATACATGGGCACAAGAAACATTAGAAAAACCAGAGATCTTCTTTACCCAATGCATTCATTGGTAGGGAGCTTCCTAGAGAGCTGTCTTTCATAGAAAATAATAGATTTTGGCAAGGATTCTCTATAATTATGCAAACCAACAGATCTATAGTGGTGGTGGTGGTGGTAGCAGAGTGAATTATCTGTCCAACAATTTTTTAAAAAAAATTTATTATAAGAATAGACTCAACTCTCCAACAAAATATTTTGTTAGATATGGAGAGCTCACTGCAAATGAATTCACCGAATTATAAAACAATCTGGAATTATAGCATTGTTGTTGTGAAGGACATTGTAAATACAAACCTAACATTGTCCCCTTCATCATAATATCCTCTTGTCAAGATCATTTTCATTACAAGGCCATCCATTACTAGTCATCACATTTAAAGAAGAGTAAAATAAAATGAAAAATAAGAAAATAATTAAACTGCATATATGGGCAGAAGGACCATCAAAAAAATTGGTTTATCTTCTCCACCCAATGTGTTGATTGGCATAGAGCTTCCCAGAGTATTTTCCTTCATAGAAAAGAATGGATTTTGACAAGGCTTCTTTATAGTTATGTGAACCAACAAATTTGTGGTGGTGCTGGTGGTGATAGCTGAGTGAATTGGCTCTCTAGTAAAATATTTTTTTAATTTTATTCTAAGATTAAACTCAACTCCCCAACAAAATATTTCACTAGATTTGGAGAGCTCGTTGCCAATGAATCCATTGAAGTCCAAAGCACTCCATGATAGCATTGTTGTTGTGAAGGCCATTGGAAATCCAGACTCAATATTGTCCCTTGCATCATAATATCCTCATGTCATGTTCAAGTTTGCATTCTGAGGCCATCTATTACTATTCATCACATTTACAGAAGAGTAAAAGAAAATTAAAAACAATAAAATAATAAAACTCCATACATGGGAAGAAGAACCATAAAAAAAACTAGACTCTTTTCTCCACCCAATGCATCAATTGGTATGGAGCTTCGCAAGCAGTGTCCTTCACAGAAAGAAATGGATTTTGACAAGACTTCTATATAATTATGTAAACCAATAGAAATGTGGTGGTGCTGGAGGTGATAAATGAGTGAGTTAGGTCTCCAAAAAAATACATTTTAAATTTTACTCTAAGAATCAACTCAAATCTCCAATAAAATATTTCATTAGATTTGGAGAGATAGCTGCCAATGAATACACCGAACTCCAAAACACTCCATGAAAACATTGTTGTTGTGAAGGAAATTGGAAATCCAAACTTAACATAGTCCCCTGCATCATAATATGTTCCTATCAAGTTCAAAAATGTCTCCATGATAGCATTGTACACCTTGCATTAATAATATCCTCATGTCATGTTCAAGTTTGCATTGTAAGGCCATCTATTACTAGTAATGCACATTTACGAGGAAGAGTAAAATAAAATTATAAACAATAAAATAATAAAACTCCATACATGGGCAGAAGAACCATCGGAAAAACTAGACTTTTTCTCCCACAATGCATCGATTGGTAGGGGAGCTTCCCAGCTCCTGAGAAGAAATGGATTTTTGACAAGACTTCTCTATAGTTATGTAAACCAATACATCTGTGGTAGTGTTGGAGGTGATAGCTGAGTGAATCAAGTCTCCAAGAAAATATCTTTTAAATCTTATTCTAAGAATAAACTTAGATATCCAATAAAATATTTCATTAGATTTGGAGAGCTCGCTGCCAATGAATCCACCAAACTCCAAAACACTGCATGAAAACATTGTTGTTGTGAAGGAAATTGGAAATCTAAACTTAACATAGTCCCCTACATCATAATATGTTCTTATCAAGTTCACTTGCATTGCAATTTCAGCCATTACCAGTAATCACATTTAATGAAGAATAGAAGACAATGAAAACTAAGAAAGCAATCAAATTGCATACATGGGAAAAAGAACCATCAAAAAAATAAAATTCTCTTCTACACCCAATGTGTTGATTGGTAGGGAGCTTCCCAAATCATTGTCTTTCATTGAAAAGAATGGATTTTGACTAGACTTCTATATAGTTATGTAAACTAGTAGATCTATGTGGGTGCTAGAGGTGATAGCTAAGTAAATCAACTCTCTAGCAAAATATATTTTAAATTTTATTTTGAGAATAAACTCAACTCTCTAACAAAATATTTCACTAGATTTGGAGAGCTCACTGCCAATGAATCCATTGAACTCCAAAACACTCCATGACAACATTTTTCTTGTTAAGGCCATTGGAAATTCAAACATAACATTGTCCCCTACACCATAATATCCTCTATCAATTTCACTTGCATTGCAATTCAATTGATTACCAATAATCACATTTGTAGAATAATAAAAGAAAATGAAAAATAAGAAAGCAATAAAATTGTATACATGGGCAAAAGAACCATTAGAAAAACTAGAGTCTCTTGTCTATCTAAAGTGTTGATTGCCAAGGAGCTTCCCAGAGAATTGTCCTTCATAGAAAATAATGGTTTTTGACAAGGCTTATCTATAGTTATGTAAAACAATAGATCTATGGTGGTGTTGGTTGTGATAGCTGAGTGAATTTTCTCTCCAACAAAATATTTTTTAAAATTTTATTCTGAGAATAAAATCATCGCTACAAAAAATATTTTGTTAGATTTGGAGAGCTCAATGCTAATGAATCCACCAAACTCCAAAACACTCCATGACAACATTGTTGTTGTGAAATCCATTGAAAATCCAAACTTAACATTGTCCCTAACATCATAATATATTCTTGTCAAGTTCAGTTGCATTGCAAGGCCATCCATTTCCAGTCATCACATTTATAGAAGAGTTAAAGAAAATGAAAAATAAGAAAGCAATAAAACTCCATGCATGGACAGGAGAACAATCAGAAACACTAGTGTCTCTTCTCCACCCACTGCATTGATTGAAAATGAGCTTTCCAAAGCACTATCCTTTATAGAAAATAATGGATTTTGATAAGACTTCTCTATAGTTATGCAAACCAACGGATTTGTGGTGGTGCTAGTGGTGATAGTTGAGCAAATGAGCTCTCCAGAAAAATATTTATTAAATTTTATTTTGAGAATAAACTCAACTCTCTAATAATATATTTTGTTATAGTTGGAGAGTTGGATGCCAATGAATCCACTGAACTCCAAAACACTCCATGACAACATTGTTGTTATAAAGGCCATTGGAAATCCAAACTTATCATTATCCCCTGCATCATTATATCCTCCTATCGAATTCACTTGCATTGCATGTCCATCCATTACTATTCATCACATTTACACAAGAATAAAAGAAAATGAAAAATAAGAAAGCAATTAAACTACTTACATGGGTAGAAGAACCATCAGAAAAACTAGAGTCTCTTCTCCACCTAATGCATTGATTGGAAGGGAGCTTTCCAAAGCGTTTTCCTTCATACAAAGGATTGGATTTTGACAAGGCTTCGCTATAGTTATGTAAACCAATAGATCTATGGTGGTGTTGGTGGTGATAGTTGAGTGAATCAACTCTCCAACAAAATATTTTTTTCAATTTTATTCTGACAATAAACTTAGCTCTCCAACAAAATATTTTGCTAGATTTGGAGAGCTCTCTGCTAATGAATCCATCAAACCCCAAAACACTCTGTGACAGTATTGTTGTGAAGGCCATTGGAAATCCAAACTTAACATTGTCTGCTGCATCATAATATCCTCCTGTCAAGTTCATTTGCATTGGAAGACCATCCATTACCAACCATCATATTTACAGAAGAAAAAAAAATGAAAAAAAGAAAGCAATAAAACTGCATATATGTATAGAAGAACCATTAGAAAAACAAGCCTATGTTCTACACCCAATGCTTTGATTGGTAGGGAGCTTCCTAAAGTTTTGAATTTCATATAAAAGAATTTCTTTTGACAAAGATTCTCTCTAGTTATGTAAACAAGAAAATATATGGTGGTGCTGGTAGTGATAGCGGAGAGAATTAGTTGTCCAGCAAAATATTTTTTAAATTTTAATCTAAGAATAAATTTAGCTCTCCAACAAAATATTTCATTAGATTTGGACAACTCACTATGAATGAATCCACCAAACTACAAACCACTCCATTATAGCATTTTTTTTGTGAAGGCCATTGGAAATCCAAACATAACATTGTTCCCTGCATCATAATATCCTCTTATCAAGGGTATGTGCAGAATCATCATGGAAAAAATAGGCCCTTAAGTGGCGAAAAAATCATAAAAAATTAGAGTTAGGCAACTTGGCATAAAAAATTTGAATAAGTTATCTATATTATTTCAAAAATATGTAAGAATAGAATCTTTAGCAAATTGAATTTAGTTTTTAAACTACTTGGTTTATTTAAAAAAAAAACTATTTGGTTAAAATTTGAAATTTCAATGCAGTAGTACTTAAATTTAAGGAAAAAAATAAGTAGGTGTCTATCTAACCACACTAGCCACAATAAAATGATAATATTTTTTTATAAGATTTTAGATATA
>VDFB02000002.1:5802990-5983280 GCA_007258455.2 Sequoia sempervirens
GTGAAGTTTTTTGAAATATGGGTCAAATGTCTGGCATTGTATAAAGGGTATGTTTAAAATGTAAAGGGGTCTGTATTTTGGAAACTCGGGTTTTTTAAAGGGGTCTATTTTGTACTTAATCGACCTACAACTGAAGGTTTTCTTCTTGGTTCTTTCCTGTCGGTATGCTCGTTTGAACTAGGTTTTGTAATATTATCTTGTCCTCTCCCCTACTATCTCTTACTCAAGGTAGAAGCAACCCATCTATGTTTTTGAAGAGGCGTTATATCTGTAATCCTGCATTGAAGATGTAATGGGCACATTGATAGGTGCAATATGAAATTATGTATGCTACAATTGAAGTAGTGCAAGAGTCTTGATATGGTGAAATTTTTTATTAGAGAATACATAATCATGTTTTTCTTAAAGAGAAGTATTAATAGGTATTAATTTTGAGTAAAATTTAATCTATATGCAAAGCATTTGTAAAATCAATAGTATTATCAATTGTAACAGTAAGAACATTGCATGCATGTCATTTCCACACAATTTTGTGTCTATTTTGAAGAAATGTCTGGATACATGTACGTAGTGACTCAACATCTAAATTCAAGCTCATCTCTCTAGCCTTTTATCAATTTGCATACTTAAATCACTATACAATTAGCCCTATCCTATTCTTATTCACACACATCTATACATTTACCTTATTTCCCCATTTATCACATTCACCAATGGGTATGCCCTCATTTATCCATTAGCCACCTGTAATTGATTGTTAGCCACTTAGATTTAACTATTAACCCATTCTAGGAAACTTCTTCAATTGCAAGGGTGACCTCATGGTCACAAACTTGTTCCCTTTCATTTTAAAATTCAAAATTCAAAATTTTGGCTAAGTGGCGTCATTCACCCACTTTGAGTTGACTAAACACATGTTTGGCATAATTTGATGATATGTGCTAGCATTAATAACATACAGTAAATTATATTCACTTGCAATTTGATCTGTAAATCTCTTGTATTGTTAGAATGAGTACTTGAATGATCATGAGGTGTTGACCATCGTTGCCATCAATGAAATTGACCATCTCTCACATGCAATGCTTGGGAGTTACATTGGGAGAAGTGGATCATATTTCCATAATGTTATGGGTTCCTACTTAGTTGATATGTTCATAGTGGAGGGCTAGTTTTGGGAATTTGTGCTCTCGATTAGTTATTGGTCAAATAAATTATCTATTCATGGATTCTATCTTGAGTGTTGTCATAATTACACATTGGGGTGGTTCGTGGTCTTAAGCTATCAAGAATGGTTTTGGTTGAAGGAGTTTTTTTATTTGAATCAATAAAGTTTCAGTTGCTCAATTCATATTTTACTCTTTTTCTTGTGTTTTTTTCCTTTGCACAAGCCATTCAAGCATTTTTGTATAAAAAATTTATGTAGAAATGTTATTACATGTCTTCACTATATTTCAAGAGTGGAAGGTGTGGAGAATTGGGTTTTGAAATAAAATGAAGAGTTAAAGGTCTAAAAATGGTGGTTTTATTTCACTTGAAAATAGAGTTTTTACCCTAGGGTTTGCAAAAATATCTGAGATACTAGAAGTTTCTTTGTTTTATAAGCATATTGGGGCCTAAATAAAGGTGTCTAAGGTGGTGGAAAAGTCTGAAAGGTTGTGGAAGTGCTACATCCAAAAAACCCTCAAGAATTACACTAAAAATAAGGGTTTTTTGATTTGATAGTTACAGGTTTGTACAAATAGAATCCAATTGTAGAATCTTCATTTTTGTGGCAATTTATTTGCTGCCCCAACATTTTAGGGGTCTGTGTGGTGTTTGAAGGTATGTTGCTTTGCATTTTTGGGCTAATTGAGTAGCCTATTGAAAGGTGAATGTATAGGAAGTTAACACTGGTCCAAAGGAGTTTATGTTGTTTCTAATATATGTTGTGTAATTTGGATATGGGTGTTTGAATCAGTCATGTTTTCATTTGGTGTTTTGGAAGATTGTGGAGTAATTGGACAAAAACTAGTTTCTCACTATTACAAGGGTTTAAGGGGCTTAAAGAGGGAAATGTGTATTTAGTTGCTTGTAAAGTTTTAAGGGACTTTTGGACTATCCAAAGAGGTTAGAATAATCTTGTTAGATGCCTCAAATAGGCAGGTTACAAAGAATTTGTGATTGTGCCCTTTTGTTTGCATCAATTTTTCACCTAATTTCACTCGGTCCAATATAGCTCGGAGTGATTCGGCATATTTGGGTGCAAGAGAGGACATCCCTAGCATAAACATACCCATACATACATGTTGGAATAGTCTGTTTGGTCATACGAGTTGCAGAATGAAAGTTACACCACTTTGCAACTTTACACTGCTTGCATCTGGCAATTTTTCTCTCCACTAAAAAGTCATCACCACAAGAAAACGCCTTCGAGATAGAAAAAACTGAGAGAGGTTTTTGTAGATGGTCCCAACATGATCCCATACCCTTAGACGAAGAGTTTGTAAGCATCACGGTCTTCAAGAGATAGCCCTTCAAAGATTGCTTCCTTTTAGCACTTTGGACTCTTAATGGAAATCGCCAGTCCAATGTAGCTTGGAGTGATTCGGTGTATTTGGGTGCAAGAGAGGACCATACCTAGTGTAAATGTACCCATATGAACATGTTGGAATAGCCTGTTTGGTCGTACAAGTTACAGAATGAAAGTTGCACCACTTTGCAACTTTACACTGCTCGCATCTAGCAACTTTTCCCTCCACTGAAAAGTCATCACCATAGGAAAATTCCTTCTAGATAGCAAAAAATGAGAGAGGTTTTTGTAGATAGTCACAACACGATCCCACATCCTTGGACAGAGAGTCTGTAAGTATCACGGTCTCCAAGAAATAGACTTTCAAAGATTGCTCCCTTTTAGCACTTTGGACTCTTAAGGGAAATCATCGGTCCAATGTAGCTTGTAGTGATTCAGCATATTTGGGTGCAAGAGAGGACCATCCCTAGCGTAAATGTACCCATATCAATGTGTTGGAATAGTCCGTTTGGTCGTATGAGTTGTAGAATGAAAGTTGCACCACTTTGTAACTTTACACTGCTTGCATCTAGCAACTTTTCCCTCCACTGAAAAGTCATCACCACAAGAAAATGCCTCCAAGATAGCAAAAACCGAGAGAGGTTTTTGTAGATGGTAACAACACGATCGCATAGCCTCAGATGGAGAGTCTGTAAGCATCATCGTCTCTGAGAAATAGACCTTCAAAGATTGCTGCCTTTTAGCACTTTGGACTCTTAAGGGAAATCGTCTGTTGAATGTAGCTCGGAGTGATTCGGCATATTTGGGTGCATGAGAGGACCATCCCTAGTGTAAACGTACCCATTTGGACGTTTTGGAACAGTCTGTTTGGTCGTACGAGTTGCCGAATGAAAGTTGCACCACTTTGCAACTTTACACTGCTTGCATCTGGCAACTTTTCCCTCCACTGAAAAGTCATCACCACAGGAAAATGCCTTCGAGATAGAAAAAACCAAGAGAGGTTTTTGTAGATGGTCACAACAAAATTCCATATCCTTAGACGGAGAGTCTATAAGCATCATGGTCTCTGATAAATACACCTTCAAAGATTTTTGCCTTTTAGCACTTTGGACTCTTAAGGGAAATCGTCGGTCCAATGTAGCTCAAAGTGATTCGGAGTATTTGGGTGCAACAGATGACCATACCTAGCGTAAATGTACCCATATAGACGTGTTGGAATAGTTCTTTTGGTCGTAAGAGTTGCGGAATGAAAGTTGCACCACTTTGCAACTTTACACTGCTTGCATCTGGCAACTTTTCCCTCCACTGAAAAGTCATCACCACAGGAAAACACCTCCATGATAGAAAAAACCGAGAGAGGTTTTTGTAGATGGTCACAACATGATCCCATAGCCTTAGATGGAGAGTCTGTAAGCATCACGGTCTCTGAGAAATAGACCTTCAAATATTGCTACCTTTTAGCATTTTGGACTCTTAAGGGAAATTGTCGGTCCAATGTAGCTCGGAGTGATTTGGCGTATTTGGGTACAAGAGAGGACCATCCCTAGTGTAAACATACCCATCTGAATATGTTGGAACAGTCTGTTTGGTTGTACGAGTTGTAGAATGAAAGTTGCACCACTTTGCAACTTTACACTACTTGCATCTGGCAACTTTTCCCTCCACTAAAAAGTCATCACCATAAGAAAACGCCTCCGAGATAGCAAAAACTAAGAGAGGATTTTGTAGATAGTCCCAACACAATCTCATAGCCTCAGACGGAGAGTCTGTAAGCATCACGGTCTCTGATAAATAGACTTTCAAAGATTGCTGCCTTTTAGCACTTTGGACTCTTAAGGGAAACTAGTGGGCAACATAGTTAACTTCTTCACAAACTTGGTTTGAAGTAATTTCATTCTTTTTTGTGCATTTAAAATGGATTTTTAAGCCTTCCACCCTAAAAGTGACCTCTAAATAACTTCAAACACCTTAACTACCTCATTCTTATTCATTTGTTTTGCAAACAAGCATTTTCATTCCAAGAGGAAATATAACTTTTGAGACTACAAGAAGACATCTGATAACTTTTGAGTGTACTAAAATAATTCTTATGATTTTTGAAGAATGTTGATAACTCTACTGTAGGAAGGTGATGAGAGATTGCTTAGCGATGAAAAGCTTGAGGCATCTTATGAGTAAGTCATGCCAACCATATAAATGATCAAGCATGAAGTCACAACTTGCAGCCATGGAACTGAACCTACTGAACCTGAAGAAGATGGTTGTGTTGCTAACCGGAAGAGTACTTAAAGATTCAGAGGGAGCCTGCTGAACCTAAAGAAGATGGTTGTGTTGCTGATCGGAAGAGCACCTCTGGATGTTGTTTCAGTTGAGGTCTATGATGAACACTTGTACACACCATAGTATCGTTGTAGCCATTATGGTTGATATCGTGTTGAGGCAATATCTAATATCACGATAAGATGATATTCTTCATTTCACTTCTGGTTGTAGCCATAGTACTAGGCATCACGATGAGGTGATTTTCCTTGTGCAGCTAGAAGTATCCTCCCTAGCTGAGAGGGAATGTTGATGATTATTGTAGCGTCAGTCATATCCTTGCAGCGATCTCCTCTACATAAGAATAAATTAAATATAGCCAAAGCTATTTAATTTATATTTATATATCGATTTGTGATTAATGCTAATTCATCAAGATATACGAGTTAATGAAGAGGTGCATTTATGAAGAGGCTGACATGCTTGAGGCACAATTTATGTCAAATAATATTTATTATTTTATGAAGGCCGACTTCTATCTTGGAGGCACATTCTTTTTGGAGGCCGACCTATATTGTGAAGAGTCACATCTCTCTCAACTGGTATATTTATTAGATACATTTCATTGTTTTGAGACATACATTTTTCATACATTCCATTTCATATCAAGTGCAAGTTAGTGAGAAACTCTTCAAGTGCAGATCGAGTTATTGTGAGAAGGCTAAGGATTATCATTTGAGAATTACATCATTGTATTGTTCTGTTGGCATCAGTCTGTGGTGCATATTATTAGGCCTCATTATCGGTCGTCATTGTAAAGGAGTTTCTATTGTGATTCAATAATATAAGCGATATTATTGGCTAGTTTTTCTCCCTCAAGAGGAGGGCTTTCCCAGGGTATCTATTGTGTTATTGTGTTTGATTTAGAATTAATTTTTTGTGCATTAAATCTAATCATAAAACTAACACAAGTAAATGGGTGCATAGTGTGTGGAATGAGGGGGCAGCAAGCTTGAGACCCCTTTAAAGTTTGTTTGACTGCTTTTTTTCATTTTTTGTGAGTTTTGTGCCAATTTTCCTCAAAGAAATGTGGTCTCATAGAATTCCATGACAATGTAATGCGATTGATAGCTGCTCCTAGTTATTAGTTATGTAATGTGAAGTAATTGCATAACTGCTTAGGTTGACTTTCTAAAAACTATATTGTTATTGAAATTTTTTCATCTATCGGCATCTAGTTGTTACTTATGCAATGTGAAGTAATGCTTTGAGTTTGAAACATGTGCAATGCAATTTAATCAACAATATGAATATAAACTACATAATATTTAACCATTCTTTTTATGCTATTGTACATTGACATTTAACCATTGCTCACTTGATTAAATTTTCAAAGAGTTTAATCATGCACATGAGGAGGAAATTAAATTTCGATTGTCAACTTCTATATATATCAAATTATCCAATAATCAAGTGTATGTCCATATACAAAAATGGCATCAATGCCAACTCAAACAAAGTTTTACAATATGTGGCATATGCCATCTTGATATCTATTCAATATTTACATGCCAAAATGTCTATCTCATCCTAAACTACTGGTGGATCATCAAAATGGAGCCTCTTTGAAGCACTCGTTGGCTCTGAAGGTAGCTGCACAAGAAAAAGTCAAACCACAATTGAGATTAGTTATACTATATAATTTAAAATTGAATAATTAACATAAAAATCAATACACATTGAATTGTAATTGAACTCTAAAATTGAAATCTTGATTACATGAAATATACATCTCTTCGAAGGGTTAGGAGTCCTAGAATATACCCCTCTCAAAGAGCTAACCAAACCAAATTTTGTAACATCAATCTATATATGTGAACAAAAACATGAAATTGATCCAAGTTAGCATAGAATTGTCAGTAATAAGAACATATTTACCAAGCACAAAATAAAATAAACACATACCTCTTTAGGCTAATCTTTTTTTTGTATCTCCTTGAGGTGTTTATACACCTACTCCTTCAAGTGTTGTGGCACTTATCAACAATGATGTATAGCTCACAACTGCCTATACATAAAAATTACAAGTACATATGAAATTACGAATCTATGTCAATGTATGCATAATCAATAAAATATCTTATAAATCTTAATTCAATCAAATTTGCGTTCAATTACCTTTCCCTTATCTAAAATTGTGCATCCATAGTTTGGAGAGTGTCGCACCTCGCTCGCACTGGGTGTTTCCTACAAGCAGAGAATAAGATAAACATATAAGTTAATATATAATTTCATTAATGACAAGTAAGTATACAGTAAAAAAATGTAAATGAGTGTGAAAATACATACTATGTGCATCTCGAGGCCAAATGAAATGGCCCTAAGGGTGCTATCAATCACCCATGTGAGCTCCTCCTCAGAAATTAACTGTTAAATAGACCATGTAAATAAATATTAGTACTTGATACTATCTCTTATTAATATTCATTTTAAAAAAAATGCAAATTATGAATTTACACCT
Organism: Sequoia sempervirens; assembly: GCA_007258455.2. Classification (NCBI taxonomy): domain Eukaryota; kingdom Viridiplantae; phylum Streptophyta; class Pinopsida; order Cupressales; family Cupressaceae; genus Sequoia; species Sequoia sempervirens. The sequence continues at coordinate 5,810,283 of VDFB02000002.1, forward strand.
TAAATGTTACCTGTGTAACTTCTCCAATGTCCACCTCTCTAGTAGGAGAGGACTCTATAGGGTGTGCTCCACTCCCCTGCATGTGATCTGCTATAATCTCCACATCTTGGATGTCATAATTAGAAGTATTTAATGGTTGCTCAGTGGGCTATACAATAGGACCTAAACATATTTGCTAGCACGTATTGCAAATATGTGGCACACAAATATGTGGACCCAAGGAGGATGATGTAGCAGCACTGGATCCATCACCAGGATCACCAGACTGTGGCTAAGCTATTGAAGAAGCATGGGAAACCAAAAGACCACTCAAAGAGTGAATGGCCTGGATCGTTTGTGTGGCTGCAACCTCGATAATATCTGGATGTTGTACTAGAGGTGTCGGAGGAAGGGGGGATGGGGAACATGTGGGCGCCTAACTACTCTAGCTGCCCCTAGCCTATGCTGATGCATACCTCCACCAATGCCCTGGAAGGGTTTAATGTCAAAGTAATTGACATGATGCCCTAACAAAAACTCAGCATATAATTTTTTAATAAAGTGAAAAGGTACATCAAGATTATTGTTGGGTGGTTTATCAAAAACCATACACCAACGATCCCAAAAGTTATCTTCTATGCCCCTATGCGTGCACCATTTTATAGAAAGTTTTGGTTTGTTAACATTAACTAGCAAACCAGTGTTGGGGTTAAGAAATAAAGAGGCTATTTGGGATTTTGTTATTTGGAGATCTTTCACATCATCATAAGACAATCCACATGCATAATATTGCCTCATGGTTTCTCACCACGAATGAAATGCATTATGTTGGGTGGAGAGAGTTTCTACATTTGTAATTATTCCTATCAATGTGGTTGACATATGAGATAATCGAGGGATTTTTTATAAACATCACAAATGCCCCTCAATTGCCCCATTTTTTCATGAATTAAGTCTTCAAGTGATGGCTACGGAGGTGGTGGAGCATTTGGCATTACTACATTTTGATTCTAAGCTGGTGGATTTTCATTCTCAACTGGTGGAATTTGTGCATTCTCATTCTTGGCAGCCATAATGCGTGATTAAAGTTAAAAAATAATTAATCTAAAATTAGACAATATAAATGAAACACTATTTTTTAAATAAAAATTTATTAAAAAAAAAACATTTTTTACCAAATCCATTCTAAACTCAATTGTTTCATAAAAATTCAATCAGAAACCCTATTTTGAAAAAAAATCCATAAAAAACATTCATTTTTTTATCAAAATCCATTCTAAATTCATTTTTTTCATAAAAATTCAATCAAAAACCCTATTGTGAAAAAAAATCCACAAATACATTCATTTTTTTATCAAAATCTATTCTAAACTCAATTTTTCACAAAAATCAATCAAAAACCCTATTTTTAAAAAAAATCCACAAAAAACCATATGAAATTATTCAAATCTAAAATAAAATTGAATCAAATCAAATAAAAATAAAAAAACTTACTTTTCCAAATCGGATTTTTCCCAAATCAGATATCCGTTATGCGGAGAAGGAATGCACTGTGTGCCCACGGGTTCTTCACTATCAAATGACTTCAAAATAGCGTTGGACTTTCTTTATATATGCTTTTTGCAAATCATATATCCAATTTGTAAAAGTAGGTTTGGTTTTTGGTATGGTGACACTCGAGCCTAAAAAAAGTCAACACTTTCTTTTCACATTTTTTGGTCGGTGAAAAACGTGTTTTTTTCCTCATTGCCACTTTTTGGCCCACCATGATCCTGCACATACCCAGAGACTCTAGTTTTTCTGATGGTTTTTCTACCCATGCATGAAATTTTATTGCTTTCATATTTTTCATTTCTTATATTCTTCTGTAAATGTGATGATTGTTAATGGATGGCCTTGCAATATAAGTTAACTTGATGGGAGGATATTATGTAGCAAGGGACAATGTTAAGTTTGGTTTTCCAATGGCCTTCACAACAACAATGTTGTCAGGAAGTGTTTGGAGTTCAGTGGATTCATTGGCAGTGAGCTCTCCAAATCTAATGAAATATTTTCTATGAAGGATAGTGCTCTGGGAAGCTCCCTACCAATCACCACATTGGGTGGAGAAGAGACTCTAATTTTTCTTATGGTTCTTCTGCCCATGAATGCAATTTTATTACTTTCTTATTTTTCATTTTCTTTTGTTCTTCTCTAAATGTGTTGACTAGAAATAGATGAACTTGCAATGTAAATGAACTTGACAGGAGGATAGTATTATGCAGGGCACAACGTTAAATTTGGATTTCCAATGGCCTTCTTTACAACAATGTTGTCATGGAGTGTTTTGGAGTTTGTTGAATTCATTGGCAGCAAGCTCTCCAAATCTAATGAAATATTTTGTTGGAGAGCTGAGTTTATTCTTTGAAAAAAATTTAAAAAATATTTTGTTGGAGAGTTGATTCACTCAGCTATCACCACCAGTACCACTATACATCTATTGGTTTGTGTAACTATAGAGAAGCCTTGTCAAAATCCATTTTTTTCTATGAAGAACATCGCTCTAGGAAGATCATTGCCAATCAATGCATTGGGTGGAGAAGAGACTCTGGTTTTTCTTATGGTTCAACATCACATGTATCCAGGTTTATTGCTTCTTTTTTTTTTCATTTTATTTTATTCTTTTGTAAATGTGATGACTAGTAATGGATAGCCTTGCAATGCAAATGAACTTGACAAGAGGATATTATGATGCAGGGGACAATGTTAAGTTTGGGTTTCCAATGGCCTTCACAACAAAAATGCATCATGGAGTGTTTTGGAGTTCAGTGGATTCATCAGTAGCGAGCTATCCAAATCTAATGAAATATTTTGTTGGAGAGTTGTATTTATTCTCAGAATAAAATTTAAAAACTATTTTTCTAGAGAGCTTATTTGTTCAGCCATCACTACTCACACCAACATAGATCTTCTAAGTTACATAACTGTAGAGAAGCCTTGTCAAAATCCATTCTTCTCTATGAAGGAAAATGCTTTGTGATGCTCCCTTGCAATCAATACATTGGTTGGAGAAGAGACTCTGATTTTTTGGATGGTTCTTCTGCCCATGTACATAGTTTTATTGCTTTCTTTTTTTTCATTTTATTTTATTCTTTTGTAAATGTGATAAATGGTAATGGATGGACTTGTAATGCAAGTGAACTTGATAGGAGTATATTATGATGTAGGGGACAATGTTAAGTTTGGATTTCCAATGGCGTTCACAACAACAATGTTGTCATAAGTGTTTTGGATTTCAATGGATTCATTGGCATCTAGCTCTCCAAATCTAGCAAAATATTTTATTGGAGAGCTTATTTTATTCTCAGAATAAAATTTAAAAAATATTTTGCTAGAACACTGATTCGCTTAGCTATCACCACTAGCACCACCACAGATCTACTGGTTTGTATAATTGAAGAGAATAATTTTCCAAAGCCATAGTTTTCTATAAAGGACAACACTCTGGGAAGCTCTTTGCCAATCAACTCATAGGTGAAGAAAAGAATGGTTTTTCTAATGGTTCTTCTGCCCATTATGTAGTTTTAATACTTTCTTGTTTTTCATTTTCTTTTACTCTTCAAGAACTGTGATGACTAGTAATCGATGGCCTTGAAATGCAAGTGAAATTGATATAAGGATATAATGATTGAGGGGACAATGTTAAGTTTGGTTTTCCAATGGCCTTCACAAGAATAATTTTGTAATGGAGTGTTTTGGAGTTCATTGGATTCATTTGCAGTGAGCTCTCCAAATCTAATGAAATATTTTGTTGGAGAGTTATTTTCTATGTAGGACAACACTCTGCAAAGCTCCCTTTAGAACAATCAATGCATTGGGTGGAGAAGAGAATCTAATTATTTTGATGGTTCTTCTACCCATGTATGCAATTTTTTTACTTTCTTGTTTTTCATTTTCTCTTATTATTTTGTGAATATGATGCCTGGTAATGGGTAACCTTCCCATGCAAGTGAACTTGATAGGAGGATATTATGATGTAGGAGACAATGTTAGGGGTATGTGCAGGATCATGATGGGCCAGAAAGTGGTGATATGATGGGTATTTGTAGGGTATGTGGCTGACGACTTTTTTTTTACCGAAAATTGATGAAATGAAAAGGGTTTTCAAAGGATATTCTTAGCTTTCCACCAATATATAAATTATGCTTTACTTTGAATTTAATAAATAATTATTATTCATTTTCTATTTGAATTACAACTAAAGTCCTGATTGATAGGTTGATTGAAAAACATCTATAGATTTCAAACTATATCACATTTTTTGAATCCAAAACATGTGTCACATTCTATGCTTCATATAGTATAGGTTTAAAAAAAGAAAAATTGAATTTCATGAAGTTATGACCAACTTAAGGTGGTTAGACATACGAGTTTTATATTTTTTAAAAGTTGTAATAAAAAAATCATAATTAATTATTTACTTGGAAAAAAATTAGGAAAAAATATGCATCAACCGGGACATGAGTCTTATACTTATATCTAAAATATTATAAAAAAAATATTATCATTTTATTGTGGTTAGGGTGGTCAAATAGACACCTACTTTTATTTTTTCCCAAATTTAAGTACTACAGCATTGAAATTTTAAATTTTCACCAAATAGATTTTGTTTTAAAAAATAAACCTAGTAGTTTAGAAACTACATTCAATTTGCTACAAATTCTATTGTTACATATTTTTAAAATAATATAGATAACTTATTCAATTTTTTTTGTCAAGTTGCCTAACTCTGATTTTTTAAAAAAATTTGCCACTTAAGGGCCTGTTTTTTCCATGATGATCCTGCGCATACCCTTAGTTTGGATTTCCAATGGGCTTCACAACAACAATGTTGTCATGGAGTGTTTTGGAGTCTAGTGGATTCTTTGGCAGTGAACTCTCCAAATCTAGTAGAATATTTTGTTGCAGATTTGAGATTATTCTCAGAATAAAAATTAAAAAATATTTTACTAGACAACTAATTCGCTCACCTATCACTGCCAGCACCACCAACACCACCATAGATCTACTGGTTTACCCAACTATTGAGAAGCCCTGTCAAAATCAATTATTTTCTATGAAGGCCAATGCTTTGGGAAGCTCCCTACCAATCAACACATTGTGTGGAGAAGAGACTCTGGTTTTTCTGATGGTTCTTCTATCCATGTATGCAGTTTTATTGCTTTCATATTTTTCATTTTATTTTATTCTTTTGTAAATTTGATGACTTGTAATGGATGCCCTTGCAATGCAAGTTCACTTGATAGGAGGATGTTATGATGCAGGGGACAATGTTAGTTTTGTATTTCCAATGGCCTTCACAAAAATAATGTTTTCATGGAGTGTTTCAGAGTTCCATGGAATCATTAGCAACGAGCTCTCCAAATCTAATGAAATATATTATTGGAGAGCTGATTTTATTCTCAAAATAAATTTTTTAAAATATTTTTTTGGAGAGGTGATTCGCTCAGCTATCACCACCAAAACTCTGCTAGTTTATATAAATATATAGAATGCTTCTTGTTGACGCCAAAAATTGATGAAGTAATAGTGTCTTATGGGAAACTTAATTTAAGGGGGACCTTTTTCGCTAAACTGAGTGACCTCTAAATTTTTAGAGAAGCCGACTTCTTCTATAATGGGTTTTGAAAAGGGAAAAGGAAGCAGATATAATGAAGCAAAGTCTAATCTAAGGCGATGCACCAAAATTACTGATGGACATGATAAATCATAGATTTAAGGGCCTGAATAGTGTCCTTGCATTCCGAAATGTCAAAGATTTAAAACTATAGCATAGATAATTCATTTATTGACATAAAATAATATTGCATACATCCTCGCTACTAAGAAGAGTCATTAGACATGATTTAGGTAAGCAAGCTTGTATTCAACATATATAGAAGTCTTTGAAATGAAATGCTTAAGATAGTATAGAGCACAGTTTACAGTTTAATGAAAGCATGAAAAATAGAAAAGCTAAACAATTTGCACAGTCTGACAGTTTCTTGCAAATAAAAATAGTAAAAGAGGTCAGGTATCTTTTGTTAAAACCAGCGTGTTTTTCTCAAAATATTGGACCATCTCTCATCGACAAAGAGAGTATATATAGTAGGAAAAGAAACCTCGCACCTCCTTGGAGAATTGTAATAGAAAAGATTCTACAATCCTATGCAATGATGCTTGAATCAGAAGATTCCCAAGGCCGTTACAACGACATCGAGCTAGAACACAGCATCCGGTCATCCCAGGTACAGGTGCATCCCTTGTAATGATGGTTGAGGTCCTAGTCAGGCTCGAGGCAACAAGTGTCATCCACCACTGTAAATGACTATGACGAGCGGTACCTAATAGCATTATCTCCTTCAGCCAGCCCGTCACCTGCTCCATAGATCAATCGCAAGGAACGTGGCAGCCTTTTGCTTCCCGCACAAAACCTTCTCCCATTGCTACCGAGTGATTGCGAAGATGCAACACGTGTCCAATGGGCAGATATCCTTATCACGACAGAAGGAAAGTTTAATTAGCTAGTCGTCAAGGACGCGTGATAGCCTTTCGCTACCCATAATTGTTTATTTCATCCCCGCATAAAAAACTTGCGATCTGCTGCCACGTAGCATGATGTAGGACCCTTGGATACTTTTCAGGAATGAAGGCCCCACGGAAGCACTCTGCAACCTGAAGAGTCTTAAGGAAATAAGAAATAAAACCCTCCCACTAGTGTGACATGTGGACGCCCAGGGCAGCTCCTGAGGACCCGAAAAGAAAGCCACTACCCGAAGCCAAGAAGAGTATGTACACGAAGTGGTAGATGAAAAACTTGATGGAAAGCTGAAAAAACTCAGTGATGCACAAACTGGTGCACATACAATATAAAAAGAAACCCGAAGGGAGCTTGTTCAAATATTTATTTTAACAGCTTTTGGCGACTATCAGGGGCATTTCAAAAAAGGAACATAGAACCCAAAAATCTCTCTAGTGCTACAAACGAGAGCTTTATGCATAGGCTGATAGAGTCAGAGTTTAGAAAGAGCTACCTACAAGGGCAACTATTCATTTTCGGACGGCTTTGCCATGCTGCGCAAATTTTTCTATGCTCTACGTAGATTGATAGCTTCCTTGTGAGGCAGCACATCATGTAGACCGACGCCTACAGTTTGTATATGGAAAAGTAGCTGCGAGAGTGGATGAATGACTGCCTCAATATGGGTTGCCGTTGGGGAGCTGTTGAACTCCCTGAAAGCCTCCTAGTCATTTTCCTTCTACTCCATAACCTCAGCAATCTGGGTAGTTGTGGCAATAGAGCCATCCTCGAAGAATGAGGGTGGCAGCCCCATTCTACTTAAATTGGAGAAACCTCCCTGTATGCCATCCAGTGCCTTACCTAGAAAAACTGCAGCTACCTTAGTGCACTAGAAAGCAGAGTGACAATGAATGAATTTATTTGTCATTTGGGCAGCTACGTCTCGATCCTCAATACCCGCTCTAGCAAGGATTTCATCAGAGACAGAGTATAGCTTCTTGACCAAATTTCTCACCCCGAGAACCTTCTCTAGGATGAAACGTGGGAACTGGTCCATTGTATCGTGGGCTTCTTGACTCAGCCTTGATGCTTTGTCGATAAATCAGAGGGTCGGTTGTAGTGTTAGGAAAAAAGTCTTGACTTTCTCCTAGTGAGAAATGTATAATTGCCTGATCAGCAGAATGACATTAGGTTGGGCAGGGAAAGGCAATAGAGAGGCTTTAAGTGAAGTGATTTCTGCATCTCTTGAAATAAGGGCCTCAACTAATTCTGCCTTTTTCCTTTTCTCAAATGCCAGCTGCTTCGCATAGTTGCTCATTTTTTTATTTCTATTCTGCTTAGCTCGGGAGTGGTTTGCTGATTGCTCCTCCATGGAAACCTTTGTCTCTCAGAGCTCTTCCTCCAGTTGAGTCTTTAGGTCTTTGAATTCGGCCTCTTTCTCTTGTATTCTTTGCACACACTGATCCTATAGATGCTCCAATTCTTCACCTTTTTGTGTCATCACCTGACTATGCTCAAAGCGGAGGCGCTCGAGCTCTTCATCCTTTTGCCATAAGTTTTGCTGCACTTCCCCGTTCTTACTTTGCAGCTCTTTTATTATGCTCAAGTCAGCAGCCTAGGTCTTCGCAATTTCGCCCTGAATCCTACTCCTTTTATTTTCTGCTACCAACGCCTTTTCAGTCGTTCAGGTGATATCTGCTTCTAAGGATTTCTCTTTTGTTTCTAGAAAACCTACCCTTTCCCTAGCTACCTAGAGCTGCTCATCCTTTTTTTTTAACTACCAACCAGTTTTGAGGAAGTCGAAAGTGACTACCCATTGTGTTTCCTCCATGATTTCAACCTTATCTTGTGGCCAAGCTATATTCATGTTGAGTCCGACAACATATATCTCATAGTCTTCAGGCTACATTTCTCCTTGAGGCTTGCTTACCCTTGGGTACATGGTCGCGAATTTTAATTCTTGTCAGGCCTCATCATACAGAGTTTGTACTCTTGGCTCGGCAGAAGCATTGTCATCAGGCTTTGCCTTGCGTTTTCTCATTCTGTTTGTGCATGCCTCTTTTCGATAATCTATCTGTGCTATAAATTTGGTTGGTGATGAAACTAACCCACCTACAAAAGGAGCACCAGTAGGCAGTGCATATGGATAGGTTACCTTCATAGGCACACGCATTTGCTAGGCATTGGTGGCAGTTGAATCGGGGAATTAGCAGGGCTAGGTATTAGTGGCGGCTAAATCGGGGAATCAGCTGTAAGGCTTATTGGCCGAGAAAGGGGAGTTGCTAACGGGGTGTCAGCTTGTTGCAATGGAAGAGGATCTTTAAGCATAACAAAAAAAGAATGGGGACTGACAAGGGGAATGTTTTCTAAAAGCAGGACAAGGAAAGTCTGAGTGGTAGCGGTAGGTGTGAGCCTACTCAGAGGAGTAATAACAAGTGGGTGGGCCTGCGAAAATGGGGTGAATGCAATCAGATAAGTTGGACCAAAAGTAGAAGGTAGAGGGCTCAGACTTATGGCAGGAGTCACCAGTGGAGTAGGGGCAGATATGAAGGAATGAGATGCAAGAGAAGAAGGAATGAAATGTACCTGTTGACTGGTCGATAGTGGTTCCAGCATCGTTTGTGACTCCCCCACAAACTCTGGTATGTGGCTAGCAGTGGGCGCTTCTCCTCTAGTGGGTTCTTGCAAAACCCCTTCGATAATAGTTTATGTGCACTATCTTTTAGCAGACAGACACTCACTAACATCGGCAGCCAAATCCTTCTGCTGAAGCATTAGTCTGGCTAGTTTTGGTGGCCCAAGTGAGTGTATGTGAACCTCTTAATATATTAAAATGCACATTCGTGGCCACATAGGTGGCATGCCTAGAGACCTTTACCTTTTGCACTGAGGAGGATAATGCTGCTACTTCCTCTTCATGCTCCTCGGATTCCTCCACCTCTTCACTCCTATCAAAACTAGAGCTTGGGCTGGGGTGGCTTTCATTCCACCATGTTTCAAGTTTTGGGTCATCCTTTGCCTTATTGTAAGGAGTATCCAACTACGCTACTTCCTGACGATATGTCTAGAAAGCCTTTATTTTTTCATCACTCCATTCCTCATCCCTCTTCAACCTATTGTACATGTTGCACTCCATGGGAACATTATCCTTGGCTACAGCCGCAGAAAAGTAGAACTTGTGCCATGGGCCTCTAGTGTCCGGCGTAGGAATTTGCGCTAATTCAACAAAATTATCATCTCTATCCATTCGTGGATTAAGCCGCTTCTCCAAGTATGGTTGGAAAATATGGGTAACCTTCATATGTGGCTCCGGTAAGTCATTGAAAGGGTTGTATTCCCACTTATCGTTTACCAGTACTAACCCTAGATGTGCCAGCTTGTCCTTTAACAATTGGTACGATTATTTTTTACGCAGAGTTACCGACTTGAAATTCTTTGGGCAAGTGAAGAATCCCTTCCTCTTGACCTTTCTGCTACTGTAGAAAGTGAAATCAATAACACACACCTGCCAGAATATTTCCAGCATGAGCACTCTATCAGTAACGCAAGCTGGAAGTAGGAACGGATTGTCAATAAAACCCCGCATTTAGAGGATAGTAAAATCCCTGCCTAAGAACCAGTCACAAACAGGGGTGTAGCTCTGCATGAAGCCAATTTTCTCCTTATCAAGCTGGATAATATCACCCTCTCCAATCAAATCATTCAAAACCGGGGCTACGAAATAGTCCGCAAACGCATAATAATCATATAATGCAGAAAAAAAAGGTGCCCATGTAGACACCGGCTTCCTTTTATTTTGCTCATCAAAAATTGATAGGGGAAAAAATTGGGCAAAGAAATCCGGATTCTGATGTAGAAATATGTGGACTAGGTAGGAAAGAAATCTAAACTTCCTTTCTGCTTAATAATTCTCAATTTACTGTTTCATTTCTTCAACCATGAACTCCGCAAAATCATACCAGAAGAGTTTGTGTTGTTTGTGAAATTGCATCGCCGGTCCTAGCTGAAAAGCCTCTATCTTCTCATCGGAGTCTCGGCCACATACAAATGCCAGCATGGACATGGTGTCTTAGAGATCATCGTGGAATGCACCATGTGACAAAGGGATACTTGGCGCTTTAGCGGCCGCGATACCTTTCTTACCAGTCTCTTTTAACAAGAACTCCGAGCTAGTTTTCATCTTCCTCCATATTTTCTCTCCCTTGCTTGGGTGAAAGGGCTCGATAGTCTCCTTCCTTTTACTTGGATCCAGGATACATAACATGTTTCAGATGGCCTCTAGGCTGATATGCACTCTTAAGTTGTGGCCTTCAATGTAATGGGTATCTAGATTAAATAGCTAAATAGCAGCATCGACCACTTCTAGGCAATAGTGCACCAATGGGACCATGTATTGTGGGAGACCACTATACCAGACCCTATTTGCTGTGGATTGGTCTACCCTTGATGCTGATAACCTTGTACAAACTACTTCTCTGAGGGACTTAGGGTTTTTCGCGAGCCTTAGATCATAGATATTGTCCCATTCCTCTTAAAAAAAAATTTGGTTACTCCATTTCTTGGGTCTATCTAGCTCCTCTGTGTAGGGTCTTCTTGTCTTGCTGGGTATACTAGGTGTGGCAATTTCACATCCTCATAAATATATACCTCTACTGAAGAATGAATAGCCATGAATAGTTCCTGGCTAATTTCCTCCTATATTGGCTGAGCTGAAGTTTTCGACATTCTTCTTCCCTAAAGATTCCTGCAAGTTCTTGGATAACTATGACTATGCTCGGCTCTAGATAAACAAACAAAAAGTAACTCTGCACTTATCATGGGCATTTGTAAAAAGACTTTGTAATGTTAAGCCTTTTCATGCAATAATAGCAACCTTTCCCAAGGGTGGTAGGCAAAAGCAAGCCTTTTGCATTTAATTCGGCATGTACCATTAATCTTACAACTTGTGCAAGATGAACTGTTTGCTATTCTAAGGTGGTCATATTTCATTATTGCATTTGGGTGATTGGGTGATACGCCCTGATCTCCTTGGAAATTGAGTTAGCAACTGGCTTGCCAACCCTACGTTAGTATGTGCTAGCAATTAATATCTAGCTGGAGTGATTACGCCAAGCAAACAATCACCACCTGAAAAGATATGAGTATCGCCTCAGGCTATATGATGTGCTTAAGAGATGACACAATAGCATATGGTCATACATCTCTCTGCCAACAAGCACCACCTTTTTTAAAACTAATTAATCAGCTTCATTTAATTAAGGACGTATCGATCCATGCTATCACGGATGAACATAGAAGAGAAGTGTAGTTCCATGTTGGAGACTTAGTGATGGTGCATTTAAACAAGTCTAGATTGCAAAAAGGAGTCCCTCACAAGTTGCAAATGAAGATGATAGGTCCCTATCCAATCCTAGCAAAATATGGAAACAATGCTTTCAAGGTGCACCACAAGTACATTGTCAGTTTTAGATGCAGATTGATCCAACTAATACAAGGATCGTGATTTAATAAGATAAATGATCAATGATTAAACTCAATTGTTAACTTTGTCATATAAGACGTGACAATATAAGAAAACAATGACATGAGTGAACAACATATGAATCCAATGTGATGAAAATTATTTAAATCAATAGGATCTATCAATTTACTAAAGAGATAACTAATTACAAAAAAATATAAGGTCTAGTTAACAAGATAATTAATTGTTTATCCCAAAACTGACAATGTACTACTACTAAAATATGTAAGAATTGATTATTTGAAAAATATGAAGGAGTAATCAACAAATGCATGAGCGAATTCAAGGGAAAATTAATCTTTTAATAATCATATTGATAATAATTCAATCATATAATCACTCTACAAGTTTTAGTTTGCTGAACGTAGAAAAATGAGCAGAATTAAAACAATGATAACTTTTACGTTACTAACCCAAATCTTAAAATTCAAAATGATCTGGAAAGGGGAAAAAGAGAGGAATAAAACCCAAAAAATCATTTAGCATAGAACCCAAATGTGTGTGAGCAGTTTTTTCTGCAACACAACCCCTTAACTTACTCAAAATAGCAGAGTTACCATAAAATTAACTTAAAATAAAACCAAACTCTCACATTTTCTTTGAGTTTTTATTTATTTATTTATTTATATAATATATAACCAAATTCTTTGTGTAGATCAAAACTTAGTATATTTTTAAAATAAGAAATCTCTTTCTTTTCAATTTCATTCAATAAGAATGGAATCCATATTCATTCACCATAGAAAAAAAAAATCAAACAAAATAAAATAAGTTAATACAAAATAAAACTAATTCCTACAATCGAATCTTGATCATGCTATCCTAAAACAACTATGTTGAACTATTGATTCTGTGGTTTCATCTGTGGCTGCGTTCATTTATTTTTTTTATTTTTTAAAAAAAAAAAAAACAATTTTGCTATTATCTATCTCATGAAGGCATTGATCAAATGGTTTTAATCATGACAGTTTTTACTCTTAAACAAATCTGTTGTTATGAAGGCATCTATTATATGGATAGAGAATTCTAAAAATTGTGATCTACTCTACATGTTAGTAGGTCATCTAAAATGAAGTCTTTGTTGTTAATACTCACCATTTCCACATGGAAATTTAATGATGTACCGGTCAAGAGTTATCATGCAGATTTGGCAATCAATATATCTCTTTTCAAATTGTAATCATGTGACTCACTATTCACTAAATTTTGGGATTGTCTTGTTGCCTTCAGCACTTTCGGGGAAAAGTTGCCCTTGATGGTTATTATTGATATGAATGTTGTCATTAATAAGAACACAATAAGATAGCAGGTAAAAATATAAACAATTACCTCACTTTATCATTGATGCTAGAAAGATGAGACATTTTTTTTCATTCAATCTTATACTGCCTAATTCTTTCCTCTCATATGATATACTTTTAAAACCCCTCTATTTTATCATGCAGCTTAATCTATTTCATACCTGGAGCTCTGAGCAAATGGAGGATGTTGGATTATCATGTGGCTACACATTATTGTTGGGCAGAGGTTTGTCACCCCCAAATAGTGTGTCAAAAAAAAAATTTATTTCCTGCTGGTTGTGTCTACTCCTTTATATCTAATTATTCTTATGGTGCACCATGTCGTATGACCTCCTTTCACATCCATGGACTTGAATTAAGCACCAACACTATGCTGATTTGAACAGTAGATTTTTAAAAAAAAATTGAACAGTGAACTAAGAAAAGAATAAATCTGAAAATATTGTTCAGAAAAAAAACCCCCTCCAATTTGTTACCATCATCTCTTATATAAAGCATTTTTAAGAGACCATCAAACAATCTGTTGAAGAAAAAAAAACAAAGGTGGGAAATCTAGAGAACACTAAAACTAAGGAAAAATATCATAGGCATCCAAACACAAGATAAAATAAAACAAAGAAATAAAAGCTAAAAGTCTACACAGTTTACAAACTGCAGCTTTTATTGAAAAAATATAGATAAAAAAAACTAAAACTAAACATGCATGCTTTATTCATTGATATTACATTGGAAGTCTAGGCAAATTTCTAAAATGTTGATTTAAAGCGAAACAAAATAAAAGCACGGATAACAACAAATTATGCACCAAACTAGCATTGAATTCCAGAATTAAATAAAGATATTTTAAATTTAGGTCCTCAACCTTACCTGCCTTTTTGTAAGCCTTTTTATTTATTTATTTGAACTATATTTATAATAAAAGTTTCTTTATTGACCAAAAATTATATCTTTTATAAAATACAAAATCAGTAATAATATTATAAACAATATTTTGTATTCATCCATTTGATACTTTTTTCTTAATAAATCATTGGCACCATATAATATTGAATATCATGCTAATTCTAGTCAATAACTAACCTTTCTTCTTATATTTTCCACTCATTCATTATCAATGTCAAATGTTAATATCAATTTATTCAAAACTACTAACAATATTTTTATAATGCATTAAATATAGAATATATATATAAACAATAAATAAGAAGGCAAGATTCTAATGTATATCGTATACACATAAATCAATTACACGAAAGCCAATATTATAACCATAAAAATTGAGTGAGGCAAGGTCAAGTGAATCCATACCTCTTATTTTGCATCCTTCATTAATCAAAACCTTATAAATAAATGAAGCTTGTTTTCCACCTTGATTCCCTCAAGACTATACTTGGATCATACTCAACCACCAAAATTAGTACAACATAAAATTAATCATCCTCAACATAAGACAAAGTAGTTCTAAACTACCTTAAAACCATTTAGCTTAGTCACAACTTGATCAATTTCCATTTATTTATAATTTTCTTTTAACAAGATTACTTTGTCAAAAATATTAAGTGATCCTTAGATGTATTTTGGGGAGTTGGCCAAGTGGCCTTACATTCACCCCCCCTTATATGGACTTCCTCCTGGAAGTGTTAAGGATTGAAAAACTTGATTGTGATTATAGCAACACACATCAGTATGGATAACATTCTAATTATTATTTAAAACTTAAAATGATTCCTTACTTATTGACACTATCTTATATTATAAAATGATATCATAAATATATTAAACTATAACACAAGGAGTTAAAGCTTTTATATGAAGGGTGGAGCCTTATAGCTGCACCTTCAAAGCATTGTTTCCATATTTTGCTAGGATTGGATAGGGACCTATCATTTTCATTTGCAACTTGCGAGGGACTCTTTTTTGCAATCTAGACTTGTTTAAATGCACCATCACTAAGTCTCCAACATGGAACTACACTTATCTTCTATGTTCATCCACCTTGGTCTTATGCTTCATGGTATTTTCTGCCAATGTTTTCCTGACTGTATCATGAATCTCCTGCATTGCATAAGCAAAATCATCAGTATATCCACTTCCCTTGACTCCATCCTTTAGGTCTCTCAGCTCATAGACACCTCTAGGATGTAATCCATAGACAATTTCTAAGGGACTCTTCCCTGTTGATCTGTTTATAGTGTCATTGTAGGCATATTCAACTTGCCCAATCAACTAATTCCATTATTGACCATACTCCTTGGTCAAGCACCTTAATAGATTTCCAAGGCTTCTGTTTACAACTTCAGTCTGACCATCAGTTTGAGGATGGTATGTAGATCCAAAGGATAAATTAGTGCCCAATCTCTGCCAAAGTGTCTTCCAAAAATGGATCATGAACTTGGTGTCTCGGTCTGATACAATGTTGATTGGTAATCCATGTATCCTTACTATCTCTTTGAAGAAGAGAGAAGCTATTTGACTGGAATCATTGGTAGTTTTACATGGCACAAAGTGAGCCATTTTTCTGAATCTGTCCACAACCACATAAACACTGTCCATGCCCAGTTTGGTCTTGGGTAACCCAACTACAAAAGCCATATTCAAACATTCCCATGGCCTAGTAGGGATAGGCAGTGGTTGGTATAGGCCTGCATTTGAAGAAGTACGCTTGGCCTTTTGACACACTATACAACTCTCCACATACCTCCTAACATCTAGGTTCATCCTTGGCCAATAGTAGAACCTTTGAACAAGTTCTTGAGTCTTGGTGATCCTAAAGTGACCACTCAATGCACCACTGTGTTTTTCTTGTATCAAATTCTCCCTAATGGAGCCTCTAGGGACACAGCTGATTCCCTTTAAACAAAATATCACTTTGCAAAGTGTATTTAGCATATTTTCTATGAAAATGATTCTTGTATTCAACACATACCTTATAAATGTCTACAAAATCTTCATCATCTGCATATAGATCCTTGAAATGATCTATTCCCATGCTCTTTAGTTGAATTTCTTGAATGGTGAGGACTCTTCTACTCAAGGCATCTACCACCTTGTTGAGTACTCCTTTCTTGTGCTTGATATTGAAGGTGTAAGCTTGCAGGTATTCCACCCAATTCATGTGTTTGTGACTTAATTTCTCTTGTGAATTCAGGAAACTAAGTGCTTGATTGTCTGAATACACTATGAATTCCATAGGGAGCAAGTAGTGCCTTCATTTCCTTAAAGCTTGGACCAATGCATACATCTCAAGGTCATAAGAAGAATACTTTTTCTTGGCTTCACTTAACTTCTCTGAATGAAAAGCCACCGGTCTGCCCTCTTGACTGAGAATAGCTCCAATAGCCACATTGCTTGCATCACACTCAATGGTGAATAGCTTCTTAAAGCTTGGTAACACCAAAACAGGTTGGGTGGCTATCTTTTCTTTCAACAACTCAAAAATTTTGTTAGCTTTCTCATTCCATACAAACTTAGTCTTCATTCCTCCTTTAATGGTATCCAACATAGGAGCACAAATAGCACTAAATTGCCTTATGAACTTCCTATAATATTGAGCAAGACCATGAAAACTTCTTACCTCTGTTGTTGTCTTTGGAGTAGGCCAATTGAGGATTGCTTCCACTTTGCTATTGTCCATTTTCAAGTTACCATGTGATAGCACAAACCCAAGGTACACTAGCTCTGTTTTGATGAACTCACACTTTTCCAAATTGATCATCAACTTCCTCCTGCAGCTTCTTAAAAATCAACTCTATCTGTTTGAGGTGCTCTTCTCTTGTTTTGCTATAGATCAATATATCATCAAGATACACTACTACAAATTTTCCAATGTAGTCTTTGAGGATTTCATTCATGAGTCTCATGAATGTGGAGGGGGCATTAGACAGTCCAAATGGCATAACTAGCCACTCATATAGACCCTCATTGGTTTTGAAGGTCATTTTCCACTCATCTCCCTCATGTATTCTGATTTGGTGATAACCACTCTTTAGGTCTATCTTGGTATAGTACCTAGCTTCACCTAGACAATCCATGGGATCTTAAATCCTAGGGATAGGGAACCTATACCTAATGGTTATCTTGTTTATTGCCCTAGAGTCAGTACAAAGCCTCCATTCTCCTCCCTTTTTAGGTGCTAAGACAGTGGGTACTGCACATGGGCTGATACTTTTCCTAATGGAACCTTGGTTTAGGAGTTCTTGAATTTTCCTGGCTATTTCCTCATTTTGTTGAGGGGTCATTTTGTAAGCTGCCTTATTTGGTAGAGTAGCCCCTGGTATCAAGTCTATCCTATAACTTATGGATCTTTTATGGGGTAACGTTGTTGGTTGTCCACTACTCACAATGCCTTCATAGGTCTGCAACATCTTCTGTATTTCCTTAGGTAGCTCTAGCTTTTCAGCTACTTTCTCATCACTTACCTCTCTTGGCTTTAACATCACTGCATAGCCAACTCCTTCTCCTTCTTCCAAGGCTTCTAAGAACTCTTTTTCACCAACCATGTGCAACTTAGGACCTGCTGTCTACACCTCTGTATCATCTAGCAAAGATTGAATTTTGAAAGTTACCTTATCCTTCTTGAAAGTGTAGGATTTCTTTGCTCCATCATGCATAGCTTGGCGATCAAATTGCCATGGTCTACCTAGGAGCAAGTGACATTCATCCATAGGTAACACATCACACAAGACTTTAACTTTGTACCCTCCAATTGAAAACTCCACCCATGCTTGTTCATTCACCAAGACATGTTGACCTTTATTGAGCCATGTGACCTTCTAAGGATTGGTGTGGGGTATCCTTGTCAACTTAAGCTTGCCTATTGTCTCCTCTGACACAATATTGTTAGTAGAACCCGAGTCAATGATAAATCTACACACTTTTCCCATCATCTTACATTTTATCCTAAACAGGGACCTCCTTTGGCTTGGTTCTTCTTTAACTGGCTCCTTGATCAAAGTTCTCCTCATCATGAGGTTCTCACCTTCCTCTAAATTCAATGGTACTTCAGGATGTTTATTTTTTGTAGTTGTCTCATCATGAACCAGGTTAGTTCTCTTGTCATTTCCATGAGAGGTACCACCTTTCTCTAGACATCTATAGGCCGGGTGTCCCATTTGATTGCAGTGGTAACACTTCATGTTGGTAAAGTAACTGCCCCTTCCTTGTCCACCACTCCTTCCTCTAGAGCTAGAGCCTCTTCCTCTACGACCTCTACTAGAGCTTCCATCTTGCTACTCAGAGTATCTGACCTCTCCTTGGGCCCTTGGTTCTTAACTCCTTCCACCATAGCCACCTCTTTGTCCTCTGCTATCTTTTCCTTTACCTCTACTTTTGGAGGTTTACTCTTGCTTCTTTTTTCCTTTCTTCTATATCTTTAAGGCCATTTGATAGCATTGGCGGATGGTTTTGGAGTTCACTAGGCTCATGTCTTCTTGGATAGACCATTTAAGCCCATTCAAATACCTTGCTAGCTTGATGCTTTCATCTTCAACCACCTTTGATCTTAGACACAATTTTTGGAACTCCTCTATGTATGTTTGGACATCCATATCTTTTTGCCTAAGATTATGTCTCCTCCTATGCAACTAGACTTCATAGTCATCAGGTAGGTAGGTCTGCTTGATCTTGGTTACCATGCATCTCCATGTAACTATAGGACCCTTGCCTTCTTTCTCTCTTTCAGCTTGTACAAATTTCCACCATGTGAGAGTTGCACCTCTCAACCTTGACTTGGTCACTTTTACTTTTTGGGCCTCTGTTATACCATCACATTCAAATTGATTCTCTATACTTTCAATCCAGTCCACAACTGAATTAGGGTCCATTTGTCCACTGAATAGTGGCACACCTTCCAAAGCTTTGCCACTTAAGGCCTACAATGCCTTCAAGAAGGGTTCTTCAACAAGGATAGGGTTAGGTTTTGGAGCTTCCTCCTCCAAGTCCTCTTCCTTTTCCTTTGCTTCATGCTCTTCCTTCAGTTCTATCTTATTCTTTACTTTGCTGTTTCTTGGACTTCATCCAAGAGCTTCTCCATTCGAGACAACCTTTCTCTTAGCAACCAATTACCCTCCTCTTGCTCTTCAACCTTCTTGGCTAACTCAGCATTAGTCGCCATGGTTCTTTCTTCCTCTGGTGTGTTCTTTCCTACTGATTTGGTGGGTTGCAAAATCAATCACAAGCCTGATCAAACAAAGGCTTTGATACCAATATGGTGTAAGATGCTCCAAGGTTTGCTTGCACCAACTAATTAGGAAGACTTCTCTCTGTCTTCATCCAAGAACCTGATAGCTTCTAGGTTCTGATTAAGCTTATGTCATTAACTAAGCCTTGCCTCAACTTTGCTACAAAGGTCTCACTCCTTGTGCTTCACCTTGGAGGACTTAACACCATTTGAATTAGTAAACTATCTCCTAAACTTAGAAGGATCCAAGTGCCAACTTCACTCTCCACCTTGAATTGCTTGTACAGGGGTGTTAGAGACACTGAAAACATGCATTTCACAACCATTTAGATCCATCTTTGAGGACCTCCAATCTGTTGTCTTACCGATTCCAAGATCTTGCTTTGAAGAGGCCTAATTCCTTGTAGCCCTTACCAGTCACCTTTTTGCTTTTCTTGCTCAAATTCTCCAAACAAACTAGCAAATAAATTACACTTTCAGACACCCTTTTTGGTCCTTTAAAATATTCTCAGGCTTTTAGAACCCTGACTCCTCCGTACAGTGGGTTCCTACAATCTAGGGCAAATAGGGCTAATAGGCCTAATTCCTAGGGTTTCAATGATCTCTTACTAATTTCTCACACAAATGAATTGACTAAGCCTCAATCCTTCTAGAATTCTTAGGTAAGGTTATGCCTCACCTAGAACTATACTTGTTTCGTACAGTACCTCCTTCCCCTGCCTATGTTCTTCAATTTTTCACCTTCAAACCTCTAACTGGGCAACTTTAGCTCGCTTAGGGTTTGTTAATACATCCTACTTATCGACTCTCCAACACTCCTACCACTACATATGTACAGAGAAATGACTCCCCTAGCAAATCCATCCATTCTTAGGAGATTCCCATGGCTAGATTTCATGGGGAAGCCATGAAAAGATAAACTGATCAAAATTGAACCAGAAAAACCTCAAGACTCTAACCTATGAATTCAAAACACTAATTTAGCACAAAGCAACTTGACTACTGAATGAAAAAGACTTGAAACTTCACTATAGACATGAATACAATGCCAAATCAGTATATACAAAGCATTTGATATCACTGTCACCTAAAAACACACAAAATTTACAGAAAAATAGAGTTCTTTCTATTCAAAAGCATAACTAACTACTGAATTACAATCTCCTAATCTTATAACTCGAGCCTCTTGCATCATACATTCCTTTTTCCATGTTTCTAGGGATTTTGATCAATCCCACACTCCTAATTTTGAGGGGATCCAAGACAACTAAGTTGCATGCAACCTGACAAATATTGTCATGCAACTATGCAACAACTTTTTGCAACTTCCTGTCATTGTGTCCTCTTCCTGACTTCTAGGACCTCTAACTCCTTGATTTCAAACCATCAACTCCCCTAAATACCTCTTGGCATCTTTATAACAATAAGGATGTGTTTAAAACACATTTAAGGCTCAACTTTCAAATTAACCTACTAAGCTAATTAAAGCAAAAGATACTTAACAAAGACTAATCTATGGTGACCTTAGTCCTAATGACTAATTCACTTATTCCATACACAAACAAGACCTTATAAGGTCCAAAATAAACACACTACTACCCTGACTTGGCTAAGGCCAGGTACAAGCCAAAAATGATAACTAGCAAAATGGAGGTTAGCCTAGGTGCTCCTACACCATTGGAGAGCTGAGTTTATTCTCAGAATAAAATTTAAAATATATTTTTCTAGAGAGCTAATTCATTCAGCTATCACCACCAACACCAACATAGATCTATTAGCTTCAGTAACTGTAGAGAATCCTTGTCAAAAGCCATTCTTTCTATTTAGGAAAATGCTTTGGGATGCTCCCTTACAATCAATGGATTGGTTGGAGAATGGACTCTAATTTTTTGGATGGTTCTTTTGGCCATGTATGTTCTTTTATTGCTTTATATTTTTTAATTTTCTTTTATTCTTGTTTAAATATGATGACTAGTAATGGATGGACTTGCAATGCAAGTGAACTTGACAAGACGATATTATGGTGTGGGTATATGCAGGATCATGATGGTTCAAAAAGTGGCGATATGATGGGTATGTGTAGGGTATGTGGCTAACAACATTTTTTTACCTAAAATTGATGAAACAAAAAGGGTTTTTAAAGGAGATTCTCAGCTTTCCACCAATATAAATTATGCTTTACTTTGAATTTATTAAATAATTATTATTTATTTTCTATTTGAATTACGACTAAAGTCCTAATTGATAGGCTGATTGAAAAACATCTATAGCTTTCAAATGGTATCACATTTTTTGAATCTGAAACATGTGTCACATTCTATGCTTCACATACTATAGGATTAAAAATTCAATGAATTTCATAAATTTTTGACCAAGTTAAGGTGGTCAGACATATAATTTTTTATATTTTTTAAAAATTGTAATAAAAAATTCATAATGAATTATTTACTTGGAAATTTTTTTTAAAGAAATATGCATCACATCGAGACATGAGTCATCCACTTATATCTAAAATCTTATAAAAAAATATTATCATGTTATTGTGGTTAGGGTGGTCAGACAGACACCTACTTCTTTTTTTCCCTAAAATTTAAGTACTACTACATTGAAATTTCAAATTTTCACCAAATAGATTTATTTTTTAAATAAACCTAGTAGCTTAGAAACTACATTCAATTTACTATAAATTCTATTCTTACATATTTTTGAAATAATATAGATAACTTATTCAAATTTTTACGTCAAGTTTCCTAACTCTGATTTTTCTGAATTTTTCACCACTTAAGGGTTTATTTTTTCCATGATGATCCTGCACATACCCATGTAGGGGACAATGTTAAGTTTGGATTTCCAATGGAGTTCACAAAAACAATGTTGTCATGAGTGTTTTGGAGTTCAATGGATTGATTGGCAGCCAACTCTCCAAATCAAATGAAATATTTTATTGGAAAGTTGAGTTTATTCTCAGAATAAAATTTAAAAAATATTTTGCTAGAAAATTAATTCGCTTAGCTATCACCACCAGCACAACCACATATCTACTGGCTTGCATAATTTTAGAGAAGAATTTTCCAAAGCCATTGTTTTCTATAATGGAAAACACTCTGGGAAGCTCTTTGCCAATCAACACATTGGGTTGAGAAAAGACTTTGGTTTTTCTGATGGTTCTTCTGCCCATGTATGCAGTTTTATTACTTTCTTGTTTTTCATTTTCTTTTATTCTTCAATAAATGTGATGACTGGTAATGGATGGCCTTCAAATGCAAGTGAACTTGATAGGAGGATATTATGATTGTGGGCACAATGTTAAGTTTGGTTTTTCGATGGCCTTTAGAAGAACAATTTTTTCATGGAGTGTTTTGGATTTCAATGGATTCATTGGCAATGAGCTCTCCAAATCTAACCAAATATTTTGTTGGAGAGCTAAGCTTATTCTCAGAAGAAAATTTAAAAAATATTTTATTGGAGAGTTAAGTCGCTCAGCTATCACCACGAACACCACCACAAATCTATTGGTGTGCATAACTATAGAGAATCCTTGTCAAAATCCATTATTTTCTATAAAGGACAATGCTCTAGGAAGCTCTGTGCCAATCAACACATTGGGTGGAGAAGAGACTTTGATTTTTTGATGTTTCTTCTGCCAATGTATGTAGTTTTATTGCTTTCTTGTTTTTCATTTTCTCTTATTATTTTGTAAATGTGATGCTTGGTAATGGATAGCCTTGCAATGCAAGTGAACTTGAAAGGAGGATATTATGATGCAGGGGACAATGTCATTTTGTATTTCCAATGGCATTCACAACAATAATGTTTTCATGGAGCGTTTTGCAGTTCGATGGATTCATTGGCAGCGAGCTCTCCAAATCTAGTAGAATATTTTGTTGGAGAGCTGAATTTATTCTTAGAATAAAAATTTAAAAATATTTTCCTAGAGAGCTAATTCGCTCACCTATCACCGCCAACACCACCAACACCACCATAGATCTGTTGGTTTACCTAACTATCGAGAAGCATTTTCAAAATCCATTATTTTCTATGAAGGATAATGCTTTGGGAAGCTCCCTGCCAATCAACACATTGTATGGAGAAGAGACTCTAGTTTTTCTGATGGTTCTTCTACCCATGTATGCAGTTTTATTGCTTTCTTATTTTTCATTTTCTTTTATTCTTTTGTAAAGGTGATGACTGGTAATGAATGGCCTTGCAATGCAAGTTGAATTGATAGGAGGATATTGTTGTGTGGTCTCACAACACACCCCATTTTTCCCCTTTGGAAAAATGTGGACCCCATTTTTCTATCCTTTTCCCTTTTTTTTTGTTTTGTTGCTTTTGCTCTCTTCGGTGTTGTTTCAATGCTTGGCTGGTTGTTGGTATTCCTCTTTCAATTTCACTTGGCCTCTTTGTATTATAACCTTTTTTTTCCTAGTTTTGGTGTTTCAGTATGTTCTTAATGTTTAGTCTATTACGAGAAACTGGAATCCTAGAGTCCTACGTTGAGCCAAAGAATTTGTATCTTCAAAATATTCTAGCTCCGCCCGGTATTTCATTGATCAAATTTTCTCATCCTTGTAATCTTCTCTTTTACCATAGTCTGGTGCTTTATTGTTTCTTTGATGTAAAATTCAAAAACCATAAAGTCTTCCTTGAAGTTTTGTCAAGTTTATTTTTCAATTTCAGTTTCTCGTCTTTTTATTGTTCTATTTTTCTCTTTCTCCAAAGATTTTCTTGGATCCTAGTGTTGTTTGATCCTTCTGAAAGTAGTACCAAAATCCCCAACCCTGGTGGTCATCAATCAATCACATATATTTAATGACATATAACTTGCAAGAAAAAACTAGTGTGACATATAGTTTCCACGTATGATCATTGTGCCATCTTTCTTCTCAAGTACCGAGCCAACACAAAAATCTACGTGTTCATGATTTGAACCATAATATGTAATGATTACACTTTTATTCTGGGAATTAATGCAAAATAATAGGTAATTAATGAAGGTGGAAAACTACCTATGTACTTGGAACTGCCTCAAACATGCAATTTCTTTTACAACACTCAACTTCGTGTTATATTGCAAATTTGCTAAAGACATTGAATTCATGAAGTGACATTGGCACGCAAACAGAGGTAAAATTTCAAGAAACTAAGTCACAACTACCAAGGGTTTTGAAGTTGCATCCTAAAGAATCACCATTTTTTACCAAAACCAAGTATGTCTTGAATAACTGATACTTTGATAAGAGTTTCTCAAGCTAGAAGATTTCAATAATGGTATTTTCTCATTTTGAAATTGAAATGTTAAATTCTTCTCTAAGTTGTTAAATTTAATCAGAAAAATGAATTGAAATTTTTATGAAATGTAAGTTTTGGTTAAGTTTAACCCTAACTCGCACAAAAGACAAATGTTCTAAAAATTGTAGAAGAGCATTATATCCAAAATGAGCACTTTTGATGCAGGAGAAGAAGATGAATTCAAGAACTGCAATTCAAAAGTAGTACCCATTAATGTAGTGGGTACAAACACCCACATGGGATGGTCTCCTAACATTGAAATTCGTTCACGGCTGTTGCAAGAAAATGCTACCCAATGTAACAAAAATGTCGTATCAAATGGGTTACTTCCTGTACGAGGGTTTCTGCTAGCAATGGAAGCTCCTAAATTAGTTATATAATGCATAAACTATTACAACCCAACCAAAAGGATTGTTGAGAAAGAGGGAAGAATTAATGAAGACTTATCTCCAAAAGGAATCATGTATACATTTGGTCTCCCCTCTTACACAAAGATGTTTAATGTTGACCTGAAAGCCAAGGCCAAGACATATTAGAGTGTTGAGGAGTGTAATAGAGAAATTATGAGTACCCAATGGTGCCAATAGCCAATCACACTACATACCAAGGCAATTTAGAGGTCTATGTTTAAACAAGAAATTGAAGACATTATAACTTTGCTGAGCAGAGTAGCTGGTTTGAGAGATGCAAGAAAATTCAAACCTTGGATGTTCGTGATAATATCCCACATGATAGAAGGTCCTATGGATTTGCACTGGGGAAAATTGATAAGTGACAAACTACATGAACAAATTATTACATTCCCCAAAACCATATGCTTCTACATCTCATCATATGTTATTTACTCATGTGCTATGAGAGCCAATAAACAAGGATTAAAATAGATTGGTACTATGGGCACACAAGTTGGAAATAGTTTGATATATGCACATTTACCACAAATCAATATTCACAGGTATAAATATGATTACAAAAAATTTAATGATTTGTCAAAATGAAACTGGTGAGGACAATGGAAGGTGATAAATCTAAGAGACTATCCCTGGAAGCAAAAAGTGTCATTTAGCCTAGGGGAGGCTAGTACATATAGTTCCCAACCTACTACATTAAAGTAGAGGGATTTGATGGACACCCATTCATGCTGTCCAGGTATCCTATAGATAAAATTATTTTATTGGAATTAGTGAGACAATTAAAACTGTCTTAGGCTCTTTATATCGATGCTCACAAAAAGGCATCCTTCAAATTTCCCATCACAATAGGAAATTACAAGTGCAGTGCAATTAGAGTAACTGATTTGTGTGAAGAAGAATTGAGGACCTACCATTTTGAAGAATTTCCACTCTAGAGAGTGTACTATGATATTGAAGGAAATATTTCTAAAAGTATAGTTGGATTTCATGCTCATGTGCCTCATTTAGAAGATTATTGGCTTAACTATGAAGATGAGCATGTGGTAAGAAGCAGAAAGTATCACATATTGACTTTAGAATTTGCTCAAATGATCAAGATCTATGACATCCTAGACCAATTGGAAGAAGATGATGGTCAGGTGTTGAACCAGTTTTATAATGATGATAGGGTATATGATGAACCTATTCCAGACCTAGGTGTTGATGATGAAGATATGACATCAATTGATCATGATTTTACTAGGCCAGTCCTAAGGTATACTCAACACTAGATTAATGATTTTTGCAAAAAATTGAGAGAAAAAGGAATTGAACCCATCTTCTCAGAAGATAAAAGAAGAAAACAAAGAGATGAAACTGCTTTTGAAAGTGGAGAGCCTACCAAGAAGAAAAGAAACATTAGTAAGGCTACTCCAGGTGTTATAACTGAAGAAAGAACCCCTGAAGCAATAAGACAAGAAGTTCCTATAAAATTATCAAATAAATAGAAAGATGTAGAACTTTATAAAGATTAATCAAAAGTAAGACCTAAAGGTGCATCTTCCTCTACAACTAGACCCAAAATGAGAGTAACTATTGATGAAGCAACATGAGCAACAAGGAATGTTGGTACAAAAACTAGGTTTGTATCTTAGAGAGCTCTACAACATTATTTACCTCTCCCCCTTTTGTTAATATGGATAGTATGAAGAAAGCATTGGGTGGGACTCTTGTAGCTGTAGAGGAAATTTTTGAAGAAGATGAAGCCAAAATTAAGGAACAAAAAGATAAATGGGGTTCTATGTGGAAGAAAGTGCAAGAAAATAGGTCTAAAGATAAGCCCATGGTACACCCAATGGTAGAAGAGACTTAGGATATGAGGTCTAACCCCATAAATATTGAAGAAGAAGAATTTATTCAAGGAACGCTCACCTCAGAGGTAGGAAACCCTAGTGTACTTGAAATGGAAATAGGGGAAAATGCAAAGCAAAATCCTATTGATGAAAGAGTTGTTGAAGGTACTCTTAATTCCCAGCCTTCTTTTAGGAATGTGAAAAATGTTAATGAACACTTGCAGGTCTTTGCAGAATCAGATAAAGGCCATGTTGAAACTGAAATTGAAACTTAAATTCTAGAAGAAGAAGCTACATAGTTTGTAGGAGATGGAACTGAAAATGAAGAGAATCCTGGTGTAGTGGTAAATGAAGAAGATAATATTCAGAGAGATGAATTAGAAAATCTAGATAGATAAGAAAATATAAGTTTACAAACAGAGGAAGCAGTGTCAGACCCTGTTAATCCTGAATCTATACCAGATATTGCTAAAGAAATCCCCATTTTAGAAAATATGGAAGTCAAAGAGAGGAAGTTCCTGAATCAAGTAATAAATAGGGACAACAAAAGGTTACAGAGGTACAAAAAGATGATGATACACGTTATTGGTTAATTAGAGAATTGACTTCTCCAATGGAAGTGGAAATATTATCTCTGAATCTCAATAATTTTATACAAAAAGTAAGTACTCCTAAACCAAGGCGAAGAGCAAAGACAAAGCATGTGATACAGAGGAATGCAGATGGCAATAGAACCATTCAGATAGCCACTCCAATAATTGATAAAGATAGAGATGGGATAACACCTAAGGAGTATAAGATTACAAGCATTATTCTTGGACATTCATCTTGGCAACAAGAATTAGATGAAATAAAAGTGAATTTAAATGATACTGTTGCTAGAGTACAAAAATATAAACAAAAGAAAAAATAATTGAAGGAACGAGTTGCTACCTTAGAACACTTTATCAAGTCATTGACTTTATCTGATCGAGAATAAGCTGAACTACCTCAACATCCGATATTGATGTCACAAGAGCAAGTGGATGCCATTGTTGCACTTTGTCATAAGATGAATATATTTGAAGAATGGATTGAATACTAGGTAAAGCAAGGTGATGAATTTATTATAGATTCCATAAGAGGGTATAAGGAAGCATATCATCATTCAAATAAATTGAAAAGATTTGAAGATGAATGTAAATTTTGCCAAGAACAAGTCATAGATGAAAGGTGAAATATTGAAATTCTCATACAATTAGATGTCCAAGAGTTAATACAAAATAATGTAATATCATGACATGAATTACCATTGCTAGGAAAATGGAAGAAACAATTGAAATGGGAAGGTGACATGATAATACAATGCATTGAAGGATTTGAAAGAGTTACTATTGAGTGCAGAAGATTGATTAGTGAAAATCAAGAATTTATTGAAATATTGACACATCAAGGCTTTGATCCTCAAACATTAGGACAAGAGGGAAAGGAATCCAAAGCTTTCAAGGAATGGGTAGAGAGGATAAATAAAGATCTTGTTCAATTGCTGATAGGAGAGGTTATTGATGAAATAATACAATGCAGAAATGTTATAGTCAAATATGAAACAAGCAAAGCACATAAAAATGACATCATACTTCAAATAACTAAAGAATATATCAAGCTCAAGCTCACTTGGAGAGTGATATGAAGAATTTAAAAAAAGCGCATACATCAAGTATTAGGAGCTCTCCAAGAATATCAGTTAAAGAAAGAAGGAAGAATCCTAGAGCCTAAGTCATAAGAAAAATGGAAAGAACCAGATACCGGATACCAAAAATATAGTAGAGTTCATTTTTTGTTTTAGTATGCAAGTTGATCTTGGTCCCAGTAGGTGTTTCTCATTCTATAATTTTGAAGAAGTTGGTAGCCTTGATGAAGATAAAGTGTTCATGCTCAAGTATGAAGAAAAGTGTTGTTGTGGACAAAGTCAAAGCTTTGACTTATTATAGAATGTTCTTGATGATAGTTGGCATATTGCACATGGCACATTTTAATTTGTTGTTTCTGATTCTCTAGATAAACTTTTAAGTTGAACTTCTAGGTTCCTTATTTCTATAAAATTCCATCTCCTCCCACATTTTTATTTTAAGTTCGAAATTTGTGGATGTCAGAGGAGCAAAAACTTATTTTAATTTTTGTTCCTTTTTCCTATTTTCTGAACCATTATAGCATAAAAATTTGTATGCACATAGACATTAATTGATATCAGAGCTTTATGGATAGCTACCTATCTAAGTATCTTTTGTAGCTGGTTTTGTAAATTTACTCGAACAAGATTATATGTTACACTGTTTAAGGGCGCATACAGAACCTACTCGATGTCCATAAAAGAAACCCCTCTCTTTAAAAGCTTGCACTATTTTATACATAGCTGTGAAGCAATCTGGTAAAATATAAAGTAGTTTGCTCTGTTTCTATTAATTATTTGGGGCATCTATGGAGAATAACTAGAAGAAACTTTTATTTTTCAGTATTTTTATATATTTTTTTAGAGTAGATGTTTAATATTTTATAAAATGCTCCAAAAAGTAGAAGTGAATGGAAATAATTTTGTTGAAAATATTTAATTTTCCATGAAATTGTTGAATGCTTAATGCTAAATCTACTTAAGTGATAGCAAATAATTCGTGATATTCATGAAATATTATGTTGAATATTTTGATTTCATGATGTTATTTGATGATGAAATGAAGTTTTATGTGAAATGTTTGTAATTCTTAGAAAAGCTAGAAATAACCGTAGTCCCTTTGAGATTAACATCAATTATCACATCATTACCCGAGAGTGACCCTAGTGCAACCATGACCTGGTTGTCAAAGACTTGGGATTGAACGGAAGTCAATCTTTGCTCTGTAAATGTAGAATTTTCCCTTAGGTTGTCTTTGTTCCATATCTTTCAACAAGGATAGGCTCTTCCTAGTCTTGTTTGTGGAGATTTATTTGATCTATTTACTACGAGTAAAATCGTCGTCAAAAGATATTATGATACAAGGGATAATGTTAATTTTGGATTTCCAATGGCCTTCACAAAAATAATGTTGTCATGGAGTTTTTTAGAGTTCCATAGATTCATTGGTAGCAAGCTTTCCAAATCTAATGAAATATGTAATTGGAGAGTTGAGTTTTTTTTATATATATAATAAAAGGAGGGTAAAAATTTATTGAATCAAAAAGCATTACAAAGGAGAATAAAAATCCCAACAAAAGCACCAAAACAACCCCAAATTAAGAAACACCTAAGAAGCACCTCATATCTTCCATAACTAAATCTTTAAGAGCCAAAGCCAAATCTTCAGGGAGATTGTACCAATCTGCCACATTCCAAGTCCCCATCTGCTCAGAAGCCCACCTAGCCAAGCCATCAACCACCTTATTCCACTCCCGAGGGACATGACAAAAGACAATAGATTCTAAGGTAGTGCCCAAAGCAACAATTTGCTTGACCACCACCGCCAACAGCCAATTCACCTCCTCAAACTGCCTCTTATTTATAAGGTCAATAACAACCTGAGAATCTGATTCACAAACAATCCTTCTCCATCCTAGAGCACAAGCCCAATCCAAAGCTAAGAGAATGGCAGTGGCCTCCATGAGGTTATTAGTATTCTGACCTGTATAAATAGAGAAGAAAAACACCACCACTCCTGAGCCATCTCTACCAATGCCACCAACACCAGCATGCCCAGGATTTCCTCTAGAAGAGCCATCAGTATTAATTTTCAATTCCCCCAGAGTAGGGGGACACTAGTGACTAGCCCGACTAACCTTCTCCCTCCTACGCCCATGGAAAACAGTCCTCACAATTCCTTTCCCTCCTAGGGATAGCCCCAAAGCACTAGCAACTGCAAAATCACCAGGATCTATAGGAATAGACAAATCGCACTTAGCTGTCAAAGTTTCCTGAAGACCCCCCAAAATTCTCAACCAAAGCTGACCAAACAACAGCTTTCTATCCAAAAAAATTCTTTGATTGCATTCCAACCAAATATGCCAAATTATCAGACTAGGGCCAATAACCCAACCAATTAAAAGAAAAGAAGTCCTAACCGAAGGAGACCCTTGACGTTCCCAGAATTCCTTCAAAGAGAAAACATGTCTACACGGCATATGCCACAGATTCCACCAAAAGTGCCAAATGGCTTTCGCAAAGGAGCGCTGAAAGAAAAGATGAGAAATACACTCTTCATGTCCAGCACACATAACACACATGGAAGGTCCTTGGAAGCCACGCTTGCAGAGATTCTCCCAGGTAAGACATTTTCCTTGCACCACTAACCAAGAGAAGAAATTGCACTTAGGCCATGCAAACTTATTCCAAACCTTCTTCCACCAAGAGATCTCAGTACTCCCAAACAACTGCTTATCAAGGACTGCATAACCTAAAGCAACAGAGAATCTTCCTTTTGGATTAGAGTCCCAAGCCAACACATCATGCCCAGAGAGGGAACTACAAGTGCATCTAGACAAAATCCCAGCAAGCTCCTGACGGTCCTCAACTGTGCCATCAGGAGGACATTCCCTTGGGTCCTTCCACCTGAAAACATTATCCTACCCCAATGTTTGATGAGTTTTAAAATTAGCCACGTGACAAAAACCAACATCTGTGAAGTGTTGACATAAATTTTGCAAAAGAGGATGTGAAGCCAAAATGGGAGGATATCCATCCCAAGAATCATGCCAGAAAAGAGATTCCTTACCCTCATTACAAATCCAAAACAACCCCTGCTTGACCAACTTGGCACCCCTTTTAAGAGTGTACCAAATCATAGAACCCTTCCCTTCTAAGCTAAAGCGAGCCACATCAGAACTCTCAACCTCACCAAGATACTTTGAGGTAAGGATTTTTTCCCACAACTGGTTTTGCTGAGAGCACCACCGCCAATATAGTTTCACAGCTAGAGCTTGCCCATTCAAGTCAGTCCTGCATAGCCCCAACCCGCCTTCCTGCTTCAGTCTACATATGACATCCCATTTAACCAAGCTCCACTTTCTATGAAGAAGGTTTCCTATCCAAAGGAATTGCCTAGACAATTTTTTAAAATCTTTGATAAAACTAGAAGGTGCCGAGAGGACAAAGCATCTGTATATAGGAAGAGCATGTACAACAGACTTTAGTAGAGTCACTCTACCAGTAAAAGAGAGCCACTTGCAAGTCCAATGACTGACAATATTTTGAAACTTGTCCAAAATCCCCTTCCAAAACAATTTAGGAAGCGAGTGAACAACAAGCGAGATGCCAAGATAAACAAAAGGAAGAGTACCAATCTAGAAACGAAGAATACCAGCAATCCTCCTTTGAATAATCTTTGGAGTATTAAAGAAATAAATAAAGGACTTCCCTTCATTGATTCGTTGACCTAAAGCAGCCAAGTAACAATCTAGAGTGCTACACCATCTGATAGCTTCCTCAACCTTGGCACGACCCATGAGAGTAGTATCATCTACAAACTGCAGATGAGACTAAGAGGGAATGTTATTTCCCCAGCTCCACCCCTGTATCAAGCCACACTCCACGTGAGATATTATAAACCTCCCAAGGCCTTCCGCAAGAAAAATAAACAAATAGGGAGACAAGGGATCTCCTTGTCTAAGCCCCCTAGAAGCCTTGAAAAACTCAGAGGGTTCACCATTAACCAACACAAAGAAGGAAGATGAAGTGACACAACTCCTAACCCACTCAATCCAATCACCAGCAAAACCAAAAGCTTCTAGAAGCTTGAACAAGAAGGCCCATTTAACACGATCATAAGCTTTAGCCATGTCCAACTTGATGAACATGGCTTTCTCTTTAGAGCTCGCCATAGAATGAATGGTCTCGACAACAATAATGAGACCATCCAAAATTTGTCTACCAATAACAAAACCCCCTTGTTCTTCTGAGATTAGTCTGCCTAACCAAGGTTTCAGCCGCTTAGCAATCAACTTTGTAATAATTTTATACACCACATTACACAAAGTAATGGGCCTAAAATTATCCAAAGCATTAGCCCCCACCTTGGGTTAAAAAAGAAGCATTCATAGATCTCATCATTTGTTTGTTCAATAGAGACTCTTGAACAACTACCAGAAGGTCAAATTTAATCACTTCCCAAAACTCCTGGAAGAATTCAGCCGGAAACCCATCAGGCCCTGGGGCTTTTCCTCTTTTCATCTGAAAAAAAATTGCTTCAAGCTCAAATAAAGGGATAGGACGAAGCAAAGATTCATTCATTTCTCTAGTAACCAAATTCGGTATGCTAAACAGGATCAATGCTTCCTCCTCCTCCGCAGGAGGGGAGTCCTCAAATAACAACACAGAGAAGAAATGGGTAGACTTAGTAGAAATAGAAGCGGAAGACAAAAAAGTCTCTCCATTCTCTGACACTAAAGAGGAGATAACATTACCTTGCTTTCTATTATTCACAGAGTTGTGGAAGAAGGAAGTATTCCTGTCTCCAGCCTGGAGCCACTCAATTTTGGATTTATGTATCCAAAAAATCTCCTCCCTTAAGTTCCATTCTTCCACATCCTTCACCGCAGCAGCTTCAAGCAAACCAAGCTCCTCTGTGAAATCTTGGTCCTAAATCTGCTGGGTAATTGAATCCAACTGAGACTGAGCATTTTTCTTTTCTTGGAAGAGATTACCAAAGTGCTACCTATTCCAACGCTTCAACTTATACTTCACAAACTGGAGCTGCTTCGAGAAGGAGTACATAGCAGTCCCATGTGACGGCTTCCCAAAACTCCACCATCCAAGAACTAAGTCATGAAGAGAATCATCCCTGAGCCACATAAGTTGAAACTTAAAAGACTGGTTTATACCTTGTCGGGGTAATGCAGCAGTAAGTTTGATTGGCCAATGATCTAAACCCCTACCATCTAAAATCTCAGAGCTAGTCACCCACCTATCCCCCATCCAAAAACTGGAAACCAGGAATCTATCTAATCTTTCAGAAATAGTTGCTTCCCCACATCTTCTATTACTCCAGGTAAATAACCCATTACCCAGCTTGATGTCAACTAGGTTCAAGAGTGCAATATTATCCTTCAAGAGTGTCGAAGCAAAATCTAGACGGACATTACCACCCCTCTTCTCCTCTAAAGATGTGACGACATTAAGATCTCTAGCCAGAATCTAAGGAAGGTAAGGATCCAAAGACCTCACATATCGCACATGATCCCATAACAAAACCTTACCCTGAAAGTTAGTCGGTGCATACAAGTTTGAGAAGAGAACTCTCTCCCTAGACTCAAGATGAGAAGCAACACAAGAAATCGAACCTCTACAAGAGAACCACCAAATAGGTCTAACTCTGCATGGGTCCCACAAACAAGCCACCCCACCAGCATTACCAGATGCCCCAACACATTGGCACTGACCTCGACCCCAAATCTTAGAAGCCACTGCCAACATACTATCAACAGAAAACTTAGTTTCCTATAAGAAAACCACATCAGGAGAATGAGACCAAATCAAATCCCGAATAGCCTTTTGTCTAGGGATGCTATTCATACCCCACACATTCCAAGAGAGCACAATCATCGAAGGGGCTAGGAGAAGTGAGTATCAATAGTCTTCACCGAACCTGACTCTACCAGCATCTCACCAGTTAGCTTGACTTTTTCCTGATCCTTCTTTCTACCCACCTTAAGAGGTTTCTCAAGAGCCCCTTTCTTGAAATTTTTTTGATGTAGACCTAAACCAGGGGGTGAGTATTCTGTTTACTTAGATCAGAAGCACCTTGCATCTCAGGGAGAACTCCAACAATGTCAGTAGGCCCACCAGACGCCTCCAACACGAAATCAGTCGTAGCCAAAGCAAGGTCTGAAGAAGATTCAATAGTAGCTATCCGAGCACCCTATACTCCAATCTGAGTCAAATTTGGAGGCCCAGTAGACTGAACTCTAGGCACCTCCTCAACTAAAGAATTCCCTAATCTCTGTAGGACTTCTTAAAAACCCTCCTCTTGAACTAAATCCTCAAGAGCCTCAAACCTATTGAGAGTCTCTTCCTCTTGCCTATCTTTAAATGATCTCTTTTGGCCTCGATTATGATTCCTAGTCTTAACTGGGATAAATCCCTCCTTATCAGCCCCCCCTCCCTGCATGGGAGCTTTACCCTTATCTGCATTCAAAGAGGGCTGAGAAGAAGCATTACTTGTTCCAAAGCACCTGAAGCACGGGAACACCTCTGTTGGAGATGCCCATATTCATGACATACTCGACACCTGAAAGGTAGCATCTTGTAGTCTAACGGTTGAGTCTAGGAGCAGGATCCAACAGTCATATCAATAGAATCTGGTAGCGGCTTACTCAAATCAATTTCAACACAAACCCTAGCATAAGAAAAAATGTGCTTATTTAGAGTCTGTTGAGAAGGACCAATAGGTCTTCCTAGCAACAATGCAATTGACTGTAGTATATCACTTCTCCAACATTCTAGTGGTAGCCGAGGCAAACGAACCCAAACTGGGACTCTAGAAGGTAATTCCTTTGCCGAGTTAAAGCCAGCATGCCATGGTTTGATGGAAAGACCCACCTGATTATAGAAGTATGGACCACCTCCAAAAGCCCTGTTTCGGTTAGAAACACATGAGAAATCTACCATAAAGAAGTTATTTGTAGCCATTAGAATATCAAAGTCACCTTCCAGGTTCCATATCTTACGAATCCAATTATCAAGAAATGCGAGAGAAACCCTCATCCCTAGGAACTTACAAATCAAAACATGGTTGCAATAGTATTCGATATCTTCAGCTACCGATTATGATTGCACTACTAAAACTGGATGTTCTCGAGTCCTCTCCAAGCATCCATTCACCTTATGTAGTTTAAGGGCACCATTTCGAACCCCACCCGAACCAGAAGAATGTTGAGAAGGAATTTCAGCATTCACCCCAGCAGAAGCAAAATCAAGACCTGCCATATCTAAAGACACATGGGCAACCATTTATAACCCCAATATGAGGGCTCTCATAGCCCCCCGCTCACCAGGCCAAAGCCAAAACAAGAGCCTAGAACAGGGGTACCAACACAAGAAGCAACAATACAAAGGAAGAAAAATGCGCCTCCCCAAGCATACGCCATGCACAGACCAAAGGATGCTAAGAATGAAGAGATAAAACCCCTTTTGGAGCCCACAAAATCTGCACTCAATGCAGCACCAGAGGAAAAAAATGCAGCACCCAAAGAAAAAAACCAAATGGAAGCCTGGTCCCCTTGACCCCCCGCGAGCATGCATAAACCCAGTGCACACAAAAAAGAGTCTGCAAGCTAGGCCTCGGGTGGCATAGCTCACCTGCACTCACACGCCTTCGCCATCTTCCCTTCAATCAATCATGACATCAATCTGGAGAGTTGAGTTTATTCTCAAAATAAAATTTAAAAAATATTTTGTTGTAGAGCTAATTCACTCAGCTATCACCACCAACACCACCACAGTTTTTCTGGTTTACATAACTATAGAGAAGGCTTCTCAAAATCCATTATTTTCTATGGACAGTGCTCTAGGAAGCTCTCTACCAATCAATGCATTGGGTGAAGAAGATACTCTGGTTATTTTTATGGTACTTTTTCCCATGTATGTAGTTTTATTGCTTCCTTATTTCTCATTTTCTTTTATTCTTCTATAAATGTGATGACTAGTAATGGATGTACTTGCAATGCAAGTTAACTTGATAGGAGGATATTAAGATTCATGAGACAATGTTAATTTTGGATTTTCAATGGTCTTCCCAACAATAATGTTTTCATGGAGTGTTTTGGAGTTTGTTGCATTCATTCACAGTGAGCTCTCCAAATCTAGTGAAATATTTTATTGGAGAGTTGAGTTTATTCTCATGATAAAACTTAAAAAATATTTTGTTGGAGAGCTAATTCACTCAACTATCACCACTAGCACCACTATAGATCATCTTATTTGCATAACTATGGAGAATCCTTGTCAAAATCCATTCTTTTCTATGAAGGACAACACTCTGGGAAGCTCCCTTTCAGTCAACACATTGGGTGGAGAAGAGACTCTAATTTTTCTTATGGTTCTTCTTCTAATGTATGCAATTTTATTGCTTACATATTTTTAATTTTCTTTTATTCTTCTATAAATGTGATGATTGGTAATGGATGGACTTGCAATGCAAGTGAACTGAAGACGAGGATATTATGAGGTAGGGGAAAATGTTAAGTTTGGATTTCCAATGGCCTTCACAACAACAATGTTGTCATGGAATGTTGTAATTTATTTAGTGGATTCATTGGGAATGACCTCTCCAAATCTAACGAAATATTTTATTGGAGAGCTATGTTTATTCTTAGAATAAAATTTAAATTTTTTTTTTGCTAGAGAGCTGATTCGGTCAGCTATCACCACTAGTACTACCATAGATCTCTTGGTTTGCATAATTCTAAAAAGAATTTTCAAAATCCATTCTTTTCTAAGAAGGAAAACACTCTAGAAAGCTCCCTACCAATCAACGCATTGGGTGGAGAAGAGACTGTATTTTTTATGATGGTTCTTCTATCCATGTATGTAGTTTTATTGCTTTCTTTTTTTTTCATTTTCTTTTATTCTTCAGTAAATGTGATAACTGGTAATGTATGGTTTTGCAATGCAAGTGAACTTGTTAGAAGGATATTTTGATGTAGGGGACAATGTTAAGTTTGGATTATAATGGCCTTCAAAAAAATAATGTTTTCATGGAGTGTTTTGGAGTTCAGTGGATTAATTCGCAGTGAGCTCTCCAAATCTATATATTGTTGGAGAGCTGAGTTTATTCTCAAAATAAAATTTAAAATATATTTTTTTGTGGAGCTGATTCACTCAACTATTACCACTAGCACAACCACAGTTCTATTGGTTTATATAACTATAGAGAAACCTTGTCAAAAGCCATTCTTTTCTATGAAAGAAAGTGCTCTGGGAATCTCCCTGCCAATCAATGCATTGTGTGGAGAAGAGACTCTATTTTTTCTGATCGTCCTTTTGCCCATATATGCAGTTTTATTTATTTCTTATTTCTTATTTTCTTTTGTTCTTCTCTAAATGTGATGACTGTTAATGGATGAACTTGCAATAAAAGAGAACTTGATAGGACGATATTATGATGCAGGAGACAATGTTAAGTTTGGATTTGCAATGGTCTTTGCAACAACAATATTGTCATGGTGTGTTTTGGAGTTAGTTGAATTCATTGGCAATGAGCTCTCCAAATCTAGCGAAATATTTTATTGGAGACCTGAGTTTATTCTCAGAATAAAATTTAAAATTTATTTTTCTAGAGAGTTGATTCATTTTGCTATCACCACCAGCACCACCAAAGATCTATTGGTTTGCATAATTATAGAGAAGCCCTTTCAAAACCCATTCTTTTATTTCAAAGGAAGTGTTTTGGGAAGCTCCCTACCAATCAACACATTGGGTGGAGAAAATATTGTGGTTCTTCTATTGGTTCTTCTACCCATGTATGCAATTTAATTTCTTTCTTGTTTTTTATTTTCTTTTATTCTTCTGTAAATGTGATGAGTGGTAATGGATCGCCTTACAATGCAAGTGAACTTGATAGGAGGATATTATGATGTAGGGAGATTGTTAAGTTTCTATTTTCCCTTCACAACAAAAATGTTGTCATGGAGTGTTTTAGAGTTTGGTGGACTCATTGACAGCGAGCTCTCCAAATCTATTGAAATATTTTGTTGGAGAGTTGAGTTTATTCTCTAAATAAAATTTAAAAAATATTTTGTTGGAGAGCTGATTCGCTTAGCTATTACCACGAGCACCACCACAAATCTACTGGTTTGCATAACTATAGAGAAACTTTATCAAAATCCATTATTTTCTATCAAGCGCACCTCTCTAGGAAGCTCCCTACCAACAAATTTATTGGGTGGAGAAGATAATCTGGTTTTTCTAATGACTCTTCTACCCATATATGCAGTTTTATTGCTTTGGTATTTTTCATTTTCTTATATTCTTCTGTAAATGTGATGATTGGTAATTGATGGCCATGCAATATAAGTGAACTTGATAGGATGATATTATGTAGCAAGGGATAATGTTAAGTTTAGATTTCCAATGGCTTTCACAACAATAATGTTGTCATGAAGTATTTTGGAGTTCGGTGGATTCATTGGTAGTGAGCTCTCCAAATCTAATGAAATATTTTGTTGGAGAGCTGAGTTTATTCTAAGAATAAAATTTTAAAAATGTTTTTCTATAGAGTTGAATTGCTCAACTATCACCACCAGCACCACCAAAAATATTCTTGTTTGCATAACTATAGAGAAACCATGTCAAAAATAATTATTTTCTATGAAGGACAATGCTCTTGGAAGCTCCCTACCAATCAACACATTGGGTGTAGAAGAGACTGTGGTTTTTCTTACGGTTCTTCAGCCCATGTATGCAATTTTAATGCTTTCTCATTTTTCATTTTCTTTTATTCTTCTCTAAATGTGTTGAATGGGAATGGATGGCCTTGCAATGCAAGTGAACTTGACGAGAGGATATTATGATGTAGGGGACAATATTAAATTTGGATTTCCAATGGCCTTCACAACAACAATGTTGTAATGGAGTGTTTTAGAGTTTGGTGGATTCATTGGTAGCGAGATCTCAAAATATAACAAAATATTTTGTTGGAAAGATGAGTTTATACTCTAAACAAAACTTTTGGGTATGTGCAGGATCATCATCCAAAACACAGGCCCTTAAGTGGCAAAAAATTCAGAAAAATCAGTGTTAGGCAACTTGATGTAAATATTTGAATAAGTTATCTATATTATTTCAAAAATATGTAAGAATAGAATTTGTAGAAAATTGAATTTAGTTTCTAAAATACTAGGTTTATTTTAAAATAAATAAAATCTATTTGGTGAAAATTTGAAATTTCAATGCGAGTACTTAAATTTTAGGGAAAAAATAAGAAGTAGGTGTCTGTCACCACCTAACCATAATAAAATGATAATTATTTTTGTAAAATTTTATATATAAGTAGAGGACTCATGTCGGATGTGATGCATATTTTTTTGTAATTTTTTCAAGTAAATAATTAATTATGAATTTTTATTACAACTTTTAGAAAATATAAAACTCGTTTGTCGACCACCTTAACTTGGTCAAAACTTCATGAAATTTAATTTTTCTTTTTTAATCCTATAGTATGTGAAGCATAGAATTTGACATGTTTGGATTCAAAAAATATGATACTCGTTTGAAAGTTATAGATGTTTTCAATCAGCCTATCGATCAGGACTTTAGTCATAATTCTAATAGAAAATGAATAATAATTATTTATTAAATTCAAATTAAATCATAATTTATATTTTTGGAAATTTGAGAATCTCCTCTAAAAACCCTTTTCGTTTCATTAATTTTGGGTGAAAAAAAGTCGTTAGCCACATACCCTACAAATACCCATAATATTGCCACTTTTTGGCGCACCATGATCCTGCACATACCCTTTTAAAATATTTTTTTGGAGAGTTCATTCGCTTAGTTATCACCACCAATACCACCATACATCTGTTTATTTACATAGCTATAAAGAAGCCTTGTCAAAATCCATTATTTTCTATGAAGAACAATGCTCTAGGAAGCTCCCTTCCAATCAATGCATTAGGTGGAGAAGAGACTAGTTTTTTTTATCGTTCTTCATCACAAGTATGCAAGTTTATTGCTTTCTTGTTTTCCATTTTCTTTTATTCTTTTGTAAATGTGATGACTGGTAATGGATAGCCTTGAAATGCAAGTGAACTTGACAGGAGGATATTATGATGCTGGGGACAACACTAAGTTTGGATTTCCAATGGCCTTCACAACAACAATGCTATCATGGAGTGTTTTGGAGTTTGGTGGATTCATTGGCAGTGAGATATCTAAATCTAATGAAATATTTTGTTGGAGAGTTGATTTTATTCTCAGAATAAAATTTGAAAAATATTTTTCTAGAGAGCTTATTCATTCAGCTATCACCACTAACATTTACACATATCTACTAGCTTACATAACTGTAGAGAAGCCTTGCCAAAATCCATTTTTTTCTATGAAGGACAATGCATTGGGATGCTCCCCTGCAATCAATGCATTGATAGGAGAAGAGACTTAGATTTTTCGCATAGTTCTTTTGCCAATGTATGTTGTTTTATTACTTTCTTAATTTTCATTTTATTTTATTATTTTGTAAATGTGATGACTCGTAATGGATGGACTTGCAATGCAAGTGAACTTGAAAGTAGCATATTATGATGTAGGGGACAATGTTAAGTTTGGATTTCCAATGGCATTCAACACAACAATGTTGTTATCAATGCTTTGGAGTTCAATGGATTCATTGGCAAACAATTTTCCAAATCTAACGAAATATTTTATTGGAGAGTTAAGTTTATATTAAGAATAAAATTTAAAAAGTATTTTGCTGGACAACTAATTCGCTTAGCTGTCACCACCACAGATCTGTTGGTTTGCATAATTGTAGAGAAAATTAGTCCAAATCCATTGTTTTCTATAAAGGAAAACACTCTAGGAAGCTCTTTAACAATCAACACATTGGCTGGAGAAAAGACTAGTTTGTTTGATGGTTCTTCTACCCATATATGTAGTTTAATTACTTTCTCATTTCTCATATTCTTTTATTCTTCCATACATGTGATGACTGGTAATGGATGGCTTTGCAATGCAAGTGAACTTGATAGGAGGATATTATGATTGAGGCAATAATGTTAAGTTTGGTTTTCCAATGGCCTTCACAAGAACAATGTTGTCATGGAGTGTTTTGGAGTTTGGTGGATTCATTGGCAGTGAGCTCTCCAAATCTAATGAAATATTTTGTTGGAGAGCTGAATTTATTCTCAGAATAAAATTTAAAAAATATTTTTTTGGAGAGTTAATCCGCTCAACTATCACCACTAGCACCACCATAGATTTTTTGGTGTTCATAACTATAGAGAATCCTTGTCAAAATCCATTCTTTTCTAGGAAGGACAATGCTCTAGGAAGATCCCTGCCAATCAAGGCATTGGGTGGAGAAGAAACTCTAATTTTTCTTATGGCTCTTCTGCCAATGTATGCAATTTTATTGCTTTCTTCTTTTTCATTTTCTCTTAATATTTTTTAAATGTGATGCCTAGTAATGGATAGCCTTGCCATGCAAGTGAACTTGACAAGAGGATATTATGATGTAGCGGACAATGTTATTGTGGATTTCCAATGGACTTCACAACAATAATGTTGTCATGGAGTTTTTTGCAGTTTGGTGAATTCATTGGCAATGACCTCTCCAAATCTAGCATAATATTTTGTAGGAGAGCTAAGTTTATTCTTAGAATAAATTTAAAAAATATTTTACTAGAGAGCTAATTCACTCACTTATCACCGCTAGCACCACCAACACCACCATAGATTTGTTGGTTTACCTAACTATCGAGAATCTCTTGTAATCAACAAATTAGGTGGAGAAGAGACTCTGATTTTTATGATGGTTCTCCTTTCCATGTATACAGTTTTATTGCTTGCTTACATATTTTCAATTTTCTTTTATTCTTTTGTAAATGTGATGATTGGTAATGGATGGACTTGAAATGCAAGTGAATTTGAGAGGAGGATATTATGATGCAGGGGACAATGTTAAGTTTGGATTTCCAATGGCCTTCACAACAACAATGTTGTCATGGAATGTTGTAGAGTTCAGTGGATTCATTGGTAAGAAGCTCTCCAAATATAATGAAATTTTTTATTGGAGAGTTGTGTTTATTCTCAAAATAAAAATTAAAAATATATTTTTCTAGAGATCTGATTCGCTCAACTATCACCTCTAGTACTACCATAGATCTCCTAGTTTGCATAACTATAAAAATGCCTTGTCAAAATACATTATTTTCTATGAAGGAAAACACTCTAGAAAGCTCCCTTCCAATCAACGCATTGGGTGGAGAAGAGACTCTAGTTTTTTTTATGGTTCTTCTATCCATGTATGCAATTTTATTGCTTTCTTTTTTTTTCATTTCCTTGTATTCTTCAGTAATGGATGGCCTCACAATGCAAGTGAACTTAAGAGAATGATATTATGATGTAGGTGACAATGTTTAGTTTAGATTTCCAATGGCCTTGACAACAACAATGTCATCATGGAGTGTTTTGGAGTTTAGTGGATTCATTCACAGTGAACTCCCCATATCTCCCTACAAATCAATGCAATGGGTGGAGAAGAGACTATTTTTTCTGACGGTCCTTCTTCCCATATATGTAGTTTTATTGCTTTCTTATTTCTTTTTTTTTTTATTCTTCTATAAATGTGATGACTTTTAATGGATGGACTTGCATTACAAGTGAACTAGATAGGATGATATTATGATGCAAGAGACAATGTTAAGTTTGGATTTCCAATGTTCTTTGCAACAACAATCCTGTCATGGTGTGTTTTGGAGTTCGTTGGATTCATTGGCAGTGAGTTCTCCAAATCTAACATAATTTTTTAGTGGCAGTGAGCTCTCCAAATATAATGAAATATTTTGTTGGAGAGTTGGGTTTAATCTCTAAATAAAATTTAAAAAATATTTTGTTGGAGAGTTGATTAGCTTAGCTATTACCACCAACACCACCATAGATCTGTTGGTTTACATAACTATAGAGAATCCTTTTCAAAATCCATTCTTTTCTATGAAGCACAATGCTCTAGAAAGCTCCCATCCAACCAATGAATTGGGTGGAGAAGAGACTATTTTTTTTTGTATGGTTCTTCTACCCATGTATTCAACTTTATTGCTTTCATATTTTTCATTTTCTTATATTCTTCGGTAAATGTGATGAGTGGTAATGGATGGCCTTGCAATGTAAGTGAACTTGATGGGAGGATATTATGTAGCAAGGGACAATTTTAAGTTTGGATTTCCAATGGCCTTCACAACAACAATGTTTTCATTAAGTGTTTTGGAGTTCGGTGGATTCATTGGCAGTGAGCTCTCCAAATCTAATGAAATTTCTTTGTTGGATAGCTAATTTTAAATTCCTAGAATAAAATTTTAAAAATATTTTGCTATAGAGTTGAATCACTCAACTATCACCACTAGTACCACTACAAAAATTCTTTTTTGCATAACTATAGAGAATCCTTGTCAAAATCCATTCTTTTCTATGAAGGACAGTGCTCTGGGAAGCTCCCTGCCAATCAACACATTGGGTGGAGAAGAGACTCTAGTTTTTCTTATGGTTCTTGTACCAATGTATGCAGTTTTATTACTTTCTTATTTTTCATTTTCTTTTATTCTTCTCTAAATTTGTTGAATGGCATTGGATGGCCTTGCAATGCAAGTGAACTTTACAAGAGGATATTATAATGCAAGGGAAAATGTTAAGTTTGGATTTCCAACAACATTGTTGACATGGAGTGTTTTGGAGTTTGATGGATTAATTGGCAGAAAGATCTCCAAATCTAATGAAATATTTTGTTGGAGAGCTGCGTTTATTCTCATAATAAAATTTAAAAATATTTTTCTAGAGAACTAATTTCCTTAGTTATCACCACCAATACCACCATAGATCTGTTGGTTTACATAACTATA
This sequence comes from Sequoia sempervirens, assembly GCA_007258455.2. NCBI lineage: Eukaryota > Viridiplantae > Streptophyta > Pinopsida > Cupressales > Cupressaceae > Sequoia > Sequoia sempervirens. The sequence goes on from VDFB02000002.1 coordinate 5,854,890, forward strand.
GAGAAGCCTAGTCAAAAACTATTATTTTCTATGAAAGACAACACTCTGGGAAGCTCCCTGCAATCAACGCAATGAGTGGAGAAGAGACTGGTTTTTTTAATGGTTCTTCTACCCATGTATGCAGTTTTATTGCTTTCTTGTTTTTCATTTTCTTTTATTCTTCTATAAATGTGCTGAATAGCAATTGATGGACTTGCAATGGAAGTAAACTTGACAGGAGGATATTATGATGCAGGAAACAATGTTAAGTTTGGATTTCCTATGGCATTCACAACAACAATGTTTTCATGGAGTGTTTTGGAGTTTGGTGGATTCTTTGGCAGTGATCTCTCCAAATCTAACAAAATATTTTATTGGATAGCTTAGTTTATTCTTATAAGTAAATTTAAAAAATATTTTGCTGTAGAGATGATTCAATCAACTATCACCATCAACACCACCAAAGAGTTGTTGGTTTGTATAACTATAGAGAAGCCTTGTCAAAATCCATTCCTTTTTGTGAAGGATAGTGCTCTAGGTAGCTCCCTTGCAATCAATGCATTGGGTAGAGAAGAGACTCTAATTATGAATTTATTATTACAACTTTAAAAAATATAAAAACTCATATATCTGACCACCTTAACTTGGTCAAAACTTCATGAAATTCAATTGTTTTTTTAAATCCTATAGTATGTGAAGCATAGAATGTGATGCAAGTTTCAGATTCTAAAAATGTGATATAGTTTGAAAGCTATAGATGTTTTTCAATCAACCTATCAATTAGGACTTTCATCATAATTCAAATAGAAAATGAATAGTAATTATTTATTAAAGGGTATGTGCAAGATCATCATGGAAAAAGTAGGCCCTTAAGTGGCAAAAAATTTAGAAAAATTAAAGTTAGGCAACTTGACGTAAAAATTTGAATAAGTTATCTATATTATTTTGAAAATATGTAAGAATAGAATTTGTAGAAAATGGAATTTAGTTTCTAAACTACTAGGTTTTATTTTTTTAAACAAAATTTATTTGGTGAAAATTTGAAATTTCAATGCAGAGTACTTCTAAATTTCAGAAAAAATAAGAAGTAGGTGTATGTCCACCACCCTAACCACAATAAAATGATAATATTTTTTTATAAGATTTTAGATATAAGTAGAGGACTCATGTCTCGATGTGATGCATATTTGTTTTGTAATTTTTTCAAGTAAATAATTAATTTTTATTTTTTATTACAACTTTTAAAAAAATATAAAACTCATATATCTAACTACCTTAACTTTGTCAAAACTTCATGAAATTCCTTTTTTAATCCTATAGTATATGAAGCATAGAATGTGATGCATGTTTCAGATTCAAAAAATGTGATACTGTTTGAAAGCTATAGATGTTTTTCAATCAGCCTATCAATCAAGACTTTACTCGTAATTCAAATAGAAAATGAATAATAATTATTTATTAAATTCAAAGTAAAGCATAATTTATATTGATATAAAGTTGAGAATCTCCTTTAAAAACCCTTTTTGTTTCATTAATTTTGGTAAAAAAAAGTCATCAGCCACATACCCTTCAAATACCCATCATATTGCCACTTTTTGGCCCATCATGATCTTGCACATACCCTAAATTCAAAGTAAAGCATAATTTATATTGCTGGAAAGCTGAGAATCTCTTTTAAAAACCCTTTTTGTTTCATCAATTTTGGGTAAAAAAACATTGGCAGCCACATACCCTACACATACCCATCATATCACCACTTTTTGGTCCATCATGATCCTACACATACCCATTTTCTTGTATTCTTCTATAAATGTGATGAATAGTAACGGATGGCTTTGCAATGCAAGTTTACTTGATAGAAGGATATTATGACGTAGGGGACAATGTTAAGTTTGGATTTCCAACGACCTTCAGAACAACAATGTTGTCCTGGAGTGTTTTGGAGTTTGGTGGATTCATTGGCAGTGAGCTCTCCAAATCTAATGAAATATTTTGTTGGAGAGCTGTGTTTATTCTCAAAATAAAATTTAAAAAATATTTTTTTGAAGAGTTGATTCGCTTAGCTATCACCGCCAACACCACCATAGTTTTGTTGGTTTACATAACTATAGAGTAGCCTTATCAAAATCCATTCTTCCTATTTAGGAAAGTTCTCTGGAAGGATCCCTACCAATCAATGCATTGGGTATAGAAGAGACTCTAGTTTTTCAAATGGTCCTTCTACCCATGTATGCAGTTTTATTGCTTTCTTATTTCTCACTTTCTTTTATTCTCCTGTAAATGTGATGACTGTTAAAGGATGGACTTGCAATGCAATTGAACTTGATAGGATGATATTATGATTCAAGGGGCAATGTTAAGTTTGGATATCCAATGGTCTTTACAACAACAATGTTGTCATGGAGTGTTTTGGAGTTTGTTTGATTCATTGGCAACGAACTCTCCAAATCTAAGGATAATATTTTATTGGAGAGTTGAGTTTATTCTCAAAATAAAATTTTAAAAATATTTTTTCAGAGAGCTAATTCACTCAACTATCACCACCAACACCACCACAAATCTATTGGTTTGCATAACTATAAAGAATCCTTGTAAAAATCTTTTCTTTTCTATGAAAGACAACATTCAAGGAAGCTCCCTACCAATCAATGCATTGGGTGGAGAGGAGACTCAGATTTCTCTGATGATTCTTCTACCCATGAATGCACTTTTATTGCTTTCTTGTTTTTCATTTTCTTTTATTCTTTTGTAAGATGGGATGATTGGTAATGGATGGCCTTGCAATGCAAGTGAACTTGATAGGAGGATATTATGATGTAGGGGACAATGTTAGGTTTGAATTTCCAATGCCCTTGACAACAACAATGATGTCATGGAGTGTTTTGGAGTTCGGTAGATTTATTGACAGAGAGCTCTCAAAATCTAAGAAAATATTTTGTTGGAGAGCTGAGTTTATTCTCAAAATAAAATTTAAAATATATTTTTCTAGAGAGCTAATTCACTCAACTATTACCACCAACACCACCATAGAATTGTTGGTTTGCATAACTATAGAGAATCCTTGTCAAAATACATTCTTTTCTATGAAGGATGACACTCTGGGAAGCTCCCTGCCAACCAACTCATTATGTGGAGAAGAGACTATGGTTTTTGTGATGGTTCTTCTATCCATTTATGCTGTTTTATTGTTTTCGTATTTTTCAATTTCTTTTATTTTTCTATAAATGTGATGACTGGTAATGGATGGCCTCGCAATGTAAGTGAACTTGATAGGAGGATATTAAGATGGAAGTCACAATGTTAAGTTTCAATTTTCAATGGCCTTCACAACAACAATGTTGTCATGGAAATTTTTGGAGTTTGGTGGATTCATTGGAAGCAAGCTCTCCAAATCTAATAAAATATTTTGTTGGAGAGCTGAATTTTTTCTCAGAACAAAATTAAAAAAAAATTTGCTCGAGATTTTCGTCTCTCAACTATCACCACTAGCACCACCACAAATCAATTGGTTTGCATAACTATAGAGAAGCCTTATCAAAATCCATTCTTTTCTATGAAGGAAAATGCTCTGGGAAGCTCCTTAGAAATCAATGCATTGTGTGGAGAAGAGACTCTAGTTTTTCTAATGGTTCTTTTGCCCATGTATGTAGTTTTTTTTTTTTATTTTCTTTTATTCTTTTGTAAATGTGATGACTGGTAATGGATGGCCTTGCAATCCAAGAGAACTTGATAGGAGGATATTATAATGCAGGGGGAAATGTTAAGTTTAGACTTCTAATGGACTTCACAACAACAATGTTGTCATACAGTGTTTTCGAGTTTGATGGATTCATTGGCTACAAGCTCTCCAAATCTAATGAAATATTTTGTTGGAGATTTGAGTTTATTCTCAGAATAAAATTTTAAAAATATTTTTTCAGAGAGTTGATTCACTCATATCTCACCACCAACACCACCACAGATCTATTGGTTTGCATAACTATAGAGAATCCTTATCAAAATCCATTATTTTCTATGAAGGATAGTGCTCTAGGAAGCTCCCTACCAATCAATGCATTGGGTGTCCAAAGAGACTCTATTTTTTCTAATGGTTCTTCTGCCCATGTATGCAGTTCTATTGCTTTCTTATTTTTCATTTTCTTTTACTCTTCTGTAATGTGATGACTAGTAATGGATGGCCTTGCAATGCAACTAAACTTGGCAGGAGGATATTATGATGTAGGGGACAATTTTCATTTTGGTATTCCAATGGCCTTAACAACAAAAATGGTGTCATAGAGTATTTTGGAGTTCTATGGATTCATTCATAGTGAGCTCTCTAAATCTAACAAAATATTTTGTTGGATAGTTGAGTTTATTCTCATAATTAAATTTAAAAATTATTTTACTATTCAGTTGATTCACTTAGCTATCACCACCATCACCACCATAGATCTGATGGTTTGCATAAATATAGAGAATCCTTGTCAAAATTCATTCTTTTCTATGAAGGACAATGCTCTAGGAAGCTCCTTGCAATCAATGCATTGGGTAGAGAAGAGACTCTTGTTTTTCTAATGGTTCTTTTACCCATGTATGTAGTTTTATTACTTTATTGCTTTTAATTTTCTTTTATTCTTATGTAAATGTGATGACTGGTAATTGATGGACTTGCAATGCAAGTGAACTTGACATGAGGATATTATGATGTAGGGAACAATGTTAATTTTGGACTTCCAATGGCCTTCACAGCAACAATATTTTCATGGAGTGTTTTGGAGTTCGGTGGATTCGTTGTTAGCAAGCTCTCCAATTCTAATGAAATATTTAATTAAAGAGATGAGTTTACTCTCAGAATCAAATTTTTTTTAAAAAAATTTGGATAACCAATTCACTCAGCTATCACCACTAGCACCACCACAGATCTGTTGATTTGCATAACTATAGAGAGGTATTGTCAAAGTCCATTATTTTCTATGAAGGACAACACTCTGTGAAGCTCCCTACCAATCAACGGATTGGGTGGAGATGAGACTCTGGTTTTTGTAATATTTTTTTTCCCATGTATTCATTTTTATTTCTTTGATGTTTTTCATTTTCTTTTATTCTTCTGTTAATGTGATTACTGGTAATGGATGGACTTGCAATGTATGTGAACTTTACAGGAAAATATTATGACGCAGGGTACAATGTTAATTTTGGATTTCAAATGGCCTATACAACAACAATGTTGTCACATTGGTGTGTTTTAGAGTTGGGTGGATTCATTGGCAATGAGGTCACCAAATCTAATGAAATATTTTATTGTAGAGCTAAGTTTATTCTCAAAATAAAATTTAAAAAACATTTTACTAGAGAGCTAATTCACTCACTTATCACAACCAACACCACCGTAGATCTGCTTGTTTGCATAACTATAAAGAATCCTTGTCAAAATTCATTCTTTTCTATGAACGACAATGCTCGGGGAAGCTCCCTACAAATCAAAGCATTAGGTTTATAATAGACTCTAGTTTTTTGATGGATCTTCTACCCATGTATGCAGTTTTATTGCTTTCTTTTTTTTATGTTCTTTTATTTTTTGTAAATTTGATGACTGGTAATGGATGGCCTTGCAATGCAGGTAAACTTGATAGGAGGATATTATGATGCAAGGGACAATGTTAAGTTTAGATTTCCAATGGCCTTCACAACAACAATGATGTCATGGAGTGGTTTAGAGTTTGGTGTATTCATTCACAACGAGCTCTCCAAATCTAACAAAATATTTTGTTGGAGAGTTGATTTACTTTACTATCATCACCATCACCACCATAGATCTACTGGTTTGCATAACTATAGAGAAGTATTGTAAAAATCCATTCCTTTCTATGAAGGACAATGTTCTAGGAAGCTCCCTGCTAATCAACACATTGGGTGGAGAGGAGACTCTAGTTTTTTTTTATGGTTCTTCTACCCATGTATGAAGTTTTGTTGCTTTCTTGTTTTTCATTTTCTTTTATTCTTCTATAAGTGAGAGGAATGGTAATGGATGACCTTGTAAGGCAAGTGAAATTGACAAGAGGATATTATGATGCAAGGGACAATGTTAAGCTATCTGAGAAAATACCTATCTTTTAAGTGCATGGAAATTCTAGTTGGAAGTCTTGTAACACAATAGCTTCTAAATGCCATTACATGTTCTCTTCCAATTAAAATCAATCAAACCACACCAGGTCCTATAAACCTTTGATCCAAATCTAAATGCACCTAGATATTATTCTCCACCAAATCAATTTTCAAGTCCTCCTTCCTCAGTCCTGCAATCACATAAACGATAAAGTCTTAAGACACATCACCACAATTCAAATCATAAAACCTAGATAGAGAGGCAAAGAGATTAAGAATTACTAGGAAAATTATATCTACATATCTAATAGCTTTTGAGTGGGGTGAGGATGCATGTGAACATGTCCTTCATGCATGGGGTGATCTGAATGCAATCTTTGGTGGTTTTAGCTTGATGAAATGTAGAGCTCAATTTGATGAACCAATGAATGGCACGTGTTGCTTCACCTAACCCTCAATAGCTATGGCTAACTAGTTTTCTAATGTGATTTTATGCATGCAAAATATTGAAAAATACCATGCAAAAAAATACAAACTAAACTAATCTATGAGCTTGCATTTTTTTGCTTCCTTATGCGAAATACTACCACTTGCATGTCATTTTTAACGTGAAGAGTTTTTCCTTACACATTTATTTTTGATAGATGGCATTGCAATACGCCTCTCATCGTAATTAATTCCATTTATCTATTTATTGGATTAAAAAATCTGACCAATTGTAAATATTAATTTTCCATTTAAAAACTCAGTTATGTCATACATACAAACATCAATTATAAATTTATGATTTCATAGGAAAGGATTTTTTTTAATTTTTTTAGGAATCTTGACATCCATTCCAACAATTCTTGCAATTTTCTAATATTCTATAGTCCATTAGTGCCACCACTACAATATTTTCATTCACAACAAAAATGGTATCTCAAGGATGAAGGTTTTGAAATAGAAATGTCATCTAAAAGGAAACAATTCATTTATGCATTAGCTTCCAATTTTTTATTAGTTCAATGAAAATGGCTTTCAAGTTGCATCCATCAAAGGAAAATTTGAGCTGAACCAACTTAATTTATAGCCACTGGTATTCTCCCACCCAATGCAAGAACTTTGAGAATGTTAAAATATGGCAGCTACTCTGAACTAACAAGTTGCTAGAAAAGTCTGGCTGCTACATCTCCAAAATATGGACTCAAACTAACAACATTCTTCTCATCTACCACATATTTGTATTCTTCTACAAGTTTATCCCATTTCTCCTTGTACTTTTTTGCATCCCACTTGATACCTTGTACCATCAAGTAGCATCCAAATTGATCCCAAAGAAATCCCATTCTTATAGACTCTGCAAACTTGCTATCCATTTCCCTCTCAGCTTGATAAGCTAAAGAATCTCAGTCCACTTCCAATTCTTGGACCGTTTCTTCAGCACCTAATTATTTCCATCAAAGGACAAAAATGGATGAATTGTCAGAGCTCGTGGTTCAAAATTACCTGGTCCATCACCAACAAGCATCTATAATAAGACCAACAAAGCTATTTCGAACACCTTGATTTGAGCCTGCTCCTCTGCCCTCCATTTATTTTCCTTCTCTTGTCATGCCATCTACCTTTGTTCTCCATTTAATCAAGACCACCAATATTTAAAACTAAAAATAATACTAAAAATAACACAGATTGCTCCACTTTAAAATCTACTTGAAAAAACATCTACATACAATGAATGTAGTTATGCCAGTTGCATGTCATTTGAACGTCAACGTCTAGCTGAAGAGTTTTTCCTTATACAAAATTATGATTTTTGATGGATGCCATTATAGATGCCTCTTAGTGTAACAATAAAAAAATTCTACTATAAAATCAATTTAAATCAACTCAAATCCATCCATTATAAATTAAATCTAAAATAAAAGTAAAATTTACCAAAATTAAATTAAATAACCCATTCTTTAAACTCTGAAATCTATCTGTAGTGGATTAAACAACTAAATTAAGCTCCTATAAATTGCAAAGTTGTATATGATGTTATGAAGTGACATAAAAATTTCCTTTATATGACCAAACATTCAGTTAAAATTTCATTTGAATACTCATAAAATTACTTCTTTAACAAATATTGTACACATAGGGTTTGATTTCGATCAACATGGTATTCAATCAGAAAAGCTTTTGCTTCACACAAAAAGGTTGAAAAGTGATAAAAATGAATGTGCAAAGAAAAAAATGCTAGAGCCAATTGGAAAAACAAAAACACCAAATTTTATGTTAGCTAAAAATTCCTCTAACCTAACTACTAAAATGGAAATTTCCATAATCCATTAACCCAACTACTAAAATAGTGGTTTCCATAACAACAAACCTACATTGGACTGAAATGATTGGCAAAGAATATCCATTGGCTATCCTCTAGATATAAGGCTTGATGTCGTCATAGTTAAGTACAAGAACATTTTATTTGAATGACCCCTTGTCAACTTGGTTGTGGAAAAACTTTCCCAAGTAATCAGTCTCAATATTCTTTCTCAAAATCCCCATTAACGTGCATCCTTCTAGACCTCATCAGCCCTCATTTTCAAGCTCTCTATCAGCTGCAAGGAAGCTTCCGATCCAAAAAAAATATCAAAAGAGACAGATCTCAAAGAAAAAACAAGCAGAAACTACAATGTTCAAGATCATTTAATATGAATTGTAAATACATAAGGACCATAAATTTCGTTGCAAAAAAAACTAGAGCAGAAAAAGATAAAGGGGTGGACTAAAGAAGGAAAATTAATTTCTTAAATATTTATTTGAATACTAGAAATTTGCAAATAACTAAACTTCATGTAAGGGTTAGTATTTTACAAATCCATCAAAATGCTCCTATGAAATACTTTTCAAATGCTTCAAAATGCAACAAAGGATGAAAGAAAACTAAAATCATTATGAAAGCAAAAACAAGTTACCTATTCCATAGTGGATTGGTGTCAAATGTGCAAATGACCCTTTCCCAGAAGCAAAAATGATGAAATGCAATGGAGATGAAGAGCAAGATGAGTTCTCAAACCAAGAGAGTAACCTTGCATAAAAGTTGTGGATGCATGAATGGGGATTAAGGCCTTCTTTTATAGATTTTCTTGATGAGAGATTGTCCAAATGAGTGAATGTGGGACTAAAGATCCACCAATGAGAAGAGGACACTTGTCAAGTGGTGAGTGGTTGATGCATGTGCAAGATTTGGGAAATGTGCCCAAGAGGGGGGAAATTTGAATTCAAATTTGGCAATAAATTTTGAGAGGGGGACAAGAAAATGAGCAATAAATGCAATGTTGGAGGGACAAATTAACTTGTCATGTTTTTCAAACTTGAGGGCCATGTTGAGTGAAAATTAAGCTTTTAATAAATCAATAAATTGATTTATTTGTGCAAGTGGAGATATCTAGAGGATGCAAGTGGTGAGGATTAGTATTTAATCAGGATTAGATTAGTTTAATGATGATTAGGTGAGTTTGACTTTTAGGACTTGGATATTTGATTTATTTAAATCATAAAATGATGTAATATGATTTGGGATTTGATTAAATGGCCATTTGATTTATTAAAAGGTTGATGATAATGCTTATTTGATTTTAAATAAATGACCTTAGGAGATGAGATAACCTAATGAATGGATGGAAGTGAACTTGATTAATTAATTAATGAACCCGATTGAATGCACAATGTTAATTTTGCATGTCTATAGTATACAAAGAAAAAAATACACAGAAAGATGATAACGGAAAATTGAAAGTGACTGTGGAAGAAATAAGAGATCAAATGAACAAAACATGGGTGGAGAAGAGTCACTTTGTTGAAGGAGATGAGCCAGCACTAGAATCTTCTTTTGGTAATTCCTCCAGGAATTGATCTCAGGCCATTGGCCTAGGGGGAGTTTTTCAAGAATATCCTTTCCCCCTATCAATAGTTTGTGCTAGAATGTAGGATATTTCCAACTATTGTGTTAATGATTTACATATTGCATTGGAGAACACTTGTATAAAAATTCAAGAAGTTGAAGGTTCGCAAAATAATGTTTCTCTTGTTGTCTAAGAAAGTAGAGTATCTAGAACACTTAGGAAAAAGAATTTAATACATTAAAAGGGTTAGGTGTGTGAGTTATAAAAGGCTAGTTGGAACCCTCATTTGCCACTTTGCATTGAAAAAGAGAAGAAGAAGAGCACTCTGCAGCAGAATTTTGAAGGGGTGAAGATAATTCGGCAGTGAATCTCTAACACAGCAAATATTTCAATTGTTTTGTGGAATTTTCATTTAATCTGGTGTGCAATACAAGAAATTATTTGGTACAGAAGGAAAAATGGATCAAATCAAAGGAATGATAAACCTATATGAGTATAGCAGTGAGAATATTATAGCTATAATAAACATGTTGTCGCCCAATTAATTAAAATGGCTAGAAGGTGCAAAACAAAAAAGCCTAGATATTTGGAGTGAATTCCCCTATTTCAAAAATGTAGAAATTGTTAGGTTTATTATGGAAAAATTCAATGATGACATTCTAACCCTAGATAAACCCTATCATATCTTGAAAGAGGTGATTGGAGCTATAACTAGGTTATGCATATTTGGGGAGGTACCAAGAAAGAAGCAAGTTTGAAATAAAGAAGTTGAAACCCTAACCAGAGTAACTAGAGATCAAAAGACTTTAATAATTTTGACAATCAAAGATTCAGTGACAAGGTACATTGCACATGGAGTGTCTTATAAAATCTTTTCAAAGATAGAGAAGGTGCAACTTCAGCTGACCAGTGTTGTTTACATTTCTCACAAGATGATAATGGAAGATCAAGATTTTGACCTGTGCAGATTACTCAAAGACAAAATGATGGAGAGCGTGCAATTGAAAAAGAAGAAAAATTACCCTTTCAGATTTGGTACCTTGGTTATATTTCTTATGATGTATTTTTTGAATTGCTTACCACTGGACAACAATGTTGAATGGGAAGAGAGTGAACCGGTTTGCAATCAGATTTATGTTCATTCTAAAAATTTGGAAAACTATGATCAAGAATATAAAAGTTTCTTTAAGGGTTTGCTAGAAAATTTTGGATCAATTTGTATTCCCATTCTAGTAAGGGGACTTTATGTTGGCTACTCTTCCAGTGAGATGGAGAGAAAGAAGAAAAGAGAAAAAGATATTGCTGTTGACACTCCTCTATAATGTAAGACTCCAAGAGTTGAAGGGAAAGGTAAAGAACAAGTGATTGTGGATATACCATATGAGGAATTTGATAAGGAAACTAAAGACATCCAAAGGGAAGAACTAGAATTAGTTGAACAAATCGAGAAAAGGTAGAAGGAAGTGAAGAAGAAGGTGATTTAACCAAAAAGGACATATTGCAGCTTATTCATGAGAATGATGGGATGTAAAAAATTGCAGGTATATGGTCTATCAGACCTTCAAATGAGTAGGACATGATTTTGAACATACTAGGTGCTCATTTTGTGCACAACCATATTAAATTGGAGAGTCTACAAAATGTGTTACCTGAAGAAATGATCGATTGCATTAAGGAAATCATGGGCTCTGAGTCTCAGAACAAGAAAGAAGAAATAATTATACATATGAAGGAGTAGTACAAACTATCACTCACCAAGTTAAAAATGAAAATGAATGAGCTAAGGAAATGCATAAGTACAAAAAAAAACATCTATAACTATTGTCTTTGATGGCCTCATGCAGTCAAAAAATACAAAGAAAACTTGGAGCAAATTGAAACAAAGCTAAACAATATTGGACAAAATTTTAACATGTTTCAAGATTGGGATGGTGCAATCAAGAAAAGGATTCAAGAGTTACAGTTTGAGCATACAAATGTTCAAATCACCAGAAAAATTTTTGTGGACACTTTTTGGAAATTAAAGGACCAAACAGAATGTAGACTAGAACAACTAATTAAGGTTCTGAGGAAAGGAGAGATATTAGAAGAAGCTTTCACCATTCTGGAATCCCTCATCAAGATTATCAACTGAACATTTGAAAACAACAGCATGATCATAATCATTGGGATTGCAATAGAAGCTTGGAAGAAGTTTCTTCTAAAGATGAAAGAAAAACACAAGACAATCTTCTGATCCAAGTAGCAGTTGTACTTCTTCAAAATTTTGAACCAGTTTTTGAATCAACAAGTGTTTGGTAAGAAAATATTTTCTTTTCTTTTTCATTGATGTCAAAGGGGGAGAAAGAGTAGTGAAAAATGTCTTATCAAATTTAGGGGGATTTTTTGTTTTGAAGTTTTGAAGTTTGGTAGTGTATTCATATTGGTTTCGACACTTAGTCATTTTTCACTAAGTGTTGCCATCAATGCCAAAGCGGGAGATTTTTGGCATATGGATTCTAGTGTTATCATTGATGGCAACCTAAGTCATTGATATGGTCTACAGTTCAGTATTTTTTCATACCAGAAGATAGAGTGAAGAACATAGTATTACTAGAAGTCAGAGTGAAGAACATGGTATCCAGTTAAAGTTGAGTCTGTTGATCCATCTGCATCACCAGATTATCACTTTGAGTTGTGGATCTCGAGAAAGGTTTTTTGGCATCTAGAATATCTTATTCTCAAGTTTTGTGTCATCGCATCAACTAGTGTAGGAGTTAGGAGATCTAGTAGATTGATTTTTCTAGTTATTAGTTCAAGAAGGCTAACTTGACGAATGTGGCGTATTGTGGATATTCGAGGAGTAATTATTTAAGTTATTTTGTGTTTGGGGATTTTTTTTGGGCCCTCACTATGTTGTGGCCAACTTTGATTAGTGTGGATTAAATATTAATTGTGAATTGAACTAACCATTGGTAAATATTTTATGTTTTCTTGAAGCCGACATATGAACAAAAAATATTTAGTTGCAGAAATATAAGCAATCATTTTGAAGTGTGAATGTATGAGTGAGAGTGAAGTGAATGTGTGAAGTGTGCTATGAAAGACAAAAGGGTTGTAGTGCGATTATGCACAATTTCATTTGTGGATAAAAGGTTTTGAGATGTGAATATAAGCAGAAGGAGCAGAAAAGTAGAATTAGACAAAAGATCAGAAAGGTGACTATTGAGCTTCATAGGACCTATACTCAGGCATTAGCAGATGCTACTACATAGTTCATCCAATCTAGTATCTTTGTAAATTATTTGTAATACATTGAGTCTTCATTTTATATTTGAGTAGTGTGCCTGAGTGCATGTGCATTCCCATTTTCTCCATAATTTTAATAGAGTATAAAATTGTGGATTAACCTCCATCATGTTTTTTCCCCTAATAAGGTTTCCACGTAAAAATATTTCTGTTATGATGTTATGGTTTTTTTTTATGTGTTTGCATCTTTATTTTTGGTTAAGTGTTGTAAATGGTTTAAAGATCAAGTTTATAAAGTTAAATTTTGCATAACATTGATTCACCCCCCACTCTCAGTGTTCCTTGAGTCCAACAGGTGGACTACATACCCTATGAGAATGAATGTGATGGAGATGATGACTTGGCCCTATGTTTGAGATCAATTTACAAAAGACATTGATTGTTGACTATATTGTGTTTGGCCTAGTGATCAACAACTACCTAGAGTGTACGAGGTGTTTCAATTTTGGGGATACAGCTACATGATACGACCCTCCAACATTCATGGAGTGAATCTAGGCCTATTTATTGTCCAAAATGTACATGTGGTATCTAAAGATAGAAATAATTCAGAACAAACCACTAAGGGATTAATGCCATATTATGGTCCATCATATTGCAGTGGTGAATGGAGAAGGCTAGCAAAATATAAGCCTAGCATGTCAAAATATGGTCTAAATTCAAATATGTATACACATCATCTCCAATTGGATAGTGGAAAAGAAATTAATAGAGGTCATCTTATGTATATAGATGGATGTGCATACACACAATTTTTTTTGCAGGATTTATAAATAGTAGTAAGGGAAGGGACCCTAATGTAAGAATGAATTGTCAATTCATTGAGGTTATAAATGATAAAGATGGAGATATGGAAAGAGAGTTTGATAGATTGATAATGGTTGAGGCTATTAAGGACCTTACCATTGGGGATGAGTTATTGATTGATTACCCCTTCTCAAAACTCACTCTTGCACGAAATAAAAGGGAAGAACAAGGTCTCCCTAAGGATGTTCTTAAGGGAAAAAAACCAAAGAATAATAAATGAGTGTGGACTGATGTTTTATAAACTATGTTGTCAAAATTGTGTTTTATTTAAATTATTGTATAAAAAAGGAAGTCTATAAAATAATTTTCCATTATTCAATTGATGAATATATGTTCATACAATTTATATTTTTATTTTTTAAGCCATATTTGATTATATTTCTTTTAAATTGATACATTTATGATTTATCCAATTTTTGGAAAACATTAAATAATGCTTGGATTTGTTGATAGGTAGAAGATGTTTATGAAACACATAATAATACGCATGATCCAACTACATTATTAATATTTGGACGAGATGATCCAAACCATCCTTTAAACAATACCAGGGCAAAAAGAGAAAGTTTGAAGAGATTACTACCACATAAGAAATTTGAAGAGCTGATGAGATCTGGATACACTAATGAAATGGCATCTAGCCTTAATGATGATGATCATGATAGTGAAAATGTAGTGCATGAATAAGGATTAAATGAAATTCTTACAGGTTTCTTTGGGGATGGAAACAATGATGATGTAAAAAAAGATTTTGGTAACCCTATTGGACACTTACCCTTCTCGGGTTTTTCACCTAAAAGGGAAGGAATAGGGTTAAAAATCTAGTCGTGTTTACACTCAAGACTAATGTAAATGAGATGAATTATGTCTAATAGAGATGTACTAATGAAATAATCAAAAAATAAAATGATTTAATGATGTAAAACCTAAGAAATGCAAAGTGCTTGAAAACACACTGTGCTATGCAAAAAGATGAAATGAATGTATGGTAAATGATAAAATAAAGATGCAATATAGAGACTATGCACCTGGAAATTGATGAAGAGATGACTGTAGATTTTAGAGACCTTAGAAATACTATAAACTTTGATTTTTAAGCCAAGTGGGACTAAGTTGTCAGGCTGGGCGATTTAGTCCCAATTCAGGGAAATTGCTTGGAACGTTGTTTCTACCAAATGGGTATTCAAATCTATAAAAGTTTCTAAAAAATAGGTTCAGTGGGACTAAGTCACCACTATCGGCAACTTAGTCCACTTTTGAATTTCTAAAAATCTAAAAGTTAAGTTGGGAGCTCTTGGTCTGCTCTTTCTATTGCTCTAAGTGTCTACTTCTGAAACTCTGATTTTCAGGCTTGAAAGTGACTTTTTGTTGATATTTTGACCTTGTAAGGGGGAAGATGACTCCAACAAGTCTTTAACTTATTCCTCAATGATTTTCAAGTCCTCAATGTACCTAAATCTGCAAACACATAAGGAAAGAGAAAGAAATTTTGGATGTTAAGGCATGGGGATTTGCCTTGGCCAAACCCCTTTTAGGTAATTAAACCAAAATGAAGAAATAATGTAATGAAGCAAAAAATAATGGAATTAGTACCTTTCCATAATGATTGCTCTTGATTTTCTACAACAATGGTTGAGGAATCTTGCTCTTGAATGCCTTAGAAAGATATCTTGATGACTTAGAATGTTAAAACCCTAACTTAATTGACCTGACAACATGGATGAATGATGAATGGTGATTTAATGAGTGATGGAATTGTGAGCACTAATAAAATCTGCATACATTCTAAACTCCATGACAAAGGTTAGTTCATGCAAATTTACTAAATAATCCTATGAGATAATGCACCATACTTCACAAACATAATGACCAAATAAACTAATTGAAAGTATCAAAGAAGCACAAATGCATACCTATCCCATACTAGATTGGTGTCACTTTGTTGTGAAAAGTGACCCTTTCCCAACCCTTGAAAAATTCATGATACAAATGATAATGGGAAAATTAGCTCTCAATATGGAGGGAGTAACTTTGCATGAAGATTGTGGATGCTAAGAAGGAAGGATAGCCTCTCCATTTATACAATATTTTGATGAGAGAAGAAGAAAAATGGGTGAATGTGGGACAAAGATTGAACAAATAGGAAGGATCCACTTGTCCAAATGTGAGTGGATGGAGGATGTGCAAGTTTTGGTCAATGTGCCAATAAATGAGATTAGTTGGCCTTTTCAAATTACAAATTTGGCTTGTTGGAGGGAGAAAAAGGGACTTAAATTCCAAGTGGGGGACATGTAAGAGGGGATTTAATGCCATGTTGGAAGGGACAAGTCAACTTGATTTGAATTCAAACTTGAGGGAATATTCTCCAAAGATGTCTTGTTGAGGGAAAATGAGGATTTAATAAATGAATTAATTGATTTATTTGTGCGAGTGGGAAAATCTAGAGAATGTGACATGCATTAGATTAGATTTAATCCTGATTTAGTTAATTTAAAAGAGAATTAGGTGATTTCACCCATTTTACTTAGATTTAAGGATTAAACTAAATCACACGGAGATGAAAGATGATTTCAGATTTAATTAAATAAAAGATTTGATTTATTTAATCAAGGAGGGTGATGTTAGGCTTAAATTAAACAAAATTGATTTATTTAATTTAAATGGATGACTTTAGAGATAGACTTTAATGAAATTGATTTATTTGATGAGTGGACGAATATGAATTAATTAAATGCATGATGCTAATTTTGCATGTCTACATTTTGTACCTCTTTGAAGAAATGTACTTGTTGCGTTGGTTCAAAGAATAAACTTGTCGCGATAAAAATTCAAAAAAATTATGATTTTTTCGCAAGCCCTAGCGAAAAGTACACTAGTACATTTCCCCCATGAGAGATCGAGCAAAAATATTTGATTTGAGGGTCAATCTCATGATAAAGAGGTTCAAAATGGATGGTTATGATGATGATGGAAATGAGATGGTTTTAAGATTCATAGAATAACCAATCTATATTATCCTAAACAATTTAAATGATAATGCAATGCATGTGAGATGGATGATGCGATGATGCCTATATGATTATGCAATAGATGTTTTATGCAAATGTATCATTTTATGAGATGCTTAGACTAATAGATCTATATTATGATGATGAACATGCATGTGAGATGATGTGCAAAATGTTGATGGTTTGTGGATGTAGGATGGATGCAATGGTGATGGTGATTAACTATCTTGGTCATGATGTTAGTGTGGAAAAGAAGAAATTAGATGATGAAAAGAGGATCCAACAAGCCAAATTTATGAGAGATGATGATGACAAATGGATGATTTTCTTATCAAGAATTGGGATTTTAAAAAGGGCCACTTACCTTATGTTTGATAACAAGCATAAGCACGATGCATCAAGGTATAAAGAATCAGGATGGCATTGCACTTAGTGTGATGGACTTTGACTCGACAAATAGATAGGAGTATTATTGTTCACACTTGACATACATAAACCTTGATAGGATTCACTTTAGAAGTTTCAAACATCTTGGACCAAAACACAAAAAGGTATAACCTATCAATGCAATAGTCAACAAGCTGCCCAAAACACCCTCCATACATATCTAACAAAGCAAGTATTCACCAAGTTATATTACAAGAACATCCAACAAGCACAACATACAAAAGATAATGATCATTGCCCCATTCCTATCTCTCTAAATCAATTTGTTTGGACATCATCGAGAGGTTATTGGAATGAGCACAAATAGATAAGTCAAAAGACAAAGATAAAGTAAATAAACAAGTTGATGTTCTTCAATACTGCTAACCAAAAGGGAATGTGTTTTTAAGGATAAGAACTGAAACTATTGCCAAAAGATAAAGCCCATTGTAGGAAGGATACATCTTAGGACATGTTAGTGTATGGCGGAATGTCATTTCGTTTATCCAAAGTGTTATTTCTGACAAATAATTTCCATTGTAGGAAGGATACATCCTAGGACATGATGCTATTAGATGATTGATATGGGACTGATTGGATGATAAGCTATTGAAATGACCAACTTGTTTATGTACTGACTTAAACTTGAGATTTGATGTTTTGAGTTTTCACTTTTCACCTGCTAGACTTGTTTCTAATTGTTTCACCAAAGGTTGAGGATGACGATCATTTAGTATGAGTGATTTATTGTGGGTGAAAGTGAGATGAGATAGATGGATTTTTTTCAAATATTTGGATGTTTTTGGAGTTTTTTGAACTGTTTTGAGGTTGTTTTTGGTATTTTTTGAGATTTTTTAAATGTTTTGATTTTTGGATTTTCCAGTGTTTTGGGGTTTTATGAGATTTTATGAATGTTTTTGAATTTTGGTGGTTTTTTGAATGTTTTTGGATTTTGATGTTTTTTTTTATGTTTTTGTGTTTTTATGTCTCGAGGGTTGATCAAAGATTAGCCTTGCCTACATTTAAGCTCAGAGACGACGTAGTTCGGATATCATGTTTTTGATGTTTTTTTGACTTTTATGATTATTTTTTGGATTTTGACATGTTTTCAATGTTTTTGGATTTTGACATTTTTTCAATGTTTAAGGAATGTCTTTTTGTTAAAATATGCCATGGGCTAGTGCTTTGGACTCTCGATCACAAATGCTTTGACCAGTTTGATTTTACGTTTTCCAACATTCAGATCATCACATAAGTTGGAGGATATAGGTCAAGATTTACTCCTGTAGCAAGATGTACATACCTACCCCAATGTCTAGCAATGTATGGAATGCCATGGGTGGATGCTCAGATAGGTGTATTGATGAATGGATATGGATAGAATGCAAAGGATGCCAAGGATTATCTTGTGATAAGATACATTGTTCAGATAAAGAATGCTCATTTGGATAATGCTTCATGGCTCAGATAATGCTACATTGGATACGATCAATGAAAATGGCCCATGTCAAGATGTTTACCATAAGAAAGCATAAAGTGTGCACCAAAATTTGTCAAGATCAAGATAACTTGGACTATGGATGTAGATGGATAAAGATGGATCAGATAAATGGTTCATGGATGAATGAATTTATTATGGTTGAGATGGATGGAATGCTATATTTATTATGGATGGGATGAGATGCTTTCCCCTGAAGTGGTGCACATAGATCCTTGATTCTACACATGATTCTTGTTTGCTAGGTTTTCATCATGGTACCTATCCAAAGCGTTTCCTATGTGGTTTTCACTAGAGGATGATTTTTTTCTTTACTATTTTTAATTGTTTTTCTAATTATTTTTTTGGTTTTTTTTTAAAAGATTCATGCTGTCCCACCTAGTGGTGTTGATGTAGACACTTCTATCATAATGTACCATTGATATCCTACCTAAAGAAGTTGTTTTTCCAAGATAAACACAATTGAATACAAATTTTGAGATTCTTGATCTGCTTCAGAGTTGACTTTGTCTTTGCGTACATATCATGATAGAGTTCCTTCTAAATACTTATGATGAAGGGTCGTTGCAAACACATGGTCAATGTGAGAATTGGATATCATGCGTGGAGGTGTGGATGGAGTGTTTTTAGGGATGAAAGATGGATTGGTTGATAGTTTGGAACCTTTGACTCTCCAAACTTGGAAAGATGAGCAATGATGGGTGGATACAAAAGTGTGCATGGAATTAGGACCAAATTCTTGATACACTTTGTACATCACTTGAAAAACCTACTTTTTCTTTTGCGGACATCTTTGATGGATACTTTTCCCTTTTTTATTTTTCCCCATAGTTTATTTGACTAATGGAGTTCAATAGGGATAATATTTCTTTGTATTCTTTTGTATCCACTTGTATTTGATTTGTCCTTCATGCTTCTCAACTTCTTTTACTTTGGTAACATTCTTTGTGCTTTGATTCAAATCCTTCATTTGATGTTGGTCCCAATTTGTGGATGGGGTGATGGGTGGATGAAGATTCATGATGTGGTTGGTTGTAGTATTGAAACTAGTTTCATCATAAGGACTCTTCATGCTCCCTATGTTGAAATTTTCTTGAGACATAGTTGATCCTAATATGCTGGTAGTAGCAACTTCATGCTTTGATTCTGCTTGTTCTGAGAGCTCTTGTTTAGAATGCATTCTCTGATCAATGATCACTGTAGGTGACATTATTTCCATTTGTTGCTCTACTAACTCTAGAATATCTTGTTCTATTTGACTTGTTTCCTTGAGTGGATAATGTTGGATATCCTCATCCCTGGTGTCCTTAGTCTGAATTTGGGATATATCTGATCCTGATGTTGATAATTTAGTTTGACTGTAGGAATCAATAACCTACTCTTTTTGTGTAATAATGTCAGGAGTAAAGAAATCATATTCTGAATGAAGATCATCTACATGTCCATCCATAGAAAGAATCTCATGGGTAGATGTAGGAGTATGTGCTATGTGGATGTGATCATCACTTGCGACATATTGTATAGATAAGAGAGTGTCCATTAGATCATTGTAGTATCTTGGAGATAAAAATTCTTGATCTTGAATAATTTTGGAATCTCTTGTGACATGCTTTTGATCAATTTCTTGACATGGGTCAATTTCAAAGGAAGGATTGCTTACCAAGGGTTCCTGGATGGGAAGTGGCTCAATATCCTCTTGATCTTTGAATGGACTTGGATTAAGTGTCAAGTTGAAGATTCCTTCAATATCAGAAATCATGAGGTCAAAGGATGTCAATATGTCTTGGAAAGGACCATTGCTAGACTTTTGTGAGAGATGTTGATCGTGCTTTAGAATAAATTCTTGAGATATGTCCTCTAACTCATTAGGTGATGTAGAGACATTTTTGACATGATCAAATAATCTTAACATTCCTTTAAATAGATCACTAAAAAGTGGATTTTGATGTATGGTGACTTGATCATCAGATGGGGCAGAAACATCTTCAATGTGCTCCTTAATTAAGAGATCTTGAACATTGTTTTAACAATTTTGGCAGAGAGATTGTGAATGTCTTCAACCATAGGGTCAAGTGATGTTGACATTTCTTGAATTGGATCATTGTTGGATATTGTTGGTGGATTTTGATCATGATTGAAAAGTGACTCTTGATATATGTTGATTTGATCTTCGGATGAGGTAGAAACACCTTTATCTATAGATATATTTTGATCATTATTTTCAACAATTGCGGCGGAGAGATTGTGAATGCTATCACTAGTGGTTGAATTTTCATTGTTATCCCCAATAGTGATTATCTTTCAATCAATGAGGTCTTGGATGATATTTTTGAGTCAAATACTACTTGATGTTGTGTGTCCCTTTGTTTTGTGAAAATCACAATGGTGCTCCCCGTTATACCTTGGTGGTTTAACTAGGGGTTCTTGATAGTTCCCATAGATAGGGATCTTGATGATATTTTCTTGTACCAAATGTTGCAAGACTGATTCAATTGGTCTCCCAAGTATTGTGTATTTTTTCTTGTTACCTTGTGAGATTTGTGTCTTAAATTGACCTTGTGGTGATTGATCTTCAAGATGTGGGGGTTGGATTTGTTGATGTGGTTGATCTTGATATCTAACTTCTTGACATTAGAGATATTGTTCTTGATGTGGTAGTGGACACAACTCAATGCTTTATGTCATGGTTCAACCAAAGGAAGAGTGTATTGATTTTGGAGTGAAGATGTCTCTTGGCTCAATAAGTCAATTAGTTTGGCAAGTGAAGCAAGTTGATCTAGCGAATTTTGACTCATTTGATATAGTTGATTCTTTTGTTCAATCAGATTTGGAAAGTGTACTTGTGGTGTTTGTATGGGATCATGGACAAATTGATTTTGGAAAATGTTATGATTTGGGATGACGATTAGATTTGGCATGATAGGTTGAAATTGAACATTGTTATGGTTGGGAATCACATTGTCTTGATTTATGTAATAGTGATTTTGCATGGTGTTACCTTGAATTGGACTAATACATGGAGCCATTAACATCGTATTTGGACTTTGAACAACATTTTTATGACTTGCAAACATATTCATCCCAAAGTTTACCAAGTGTGGATTCAAAATGTTCATGTTTGGTAAACTTATACTTGGTATATGCATGTTTGGAATGTATGGATTTGGTGGGATGATGTTGTTTTTCCGAAGACTCATGCCTTGATTATTCGGTTGATAGATCTGTAAGTTTGGACTTAGATTTAAATCTATAATCGAGAAAGGTGTTCCAAACTTTTGACTAGGTATACTCACATTTGTTATACCATCAAGGTTTGTAGGAGATAATGATTCCATGTATGGATTGTATAAATGTGAGTGTTGACAATCAATTGGCATTGTAAGACTTTGATAGTTTGGTTAGATCACTCTTGATGTATGGATCAAGTTTATATTCCATGTTCCTCTTGTGTTTTGACCTTGCTAACCTCTAAGGTGTTTAGGACCAATAATGAGATGAATGATGAAAGGGGTGAATGATATGGATGTTGAACGTTTAGGAACTTTGGATCAATGCTAGACTTTGGGATTTGATTTTGATTGGTTTGATTGGATTTGGATAATGGACTTGTAAACCCTAAGATGTTAGATGTGATCTTAGGATGAACTTATTCAAAGGATTTCCAATTCAATTAAATGTATGATAAAGGATGCATTCCCATACACCTAAATAAACAAGGTGATTTTTCTTTTGATGATTTACCCAAGTCTAGAATGATGTTTCCAAAAGCTCTTTTATGGGATGGAGATGATAAATGTTTGGGCTGGATGAAGTGTTTGATTTGATCCTAAATGAACCTAAGAAGGACTTGTTTACTAGACCAAGATAGTGAAGAACATGCTTTTCTTTAAGAGTAGTTCAAACCAGAAGACCAATGTTTTCTTGAAAGATGATAAAAAGATAAACAAGCATATGTGTGGGGTTCAATTGAGTTAATCTTGGTTAATGACTTGATTTTACCACATCCATACTTCCTACTTAGTTTTCAAAATGAATGTCTATGTCTCAATTCCTTTTCATTTCACAAGGTTCATTATGTGAAAATCAAGGTTTCAAGAGCATAGTTTCCTATTGTTGACTTTGGAATGAACAAATTGAGATACAAGTCTCAGTTTTTAGAAACCTTTTAGGGATAAGAACCCCTAGGGACAAGCAATAACATGTGAAATTTTCAAATTTATTTGTTCCTTACAAAGGGTTTGAGATTCTGATGATTTGTTTAATGTTTGTCCCAATGCTTTGGATCCAAGCACTGTGTTTTCAAACTGACTCACAAGCAATATAACATCCTAGCTCAATTGGTACATTTTTCTTGGTGGGCTTGCCTCATTCCCTTCATAATAGAATAGATGATTTTGCATGCAAACAAGGAAAAAATATAAAGGTATGTTAAGAATGAAGTCACAACATCTATATTTTAACCAAGATCGAACATGGCAAGTAACTTCTTGGAATCTAAGTTCCAATGCACCACTTTGATAAACTCATTGGATGGACTGGTTGGCTACTACAAACAAGGTTCTTAATGATGAGACATCAGGGATGTGGCACCTTGTGAGTGTCCAGCAAGCCACTAAAGGCTTTAATCAATCCTACTCGGGGCACTTATACTTTTTTATGGTAGTACCCCATTTTGAAAGACACTGTATGGCTAAGGCCTACATACCGTGAGAACTTGACAGTTTAGTCTTATCCATTTATATACTAGCCCAAATGAAAAACTGGTTGGAGTCACCTTCGAGTTCTCCTTTCGGGTGTCTCTTAGGCAGGCCCCTCTAAAGGTAAGCAACAACAAGCAAGCACATCCATAGTTTGATCGACCTTCATTAAAAACAAAGGGAGAAAACACGCGATATACCTAACTCACACTTGCAAGCTTTGTTCAATTTTAGTTCCCAAAATGAAGTGTGGAGGAAATCTTTCATGCAACTTAATGTCATCAAAAAGATTTTTGATTCTCAAGATCGTTGTGAAGCATGAGAGAAGTGCATACGCCTTTCTAGATGAGATTATTTTGCAAAAAATAGTACAAAGCATAAAAGACGCATGTTTGTTTTAAGTCCCACAAAGCAATAATGACTTCCTTTTAAGCACCAAAGGAAATGTGAAAATTTTTCTTGTTCAATTGTTAACTCCAAAAACCAACTTTATTAAGTTTTTCCGAAAGTTCATTTTAAGTTCCTTGTTGCAAAAATGAAAGCTTTCGAGATTTTTTTTTTTTAGAATCCAAAAAGAAATGAGTTTATTTAAAACATAAAATTAAAGCATCAAATGGAAGCATTTAAAAATGTTGTGTGAATTTCAAGCTCCAATGCACAATTTTTCTTCAACTCCAATCTCGCTTGATTCCAACGCTTGATTCCAATGTCAACCTTAACTTATAACCACACAAAATAAAATATTAGAAATGAGATTTATGATGAACACATTTTAAAACAAAATGCATGCATTCAATGATAACCTTAATGTAAGAGTTCCTTTTCCTTGAAAGCTTAAATCATGCATTGATAATGTGCAATAAGGCTTTGTTGATGATCTTCATGATAAAGGCTTAAAAATTAAAACATATACACAATGGTGATTTAAACCTATCCACATGATTAGGTACGCATAAAAAAAAAAGAATGTGTACCTTAATAACATAAAACGATTTAAATCTGTGTGAGCATCAGATATTGTTCTTGATTTAAACCAAGCATTAGTTACATTCCCAAAATAGAAAACAACATTATCTTGGATTGGGGACCAATATTTCATCAATTTCATAAATAAGGTTTGAAAAGATGTTACTTTTCATCCACACATTCGATGTTGATATTCACTATCTTATTTTCCATCTTGGCATGCTGCAACCTTTCAAGTGAATGCCAAAACACAATTGTGAATTTATATTGACACGCTTCCTTCCTTCCCATGTTTCCCCAACCTTATGGATGGCAACACAAGCAATTTCCTTTAAATTCACTATACTCTACCAACTTCTGTAAGATATGTTGGAACTATAAAAATCTGATGATTTTACATATTTTTCATCCCCTTGAGTTTCCATATGAGTCCTCATCATAAGCACAGGGGCTTTCCATCATGACATTTTATTTTCATTTTGCCTATGTTTATCCCAAAATCCATCGAGTCATGCATTTTTTACGTTGTGGTCTATATCGGCATAAGTCTATCTAAGTCTCCCTGACCCTTGATGCTTTTGTGTTAACATTTGTTTGCTACAGGCATATCGACATGACTATCACACTATCACAATGACCATAATTCATCTATTGTTCCGTTCAGCAGGACTGTCACATTGTCTCAATGATAAAATTTTCATTAGCAATAGCCAAGGGGTCATCAGGGTAATGTTTCACGGAAGGCATCATGTCTCACCAACCAGTAGTGGATGCATTCATATTTCAGCAAGATATTTTCATCGGGGTAGCATCTTGGCAAACTCACCTTGTCTTGCCGATCGTCGATAAAGGAATGCATATCAGGTGAAGTTTCACCGAACAATACAAGTGGTTTCATTTCAGTTGAACCAAAGGATGTCAGGGTGAGGTATTACCGAAATGTATATGTCTCGCCGACTTATTTCAAAAGGGTTTCTATCAAAATACTCATCGATGAGAGATGTTTTCTTTTGTGTGAATTCATAGTGAATTCAAAGGGTCTCACCGACCAACACAAAATAAAATCTTGGTAAGACTAATGGGCATCGATATAATATCTTGGCGAGTGACCTCCGGTCTCGCCGATATTACACATGAGGACTATGTCGGTATAGGAATTGCTTTGTCCCAGTGACGCAAGAGATAAAAGAATACTTTTGGTGAAATATAATGTGCTCTATGAGAGGTCTTCCCGACATCGCAGGGTCACGACAAAAGCAAATAAGTAAAAGGAAACACAACTTAGTAAGAAAATGCTTGTATCTCAGCAACTAGTAAATACATAAAGGAAATACATATCAATAACACTTTTTGTAATTTGTGAGATGTCTCACCGACTTCAGAATGTCACAGCGAAATACAAAGAGACAAAAGGATACTTCTTGACTTCGGCATAACGAGCAGAATGTTATAGTGAAACATGAAGGATGAGGGGCGACTGATAGCGTTATAATTGGCTTTGACATACTTACAAGGTTGTCTCAACAACTATTTTAGTGATAATTAATTTTCCCAATTGCAAGTGTTTGCCGACATGGGAATATGAAATGATGTGCCTGTTTAGATGCTGGTGTATAAATGTTCATTCCCGATTGTGAATAAGAGGATTTTTTAGATTTTTGGAGTAGATAAGGTAGAGAATATACAGTTGGATAGATTTTTCCAATAAATAGAGACTATGATGTATGATTTTAAAATGGAGATTTTAATGAGAATCAGTTTATGTTGCAGCTCATTTCTGGTGTTAATTGTTTGTTAGATTCATTAAAAGTATTACTAAGCTATCTCCGAGTTGATTCTTTCTGGTTGTCTAAATTGGTATAACAAGTTTATTTTTGGTTTATCAGTACACATTTGTTGTATCTGTGTGATTAATTGATTGGTTCTTTCAAGGAAAGATTAAATCCTCTTAGTTGATCACAGTAATCAGGGAGATTGATCTGGATTATTAAAGTAGAGCTCAGTAGTCATAGTCCTGCATGTTTATACAAGTTATAAATAGATTATATGCCGACAATTTGAGTTTCTGCTAGAATAAGTTGCCCACTTCTATTTCATTTGACTCCGCATACCCAATAAGGCACTAGTCTCTGCAATTTCATCATTTAGATTCATTCATTTCCTTTACATCTATTAATTGAGCATTTTAGGATTTAGATTTAGAAGATTTCTATTGCTATTTGTATCAAGTTTGAATTCATTTGTCCACTCCCATCTTCCATTGTGGGAAAAAAAATTCAAGAAAGATAAGCACATCAAGTCTGCCCAATTCATATAGGTACACCCGCCTAGGTCTAGCAGCACCTGAAGAGTAGAAGGTCTAAATCTTTTGACCTTGTCTGTTACCCTAAAACGTTGTGAAAGCTTGGCAACCTTTTGTGGTTCAAACCTACATTTTTGAGAGCTAACAAATTGGCGACTCTACTGGGGAAATAACTTCAGAATTTGTACCTTAAACATAGATTTAGAAACAAAATAACAGACTCCGCTGGGAATAGTAAAAAACAAATATTTTCTCACTTTTAAGAAAATGAGTGGCGACTCTAATAAAACATTGCAATATGAATGGAAGAAGATCTCAATACAGGGGAGGTCATTCTGGAGCTCCTGTTGGTAGTAGTAAGCGGACACACAAAAATGATAAAGCTGACAAGGGTAAAGGGAAAAGTGAGGACATGCGCATGACAAACAAAGACAAATCATCAATACCTCATGGTGAAACATATAATTGTTTTGATACATGGACAGATAATTCAACTACAGAACCTTGTACCCTAGAAGATCAAAGAAATCATTTTCACGATCCTCAGAAATAGGTAGAGTGGCATGCTAAATTTGATGCTAAACGACTCAGAATTCAACATGAATATGACCAAAAAATGGAAGGTAATCAGAATGGACCCACAGATCATGAAACTCCTCAAGAAGATTATGAATCTTTAACTTATGAAGAAGTTAAAGCATGGTTTGAATCTCAGAAAAAGGAGAGGGAAGAGCAGGAAAAAGCTCAGATGATACAAGCAATGAGAGAATTCAAATTGCAGAAAGCTCAGAACATTCTCACACAGCTGGTTGCCCCTCAAAGTATGTAGCACCTCATAAACAGGGTAATCATGGTGCAGGGCATTATGATCCACTAAGGGTCCCTCACCATCAAGTTGGGAATCAATACAGACAGCCAAATAACCCACCTCATATTCCCACACAACATACAAATATACATCCACCTCCTAGTCAACATTATGTGCCACATCACAAGAAACAATACAATAACCCGGTGTACCAATACCAGTACCCACCTAACCCTCCCCCTCATTAGTATACCACTATGATCAGACGATTTGATTTGGTAGGATTTCAATTATACCCTTTCCCAATGGATGGCAGTTGGAGAGGTATGGTGCCTAAGTTTACAGGAAGTAGTGCAATTTATGTTAAAGACCATTTAAGGAGTTTCAATGCTTTCATTCAGGATTTAGATGTACCTTATGAAGATTTACATATGAGGTTATTCATGATGTCCCTTATTGAAGAAGCTAGGGATTGGTTCAATAGCTTAGCAACAACCTCTATTGATTCTCTCCAAATATTTTAGGACCAATTCCTTGAGCAATATGGGAATCAAAGTGCACCTGATGCTACTCTTCATGAATTGATGTGAATTTAGAAAAAAAAGAATGATTCAATTTATGATTTCAACTGAAGATTCAATAAACTACAGAATAAAATACCTCCTAGATCAAAATTGCCAGACTCTGTGGCATTAAGTGTTTATTTGAATGCCTTCGATCCTAAAATAGGGTATGAATTGAGAAATAGATTCCCAAGGGATTTGGCTAAAGCTTAAAAGACAGCATTAACAATTGAAAACAATAGGAGGGCTGCTAGGATAATTGATAAAAGAGAAAATAATAGGGCTCCCCAACAAACCAATAATCATCAATACAAACAAGAGAACACATACATGAATGAAAGGCCTAGGCTACATGACATGCCTTATAACAAAAATTGGAAGGATGGAAAACCTATAACAGATAGGCCTAGAAACAAAGAAACTCCTGATCCATTGAGAAAGAAGGGAGCCTATATGGTAAATAACAATTATTTCTATGAAGTCTGTGATAAGCCACATTCCCCAGATTATTGTGTTGTAGCCCAAAGAATGCAAGAGGAATGAATTTTGATGGGAAACAATGGAGAAGATCATAAAGTGTACTTGACTTCAAACACTTTTCACCATGTGGAGGAGGGCTACTCATCTTCAGAGGATGAAGGTTATGAGTATGATGTTTCAAATCAGAAATATAATGTCCACATGGCTGAGCAGTAGATCCTTTCTGACTTTGAGGAAGATTATATATAGCAATATTCTAATTAGATGCCTACTCAGGGAAGCATAAGGAAACTCACTGAAGAGGAGATAGAGAGATTAACTGTTGTTGCAGTTGAAGAAGCAAGGACTAAGTACTATTTGAGAAATAGGATAGTAAATGAGAAGGAAGGTGTCCCTAGGGGAATCTTTATGAAGGATCAAAAAATGACACAAGGAGCTTCGAAGAAAACTAAAAATAAACAATATGATGAAAGTTAACAGAAGCCTATCCACAAGGAGGAAGTGAAGGAATTACACAAAGAAATGCAAAAGCTTGATCAACCAGGAAAAAGAAAAAAGGAAGAAAATAGAGGAGAAGCACCAGAGCAAAAGAAAATGGTTAAAATGGAGAGTTCTTTTGACTTCACTCAGGCTTTATCTTAGGTAAAGATGTATGTTACACTACTTGAGATGATGAAGATTAAGGAATATAGAGACAGTGTTGTCCAATTGATAACAAATGAAAAGCATGTGAATTCTGAAAAAAAGGTGGCTACTCAAGCAAGTAGTAAGCAAGAGGAAGTAAATATCTCATAAATCTGCTTGAGTAATGTATTGACAAGTTCCCTACAGGTTGATCCTTTCTTCACTACCTTACTCATAAATAACAAATTGTTAAGGAATTGCATGATAGATTCTGGTGCTGCTATGAATATTATGCCAGTAGGATTGATGAAACAACTAGGCATGAGGGTGGATACATATGAAGGTAAGTGCTATGTGATGGATAACCGACCTGTTCTTGTGGTGGGTATAATGAAAGATGTTGAAGTCAAGCTATCTGCTTATCCTCAAGTGGCCTATAATATTGATATAATAGTAATAGACACCCCTCCTTAGTTTGGTATACTTTTATCAGGACAGTGGACGTCAACTATTGGTGGGAATGTTCAGTTTGATCTATCTTACGCAACAATTTCGGTAAATGGCCAAGAGGAGAAGTTGTATAGGGAGCCAAGTATGAATCATCTTGTTGATTATGTACCACAAAATCAGATCAATTATTTTTGTGATGTTGATCTTGGGAGTTTTAATATAGAACCAGCCCAGCTAGAGTTGATCAATAGTGATCCAATTGAGAAGCATGCTGCACAAAACTGCAATGGTGTGTGGAAGATGTACTTTGATGGAGCTTGTAGTCAAGAAGGTAATGGAGCAAGGATACTATTTGTTTCACCTAGGGGTGTTACATTTAAGTATTCATTTATGTTAGCATTTGAATGTACAAAGAATGTTGCAGAGTATGAAGCTCTGTTAATAGGTTTGAATATAGCTGTGAAACACAAAATCAAGTTGCTGACTGTTCTAGGGGATTCTGAGTTGGTTGTTTCACAAATTAAGTCAAAATATGCAGCAAAGCACAAAATACTGAAGTAGTACAAAAATTTTTTATTGGATACAATTGAGTTGTTTGATGCCTTCTCAATTGAGTGGATAGATAGATCAAAGAACATAATGGCTCATTTCCTAGCAAATGTGGCACTAAAAAGGGATGACATTACGTTAGCTGGAATATCACAAATTGAATTCAAGACAAGGCATGTTGTGCCTGATAATGTATATAGTTGGCAAGTCTTTAATGATGATACTGATCTTTTGAAATTCCTCCACTGTATAGATCAATATGAAGCCCAAGAAATTGACTTCAACACCTTGGTTGAAGAAGTGGATGGGAAGCAAATGGTATTTGGGAAAGAAATATTATAGCTCAAAACAAATAAGCTTCCTAAAGGCTTAGTGGAATTAGAGAGGGTGTATGATGGAAATGATCGATCTCTTATGAAGCAAACACCAGTTAGAAAGGAAGATATTGAAGAGATTAACTCGGGAATTGAAATTTCACCAAGAAAGGTGTACATAGGTAAAAAGATAAGCCCTGCAATTAGAAGAATGCTGATAGAATTGCTGAGAAAGTATAAACATGTATTTTATTGGTCTTATGAAGATCTAAAAGCATAGAGGGAAGATTTATTTCAGCATGAAATACCATTGAAACCAGATGCTAAGCCATTCAGACAAAAGAAAAGACCCATAAATCCAACTTTGGAGCCTAAATACAAGAATAATTGGCAAAACTCAGGGATGGGGGAATCATTATACCAATTAGACATTCAACGTGGGTCTCAAACTTGGTCCTTGTGAGAAAGAAAAATGGAGATATCAGGCTGTGTGTAGATTTCAGAAATCTAAACATAGAATCCCTCAAAGATAATTACCCTCTACCCAATATGGAGGATATATTACATAAGGAAACATGGTGCGAACTATTGCCTATGATGGATGGGTTTTTAGTGTATAACCAGGTTATGGTCAAAGAATCTGAGCAATATTTAAGACAACATTTACAACACCTTGGGGAACGTATGTATACATAAGAATGCCATTTGGTCTTACTAATGCAGGGGCAACCTTCCAAAGAGCTATGGATGTGGAATTTGCAAATTTGATCAATGTTATCATGGTGGTGTATCAGGATGACCTCACTGCTTACTCAAAGAAGGCTGAAGATCATGTTCATCATCTAGAAAAGGTATTTATAAAATCCCTTGAATATGGTATTAGCTTGAATCCTAAGAAGTGTCATTTTGCAGTTTCAGAGGGTAAGCTCTTGGGACACATTGTTTCAAAAGAAGGGATAAGGATAGATCCTGAGAGGGTTGAGGTTATTGATAAAATTCTTGTCCCTAAAACTGTCAAAGCTATACAATCATTCTTTGGACAGATCAACTTTGTCAAGATATTTGTTTCTAACTTTACTGAGATCATTAAACCTATATCAAAAATGTTGAAGAAAGGACATAAAATGGAATGGACTACAGAGGCCTTGGAAGCTTTTGTATCCATCAAACGAGCTATCAAGGAGGCTCATGTCCTTAAATCTCTAGATTTTGCAAAACCTTTTCAGATATTTTCATTCGCTTCAATGCACACTATTGTTGCTATTATGCTGCAAAAGAATGAGGACGGTCATGAACAGCCTGTGTCTTTCTTCAGTAAATCATTATAGGGGTCTGAATTAAAATATGACATAATAGAAAAGTAGGCATTTGCACTAGTGAAAGTTGTAAAATCTTTCAGGCCATATCTTGTTGGAGCAAAGGTGGTTGCTTATGTTCCTCATGCAGCTATCAAAGATATCCTGACACAATCTAAAGTAACAGGAAAAAGATGTAAATGGATTAACAAGATTCAAGTGTTTGACATGGAGATACAGATTACCAAACTTGTGAGAGGTTAAGGCTTGGCTAGGTTGATGGCATAATCAAATATTGAGGCAAATCAAATCTACAATGTTGAATAAGGAACTGTAATTGCAAGCATTGAGCACACTCCTTGGTATACTGATATCATGCATTACCTTAAGTACATGAAGTGTCCAGAGGAATTGAGTGACAACCATAAAAGAACTCTGAAGTTTCAGGCATCTAAATATGCTTTCATGGATGGAGATCTATTTTGGAAGAGTAGGGATGTTATACTGTTGTTATGTCTTGATGAGTCTCAGGCCAAACATGTCCTAAGTGAAATGCATGAAGGAGTTTGTGGAGGACAATACTCAGCTAAGACAACTATGCATAAAATTCTCAAGGCAGGTTACTACTAGCTGAAGGTTTTTAATGACTCTTTTATATATGTAAGAAAGTGTGAAGCCTACCAGAAATTCTCTAGAAAACTAAAATATCAGGGAGCTCTGCCACTTCGACCCTTGCAAGCTAATGCCCCTTTTCATCAATGGGGAATTGATTTCATTAGAGAGATACAAGAAAAATCAAGTGGTGGACATAAGTGGATACTTGTGGCCACTGATTATTTTACCAAATGGGTAGAGGAAATCCCAACTAAATAGGCCACAAGTAAGGTGGTGACACAGTTCCTAATGGATAATATCATTACCAGATTTGGTACGCCACTGAGGTTGATTACTGACAATGGGATGTGTTTCAGATCAGATGAATTTAGAAGTTTCTGTAGCACATATGGTATTGCCATTTTTTATGCAGCCCCTTACCATCCACAGGCTAATGGTCAAGCTAAGTCTAGCAATAAAATTCTTATGAATATTATAAGAAGAATGTTAGGTCAGAACAAGAAGGCTTGGGATTCAAAATTAAGACTGGCTATGTGGGATGATAGAATCGCTATGAAGAAGGCAATTAGGAAGTCCCCATTCGAATTACTCTATGGAATACAGGCCAGGATGCCTTTGCAGAATTTGTTACCAATCTACAGGTTTTTCCTCCAGGAAGATTTGGATGTTCCAGAACCTATGGAGGAAAGAATGGATTAGCTAGCTAAACTTGATGAAATAAGGAGAGTTGCCAAAAATAAAAACATGAAGTTATAGACACAGATGAAGTATCTATTTGATAAAAAGGGAAAAGATAGAAAATTTGGAGAAAGTGATCTAGTACTGATGTGGAATGCAAGGTGCCAGGAGAAGGGAAAACATAGGAAATTCGAGGCTTTGTGGCTGGGACCTTTTGTTGTTGTTGGAAAGAAAGGAGAAGATTCATACTATTTACAGAATATGGTTGGTGAAGATTGGGAGTTGCCTATACATGGGTAATTTTTGAAACAATTTTTCTCTTGAGTAACATAGAGGATTAAGGGTTGCCAGTGCAAGGACAACTCTTGATGATCCTCTTTAAAATAATTTTCCATGTACAGTAGTTTAGGGTTTTCTCCATCTCCATTTTGCATTAATTTCCATTACCATTCTTTAAATTTTTGCTCGCTGACTCATCATTTTGTGTCTGGTCTGTTCACCCAAAGATCTGGACCCTTGCAATGATCTCACTATAATTCATCCCCAGATGGAGCCACTGTTGGAACTATAAAAATATGATGATTTTACATATTTTTCATCCCCCTGAGTTTCCATATGAGTCCTCATCATAAGCACAGGGGCTTTCCATCATGACATTTTGTTTGCATTTTTCCTATGTTTATCCCAAAATCCATCGAGTCATGCATTTTTCACGTTGTGGTCTATATCGGCACAAGTCTATCTAGGTCTCCCCAACCCTTGATGCTTTTGTGTTAACATTTGTTTGCTGCAGGAATATTGGCATGAATATCACACTATCACAATGACAAAAATTCATCTATTGTTCTATTCAACAGGACTCATAAAATTTTCATCTGCAAGAGCTAAGGGGTCATCGAGGTAATGTTTCACCGAAGGCATCATGTCTCACCGACTGATAGTAGATGCATTCATATTTTGGCAAGAGATTTTCATTAGGGTGGTGTCTTGGTGAACTCACCTTGTCATGTCGACCGCTGAGAAAGGAACTCATATTGAGCGAAGTTTCACCGAACAATACAAGTGGTTTTATTTTGGCCAAACCAAAGGATGTCAAGGTGAGGTCTTACCGAAATGTATGTCTCGCTGACTTATTTAAAAAGGGTTTCTATCAAATACTCATCGATGAGAGATGTTTTCTTCAGTGTGAAGTCATAGCGAATTCAAAGGGTCTCACATATAGGAATTGCTTTGTCCCAACGATGCAAGAGATAAAAGAATACTTTTGGTGAAACATAACATGCTCTACGAGAGGTCTTCCTGACACACCAGGGTCATGGTGAAACAAAATGAGGAAAAGGAAATGCAGCTCAGTAAGAAAATGCTCGTATCTCAGCAACTAGTAAATACATAAAGGAAATACATATCGATAACACATTTTGTAATTTGTGAGATGTCTCACCGATGTCAGAATGTCACAACGAAATACAAAGAGACAAGAGGATACTTCTTGACTTCGCCATAACTAGTAGAATGTTACAGCGAAACATGAAGAATGAGGGGTGGCTGTCGGTGGGTGACTGATAGCATTATAATTTCCATCAGTATACTTGCAAGGTTGTCTCAGTGACTATTTCACTGATGATTAATTTTCCCAATTGCAACTGTTTGCCGACATTGGAATATGAAATGATGTGCCTATTCATATGCTGGTGTATAAATGTTCATTCCCAATTGTGAGTAAGGGGATTTTTTAGATTTTTGGAGTAGATAAGGTAGAGAATATACAGTTGGATAGATTTTTCCAATAAACAGAGACTATAATGTATGATTTCAAAATGGAGATTTTAATGAGAATTAGTTGATGTTGTAGCTCATTTCTAGTGTTAATTTTCTGTTAGATTCATTAAAAGTATTACTAAGCTGTCTCCAAGTTGATTCTTTCTTGTTGTCTAAATTGGTATAACAAGTTTATTTTCGGTTTATCAGTATACATTTGCTATATCTATGTGATTTATTGATTGGTTCTTTCAAAGAGAGATTAAATCCTCTTAGTTGATCACAGTAATCAGGGAGATTCATCCAAATTATTAAAGTAGAGCTCAGTAGTCATAGTCTTGCATGTTTATACAAGTTATAAATAGATTATATGCCGACAATTTGAGTTTCTACCAAAATAAGTTGCCCACTTATGTTTCATTTGACTCCGCATACCCAATAAGGCACTGGTCTCTGCAATTTCATCATTTAGATGCATTCATTTCCTTTACATCTATTATTTGAGCATTTTAGGATTTAGATTTAGAATATTGCTATTGCTATTTGTATCAAGTTTGAATTCATTTTTCCACTCCCATCTGCCATTGTGGGAAAAACATTTCAACAAAGATAAGCACATCAAGTCTGCCCAATTCATATAGGTACACCCACCTAGGTCTAGCAGCACCTAAAGAGTAGAAGGTCTAAATCTTTTGACCTTGTTTGTTACCCTAAAACATTGTGAAAGCTTGGTAACCTTTTGTGGTTCAAACCTGCATTTTTGAGAGCTAACAAGATAGATGAAGAAAAAGCTTACCATTTGAAGTGAGATTAGAGATGAATGGTGGGACAATCAATTATTGATTACTTAGACTACTCAAGGGTTCAAGCTATTACTATTGGTAGGTTTAAAGTCAAACTTTGCAACTATGGACGTGTAGACCAAGCACATGAACCATTTGACAAGAATCCTCGAAGAAAATACGTGTGCAAGAAACTTTAAAGAAACACACAACAACCCTTGGCCAACATCCTCCATGTTAGTATGCAATATTGTACAGTTTGACAAAAACATTTGTCAATCAAAATACTATCAAATCATTGTCAAATGCATTTAAGAAAATTATCTACCAATTTGGACAGCGAATTCAATCGAAGCTTCAAGGAAATAAAATCTTCTCCAACACCTGTCAAAATATACACAAAAGGGTGATGCAAGTTGCTATGGTATTTCTTTTTGGACTAATTATGGGGAGGAATCCACAACAAGGAATTTTGGATTACACCAATCTTACTGCAATCAATGCAAAGGAAAAATTAGGGTGGGATGAGATATTTGATTCATGGTTTAATGGAAAAAGTGTTTTTTTGAAGAATCTCGTACCATGGTAGCTCTCACATGTAATTATATTCAAAAGAATCCAAGAAAGTAGCTAGCTATGAGAGACATGGTACAAGCCTTATCAAAATTCCAAAAGAAAAAAGAAAAAAATTCATTGAGAATCTAAGCCGAGCATCATCAGTTGCAGGGGATGAAAACTTTGAAGTTTTAGAGTGGATAGAACTTTAGATAGCCCAATTGAAAAAATTAAACAACATATCAGAGAATCACGAGGACTGATTGTATATCACTCTGAGACAAATGGGGTTGTGCAGGGTTAGGGGAAAAATGTAAAATGTATGTAAAATGCGGAAGCACTAATAGGGTATGTGAATTGTTTAACAAAATGTGTCAAAGAATGTGGTCTCACAGACTATAGGGATTGCCAGATATGTTCAAAATGGATTTGTTGAAATGCTTAAGTGTAATTGATAGGCATAAATCTGCGCCACACAAGCTTTGAAGAAATTTTCAAAATAATCCAATTGGCAGGATTAAAGCCACGCCCACAATGCCATTCCTAAATGCTTTCAAGCTAAACACCATTAGAAGGTGTAAAATCGAATTTCATAGCGTATGACTCTTGTAGACAATCCTGCAACATATGGAAGCATAGATAAGGCAGGTGAACTATTTGACTTTTTTTTCAACAATCAATAACCCAAACAGAAAAGTGTGAACAACATCACCTACAAAGGCTTTATCATTTCTGGCACTACATATGATGCATGAGATTTGAATAAATTGTCATCAAGGAAAACAAAAATAATTCATAAAAAACAACAGAGTGACAACAATCTGTAAGTATAAATAAACTCGAATTGAAAAAGGCAGAGTGATAGCGATGCCACAAGTTCACCTCAAGCAAATTTTAAAAGAGACTTATTTCTATTTTAGACAGTAGTTATAATTATAGACATGCAAAATTAGCATTGTGCACTTAACTAATTCATATTCATTCAATCATTAAATAAGTTCACATTCATCCACCCGTAAAGTTAATCAAGTTCATTAAATCCATTCATTAGGAAAATCAGGTTCATTTAATCTCTAAGGATTAACCACTTAAATTGAATAAATTAACTTTATTTAATTTAAGCCTATCATACCCTCTTTGATTAAATAAATCAAAACTTTATTTAATTAAATCACAAATGCATTTTCCATCCCTCTTGATTTAAATAAATCAAAATATTCAAGTCAAAAGGGTCAAAACATCCTAATCATCATTAAGCTAATCTAATCCTAATTAACCTAATTCAACCACCCATCACATCCTCTAGCTTTTCCCACTTGCACCAATAAATTATTTTAATTCATTTACAAATTTCTCATTTTCCCTCAACATGGCATCTTTGAGGAATATTCCCTCAAGTTTGAATTCAAAAACAAGTGGACATGTACACCCAACAAAGGATTTATGAGCTCTTACACGGATCTTACGTGTCCCTTGCACAAGTCAAACTCAACATTTAACTCTTAAATTCAAATTTGAAATCTCCCCCTCTTTGGCACATTGACCAAAATGTGCTCATCCTCCAACCTATCACAAGTTTACAAGTGGCCTCTTTTCATTGGCCTTTTTTAGTCCCACATCCTCCATGTTTGGCATTCTTATATCATTCTATTCTATAAATAAAAATCATCTCCATTGGTTTAATCCTCCACAATCTTAACGTTTTCATATCCACAAAGTTAATGCAAAGTCACTCTCTTCAATTGAGAACTGATTTTTCCCACCTCATATCATCCTCATAAGCATTTTTATATCATTTTCATCATGGAGCTTAGGAAAGGATTGGGAAAGGGCTTCTTTCCATAGAAGCACCAACCCACTATGAGATATGATTTACTTCATGTTTTATTGTATGCTTTCAATTAGTTTATCTAATCCTTTGTTTTTTTTATTGCATCATGAAGCATGTTGATTTATTTCATAGGGATGTTGATTATTGGATTTGTTTTAAAATACCAATCATGCTTTGTGTATGAGGATTTTAACTATATGCTTGCAATTAGCTATTATTGTTCTGTTTAGTTTTTCATATTCTAGCATGGTTAATTGTTTCATAGGGATGTTGAATTTAATGTATTTAAAATAATTAACATGATATTATTATGTTAAGATTTAAACATGTTACAGATTTAGCATCCACATAATGGTGCTAGAAGGAGGGCTTTCAACATTTTTTATTTTTATTTATTTTTATCTGTGTCTATTTTTGTTTAACTCATTTAATCAATTTAAAACAACAAGATGTTTGATAATTGTTTAAGTGGGGATAAAGCCTTGAGTCAGTTTCCCATGCACAATATCCTTTTGCACCACATTTTCATTTTTTGAATATTGTAGCTCTTCATCTTGTTAAGGTCAACATACCAAGATTTAGTTCCCTCAGTCCATATAATCTGAGTCATCCAAGGAGTTATATACAGGTCTGGAAGAGCCCAAAAATGGTTTCAAAACAAAGAAAGAGCAGGGGCTTCTAAACTAATTCAAGACTCATCCTCTAGGTGATTGAATAAGTGGCTTTGTTGTCGATATTGGTGATCAATATTGTCTGATTTAATCACTTTATATCCTTGATGGAGGTCATTCCTATTCAATATCATTATTTCTCACTTAATTCATTTCTCTCAATGTTACATCCACCTTGATTTGTTCTTAACTCCCAATGCCCTCTATTTTTCTCTCACTCGGTAGCTGCATTGACTCCTTTGGCTGCCTCTTTAAGAACTTATCCATAGGACTAGACATATTCACAATGCATGTCGCTATTAGATGAGATGATTGCTAAGGAAATGAAAAAAAGATCTAGGTGGAAATTTAGTTCTGCACACTTCCTTCGGTGAAGCTTCGAAAAAAACGAGCCTGGGAGTAGGCCCATTTAGTTTCCTATCCAAAATCCAAACATGAGTTTGAAGTTATGAAAGCAAAATGGTTAGTTGAGCATTTGATTTAAGAATCCCTTGTGAGATTACAAAACACTTGATTGCTTATGCCCATGCCAGTCTTCAAATATTGTCATACCCCTTGCTTGCATAATGGCCGATAGCTTATGGTGCCTTCATTAGTTGCATTCTCCTCTAGGAATCCATGAACGTCATGTCATAATATCATGTGTGCAATCAATAAGGGGAAAAAAGACTTCACTTAGGCATTCTCTTGTTGATTATTGTCTTATCGATAGGCATGTCCATCATGTGACATCTCTCAGTCATGATTTTTTGTATGATATCTTTTATTTGCTAGCTGATGTGTGTAGGAAAGAAATCAAGTTGGAGTTGCAGGTCGATTCTTAAATAAATATATGGGTAGCCACTTAAAGATGCGTGTGGACACAATAAGAAGAGAGGATTTCTATCAAAATAGTAGCATACTTTGTCTAATGGATGTATAGACCAAAGTAGGTTCAATATTGTCGCTTTCACTAATCAATGTCCGCGCAATATAGGTGTAAGAAGAAATCAAACATTGTTGCAGTACATTGAATAATAACTAGCGTGCTCTTCAAGTCTTCTATTTACTTTTGTTGTCCAGGAAATATTATGTGCGGTTGGAGTATGAACATTTATTAGAGGAAGAAGTTGAAGTTATTTTCATTGCAAAAATTGGATGGGCAGCCGATCTTGTCTTATCTAATTTAAGAGGAGTAAATAGTGGTGTTGGGAGGATAAGCACTGACAAATAATTCTCTTGAGTGTTGGTTCTAAATCAAATAATGAATTAGAATGAATTTGGTCTGGGAAATCTCTTGTGGGAATTTCAATGTTTGTTGAATATGCTCTGTGAAGCTTCTTTTTAAACTAGTTTGAAAGTAAATATCAACATTTTCTAACGCCCTTGATTGTTGCGATTTGTCCATTAAATCTCCACTCATGATTTAGATTTCAATTTATGCTGCAAAGTCAACTCTTTGGACAAATCGTACTTGGGACAATAAAATCGATTGTTGACAACAAAGAATCTTTCTTGAGACAGATTTCATGCTTTAATGACATTTGTCGATTCATAGTTGGAATCATCATAATGTTAATGACTTTGACTTATGAGATCCACGTGATTTTAAATATTTGGAGGAAGACCCAAGAAAATTGATGATTTTGTGATTTGACTATATCTATTGAATGCATTCAAGGCCTATCTTTACATTTAATATTGTTGTTCTCAATAATGGATTTGGTAAGTGGTAAACAAAGTCTTCAACATTTTTTAGAGAAATTTTTCATATATAATCAAGTAGATTGGTGAGATTGAATGATTGATAGAAAATACTTTTGCTTATTGTTAAGAAAACTCTCTACTTTGATTAAGATTTTCTTTAGAGTTTGTAAAAGGAAAGAGTCACTTTTAAATAGATTTCTTTTATTATCATTGGTATTTTCAATTAATATTATGTTATTGTTTGAAGTTAATGATCAAAATCATTTTAATATTATGATCCTCACATAATTGTCTTTTCGTTTATAAGAAAATGAAAAAGGAAAACGAAGCAATAGCAAAAGGAAAACAAAAGAAAGAGAAGCATAAGGAAGATATTTCACAAGACCAAAGTGTTTTTTTTAACACTTTAGTGTTTGTTTAACACTTTTTCATGAAATTGTTATATCTTCTTTCTTAGGACACTAATTTTTGTTTGGGTTTAAAAAGAATCTTTCCAAGTTTTTTGCAAAGGCTAAAATGAACATTAGGAATGCAACTTACTAGATTTTGTTTCTTTGATTAACAATTGAACAAAGTATCTCTCACTCATCTTTTGGTGCTTAAAAAGAACTCACATTTTTCTTTTTGGATTTAAAAAGAACAAGTGCAACTTTATTTTTCGTGAAGGCTTACTTAAACTAAAGGCATTGAAAAAGGAAATATGCACTTCTCTCGCACTTTATAGCGACCTTGATAATCAAAAGGCCTTTTTCATGACTTTAGGGTGAGATAAAGCAATCACCTCCACACTTTAGTTTGGGTTTAAAATTGAACAAAATCTTGTGCGAGTGTGAGTAGGAGCATTATTGCGTAT
This sequence comes from Sequoia sempervirens, assembly GCA_007258455.2. NCBI lineage: Eukaryota > Viridiplantae > Streptophyta > Pinopsida > Cupressales > Cupressaceae > Sequoia > Sequoia sempervirens. The sequence goes on from VDFB02000002.1 coordinate 5,896,329, forward strand.
ATTCTCCCTCTTTGTTGCCAACAAATATTGATCGAGTTACGAATATTGTCCTTTATTCACTTTTGTTTATCCTAGAGGGTCTACCTTGGGGAAAAAGTACTCACCCAAGGGAACGACTCAACTGGTAACACTCTAAAGCCAAGAGTATTTCCAACTGGTATATAAATGTGGGTATTGGAGTAAACGCCAATATCACGCGGTTGATTCTAACAAGATGGATCTGAAAGGTGACTCTTGTCGTATGGGTCAATCTCCACAAACGGAAAGTCCTTATTAAAACCCATGTGCTAGAATTTTCCAAAATCCTTTAATCTATTTGTTGGTGAAAGAATGATCATTCTGAATCCACCCCACACCTTTACGGTCTTTAGTAGAAATGGAAAGCATGCCATGGGAGTTTCATGGGTGTTAATGCTTGGCTTCCCCATATAAGTGAGTGTCGTGGAGGGGAGCCAGTGGGGTCAAGCATCTAACCATTCGCTAAAGATAAGCGTAGCTAGACTTGTCCAAGTGGGGATTCAAAATATATTTTCTTTCATATCCATAGGATTGTACTTGTTCTTGGCTACAAAATATAGTGCTTTGATCGAAAACATTGGAAAACAAACATTCAAAATGTGCATCAAATCTCAAACGCTTTAGGAGAAGCAAATATCCTTGAACAAATTCACATGTTATTGCTTTCCCTTGAGATTCATATCCTTAGAGGCTTCTAAACATTTTGATTTCATCTCAATTTGCTCCTACTAAGGTCAACATTAGGAAACCTTTGCCTTGATTTCCTCAATTTCTGCATAATACATTTTTTGGGGGTGAAAGAAAATTAGGACATTGGACATTCAGTTTGAAAGCTAATCAAGAAGTGTTTTTGGTAAAAAGAATCCATTAAGCAAATATTAAATCAATTGGACCCCACATATGTGCTTGGCATCTTTTGGTCATATGGTTTTCATGCAAACATTGGTCTTTTGATTTTGAATTACTCTTAGAGAAAAGCATGTTCTTCACTATCTTGGTCTTTTAAACAAGTCCTTCCTAGATTCATTTAGGATCAAAATCAAACACTTCACCCATCCAAACATTTATCATCTTCATCCCACAAACAACTTTAGAGCTTTGGAAACATCATTCTAGACTTGGATAAATCATCAAAATCTAAACCACCTTGTTTAGTTAGGTGTATGGGAATGCATCCTTTCTCATACATTTAATTGAATTAGCAATCCTTTTGAACAAGTTCATCCTAAGATCACATCTAACATCTTAGGGTTTACAATTTCATTACCCAAATCAAACCAATCAAACTCAAACCCTAAGTCTAGCATTGATCCAAAGTCCCTAAATATTCAACACTCATATCATTTCCCCTTTTCATCCTTCATCTTGTCATTGGTCCTAAGAACATTAGAGGTCACTTTTGCAACAAGGTCAAAACACAAGAGGAACATGGAATATAAACTTGATCCATACATCATGATTAATCCAAGTCAACTAAGCTATCAAAGCCTTACAATGCCGATTGATTATCAACACTCACATCTATACAAACCGTACATGGGATCATTACCTTTGACAAATGTCAATAGTACAACAGATGTGAGTGTTCCCAAATCAATGTCTGGGACACCTTTCCCCATGGTAGATTTAAATCTAAGTCCAAACCTACAAATCCACCAACTGAACAATCAATGCATGAGCCTTCAAATGAACAGTGTCATCCCACCAAATACCTAAATGCCAAATGAGAATGTACCAAGTACAAGTTTCCCAAACATGAATCCGGAAAACTTTGGGATAAATATGTTTGCAAATCATACGAATATTTTTCAAAATCCAAAAAAGATGTTAACGACTCCAAGTCAAGGTAACACCATGCAAAATCAAAGTTACCTAAATCAAGGCAATGTGATTCCCAACATCAACAATGTTCAATTTCAACCTATGATGCCAAATCTAAACATCATCCCAAATCAAAACATTGTCCAAAATCAATTTTTCCATGACCCCATTCAAAAACCACAAGTATGCATCCCAAATTTTCTTGAACAAAAACCAAATCAACTATATCAAGGGAGTCAAGATTGAAATCAAGATCAAATTTGGTGAGATCAAATTGCTACACTTACCAAAATAGTTGAGCCATTGCGCTAAGAGACATCTCCACCACCACTACCCATATCAACATCATTGCTTGGTTTAGGGTTTCCCCCTTTACCTAGCACCAATCACTCCATCCAAATCAATCCACCTAACACCAATCAAGCTATCACATCAAATCCTTTGAATATACCATCGACATCGCACCAACAGATGGTATCTAATCAAATGACAACATCAATCCTAACAAATCAAAATATGGTCTCCCAAGGATCTATCACCTTGGTCATTCCGACCATTCCTATCACCTCGATCACTCCAACTACCCCTATCACACCCATCATATCTCAACCCCTCGCTACCATGATCGCTCCAAGCATATTTCAACCACTTGTCACTACATCCAACACAATTCTGAATCCGCCACCACTACCACCAAAACCAAATGTAGCAAGACAATATAACATTGCACTAAAAGCTCACCAAGCCTACCAAAACGCCATCCAACAATATCTAGCCACACATCAAGCAACACAAGCTCAAAAAGTGCAACAAGCCTCTCAAGCTACCCAACAAACACAAACACAAACACAAAAAATGACAATTGTTGAGAACAAGGATCAAGATCAATCCATCACTAAGCACCTTGAAGCTATGTCTACTTCATCCAATGATCAAATCAACATATGTCAAGAGTCACTTCTCAATCATGATCAAAATCCACCAACAATACCCAACAATGATCTAATTCAAGAAATGTCAATATCACTTGACTCTATGGTTGAAGACATTCACAATCCCTTTGCCACAATTGTTAAAAACAATGTTCAAGATCTCTCAATTAAGGAGTACATTGAAGATGTTTTTACCCCATCTAGTGATCAACTCACCATACATCAAGAGCCACTTTTTAGTGATCTATTTCAAGGAGTGTTAGAAGTATTTGATTCTATTGACGTAATGCACGATCCATCGACCAATGATCATACTGAAAATTTCTCCACATCACCTTATAAGTTAGAGGACATATCTCAAAATTTTATTCCAAAGCATGATAAAAAAAATTTCACCAAAGTCTAGCAATGGTCATTTCCAAGACATGCTGACATCCTTTGACCTCATAGTTATAGATACTGAAGGAACCCTGAACTTGACACTTGAAGATATTGAACCACTTACCATGTCTAATGACGACATCCAGGAACCCTTTCTATAGAATCCATCCTATGAAACTGACCCATGTCAAGAACTTGATCCAAAGCATGTTGAAAGCAACTCTGAAATCATTCAAGATCAAGAATTTGTATCTTCAAGATACTACAATAACCTAATGGACACTCTCCTATCTATGCAAGATGATCATATCCATGTAGCACATACTCCTCCATCTACCCATGAGATGCTTTCTATGGATGGACATGTTGATGATCTTCATTCAGAACATGATTCCTTTACTCTTGATATTATTACACAAAAAGAGCAGGTTATTGATTCTTATAGCCAATTAGAGTTGTCAACATGGGGATCAGATATATCCAAAATCTAGACTAAAGACATCATGTATGAAGATATCCAACATTATCTAGTCAAGGAAGTAGGTTAAACAGAACAAGATATTACAAAGTTAGCAGAGCAGCAAATTGAAATAACATCATTTGTAGTGGTCATTTATCAGAGAATGCATTCTAAACAAGAACCCTCAAAACAAGTAGAATCAAGGAATGAAGGTGCCACTACCACCATACTGGGGGCAACTATGTCTCAAGAAAATGTCAACATAGGGTGCACGAAGAATCCTTTTGATGAAACCAATGCCAATACTACAACCAGCCATGTCATGAATCTTCATCCACCCATCACCCCATCCACAAATTGGGACCAACGTCAAAAGAAAGATATGAATCAAAGCATGAGGAACATTATCAAAGAAAAATATGTTGGAAAGCATAATGGAAAAATCAAATACAAATGGATACCAAAGAATACAAAGAAAGATTATCCCTATCAAACTCCATCAGTCAAAGAAACTATGGGGAAAAATAAAAGAGGGAAAATTATCCATCAAAGATGTCTACAAAATCAAAAGAAGGCTTTTCAAGCAATGTACAAAGTTTATCAAGCAGTTGGTCCTAATTCCATGCACACTTTCGTGTCCACCCATCATTTCCCATCTTCCCAAGTTTGGATAGTTTAAGGTTCCAAACTGTCAACCAATCCATCTCTTATCCAGGGCTAAACACACTCCATCCACGCCTCCACGTAGGATATCCAATTCTCACATTGACCATGTATTGGCAATGACCTTCATCATAAGGATTCAAAAGGCACTCTATCGCGATGTGCGCACAAAGACAAAGTTAACTCTAGTATTGATGAAGCAGATCATGAATCTCAAAAGTTGCATTCAAGTGCATGTATCTTAGAAAAGTAGCTTCTTCAAGTAGGATATCAATGGCACATTATGATAGGGGAATCTATATCAACATCACCAGGTGATTTAGCATGAGCTTAAAATCTTTTGAAAAAAAAAAAATGAAAATCCAAAAAACATCAGAAAAAGGATTGAAAACAATAAAGAGAAAAAATTGTCCTCCAGTGAAAACCCCATGTGTGGCACTTTGGGCAAGACCATGATGAAAACTTGGAAAACAGGCATCATGTGTGGAATAGAGCATCTATGTGCTCCAGTTCAGTTGAAAGCATCTCATCCCATCCATAATAAATCCATTCATCCATAAACCATTTATCCAATCTGTTTTCATCCATTTACATCCATCATTCAAGTTATCTTGATCTTGACAAAGTTTGTTGCACACTTTAAGCTTGCTTATGGTAAAAATCTTGGCATGGGTCATTGTCATTGATCCTATCCTACCCAACAGTTTCTAAGCCATGAAGCATCATGCAAATGAGCATTCTTTATCTGAACACCTTACCTTATCACAAGATAATCCTTGGCATCCTTTGTGTACTTACCATATCCATCCATCCATACACTTATTCAAGCATCCACACATGGAATTTCATACATTGTTAGACACTAGGGGCAGATATTTACATCTTGCTTCAAGAATAAATCTTGATCTATATCCTCCAACTTATGTGGTGATCCAAACATTGGAAAATGTGAAATAAACTTGGTCCAAGCATTTAAAATCCAAATCACTAGCCCATGGCATATTTTGACAAGATGTTCCTTACCAAGTGCTATCTTCAATTGAACATCAATCCAAATAATCACTATCAGTCGCACCTAATTTGCACGTCAAACATCACATCAAATCATTCAAACAACTTTTGTTCCAAATCAAGCTTCATCAATCATGATCAATCAAATCCAATCAAAAAATCATCTTGGGATATCCTTATGTTGCTCAACACTATCATTGCATTATTGTGTATCCTCAACAATGTTATCATCATCAATCCCTCATCATCTTGGGATATCCATCCTAATCCTTGTGTTGCTTACCACTATCTGTGCATTGTTGTGCATCCTCAACAATGTTAAATCATCATAATCAATCCATACATTCAATCAGTCAACCTTAGCTTGGTTTTCAACAAAATCCCAAAACAGAGCACTGATATCATCACATATTTATATCCAAATCGTCGAAATCATGCAAAAATTCAAAAACATCAGAAAATGCAAAATCCAAAAAAAATCATAAAATCTCAAAAAAACCCCAAAACATTCAAAAAAATAAAAAATCAAAACATTTTAAAATCTTGAAAATACCAAAAAGCCTCAAAACATTCCAAAAACATCAAAAACATCCAAATATTTGAAAAAAATCCATCCATCCCATTTTGCTTTCACTCGAAATAATCAATCATCCATAATAAATTGATCGTCACCTTGATCCTTTGGCAACACAAACAAAAACAATCATAGCAGTCAACAAAAGCAAGCTTCAAGTGAAAAATCAAAAGCAAACAACAAACCTTTAAAGCAAAATCAAACTCTTGATCATTTTCAAACATGTCAGTCAACTTTATATCAACAGCCTATCAATCAATTTATCAAACCATCATCATCCTATACAATGCATGTCCTAGGATATATTGTTCTGACAATGGGCATCATTTTGGATATCACTTGGATTCTTATCTTATCAAAACACATCCCTTTGGCTCAAGGTATGAAGACATCAACTTGTTTGTGTGCTTTATCTTTTTCTTTTGACTTATCTTATTGCGCTCAGTCCAAGGACCTCTCGATGATATCTGAAAAAAGGATTTAGAGAGATAGGAATGGGACAACGATCATTATCCTTTTGTCTACTATTATTGTTGGATGTTCTTGTAAAATTACCTTGGCAAATACTTGCTCTATTAGATATGTATAAAGGATGTTTTGGACAGCTTGTTGACTATTGCATTGATTGGTTATACCTTTTTCGTGTTTTGGTCTAAGGTGTTTGAAACTTCTAAAGTGCATCCTAGCAAGGTTTCCATATGTCAGGTGTGAACAAGAATACTCCTATCTATTTGTCGATTCAAAATCCATCACACTAAGTACAATGCCATCCTAGTCCTTTGTACCTTGATGCATCATGCTTATGTGTGTTATCAAACATAAGGTAAGTGACCCTTTTAAAATCGCAATCCTTGATAAGCAAATCATCCATCTATCATCATCATTTCTCATCATCATCTCTCATAAAGTTGGCTTGTTGGATTCTCTTGTCATCATCTAATTTCTTCTTTTCTGCACTAACATCACATCATGAATAGTTAATCATCATCACCAATGCATCCATCCTGCATCCACAAACCATCAGCAGTCAGCATATCATCTCACATACATAATCATCATCATAATATAGATTTGTTAGTCTAATTATCTCATAAAATCATACATTTGCATAATCATAGCATATCACATCATCCATCTCATCCATCATCACATCATATCATCATTTAAGTTGTTTAAAATAATATAGATTTGTTATTCTAAGCATCTTAAAATAATCTCATTTGCACCATCATCCATAACCATCCATCTTGAACCTCTTTATCGTGAGATCGACCCTAAAATAAAATATTTTTGCTCGATCTCTCGAGGGGGCAATGTACTAGTATACTTCTTTCCGCTAGGGAAACCAAAAGAATTAGAAAAAATTTGAATTTTGATCACAGCAGGTTTATTCTTTCAACCAACGCAACAAGTACATTGCTTCAAAGAGGGGAAAAATGTAGACATGCAAAATTAGCATCGTGCACTTAATTAATTCATATTCATTCAATCATTAAATAAGTTCACATTCATTTGCTCGTAAATTTAATCAAGTTCATTAAATCCATTCATTAGGAAAATCATGTTCATTTAATCTCTAAGGATTATCCACTTAAATTGAATAAATTAACTTTATTTAATTTAAGCCTATCATACCCTCTTTGATTAAATAAATCAAAACTTTATTTAATTAAATCACAAATGTATTTTCCATCCCTCTTGATTTGAATAAATCAAAATATGAAAGTCAAAAGGGTCAAAACATCCTAATCATCATTAAGCTAATCTAATCTTGATTAACCTAATCTAAACACCCATCACATCCTCTAGCTTTTCCCACTTGCACCAATAAATTATTTTAGTTCATTTATAAATTTCTAATTTTCTCTCAACATGGCATCTTTAAGGAATATTCCCTCAAGTTTGAATTCAAAAACAAGTGGACATGTACACCCAACAAAGAATTTATGAGCTCTTACATGGCTCTTACATGTCCCTTGCACAAGTCAAACTCAGCATTTAACTCTTAAATTCAAATTTGAAATCTCCCCCTCTTTGGCACATTGACCAAAATGTGTTCATCCTCCAACCTATCACAAGTTTACAAGTGGCCTCTTTTCATTGGCTTCTTTTTAGTCCCACATCCTCCATTTTTGGAATTCTTATATCATTGTATTCTATAAATAAATATCATCTCCATTGGTTTAATCCTCCACAAATCTCCACAATCTTAGCATTTTCATATCCACAAAGCTAATGCAAAGTCACTCTCTTCAATTAAGAACTGATTTTTCCCACCTTATATCATCCTCATAATCATTTTTATATCATTTTCATCATGGAGCCTAGCAAAGGATTGGGAAAGGGCTTCTTTCCATAGAAGCACCAATCCACTATGGGATAAAGTTTTGATCATGTTTTTATATGCTTGCAATTAGCTATTCTTGTTCTATTTAGTTTTGCATATTCTAGCATGGTTAAGTATTTCATAGGGATGTTGAATTTAATGTGTTTCAAATAACTAACATGATATTATTATGTTAATATTTAAACATGTTGCATATTTCACATCCACAATAATATGACCAATCTTAGTGTGAAATAAAAGCCATTCCAACTAAGATACAAAATATGGAAACACAAGCAGCATGTTAGATGGTGAGATTTTCAAACAAGCATGAGTTGGGCCCTCCTTCTAGTGCCATTATGTGAGCACCACAAATCTGAAAAAAGCTTAAAATTCAAAACACATTAGCATGGTTAGTTCAAACTATGCAAATGCCATAGTGCTCCTATGAAATAATACATCATGTCTCACAATGTAAATAAAACAACTAATTAAGAACATAAAAAAGCATAATGCATACCTATCCCATAGTGTATTGGTGTCACTTTGTTGTGAAAAGTGACCCTTTCCCAACCCTTCACAAAACAATGATACAAATGATAATGGGAAAAACTAGCTCTCAATATGGAGGGAGTAACTTTGCATGAAGATTGTGGATGCTAAGAATGAAGGATAGCCTCTCCATTTATACAAGATTTGGATGAGAGAAGAAACAAAATGGGTGAATGTGGGACAAAGATTCAACCAATAGGAAGGAGCCACTTGTCCAAATGTGAGTGGATGGAGGATGTGCAAGTTTTGGTCAATGTGCCAATAAATGAGATTAGTTGACTTTTTCAAATGTCAAATTTGGCTTGTTGGAGGGAGAAAAAGGGACTTAAATGCCAAGTGGGGGAAATGTAAGAGGGGAGTTAATTCCATGTTGGAAGGGACAAGTCAACTTGATTTGAATTCAAACTTGAGGGAATATTCTCCAAAGATGTCTTGTTGAGGGAAAATGAGGATTTAACTAATGAATTAATTGATTTATTTGTGCAAGTGGGAAAATCTAGAGTATGTGACATGCATTAGATTAGATTTAATCCTGATTTAGTTAATTTAAAAGAGAATTAGGTGATTTGACCCATTTGACTTAGATTTAAAGATTAAACTAAATCAAATGGAGATGAAAGATGATTTCAGATTTAATTAAATAAAAGATTTGATTTATTTAATCAAGGAGGGTGATGTTAAGCTTAAATTAAACAAAGTTGATTTATTTAATTTAAATGGATGACTTTAGAGATATACTTTAATGAACTTGATTTATTTGATGAGTGGACAAATATGAATTAATTAAATGCATGATGCTAATTTTGCATGTCTACAAGAATTATGAATGAATGAATAATGAATTAGGGTTTAAAGGTCTCCTTTATAGAAGAGAGTTAAGAATAAGGATCGTGATCAAGGACCAAGATTAAATTAGAAAATAACTTAATCAAGGATGGAGGTTAATTGAGAGAGAAAAGACATGGATAGATAAAAGACTTGAGGTGGAAGATAAGATTGGCATAGAAAAAGAGGTGATAAGAGAAATTAAATAATAAATATTATTTAATTTAGGTGGCCAACATAGGAGAAAATATTAATTTTATTTATTTCAAAAGAAAGGTGGGAATAAATAATTATTTAATGGAGAGGGAAGGGATAATTAAATAATTAAAATAATTATTTAATTGGGGAGATAAAGAAAGGATAAATAATTAAATAAATATAACATTTATTTAATTATAGAGAGAAAAGGGTAATGAATAATTAAATAATTGAAATAATTATTTAATTATAGATGAAGAGGGAAAAGCTAATTTTTGAATTAAAATAATATTAGACTTAAATGCTTAAGAAGAGTCTAGAAAAGTATGAAAGTTATTTCCAACACTTTACAACATTTAATTATGGAGAGAAAAGGGTAATGAATAATTAAATAATTGAAATAATCGTTTAATTAAAGAAGAGGGAAAAACTAATTTTTTAATTAAAATAATATTAGACTTAAATGCTTAGGAAGAGTCTAGAAAAGTACGAAAGTGATTTCCAACACTTTACAACACCTTTACAAGAGACTTTGTTTAATGCATTTGAAAGGGTCCATGACCTAATGTGGATGTATAAAACACCTTGCAACACTAAATCAAGGCCTCATTAAGTCCAATTTATCATTAATTAATCCCAAATCAAGCAAGATAAAATGGATACTTTTTCTATGTCCACATTTAGCCCCTAGTTTAGTGAGAGGATGAATTTGCTTCAAACTCACATTAAAGTAGACATTCAAGAGGGGTCTAATCATACCAATGCGGATGAAAAAGGATGACAAGGATCAAGGAAGCAGTCAAGCCACCATGATCCAAGATTTTAAGTCATACCAACATAAGCACAAAAGGACATGTACAAGGTGAATTATTTGCAACAAGACAAGATACATGATCATGCAAGGACAAGAACTAACAGAAAGAAAAAATGAGGTGAATCAAAGATGCACTTAGTCTAGGGCCACAGAACTTTAGGTCATCCATGGGGCGAGTTGTCCCAAAGAAGTGGTTTAGTGGGAAAGTCATGCTCGTGCGTCAACTTCCCATCGTATAATGAGAAATTCATGCCAGTGTGTCGACTTCCCATTATACAAACCATAACAAAGTTATGCTTCTGATAACTTTGATAAGGCACCACAATGAAAATGTTGTTTGTAAATGTTTTTGAATATTTGGTTAAAGGGGATTTTCTTTGTTCATGTAAGGTCTTCTTCTTAGGGATCATTTTTCCTAATCTCTCTAGGAGAGGACAAGCCAGGGTGTCAAATCGTTATCCATGGGATGCCTCATTTGCATCAGGCCACTTCAATTGATCATTATTCCCTTGTCAGATCATTATCCATGGGATGCTTCATTTGCATCAGGCCACTTCAGTTGATCATACACTCTTAGAAGGCATCAAACCCAATGACTCCACTGAGGAGAGGACACATCACAAGAAAAAGTAAATCACACCATAAAATTTGTAAAAAGATGATGTCTATGTATGCCCCCACTTTAAATAAATTGCTACACAGTGTTCTATGAGAAATTGCTTTAAAGTAGAAGAGGATATGTGAGCTTATCCAAAAAGCCTTATGCCAAGTCATATTTTTTTGATAAAATGTTTCATGAAGAAAGGTAGTATGTCACATGTGATTCAATTTGAAGACATGTCATCTACATCCCAAGCTTGATCTTATAGGTTCATGAAAGGTTAATGACTAGCCAAGAGAGACAATGACAAGTGACATATAGGGATAAGGCTTCCTAACCTTGTGCCCCCACTTAGTGCAGGACAAGGGTGAGCTGGGAAGGGATGATGGTATGCTGCTCCTTTCTAGGAATGTAAAACATGAAAATATGGAAAGGAGCAGCAACTAATGTTATTTATGTTGATAACTAAACAAATTTTCTGCTTGATACATATTTAATGAGATATCTATTAGTTTTAAATGTACCAATGTTAGAGTTTTCATGGATGAATTGTTTGTGATAATGTGGCATATAAAAATTTCTTGTGAGGGACAATAACCAAGATCACTAGTCATTTATTTAGTTTTAGGCTCGATATGGACATGGATGCCTTGTTTTATAGCATCACATCCTTTCCCAAGTTGTCTTCCAAAATGTTTTGTCACTTGTTTTGGATTTCATGTTTGTTTTACTGCCTCAAAGTTTGTCTTGGATGTTGTATTTTATTTTAAAGTGGGTGAAGTGGATGCGTTGGACATTACCTCCTTATCACTTCCCTTGTTAGATTCTTTTGTTATGATCATGTATTCCCCCATGGATATAGGTATGAAATCAAAGGTTTTTGAAGCTTCTTCTAATAACTTTGTGGCTTCTTCAATGTGCTTTTGTCTTTCTATATCCTTTTGCTTGTTACTAATCATAACACATGTAACCTTGTTGCTATGAGGACTAGAGGGTGACTTATCATGAATTCCTAAGCTGGGCATCAAGGATTGATCCATATCAAGCAATTCAAGATGCTTCAAAGTGAGTTTGATTTTGGGTTTGCATATGATATTGTTGGTGTTTTCTTGTACTATGATACTCTACCTAGCAGGAGAGTTTTTAAGAGAGAAGCAAAAAATATGTTGATCACATTCCACTAATAAGTCTTGTAGAGTAACTTCATCACAATAAGAGGAGGCATCAAGAGAAGAAAAATCATCACATCCATGTTTTTCAATGATTGGATACTTGTGCTCAATGATGTCCTCTTGGATGGGGGAAACATTAGGAAAGGGAGCAAGAAGATTCTCATCTCTTTCAAGGAATAATTTGTCTAATTCCAAAATATCTTCTTCATAAGTAGGAGAGATATTAGGTGAAGAACAAGTATGATTATCATGATTATCTTTGATTACATCCCTTTGTCCAATAATGTCTTCCAAAATAGGGGTGTAGTACCACTCCATTTATGCTTATGTTTTCTGCTGATATGTTTCCACACTGTTAGACTATGGTACTTTGTTTGGATATTTTGATCGCTGGTTTTGAGTGATAGTGGATTTTCTCTATGACATGATGATACATTGTATGGTGATATTTGATTTTTGTTATGCTTTGAGATAGCATAGATGTTTTCTTTCAGATGATTATTTCTATGTACATGTTTATGATGGACTAACTGCTTTTAATTCGTCAGTCTGATGTGATGTGTATTGGTGTGGAGAACAGAATCGCATCACTCACTTGTGAGTGCCCTGTGATGTCCGTGATTTTCTCCGCACGGTGTGCCTATACAATGGTTTATATATATATGCATGTTATTTGCTTGGTTGCAGGATTGCAGGTACATGACACCAACTCCACCTGGTTACTCAGGTCTAAGTGTGTCAAGACTTAATGGATATGTTAATTGGGAGGTAGTAGTTAGGTTCATCCTAGTCTAGTCTTTAACCCAGTCACTATACATTGTCAGTTTTAGTTTGAGTCGTGGTTGTCTTGTATTTTTCTGTTTGGTTTAATTGCTTGAAAGGAAAAATGTCAATTTTAATAATGGTTTATTATGTTTTAATTTACTGTTATTTAAATTAATTTTTAAATGTTGAAGAAATTAGTTTTGCTTGTTAATTAATTAATTAATTAGTTTGTTTGGTTAAATGGTTTGATCTTAAAAGATTAAATTTATTTAATTAAATAAATTAATTAATTAAATTAAATTGTTTTTAAAATTGTGTGTGAATAGTTTTTATTTAAAATTAAATATTATTTTTGTGGAAGTGGTGTTTTAAATTATTAAATAAAATTTGTAAATTGAATTTTCAAAAAAAATAAAATAAAATAAATGCATGTAAATTTGAAAGGCAAAGTTGTCGAGAAGTGGTTGAGAAGATATTTTGTACTTCTTGAAAAGTGTGCCAGTGCATTAATTGATTTTTGTTGAGGATTTTTTCAGAAGTTATTTTTGGATCTAGGGAAAAATAGAGAGGTTATCAGTTTTCTTCATGGGGAAATGAAAAATAATTTGCTGTGTAAAAAAAAATCAATTTTGAAAGAAGTTGTTACTTCCTTTGTTTGGTTGTATATTTGTGGAAGATCCCTTTTCTTGGAGGATCTTTGTGGTTAGTTAAAGCTTTCTTTGGATTTGGTGCTTTGAAGAAGATTTGGAGGATTGCATTCTATAAGCAAAGATTCTCTCCATGAACTAAGATCTTCAATTCACAGGTATTTCCCTGGTGTTTTATTTTGTAGCTTATGAAAAAGAATTTTTTTTATTGTTAAAACCCTTGTTGTTCTTTGAAATCTTTCTGTAAAAACTTCTTGTTATTTGTGTGAATTTCAAGAAAACAAGAATAGAGAAAACAATGGAAGAAATTCAAAAGAAACAGATGTATGCTTTGTAATTTAGTAAAATAATAAGTTCTTTGTTATTTTGAGAGAAGAAGCTTATGAAGGATTTTACCAGAAAATAATTCTTAGATTAATTGAGTATTTTAAATTATAGAGGAAATTGTTTATTATTTAAATGAAATTGAAAACCCAATGAGATTTAATTGGAAATTTGTGAGGAAAATAATCTTGTACAATGTTAATTTTCTTAATTTTCTATAGAAAATTTTATCAGAAAATGATCTATGTATTTCAAAGTTCTTTTGGTATTTTATTTATAAATATATATACATAAATATATATATATATATATATGTATATATATATATATATTGTTGTGAAAATATATAGAAATTTATATGTGAAATCATTGTACACAATTTTTTGATGGCGTCGGTTTTATTTTATTAAAGATTCGTATATATTTAAAAAAAATAAAATGTTAAACCCTTTGTAATTCGGCGCCCATGGCGGGGCTACCCGCAGCCGTCCCCGTAGGGGCACGACAGTGAGGGCCGAGCCCAGCACTGCCCTTGCAAGCAACACTTCGCTCAGCCTCCGCAGCCGAGCCCGTGGGGCGGGCTGCGTAGGCAGCCCTACCCATAGCGCCGCCTATGCATGGAAGGGCTTAGCCCTAATCCTTGGTCTTCAAATTTTCACGGATTTGAAATTATATGTTTTTTTTTAAATTGGATATGAATCCAATTTGGGGTTTCTATATTTTGTAAAATTTATTTATCTATATATATATAAGTAAATATATATATATGTATGTGTATATATGTATATATATATATTTATTAACTTATTATATATTATATAAATAAATCTTTAAACTTATATTTAGAATAGTAGGAAATATGATATTCTTTTAAGTATAAAGATATGTTAGGAATAACATCAGTTAGAATTATAATAGAAAAGTTGAAAAATAAGATTCGATAGATTTTGATAAATGTGAATGTGAAAGTTAAATTAGAATTAAATGATGTTATTTTATATATTGATTGAGAAAAGAAGTACAATAGAGATGCTTTAATTTCTTGTTAATTCATTTGAAAGACTGGATTTAGTAAATCCAAATAGTAAGTATTTATTTTCAATTTTCTTTATATCGTGTTTCTTCTTGGGCAAATTGGGAATGTTGTAAATGTACAAGTCTTCCAGACCAATTGTAAAAGTGGGGATTGTGATTGTTAAAGTTAAATTCTTGAGTTAGCTAAGGTTGTGTATATGGTATTTGTGTGGTGTTTAGGCACCTGAGTTTGTGAACATATGATCATTATGAAAGTGTAGAAAATGTATGTTGTAATTTGTACACCTTGTTGCCTTAGTCAAGAAAACTTAGTTTACCTTTGTTATGTTTAGGGGAGTGGATTTTTGTAAGGGCCGACACACAAAGTGGTGTCAAGGTAACTTGCAAAGAGTTAGTAAGTCAATGATAACTAAAGAACATAGTAGTTAGATTTAAAAATCCTTAACAAGATGATTATGCCTCACTTATGGACTCTTGAGCTACTACAGTCTTGAGTATAAGATGAGAAGGCCTGGAATGGAAAATCAATGTCTTGTTTCTTCAAAAGACATTTGATTCCACAATAGCTTGCAATGGGGCTAGGTTTCGTAAAAGGTTACCACGGTAACCCATGTTGGGGGCCGGAACCTAGGAAGAAACACCAGGGTAACCTTTGCAACATTGTGATGACACTCCACCTAGAATAACAATAACCTTGTGTATTAGCATATTCAATTGTCTTAAATCTAGAAGCAATGTAACCATCAGTAAGTGTGTACTTGTGTCTAGGGTTAGTAGAATATGTCTAGGTAACCATATTACTATCTCCTAGAATGGGGGTGGACCTATGGGTACCACATGGTTGGGTGGAACATGCACCTTACTCCGTTGGGTCCCCAGTTTTGATCATGGCATCGAGAGCTTCATGGATGGAGAGCTCGTACTTGGAAACATATGTATTTTCTTTATTGCATTATTGTAAAACTTGTATTGTAAAACATCCCTCAATTGTTTATGAGGTGAATATTGTAAATGTAAATCGTAATTATTATTTGATCTACCTCATCAGATGGATGAGTATTGTATTATTTTATCAAATGCAATGTATGAAACAAGATTGTAATTTATGATGTTTTAAATGGAATTCCAAATGATATGCAATGTTTATTTTAAGTTTATGTTAATATTAATTAAATATGTGCAATACGAAATACTAAAGTTGTCTATGGAAACTCAAGTAGTGTAATGTCGCGTAACTTAATGAATGTATGCAAATTAATTAACTTAATATTAATACTTTAAAAAAAAATTATTACACTTTTATACACAATTGCAACATTCCTTAGGTTATTATGACGGGGCATTACAAGGGGAAGAAAAATAAAGAGAATTTTCATGGGTCTTAAAGGTTTGATCATCTAATGCCAACATATCCTCCTCATAAATAATGTGTTTGTCTTGATTTCTAACATAAAATTTCTCACAAATAGGGGAGGAGTTAGAAGATGAATGTAGACTAGGTAGAGAGACGTTAAGAGATGTGCTTATGATTTCATTTGATTGTGCCATAATATGTTCCAAAGTAGGAGAGATTGTAGAAGAGGAGTTTTCAACATTGTCATGATTCTCAATGGGTATATCTTCTAGCTCCAAAATACCTTCGTCACATGTAGGAGAGATATTAGGAGAAAAGGAACTATGATTATCATCATTTTCTATGCTTTCACATTATTCTATCATTTTATTCTCACAAATACAAGAGACATTAGAGGGTGTGGAATTATGGAGTGTGTCAACATTGTTATTCTATTGCACTACAAAACTCTCATAGCTAGGAAAGACATTGAAAGGATGACTAGGAGTTTCATGGTTAACAATGATTGGATTAGGAGAAAAGGTTTGATTTTCATGATTATTGACACTTACATCCTCATGTTCTAGAATGTCTTCTTGAGTGGGAGAGGTAGGATTTTCATAGATCTCAATCATATCTTCCACACAAATGTGTTTTTCATAACCATTCACGATTGTATCCTTATTCACTTAAGCATTTCCATAATTAAGGGAGGTGTTGGGAGTAGTGGCCATGATTTCAGTTTTTTCTTTTCAAGGGGGAGGAGGAAGATAATAAAAACTTTCATGATCTTCAATGATCGTGTCTTCTTTCATCAAGATACCTTCATCAGCAATGGGAGAGATATCAGAAGAAGAACAAATATGATTGTCATGAGTATCGATGCTTGCATCCTCTTGTGTCAAACCTTTAGTGGATGATCTAGGAGAGATGAAGTATTTAAGGGCTTCATCTAACATGTCTAATTCATCACTACTAAGCGGCTTGGATGTTATGATTTTTCTAAATTGAATCATCTTTTGAATTGGATCATTTGAAGTTTTTTGTTTTTTGTTATTTTCTAATGAATTTGATCTAGGAACTAATGCAGAAAATGAAAATTGCAAAAATCTAATGCTATCCATGATTGCTATGAATGTAAACAATGATATTTCTAATGATAAAAGATTTGTAAACTTAAAATGCAATGTAAAGACTTAAGATGAAGTGCAATTTTTTAGGTTTCAAACAAGGTAATTTACTAATTACACTATGCAATGATCAAAAAATGAAATGTTGTGAAATGAAAGAATGTATGAAATGAGATATTTTAAGCTAGATCTAATGAAATGCATGTTACACAAAGTTATCCAATTGATATAGATACATAATGGCACCAAACATAAGCTTAAAACTAGGGTTTTCGGCTCTGTAAAAGATGGTTTCAGGGTTGAACAGGGACTAAATCGCCCAAGGTGGCAACTTAGTCCCAGTAGGGATTTTTTTGAGAATTTTTGAGATTTTTTGGATGGATTTTGATGTTTGTTGTGTTTTATGATGCAAACCGAAGATTCCAATGCAAAATTTTAGAAATGTTCAATGATTTAAGATGCAAAAATGGTTGTAATTGAAATGATTTAAAAAATGACTACCCTAAATTGATGTTTGACCTAAATGCATAAAATAAATGTTCTCAAAGGTTTCTAGACTTATAGTATATGATACTAGGAGGCTTAGGAAGCACAAAAATGAGGTTTCTAACACTATAACAAATAATTAAAAATTTGGATTGGGACTATGTCACCTAGAATGGCGATTTAGTCCCAGTTAGGGTTTTTTTTTAGTTTTTAGAAATTTTTAAGTGGTTTTGATGCTTTTTATTTTGTATGACTCAAGTACTAAATGAAAATGTAGATTTCATATTTTTTCAATGATTTAAAATGCAAAAAAATGCAAACTATATGCACTTTTGCTAATTCAGAATTTTAAAACACTAGAATGAAAATTAACTAATGCAAAATGCAATGCAATCTAATTCTAGGATGATAGAATCCAAATCAGAAAAGAAGAGATTCAAAATTTAGGTTCACCAAAATGTAAACAAATATTTTGGTAACCCTATTGGACACAACCTTCTAGGGTTTTTCACCTTAAAGAGAAGGAATAGGGTTAAAAATCTAGTGGTGTTTACACTCAAGACTAATGTAAATGAGATGAATTATGTATAATTAATATGTACCAACTCAATAATCTAAAAATAAAATGATTTAATGATGTAAAACCTAAGAAATGCAAAGTGTGGGAAAACACACTGTGATATGTAGAAAAATGAATTGAATACGATAAATGATAAAATAAAGATGCAAGATAGAGACTATGCACTTGGAAACTAATGAAGAGATAATTTGAAATTGTAGAGACCTCTGAAATTCTAAAAAAATTGATTTTTAAGCCAATGGGACTAAGTCGCCAGGCTAGGCAATTTAGTCCCAGTTAAGAGAAACTACCCAGAAAGTTGTTTATGCCAAATGGGTATCTAGATCTAAAAAAAAATTGGGAAAAATAGGTTTATTGGGACTAACTCACCACTATTGGTGACTTAGTCCACTTCTTAATTTCTGAAAATCTGAAAGTGGAATTGGGAGCTCTCGGTTTGCACTTTCTGTTCCTCTAGGTGTTTGCTTCTGAAACTCTAATTTTTGGGTCTGACTCCAACAAGTCTTCAACTTATTCCTCAATGATTTTCAAGTCCTCAATGTACCTAAATCTTCAAACACATAAGGAAAGAGAAAGAAATGTTGGATGTTAAGGTATGGGGGTTTCCTTGGTCAAACCCCTTTTAGATAATTAAAACAAAATGAAGAAATAATGTAATGAAGAATGAAATAATGTAATTAGTACCTTTCCATAATGATTAATCTTTATTTTCTACAACAATGGTTGAGTAATCTTGCTCTTGAATGCCTTAGACAACTATCTTGATGACTTAGAATGTTAAAACCCTAACTTGCTTGACTTGACAACATGGACAAATGATGAATGGTGATTGAATGGGTGATGGAATTATGAATGAATTAATAATGAATTAGGGTTTAAATTTCTCCTTTTATAGAGGAGAGCTAAGAAAAATGACCATGATCAAGGGCCAAGATTAAATTAGAAAATAACTTAATCAAGGGTGGAGGTTAATTGAGAGAGAAAAGACATGGATAGATAGAAGACTTGAGGTGGAAGATAAGATTGGCACAAAAAAAGAGGTGATAAGAGAAATTAAATAATAAAGATTATTTAATTTAGGTGGCCAACATAGGAGAAAATATTAATTTTATTTATTTCAAAAGAAAGGTGGGAATAAATAATTAAATAATTAAAAATAATTATTTAATGAAGAGGGAAGGGATAATTAAATAATTAAAATAATTATTTAATTGGGAGATAAAGAAAGGATAAATAATTAAATAAATATAGCATTTATTTAATTATAGAGAGAAAAGGCTAATGAATAATTAAATAGTTGAAATAATTATTTAATTATAGAAGAGGGAAAAGCTAATTTTTGAATTAAAATAATATTAGACTTAAATGCTTAATAAGAGTCTAGAAAAGTATGAAAGTGATTTACAACACTTTACAACACCTTTGCAAGACTTTGTTCAATGCATTTGAAAGGGTCTAAGACCTAATGTGGATGTGTAAAACATCTCACAACACTAAATCAAGGCCTCATTAAGTCCAATTTATAATCAATTAATCCCAAATCAAGCAAGCAAAAAGGGATACTTTTTTGTGTCCAAAAATGACAATAATGATAGTATGGTTGACAGTAATGATGATAGCAGGGGTAATTACCAGCAACGTAATGTTGATGATAACAACCTAAAAGACTCCATCAAGAAGGTAGCGAAGACACCTATGTTCAAAATAGGTGCAAGTAGAACCTCACAGCTGACATGCACATTAATATTATTAGAAATCAAGTCACTATTTGGTTGATCAAACAAAGCATTCACTACCCTACTGAAGTGAGTTGAAATCTATTTCTTACTTTGCATTGTTAATTGGTGTACACAATTCGTAAACATTCATCGACTTCGTTTATATTTCTTTAAGGGTATTTTAAAACCATATATTGTATATAAACAATCCTAGTATAGATTGACATATCAAACATGTTCATCATAAGTCAAACATTCAATTGATTTAATCTCTAGAAATCTCACAGGGCACTAAAAACTAAAATATTCCTTGAAGAGAATGTGTTTCCATCAACTTGCAGAGAGGCACGTTTGTTGTTGGTTGAGTTGGGGATTGAATATAAGAAAATTCATACATGTAAAAATGATTGCATTTTATACAAAGATGAATATCAAAACAAGGTAGAATGCCCTGTATGCAAAGAGAAGAGATATCGTATAGATGTACAAGGTCCTACAATTCCAAAGAAGGTTTTACGTCACATTCCAATTATACCTAGACTTCAGCGAATGTTTCATTGCAAGTCACTTGCACAATTGATGGACTGGCATGCAAAGAATAGGAGTAAAGATGGATTCATGTGAATTATGGCCGACTCCAAAGCAATGAAACACAGAGGAAAAATGGCCAAGAAAATTCAAATATGAACCCCATAGTATCAAGTTTAGTCTTGCAATTAATGGAATGTACCCATTCTCTTTCCTAAGCTCAAATTATAGTGTTTGGCCAGTAAAATTGATGGTATACAATCTTCCCCCATGGAAAAGTGTTAGAAAGGAGCACCTTACATTGACTCTCATTGTTCTAGGAAAACATCAAGTTAAAAACATGGATGTTTATCTCATGCATTTTATTGATGAGATGCAACTACTATGGAAATGAATAAGAATGTATGACATATCAGGTTCTCCATCAAATAGGTCGTTCATGTTGTATGGTGTGCTATGTTGGACTATTCATGATTTTCTAGGACTTGGTGTTTGTTCTGGTAAGATAAAATATTTTTGTATTTACACTCATAATTTATTTTCATCCCAACTTTCATACTTAGTTTTATACTATTGTTTTGATGTTAATAACATTACTTGTTGAATTATAAGCCTTTAAACAAAGGGGATATTTGCATGTCCAAGATGTGGAGAACAATTTCAAGGGCGGTATTCTAAAGATCTACATAAATTTATTTATTCAAACAATAGGGTTTTTCTACCACTAGATCATAGGTTTAGAAATCACCAGAAGAATCAATTTGATGGAAAAGTTGGAAATAGAGGTCCTCCCATGATTATGGGTTCAAGTGATTGGCTTAATAAGTATGAAGATGTTGAATTGAAAGCATGGGAGGATTTTTTTGATTAGGGTGATTCAATTGAAAAACCATAACAAGTTGTAGTTCATATACCAAAATGAATGAAAAGGAAATCCATATTTTATGAGCTTCCTTACTGGAAGGATCTATTAATATCTCACCTATTAGATCCTATGCACATCTTCAAAAATGTCCTATATTCTATATTTCAACATATATCAGGAAAAGAGGACACCTTATCTTCGAGGAGAGATATTGCTCTTTTGTGTACCAAATTTGATAGAAAACATTTGTGTCCAAGTAGGGAAAATGAAACATATATAGAAGCTCCATGGATTTTGAAAAAAAAAAGAGCTAGAGCAACTAAAAAATGTCATCCATTCATTATGGATACCTGCTAGTTATGGGTCATCATTGGCTAAAGATTTCACAGCTGATGGACATATCACAGGATTTAAAATACATGATTTTCATTATTTTATGAAGGTATTATATATCATCATTTAATATTTATTGGTAACATTGATTAAGTACTAAATATATTTTGATATTTTGTTGTGTGAGAAAAAAAATACTAATGACCTTTTCATAAATGTGTTTGATATCATATCATGCCATTGGAAATTAGGGGGGATTCATGTCTTACAGTTGACTTAAGGAATGCCATAAGTTGATTGTCATCATTTACAAGGTATGTGTTTATATGAAATTTTTATGTGTGAGAGACATAGAGATATTATATTGCATTTTAATTTTTGAATAAAGGTTCATACTAATTTACTATTCTTATATTAGGTGGGTGACCTCAAAGGAGATCCATGAATGTGAAGTGGCAAAGTGGAAGAAGGAAATTGCAAAAATTGTATGTGTATTTGAGAAGGAGATCCCTACAAGTTTCATGGACCTACAAGTCCATTTACTTATACACCTAGTCGATGACATTGAATTGGTGGGTGTCATATCAACGAGGTGGATTTTTTTCTTTGAGAGGTATATGAAAACTCTTAAAAGATATGTTTGAAAGAAGGCACATGCAGAGGGTTGATGGCTGAAGGGTATGTATTGAATGAAGCAATTTTTTTCCTATGTGAATTCCTTGGTAAGGATTTTGAAGATGATCCATTTTTATAGGATGAAGAATGAGCATCAAATATTATTAATGGAGAAAAACCACAATCTAATGGTTTTCAAGTATAAATTAGTAATTAAATTCATCATTAGTGTGGTTGTTTTTCTTGCAATCATTAATTTTCTTTGTAATTTATTTGTAAAATTAACAACATGACATTTGTAGTTTGTAATAAACATGTTGACATGTAATAGGTGTTGACGAAAGTGCAATACTTGACAAGTTCATTCTATGTCACATGGAATTTATGAACAAATGGATTGATCTGTATGATAAAAATAAAGAAGTGTTAGAAGCAAGGAGACAGTTTAGGAGATTGAACCCAAGGAATACTCCACTTCCCACTAATCTTCTTGGGGAATGGGGAAAATATTGCACACTACAATGGGTTACTGAACAAATTCAAAATCAAATAGAAGATGTAGGTATAGATTCAAACATAACAGAAGATGAAATCAACATGTCTAGAGGATGTGAAAGAAAGGTACAGTTAGAATTTTACAAAATGTTGTTTCCTTACAGTTTTGACACTATTAACTATTTTAATATTCATCATTATATTTGTTTTCACTAAATTAAATGGTCTTTCACAGGTGAGGAAATATCCAGCAATGTCGGCATATGGTCAACATTATCGTGTAGAAAGTGTAGATGTAAAGAGGCGATCCTTTGATTGTGGAATCATGGTTGACTTCAAGAAATCCAGTCAATCAAGCTTAAAAGATAAGAATATAATTGAAGGGAATCTACAATATGTTGGGAAAATACAAGAAATTATTGAGTTGGATTACCATTCTTTTAAATGTTGTATTTTTAAGTGTAGATGGTATGAAGCATTTGAGAGGACATGAAGACATGATACCCATAGTTGATTGTTTTCTGTAGCATCCTCATGGTTCCTACCGAAGGATAAGGAGCCTTATGTTCTACCAATTCATTATGAGTAGGTATTTCTTTCAATCAAACAAGAAGCGGTAGTGATCATTAATCTATTAATTCATAGTTTATTGCGAATATATACATGCCTTTATTAATCAATAAAATCATTATAACATACATCTAATATATCTATGTCATTCATTTGGAAGTATTTTTCTATGAAGATATTTTGGACCCAAAATGGATGTCTGTCATATACGTTATGATCCAAGATTAAGTCATGTATTTGATGAAACATTAGTGGATACTGAGTAAAACAATGATGGTGAATAAAATGAGAGAGAAGGATTAGAGAACATCAAAGAAATTGACATCCATGATGATGTTGAAGATGGTTATGTTCAGGCACAAGAAGACAACAATATGGATGGTATAGAAAGTGATGAGCCAAATACATCTGGGAACAATATAGATGGTCTACAGTCAAATTTCAATGATAATGAGGATGATGCAGGTCAAGATGAGGATGATGATAATATGAAATACTTGAAAGAAAATATGAACATTGACAATGATACACTGGATGAAATTGTAGTAGACAATAATTTTAATGACCAAGACTTCTAAATTTTTAGAATTATTTGCAATCCATGTTTAAAAAAGGATATTAATTGTAGCCTAAACTTTGAAATGCTTCAATAATATTATTTCAAGTGTTAAACTATAGAACTTCCATTCTCCACTTTTCAATGGTATATAGGGTATTTGCAGGATCATCATGGAAAAAATAGGCCCTTAAGTGGCAAAAAAATCAGAAAAATATGAGTTAGGCAACTTGACGTAAAATTTTGAATAAGCTATCTATATTATTTCAAAAATATGAAAGAATAGAATTTGTAGAAAATTGAATGTAGTTTCTAAACTACTAGGTTTATTTTAAAAAATAAAAAAATCCATTTGGTGAGAATTTGAAATTTCAATGTAGTAGTACTTAAAATTTAGGGAAAAAATAAGAAGTAGATGTCTATTTGACCACCCTAACCACAATAAAATGATAATTATTTTTTTATAATATTTTAGATATAAGTAGAAGACTTATGTCTCGATGTGATGCATATTTTTTTGTAATTTTTTTCCAAGTAAATAATTAATTATGATTTTTTTATTACAACTTTTTAAAAATATAAAAATTGTATGTCTGACCACCTTAACTTGGTCAAAACTTCATGAAATTCAATTTTACTTTTTTTAATCCTATAGTATATGAACCATAGAATGTGACACATATTTCATATTCAAAAAATGTGATACCATTTGAAAGCTATAGATGTTTTTCAATCAGCCTATCAATCAGGACTTTAGTCATAATTCAAATAGAAAATGAATAATAATTATTTATTAAATTCAAAGTAAAGCATAATTTGTATTGGTGGAAAGATGAGAATCTCCTTTAAAAACCCTTTTCATTTCATCAATTTTAGGTAAAAAAAAAGGTCATCAGCCACATGGGCCATCATATCACTTACATATCGCCACTTTTTGGCCCATCATGATCCTACACATACCCTATAACTTGTTTATTAGAAATATTTTATTATCTATAGATTAGCTTGATATGTATTTCCCAATTTTTTTAAAATAAGTGCTAACAAAGATGGCGAACAAAATGAGAGAGGAGGATTAGAGAACATCGAAGACATTTGAATAACCTCTCAGTGTCTGAGAGATGTTTTTATGTTTCCTGAATGTTGACACTTGTATGATTTATTAGTGAGACATGTTAGATTCTCTCCTCCACATGCCCAAGTCTCTTAGACATGTCACTGTTTAGGATGATAGGGAGACATTTGAATATGTCTCTTAGACATTCAAGAGTCTCATCTACATTTCTTATCATCCCCTTCTGCTTGTGTTGAAGAGACTATAGTGAGACTCTCTCTGATAAGGAATTGTCTTGGTGACATGTCATGAGCTACTAGGAGAACATTTTTAGAGGGACTTCACTTTATTGTAATGATGAAGGGACTTATTTTGGTATTTTATACTAATTTCAATTATTATGAAATTAAAATCTCAACTAATATAATATAAATAAAAATTATTTGGGCAGATGGGAGGGTGACCCTCCAAGCTAGCAGAGGACAAAGAGAAGAATGTGGTGGTTGGCATCCATGTAAGGTTCCTTGGTGCTGAGGTGGAAGAGATAACATGGGTTTGGTACCTGGGTTATAGTTGAGGTACAAGTCTAATGGAGGATAGTTAATGCACATCCTAGTCTAAGGATTGCCTCACTCTTGGAGCCGTAGTTGCAGGACATAAACTCTAGAAGAAAGATAGCTTGATAAACCAAGAAAGGATGCTTCGTTCATGTGGTGGTGAATGGGCTTGGAGCTTGTGGTCTTTATTAAAATGAGGAGATGGTAGATGTGAAGCATCTTAAAATAATTTTTTGCTTGTGGTTTTGTTTATGGTCAGGTCAGTTGGTTTCATTTGCAAGGTTTTTTTATTCATCAACGGTCTCCAATGGTAGAGCGATCAATGGTTGGGTGATCAAAGTTTGTTATTGCAGTCTTGGTGCAAGGGTTGGTTTGGTTTGGTGTGGATACTCCAGTTTCTCTAATTGTGACAGAGCGGAAAGCAACCTTCAGGAAGGTAATGGACCAAAGACTGAAAATAATTTTGATCAATAATGATACCCTCACTCTGGTTGCAGCTAAAATGGTTCTGGGTAGGGGACATCTTGAGAGGAATGAGAATGGTCGAGATAATGCACATATCTTTTTACATTTTTTGGCCTCCTTGCTCGATAATCATGTCCCAAAGGGGGTGGTGAAGGAAAGATGGTTTGCTTGTTCTGGAAGGACCTATCAGGGGGCCTAGAGGTGGTGCTAAAGTTGGCATTAATTAGCACTAGAATTACACAGTCGTCAGACCTAGAGCGCCTTTTCTCAAAGATGGATGAAGCCATAAAAGTCTATCCTTTTCCTCTAGATTTGACTGCGATGGATCTTGTGTAACACAGGATGATCGTGACCATGGTTGTGGACTACCTCAAGAAGTTGCTCAATTTAATGGAAGTTGGTGATGAATACGAGTGGGTAGAGGACTTTGATTCCTTCACAAAATTAAATGGTTTTCTATAATTTTTGGTTGGGTGAGTTCTCATTTTGTCTATAGAATGTGTTAGTTGGGTGGTGGTAGTAAATGTCTGGAGTTTTTTGGGTATAGTCAATACTTTGTTGAAATCAAAATTTTATCTCCTTTTTGTGCTAGTCGAATGTATGGGATGGTTTTTTGGGCCTAGTTCGAAGTGAAATAAATTCCTTCCACGTAGACATGTGTATGCATTTTTATTAAATCTAATATATAAATATAGCCTTACGTACCAAAAAAAAATATATAAATAAAAATTATACTTACTAATTCTAAAGTTTAAAATGGAAAAGAAAATAAAAATAATACAAATCCTTATAATCAATTAAATACTAAACAAAAAAAATATGTATATGCAAAAAGAATGTACATTATAATTCTCATTCTCATTATTTATACAGTTTTAATTTTTTTTTTAAAATCAACTAATATTATCTAAAAAATATATAATTACTAAATATTCAGTTTACCTGTTCAAAATTTTAAAATGGAGAAGAAAATAAAAAAAAGACAAATCCTTATAATTAAATACCAAAACATAGTACAATCCTTATAATAAAATACTTAAAAAAAGTAATATGTATATGCATAGAGTATTTTGTTAACCAAGTGGTTTGTAAATTACCAAGCAAGGAGTAAAATGATAGAATAGTCAATTTAGTAGAATAAAAAGTAATTTTGTTTAGTGCTTGGTAATTTAGGGCACACAAAATAAATAATATTTACATGCCTATAAAAAACTGGAATAAAAAATACTTTAACCACACGCAGTAGGAAATATTATACAACACAAGGTAAAAAAAAATTTATATGCAATCTGTATAATATATTATGCAACGCGAGGAAGACTTTTACAAGTAAAGTATTATTATAATGTGTTAAAATGAAGAAAAGGGTATCAATGGACCAAACAGTTTCAAGGGTCGACAGTCTGATATCAACCATCGATTGGCAATTTTAGGTTTTTCTTCTTCAAATAGGATATGTATTTGGCATAAAATATATAGATCCATCCTGATAAATAACACCAAATTTTTCAAAAAATTGGAGAAAAATACATTAAACCCTTAATTAACCCTCTACCCTCTACCCTCAACCCTCAACCCTCAAGCCTAGTTAAACCCTAATCCCTCATAACCCCTATACCCTCTACCCTATACATTGGACCCTCAACCATATATGTACCCTCAACCCCTATACCCTCTATCGGCCAATACAATATTAGACCCTCAACCCTAATCCATCAACCATATATACCCTCTTCCCTCTACCCTCAACCTTAAATCCTCAAGCCTCAACGCTTAAACCCTTTATCCTCTACCCTCTGATCTACCCTATATATCAAACCTTCAACCCTCAATTCTCAACCCTCAACCCTTAATCCCTCAACCCTTAACTCTTAAACCCTAAACCCTTAAAATCTATACCCTCTACCCTCTAAATTAATTCAAACCTCAACCCTAATTGACCTTCAACCATATTATACCCTCTACCCTCAACCCTTAATAATGTCCCTCAACCCTAAACCCTTAACCCTAGACCAGCCTTAAACCTTCTACCCTCTTATACCCTAAACCCTAAACCAATGTTAAACCCTCTATGTCCCTCTACCCTCAACCCAGTACCCTCTTATACTCTCGACCCTAATCCCTCAACCCTAGTAATCCCTCAACCCTTAAACCCTTAAACCCAAGTAAATTACTCTCTACCCTAATACCTCAACCCTCAACCCTTAATCCCTCAACACTTAAACCCTCGACCCTCTACCCTCTACCCTCTACAAGTACCCTTAAACCCTAATCCCTCAACCCCTATACCCTCTACCCTATACATTAATGGACCCTCAACCCTAATCCTTGAACTATGTATATCCTCAACCCTCTACTCTCAACCTTAAACCCTCAACTTTCAACCCTTAAACCCTAAATTACTCTTACACCCTCTACCCTCTACCCTATATATACATTGGACCCTAATTAGACCTAATCCTTGAACCATATCATACCCTCTACTCTTGACCCTAATCCCTTAACCCTAATCCCTCAACCCTAGTTAAACCCTTAAACCCAATTACTAAACTCTCTACCCTAATCCCTCAACCCTCAATCCTTAATCCCTCAACCCTTAATTAACCCTCTACCCTCTACCCTCAACCCTCAACCATTAACCCTAGTTAAACCTTAACCTACCCTCATGACCTATACCCTCTACCCTATACATTGGACCCTCAACCCTAATCCCTCAACTTGCATATACCCTCTAATCTACCCTATATGTTAAACCCTCAACCCTCAACCCCTATACCCTCTAGGTACCCTCTACATTGGAACCTCAACCCTAATTGACCTTCAACTATATATACCCTCAAATGTCTTAGCTATACCCTAAACCCTCTACTATCAACCTTTAACATCCCTCAATCCTAAACCCTTAAACCCTAAACCGGCCTTAAACTTTCTACCCTCTACCCTCAACTGTAATCCCTCAACCCTATACCCTCAACCCTATACCCTAAACCCAATTACTAAACTCTCTACCCTAATCCCTCAACCCTCAACCCTTAATCCCTCAACCCTAATTTACCTTCAACTATATATACCCTCAAATGTCTTAGCTATACCCTAAACCCTCTACTATCAACCCTTAACATCCCTCAACCCTAAATCCTTAAACCCTAAATCGGCCTTAAAATTTCTACCCTCTACCCTCAACCGTAATCCCTCAACCCTATACCCTCAACCCTATACCCTAAACCCAATTACTAAACTCTCTACCCTAATCCCTCAACCCTCAACCCTTAATCCCTCAACCCTCAATTAAGCCTCAACCAACCTCTACCCTCTACCCTCTACCCTAAACCCTAGTCAAACCCTAATCCCTCAACATACCATATATGTACCCTCAATCCCTATAGTACCCTCTATCCTATACATGACTAGACCATCAACCCTAATCCCTCAACCATATACCCTCAACCCTAGTCTACCCTCAAACCTCAACCCTTAAACCCTCTACCCTCTACCCTATGATCTACCCTATACATTAAACCCTTAACCCTTACTCCCTCAACGTACCCCTATACCCTCTACCCTCTACATTAGAACCTCAACCCTAATCGACCTTCAACCATATACCCTCAAACGCCCTAGCTATACCCTAAACCCTTAAACCCTAAACCAACCTTAAACCTTCTACCCTCTACCCTATATCCAATATCCTAAAACCTAAACCATTAAAACCTCTACATCCCTCTTACCTCAACCCTAATCCCTCAACCCTTAAACCCTTAAACCCAAGTAAATTACTCTCTACCCTAATCCATCAACCGTCAACCCTTAAACCCTCGACCCTCTACCCTCTACCCTTAACCCTCAAATACCCTTAATTAACCCTAATCCCTCAACCCTAATCCTTGAACCATATACCCTCAAACCTCTACCCTCAACCCTCATAACCATTAAACCCTAAACCTTTACACCCTCTACCAGCTCTACCCTCTACCTTAGTATACATTAAACTGACCTCAACCCTCAATTCTCAACCCTCAACCCTTAATCCATCCTTCCCTCTCTACCGTAATCCCTCAACCCAATACCCTAGACCCTAAATGGTTAAACCATCTATGTCCCTATACCCTCAACATCCCATGAATACCCTCTACCCTATACATTGGACCCTCAACCCTAATCCTTGAACCATATATCCTCAGCCCTCTACCCTCAACCTTAAACCCTCAACCCTCAACTGGCCTTAAAACCTAAACCCTTACACCCTGTACCCTAGTCTACCACCTACCCTCTACATTAAACCACCCTTAACCCTCAATTATCAACCCTCAACCCTTAATCTGCACAAAGTACTATGGTAAAGGAAAAAATTTCTTTGTTTATGATTATCTAGAGGAATAAATGGGTATATAAAAAGGGAATGTTGATGATAGTATGGATCTTGTCACAAAAACTATTGCATTTCATGTTAAATACAATGAA
Organism: Sequoia sempervirens; assembly: GCA_007258455.2. Lineage (NCBI taxonomy): Eukaryota > Viridiplantae > Streptophyta > Pinopsida > Cupressales > Cupressaceae > Sequoia > Sequoia sempervirens. Next base: position 5,927,194 of record VDFB02000002.1, read on the forward strand.
AAATCAAAGGTCATAGATCTTTTGATGCAAGTGAAATATAGGCAAGCAATTGAAGGCTAGTGAATATTGGGGAAGGATTTTTTGTTCTAACACCCCTAATGCCTACTAGATCAAAACAATTAGGTGATAAATTAGGCGCTAAAATAGGCTCTAAAGAATGTTCTAAAATAGGAATTACATCAGGTGCTAATATGGGAGCTAATGTAGATGCTAATCTAGTTGCTAATTTAGGCCCTAATCTAGGCGTTATCATAGGCATCATTTTTGGCGCTAATCTTGGTGTTAATCTAGGCATTAATACGGGTGCTACACTAGGCGTTACTATTGGTGTTGAACTTGGCGCTAATTTTGGTGCTAATTTGTGCCTGAATTAGTGCTTGCTTGTTCTTGTTGGTGCAAAAAATGCCAAAAAGAGTGCCATCCCAAAAAATAGTGCCAACTTTTCCCAAAAACTGGAGAAAAATACATTAAAATAGTGGGTGGAAGCAAAAAAGGGAGCTAATCACAGCGATTTGATGTAGTGATTTGACTTGGATCGATCAAATTTCAAATTTTTTATTTGATTCTTAGCTCCTTTCGATGCTTTGATCTTTAGATCAGCTTGGGACACAACCATTTCATAAGGTTTCTTAATTTTTCATTTTTCTCTTGAATTGTTATTTCTAGCTTCTCCTTTTCCTTTTTAATAGGAATTAAGTAACCTAATTTAATTATTCTATCTTCACTTTTCTTCATTTATATCCTCAATAGGTACATGTTCTTTTTTCATTGAATTAATAACTTTAGTCTACTTATTATTCTTTTCAATAATTGGTTGAATAAAATAGTCAAATTCTCTTGATTGATTATGTCAACTTTTCAACTCTTCAACTTGCATATGTTATTCTTTTATATTCTTTTTATCTCTCAAGGAGATAAGGTTCTTCTCTTTCTTAACAAAAATAAGACATAAGGCACAAGTAGATTTAAAATATGCAGAATTGTGAATTTTGTACCATCCTCTCAAAAGTATATATTTTAAAAAACTTAGTTCATCTTTATGTTGTTTTTATTTCTCATAGATAAAATTCTGGAAGTTTTCCACTTGAATTCTTCACCATCATCTAAATTATAAGATCTGCAATCTAATTTGATGAGTACATTAGAACTAGGAGTGATTTGGACATCATTGTTGTCATTTACTTGACACATAAATATTTCTTCATTTAGATAGCTCTTAGAGTTTCTTTTGTATACTCTAGGTTATACTTCAAAAAAAAGAACATCATTGTTCTAGTTGTATTATGTGATCAAGTGCTTCATTCGTGGATCTTTATTAATCCTAGTCTAGTTAGGAATTCCTTTCCATAGTAGTCACATGTGTGAGATTTTTTTTTCCATGTATCCATTCATATTCTTTGACCAATCACTTTTGGAATGTATACCACTTGAATATCAATGTAATGTTGTATCCTCAAGTTTGTTGCTAACTATCTATGAGTATAAATTAATTACCCAATAAAATTTACCTCATTTTTATCCAACTATATGACATTTTTGGAGGAGTTGGTTAGGGACAATCCTAATGTTTCGCATATGGATAATAGTATAAATTTTTTTGGAATTCCTAAATCTGCCAAACAATTATTTAATTTATTTCCAAATACTATTAGGGTAACACGAAGGGAGAAGATTCAAATTTTACCTTATACAGTGTCACTCAAGTATTGGCTATTTTTGTACATGGGTTTTATCTTTTGACTTGAGACTATGAGTTTTAGTAGAAGTATATTTAGCTAAGGGGATCACTTTTAGAGAAGGTTCTTCTAAATATTTTAGGAAATATTTCTTGATAATAGTCATTCTCAACAACTCGAATAAAATGGAATTAACATTAATTCACTAAATTATTTGAATATTAATATTGAGATTTATTTGGTTGTGTTATTGATTGGAAATTAGAAGAATTTTGAGAAACTATCTTAGGTGGCTCTAGATTATTATTAGAATGAAAGTCTAGAGGAGTGTTGAAAATATTTGGTGGTATGGAAGTAGTCAAGATAAAGTTTGTGGATAATTACTTCTTAAATTATAGTTGTTTCTCTTTTGACACTATTGATAAGCCTGAACTTCATATATTTCCTACTCAAGTTCACTTTCATCCTTGTAAGGGAGTGCATATATATCTAACATAAAACCTGACTCATATCCTAAATGTACTAGCTCATTGCCTTGTGAGGTGCTAGACACAACATTCTCTATATTTAACACTTCACTCTCAAAAAATTCTAAGATACTTTGAATTAAGTATGTAATTGAATTCAACATGTCAACTAGTACTATGGATTCTACATCAATTGTTCGAAGCAACTTCTATCAAATTGACCCTACCCAGAGGTATATTCTCAAGTTGATTTTAATTACCTAATAGATGTGTAATAACTCCATTTTTAGGCCTTGTATTCCATATCCAAGAATGTTTAAGGACATTATGGCTCATTTTTTTTTTGGTTTTAGTTGTTTTAAGAGTAGAACATCTTGATTCTTAATTGAGTGAATTTGATAGTAAGACTCTTCAATTGTGTATATATCTCTTTAATTTCTTATTCCTCATCCTGAGCTTTGGCAATCACTATTGGAGTGAAATGGGTGTTCTACCTAACTAGTCCACTAGTAAGTCTTATTCAAATGTTAAGTTTACTTAGGTCTTAGGAATATTTCTAGAAATCTTAGTTGTCATTTAGATCCTATCTTATCTTATGGAATTTAATTCTTGAGTCCTAGGTCATTTAATATTAGTTGAATTAGTTGTCTCGTGGGATAGGATTAAGACTCTTTTCTTGACCATGTCTAATCCTATCTCTCACATTGGCTCTATAACCAAGGGGTTCTCATTTCTAAATGATTTCATTTTATTGCAATCTATTGTATTGCACATTGATCACATTTGATCTAATAATATTTTGCTTCAATTATTGCAAATGTATGCTCTTTCTTTTCTCTCTTGTAGAAGGTTATTTTTGGTTTTGCAAGTGATCCTAAGAGTTTGAGTCCTTGAGTGACTCTAACACAATATTAGAGCTTTAGATTCACAAATCCCCTTTTCATATCTAAGGTTGATTCAATATTTATATTTTTTTTTGGTTCACATTGTAGAGAAAAGGACCTCACCATTAAGTCCAAAAGGCCCCAAAACCCATATTTTTATATAAAATACTTGATATTTTGGTGAAAAAAAGTAAGAAATTTTTGGAGGGTTTGATAGATTTGGTAAAAAAATATTTATATAATCCATACAATGTTTGGATATGTATAATCCATATAGATCTATATAAATCATAAGCAGGTTGCTAGAGCATCTATAGAAGGTGTGACTTGACAATTTTAATTTAATTTTAAAAAAATTCTATTGATTTTCCTAAGAATTTGGTTGTGAGTGTTTATGTCGAGGGTCATATAATACCCACAAGGGTTAAGGGGTCTCTCGGGGGTAGGGGGAGGGGTGTGAGAGGTGGGGGATGCATGTAGGAACTTCCACCCCACTAGCACTCTACGTAGGTGCTATCTTTGTTGATGGGCCTAGGAAATAGCTATTTTCTCCTATTTAGTGTGTATCTTTTGACATTTCAAGCTTCTTATATCACAAACATTCTTGAACTTATATATTTTGTATATCTTTTATGTGACCTAAAGAAAACTTTGATATATGGAAGTATGATTGTGATATGATGATGTTTACATGGATAAATGGATGAATATGTATGAAATTTAGTATGAATCTTTGTTTGATTCATGGTGTTAATGGTTTTTATACTTTTGATGAAACTAACTTCTTGCAACTAGAAGAATTACAACCCACAGCAACTCAAGAGCTCAAATTGCAACCAATGAATTATAGGCACATTGCAAGGGATATTCCAAAATGTTGTAAACATGAAAGTTGTAGAAAATGATGGAAGTGATCATTGAGGAGGTCTAGATTGTGAGTCATCAGAACATCCAATAAAATGATGGAAGGAAGAATAATTTTGTAGTGATCAGGAAGCCGACATGACTATTGTCATAGATTACATCTCTATCAAACCATTAGGGTAGAATGCCAATCCTATTTATCTTCTTCTATCTTTTTAAGTTTTAGTTTTAGTTGCAAATAATTTGTCTCTCTATTTTGAATGAGATTGGACATCTACATTTAATTTTTCATTTTTATTCCTTATGCAAATAAACCTCCTCCCAAACCTATATAGTTGGATTGGTGTTGAGGAGAATATATAGTTAGAAGATATATATTTTGATAGTTATAGTATGGCTTCATAGATAATACTTCATTGTTAGTTTTATATTATGCACTCATGAATGAGAAATCTATGAAGATTCTTGTTAGATTATAGAGTTAAATTATATGTAATAAAGATTTCTAGTTTACTATTATGATTATTTGATTCAAGTAGCACATATTTAGTTTCTACTACGGGTACAAAAAATTGAGCAAGGGCCACTCAAGGTACTATTCACCCACCTTAATTTTTGTTGTTAAATTATATGTTTGAATTGTTGTATTCATTTCAAATAGATTCTTCATAACATGCACATGAATGATATCTTGTCTCATGATGTATGTCTTGTAATGTATCATTGAGTCATCCTCCAGAGTGAGTCAAGTAATTAGAAGTAAGAATCAGTAGTGCTAGTGAAATTAAAAAGTTCAATTTTAGTAGTTAATAGTTACAATGTTAAGTCGAAGGTACCCACATCATCATTAGTAGATTAAGTTATTTCCCTTATTTTATAGTTTATGCTTTATTACCTTTCCTAACCTTTACTATTTTCTTGCACATGTGGAAACCACCTAGAATTGATGATATGGGCTATGTAGAGTCTATGAATGCACATGTAGTGCTAGCACCATCAAAATCTTATGAAGCCCTAGTTGATAATTAAATGTAGCCTTTGTGAGGGCTTAGTGGAATATTCACCTAGGAACCTCTCCTCTAAATTATGTTTCTAACACCAAGTTGATCAAACCATTAGGGAGGCCTTATATTTTTGGAGCCATTTCCAAGGATGGTGCTACATTCAATATTCTCCTATGTAATTTCAAGATTTCATAGTTAGAATTTTGTCTTCAACATTAGGGTAATTAAGATTTATTCATCAATACAAAAACACTTTACTAGCAATGTGCAAGATTCGTTGATCCAAAGAGTCACAACTATTGTATATTGAGGCGGTGAGAAGCTCTAGGAAGATTTATCCCCTCAACACATGAAGCTTCAAAGGATACTAGAGAACATAGTGAATAGAGCGAGGGGATTTCTAATGAAGAATCATCCCTAACACCAATATCCATGTCGTATATAGAGAAGACTTCCATACACATATCATCACCATGGGTGATACTGTAGTGGAAGAACTGCCAGATCATTTCACCTTTGAATTCCCCATTTCCAACCAAGAGAGAGAAACTACACTGAAGAACATACCTCCTTCAACATTACCTTTCTTCTATGTGTTGGTCACGGAGGATCTAGATACATTCCTTTTTGAGTTTGATGTATTGTTTATAAGTTATGATTATACTAAAGGTGCACATAAGCTCAGACTATTTCCAACAACCCTGAAGGATGTTGTTGTGAGATAGTTTATGTGTTTGGGAAGAGATGTTCCAAAATGGAATACCATGAAGAAAAAGTTCCTAGAGAAGTACCAGGACTAATGTAGAAGAAAAAGCAGAAAGAGAGATGACATCTTCAAGATGTCAAAAAATGAGGATGAATCCCTAGAAGACTACATGGAAAGGTTTTAGTTTTTCCTTAAGAAATCCCACCAAAATAGACTCTTTGATGAGTCTTTAAAGATGATATTCTTATGGGGGTTAATGAGGATTGCATGGATGTAGTTAAACTTGTTGGGGAAGGAGATATCTCTCAAACACCATTTGACGAAATTTGAAAGGCATGCAAGAACTATTCAAGGTCTTTGACAAAAAAGGTTAGAGGAGACAAGACATCTTCCATTGAAAAACCATCCAATGGTGTCTCTAGACTTGAGTTGAGTAGTATTTTTTAAATATGGAGGATATTATCGGCCATCTATCTACACAACTAGATACCCTCCATATCAAAAAGAAGCATGTAAAGGCAAAAGAAACTTGTACAAAGTACTACCCACATTGTAGATAGAGAAGGACTAACTAGAAATGGAAGAAGGTGACAAGTATTTCTGAAGATAAGCAAGGGACATCAAACTTTCATTCATTGGAAGGAGAAGATGGAAAAACATTTTTCATAGCTCAAAGGAAACCATGGTAGCCAACACAAGGTATACCCCACGATCCTTTGAATTACATGTCACTTCCTAGTAACAATTAAAATCTTCCTAATTGGAATCCTCGGTCTTGGGCCAATATGAAAAGACAACAATGGAAAATTCCTCAAAAAATTGGAATAAAAAGCAACAAAACATGTCACCATCACAAAATTATGAAGGATATAATTCTCAATGGAAACCTTAATGGAAAGAGGTTAGAAATGGAAAAACCAAAAAATGAATTATTATCATTCACAAAATCCCTTGCAACCACAACAAGAAGCCATTATGTCAAACCCAAAAAATCTTGCACCACATCCACATAGATCACCTCAGCTACCAACCCAACCTACACCTAACCCCAATAATAATCTTTTTCAACAAGCCTATACTAATGAAATTGTTCAATACCCCACTTATGGTGTAGAGGTGAGTGACATCTACCTCAGATCAAGGAAAATTTTGGTTGAGCCTTCATCTCCTCGTACAATAAATTTATTGATGAGGAACCCTCAACAAATACCTTAGACAATCAACCTAAGGAGCCTAAGTCGAATCAAGTTAACCAAACCAACCCAAGTCTAGAGCCTCAATTCCCTGAAAGACTAATAGTTCAAAGACATCAAATACAAGCTAAAATTTACCCACTAGGAAAACTTAAAGATGTTTGTATGAAAATTATACCACTTATTCAAGAAGTTAAGGAGGTTCCTATCTATACTAAAATAGTGAGATAACTTCACTTTAAAAAGCTAGGAAGGAAGAGAAAAGATCTTTAGATTGTGCATACATCTTAGGACAACTTGCAGATATTATGTTGGTAAACATAATTATCCACAAGTATTCATGCCCTAGGAGTCTTGTAGTGGATGTAAAGATAAATGGCACTCTCATTCAGAACACCTTTATTGACTTGGGAGAAACTATTAGTGTAATGACTAAAGAGACAGTGAAGTTGTTACAATTGATAAAACTTAGACCTACACCTACTATTCTATAGCTGGCAGATAGGTCCATAGTTAAACTTGAGGGTATAATTGAAGATTTGGCAATAACATTAGATTCATGGGAGTACCGTGTAAATTTTATGGTATTATAGCCAAAATCTAATCTTCATATCATTCGTAAACCATCACTATGATCTTCAAAATTTGAAGAATCCTTTAAGTCATTAGATGTCAGGGTTCACTCTTACCACTTACCTCTTTCCTACCATTTGATAAGGTGTAAGCCTTCCTTCTGACTAGTGATCCTAGAAACCTTCAGGTATCGATGTTCAGGTTTCCTCATACTCCTTTCTTAACATTTTGTTAAGGTGTAAACCTTAACACATAACTTCAATCCCCAAAAATATTTTAGGTATCGACATTTGGGTACCCATCATACTCCTTAATTTTATGTTAACATTGATCTCCACCTTTCAAACATCCCACAATCTATCTTCTTTTTCTTTGGGCATTCAATATGAGGTATGACCAAATTCTGAAGTTTGAAACCTTTTATACTTTACTCATTCTTTCTTTATTTCTTTGAAGCATTTAGTATAAGGTATGACCAAAGCTCGAAACCCAATTGAATTTTTCTTGACTAAGCTAACTCCTTCATTCTTTAGCAAGTGATATAAGGTAAACCCAAGGCCTGAAGTATGAAACCAGATCGGAATTTGCACAAACAATCTAACTCTTTTCTTTCTTCTTGTAATAGATATAAGGTAATCCTAATGCCCAAAGCCCAAAATTCTACAACTCTTCAAGGCCTACTTCAATGGCAACATAATTATATCAATCTCTCTTTTTGACATCCTTGTGATGTCCCTTTTGATATCAATTAGAAACACCCCATTAGATATCACTCATATATCCTTTTGGCATCAATAACTATCAAATTTCCAACAAAAATTAGGGTCGTGCTTAGGGAATGAAACTTTTCAAAAGAAACTAGAATTGTCCCAATCCAGAACTAAGTAGAAAAAGGTTCTCATAGTAGCAATGGTATGATCAAAGGATTTTCTCTAGGAATATGAATCACTCTAGGCTTCCATTCAACAATTCTATAAGTGGTAGTTGACCTATAATTAGTTGAGGAAAAATGAGGGTGAAACCCTAATAGATTTACCTAATCGATGGAAGGGGAAGCTAGGAAAGTGTCACTTTTCCACTAGAGCAAGTGCAATCAACTAGAATAGAGGGAAATCAAGGATTGGAGTTAGTGTAGAGAGGAATCAGGAAGGTTTGTAGGAGATATCTAATGTTGATGAGTGTGGCAAAGGGATTGATCTCAAGGATCCTGCAAAAAATGGAAAGGTGGCATGATCATTCCTACTAAGACCCTATGAAATTCTAAGGGTATTATGAAGAAGTGAGCCTTCTTCGCAAAAGTGGGGTGGGGTGAATGTTTTGTATAGAGATTAATTGATTGGTGGAGAGATCAATGGAGCAAATAGGTATGTATTAAATTTTTGACCTACAATTATTTTCTAGTCATATGCCTAATGCTAGAGTTGAAACAAAGCGTTATGCTTGAAAAAATCCTACAAACATGGATGGAATAGGATTTTACATTAAAGAGTGGGAACCAAAATCCAATGCCCATAAGCATGAAATGGATAGAATGAAAGCTTGGATAAACATACATAACCTATGCCAAGAATATTGGGATGAGGATGTCTTAAGTCTGATAGTGAATGAATTGGACACTTACATTGGGGTGGATAAATATTTACTACATTCAAAAATTATGAAAGCCAAAGTGAGAATTTGTGTAGAAATTAACTTAGATAGTACACATTTGGATGGGATAGAAATTATCACAAAGGAGGACAAGTGGTACCAAAAAATAGAATGGTATTTTTCAACTAGCATGGTTCCCACTTTTCCAAAATCTAATACCATAACATGGGTGAAAAACTCTTCTGGGGGTTGCTATGTGGGTTTAGAAAGCAGAGTTGAGAATAATGAGGGAACTCCATTGGCTGGGGGTCATAGCTAGGAGGAAAAGAAAATCTCCCAACAAGAGAGTGGTAGGCATGATTTTGTAGAGGAATAAGTTAAGACTACAAAAAAATATGTAGAAGGGGTACTAGGATGGCCCATAAATCCATAAGAAGAAGGGATAAGGGAGGAATTCATAGGTTTGGAGGAAATTATGGAAGTTGGATGTGAACTATTGGGCTATGCAACCCTTGCAAAGGAGGAAACCATGAATCTAGACTTGAAATTTGATGATAGTAGTAGTCTGGAGGACCAAGAATTAACATACAATGATCCTCTAAAAGAGGATGAGGTACATGAGTTAGAGGGGATAGAGAAGTCAAGATTGCCAAAAGATAATGTGAAACCCCTAGCCAACTTAGTGGCCCACTAGAAAGTGGAATTAAAATCAAGGTATAAGGAAACAAAGTGACCAAGTTTTATGGAAGGTAAGAGGAAAGGCAGGTTGTCAAACATAGAAAACAGAGCTATGGATGGCGACACAGAAGGCCAACAAAAAATAACCATGATGCTAAGATCAGGGAAGGAAATTACCCTTCCTAGAGAGCAATGATGATCATATCGTGGAATGTTAGGGGCTTAAATGCCCCTTAAAAAGGGTTCCTTCTAAGGAGCCACATGGAGACATCAATGGTCAATGTCCTCATGATTCAATAGATGAAATTAAGCAATAGAGAAGTGGAATTGTTCAAGAAAAAATGCAAAATGTGGAACACTAAACATGAATAAATAGGATCCTTTGGGGGTTTGCTTATTTTTCAAAGGCTCTAAGTAGTTTATTTAGAAAAGATAGTGTGAAATAGTGATTTAATAGCTTGCAAGGTGAGAAGTTTATTATCAAACCTAGTCTTAACATTAGTCAATATATATATATATATATGGTCCCTCAAGCTACATCAAAAAGAGGGAAATTTTGTGGTCAAAACTTGGTGACTTCTAAAGCAAGGTATCCCTTGAGTGTTGCATTTTATGGGGTGATTTTAATGTGATCCTACATAGTAAGGATAAAATGGGAGGTGTGCAAAGGAAGTACCAATCCCAAGTGGATTTTGAGAATTTTGTTAGGGTAAATGATCTATTTTAAATTCAATTGGAAAATTGAAAATACATGTGGATGAACAGGATTATGGGTTTCATATATTGTAGAAAAACTAGATATATTTATGTTTAAAGGTGATTTGGGTGCATTTCCATTCACCCTTGAAGGTAGTTTTCTACCCCAATCACGATCTTATCACTATCCCATAAAACTAGAAATCATGGGTGAAAAGAAACACATGAGGTGTCCCTTTAAATTTGGAACATGTGTTTCAAGGATCAAAACCTTCTAGTGTTGATTGAAATCTAGTGGTATGAGTGGAAAATTGAAAGTACCAAGATGTTTAGCATAGTATCAAAACTCAAACTTCTTAATAAGTAATTAAAAGAGTGGAATAGGATCCAAATTTCAAAAATATATATGAATCCAAATGTAGACTGGAAGAATAATTGACAACACTAAATGAAGTGGTACTATATTCAAGAATGGATAACAAAAGGATCCTGAAGGAAAAGGAGTTTCTCAATGAATATGAAGAGGTGTATGAAAAAGAGGAAGTCTATTGGCAAAAAAAATCTAGGAAGATTTTGATCTCGAAGGGGATAAGAATAGGGTATGTGTAGGATCATCATGGAAAAGCAGGCCCTTAAGTGGCAAAAAATTCAGAAAAATCAGAGTTTAGCAACTTTATGTAAAAATTTGAATAAGTTATCTATATTATTTTAAAAATATGTAAGAATAGAATCTGTAGAAAATTGAATGTAGCTCTAAACTACTAGGTTTATTTTTCAAAAAAAATCTATTTGGTGAAAATTTAAAATTTCAATGCAGTAGTACTTAAATTTTAGGGAAAAAATAAGGAGTTTGTCTGACCACCCTAACCACAATAAAATGATAATATTTTTTTATAAAATTTTAGATATAAGTAGAGGACTCATGTATTGATGTGATGCATATTTTTTTGTAATTTGTTTCCAAGTAAATAATTAATTATGAATTTTTATTACAATTTTCAAAAATAAAAACTTGTATGTCGACCACCTTAGGTCAAAACTTCATGAAATTCATTTTTAAAATCTTATAGTATGCGAAGCATAGAATGTGATGCATGTTTTGGATTCAAAAAATGTGATACTGTTTCAAAGATATAGATGTTTTTCAATCAGCCTATCAATCAGGATTTTAGTCGTAATTAAAATAGAAAATGAATAAAAATTATTTATTAAATTCAAAGTAAAGCATAATTTATACTAGCAGAAATTTGAGAATCTCCTTTAAAAATCCTTTTCATTTCATCAATTTTTGGTAAAAAAAAAGTCGTTGGCCACATACCCTACAAATACCCAACATATCGCCACTTTTTGGCCCATCATGATCCTGCACATACCCAATACTAAATATTTCCATAACAGTACCAAGGCTTGAAGAGAAATCAATAGAATCACAAGTATATGGGGATCTTATTGCTCAATTATTGAGACCCTTGAGGGAATTTCCAGGGAAGTAGTCACTTGAAAAATTTGTTAAACAACATAGGAGGATCAAGTCTGGTATCACAAAATTAGTTATTGTTTGTTATTCCATGGTTGGTTGATGAAGGGTAAAATAAGTTCATGAGAAAATTTACCAAATAAGAGATCAAGGCTGAAACCTTCTAGTTGCATTCAGATAAAGCAACTCTATTGGATCGGTTTCATGCTTCTTTTTTTTAAATGTTGGAGCACTGTGGGTAGTGAAGTGGTGACAACAATAGAGGACCCAAGGAGCTTAGGAGTAGTTCTAAGGGAGATGAAAAATAAATTCATTTATTTTATTCTTAAAAGTGATAATCCAACATCATTAGATGAGTTTAGACATATAGCCCTCTATAACACTTTGTACAAAATTATGGAAAAAGAAATATAAAATAGGCTGAATAAAAATCTACTAGAGGTAATTTTTTAGGAGCAATCTTGGTTTGTTCCTAGTAAGTCAATTTTTGAGGGGGTCATCATTGCATAGGAAGCCATTCATTCTATTCAAAGAACCAAAAAACAAAGTATGCTACTAAAACCAGACATCAAAAAAGCATATGATCAGGTGGATTAGAGGTTCTTATGCATAATGTTACTAGCCTTTAGGTTTGATAAAATCTAGGTAAATTAGGTTTTTAATTATATTCCTAGCCCCATATTCTCAATTATTGTGAATAGTTCTCCAAAACGTTTCTTTGAGGCATCTAGAGGAATTAGACAAGGTGATCCTCTCTCACCCTTTATGTTTATCATCATGGTTGAGGCTCTTGAAAGGGAAATTAGTGTAGCAGCAAGCACTAAGAGGCTAGAGGGAATTCAAATCATGAGTAATGTGTCTGCTATAACCCATCAACAATTTTTAGATGATACTACACCTTTTGGGATAGAAAAATATTGTGAAGCTTGTCAGCTGAAGGAAATTTTGGATCATTATTCGGAGGCCTCCAACCAAGAGGTTAGTGAAGAAAAATCAGAAGTCTAATTGTTCCATACTCCCCCACAAAAAGAGTAGGAGATCCTTAGAGCTCTGAATTTTAGAAAAGGCCAATTTCTATGGACATACCTTTGTTTTCCTTTAGAAAAAGGAGTGGGTAGTGGCAAGTTATGGAATCGCTGGGTGAACAAAGTAAACAGTTGGATATCATCATGAAAAGGGAAATGGCTATTGATCATGGGCTTGTAGGTTAGTTATGCTAAAGGTTGGTATTTTTTTGTTTCTATTTTATTTAATGTCACGTCTATCTTTTCCCAAGGGGACATCTCAAACCTTAAATCAAAACATGAGAAATTTCTTCTAGAAAGGAAATTCAGACAAGAAAAAAATTACACTAATTCCATGGGACATGATCTATAAAGCAAAGGAGGCTAGGGGAATAGGCTTAAGGTATCTCTTGAGTAAAAACAAAGCCTTAGGGGCTAAGCTAATTTGGAATATGTACACAAGGTGCAAGTCGAAATAGGTCTAGATTCTTCAAAACAAATACCTAGGAAACATAATTAAGAGTAGCATCTTCACAACTGCCGATCTTCCTTAAGGTTCAATAATTTAGAATTTTATGTCTAAGTGTAGGTTGTTAATAATATATTTCTTATCTTGGGACATTCATTATGGTAGTACTTCTCTATTTTGGGAGGTTTCATGGTTGGGTACCTCACTATTGATAGATTGGTAGATTTGAAACATACAAAAGGTTTACTCACACAACTTTAGGGAATGAATGTGAGAGACTACTTGGAGATCATCTTTGTGGATGGTATATTTTGGTGGTAGTGTAAGGACTTTAGTAGGCTCAATATTCCATCCACTAAAGCTATGTAGCAACAATCGATTCTTAAAGAAAGAACCATAATCATCTGAGACAACAAGGACAAGGTGGTGCAGATTGCCTCTATTTTAGGGCAGTACAACACTAAGGAAAGATTTTTGGTGTTGGAAAAATAGGATGGGAATACTTCACTCCCATGGAAGTTATGTTGGGACAATTTATGCATCCAAAAAGCTAGGACCCTTTCCTAGACTACAATCCAGGGAAGGATTTTGACTATAGATAGGTTTATCCACTTGCTCCTTCGATGCCCCTTTACCCAAAGGTGTTGGAAGTGGCTATGTGATAAATTGGGTTGGGTAGGCACCCTTTTGAATGACATTATTTCCCTCTTAAAATCATGGCCCCTACTTTAAAATAAAGTGAAGTATTCATGCATATGGCTAATAATCCCATCCATTTTGATATGGGAGATTTGGAAGGAGAAAAATAGGAGAATATTCCAAGGAAAGGAAATTAATACATCATATTTTCAAAAAAAGGTGGATGCAACCATAGTTGAGACTATGAACAGTAAGGTTTTAAGGCTAAATCCTCAAAATGTGGAATTCACATAATAAGATGCAAAACTCAGACTGGGGTGGTTTTGTCTCAACATGCTAGAATTTTGTAGTAAGAGGGTAGAGGGACAAAAATAACTTTGTGCTAAGGTAGTTTTGAGGCCTCCTACAAGTCATGGGTTAAATTGAACTTCGATTTGGCATCAAGAGGAAATATAGGAAGGTCAAGTGTGGGTTGCATAATCCATAATTGGGAAGGAGACATAATGGGAAAACTTTCAGTCCATCTTCTAGATGGGATGAATAATTATGCAGAACTACAGGTTGTGATACAGGGGCTTCAATTTTTCTAGGAGTTAAATCTGAAAAGCATTGAAGTGGAAAGCAACTTGTCTCTCGTGATAAGTGCTCTCAGGTCAGGAAAATTTTAAAATTAGAAATTGCAAGGGTTGGTCAAGGGGGTTTTTGAACTAGTTAGAATTTAATGGTTTTTTGAACTAGTTTGAACTAGTGGGAAGGTTTCTTGCATCATGTGGTTTAATGGTAGTGAGTCTTAGCACACACCTTAGTGATTGAGTGGCATATGATTGTTTGGCTTTGTTTGAGGACTAGTTAGAATTTATCACCACTAAATTTGGTGTTAAACACACAAATTTCCTCATTGACTTGTCCCATTTGCATGTGGCACTTGGGCACTCTCCCTAGTTCCATGCTAGAGATTTTATTGTAGAGAGTTGTGATGGGTTGACAAGTGGCAATGTTAGTGTCAAGTCACATGTATGTGGTGCTAGGGCACTGTCCATGGTATCATACCTGAGCATTGGTTGTGATGTGTGGCAATATATGAACAAGTGGAAATATTGATAATGGCTCATGTGTTTTCCTTTTTCATGGAATTATTTAGCACATTTTAGAAGGGATAACAAATTTTGGTAAAACCCTATCCTTTCATCCTAAAATTAATCATGAGCCATGATGATGAAATAACACTACACTTAGGAACTCACATGTTAAAATTTGGCTTGAATCCTTCACCTAGAAGGTAATTTCATCTATGTAAATGATTAAATAGGGGGTCTTGTCAAACAAGCCTCATTTAAGTTCTTCAATACATGGGGAGGCTTAGGAAATTATGGTGAAACATAAATATTATGTTAGGCTTCTACCCATGTGAGAAGGGCTAGGGGTGATATCATAGTTTTTTGCATGGATTGATTTTAATCTTGGCAAGCCCCAACATGATTGGAGTGGTCTTTAAAGGATGGTATTGGAGGCTAATTCTATCACTTGCATGGATACAAAAATATTGAAGACATTGTAATGGACACCCCTATAAGGTTGGTCAACTCTCAACATAAAATGGCATTTTTGGGTGAACTCACAGAACTTAGGCTAAAGAGGATCCTAATTGAGAATGATTTCCTATCAATTTATGTTGTTGAGTTGGTGTTGGGGTGTTTGTTCTTAGTGTGGGAAGAAAGATATAGAGTGGACATTGACATATCCTCTCAATTTTTCACTATAATTTTAGATCTCCAATCGCAAAAGTATGAGATTTTACAAATAGCAAGGAAGATGGTGAAGGAAGAGCTACTAGGAGGGCTCAAGGAGGTTGTGGGATTTTCTCAGTTGGGTGTTGGTATGCCAAGGCCAAGAGATCTAGGACTACTCAATGTGCTAGTTGTGATGGTTAAATTGTACCCTTTTTGCTAGATTTCAAGGGTGTAGATTTGTTGCTTCATTGAATGAGGGAAATGGAAAGGGTGAGGTTTCTAAAGAAAATATTGCATCTAGAACCAGTTCAAGATTTTTCCTAGGTTGTTGATTTCATTGTTGTTGCAGATTTCACTAGTTGGCCTTGTATGTGGTCATTTGTGCATTGGTATGTTGTTTCAGGATTGAGAGGAGGAATTATTTGAGTACTTGATTAGTTTTTTTATGGGACTTGTAGCATGTGTTTTTATCAAGATGTCATGATATCTTTTTGCATTCATTAGTTATACACTTTCAGTGGGAGCATCTGATAGTGATGACTTGGCGGTGTTGGATTGGTTTGTTTTGATGGTGGTTGTATGTATCTTCTTGGCATGGAGACCTTGGTTTCACTTGTATGTTACTGACATTGTAGTTGAGTGTGTGTAGGCCGAGATGATCTTCATGGAGAGAATGGTTGTCATGATGCCATGTGTAGCTTGTATCATGGTTCAGTGGGAGTTTTTGGTAGTGATGTGGATGGATCATTGGTATGGTTATCTTCATGTGATTGGAGATATAATTTATTGGTTTACAGTGATTTTGTGATATCATGTTACACTCTTGATACTATTTTATATTTTGGCATATTGCACATTCTCTTGAGACTAGGATGTATGTTATGGTGCATGTGATCTCCTAGGAGGAGATGGTTAGATGATCTTGTCATGATAGGTTCTTGATTCTGTGGTTGGAGCTTTAACATTGATCATGTTTGGTTTTCTTTTTATTGAGTACATTGATCATTTGCTTGATTACTTGATGATGGTGCTATGTTTCATTTGAAGTTGGTATGGATTGATTGGTTATAGGTGCTCGTGGATACTTCGAGATGTAGGTGATGGTTTGAGTTCTCTTGTGATTAGAGACATTTTCTTGAGATGGTTACACTTTGGAGGTTTCAACTGGAAGGCCGAGGGGATTTCACCTCATTATGGATCAATAGAGGAGTTTCTTCTTAGAGTGAGTCATTATGTCTTTGTTATCCTAGAGGAGTATTCTCATTCCCCACTCTTGGTCTAATTGGAAGCTTATTATTTGAGAGGTATTTTCCCATTATATATTTTAAATGTGTTATGTTCCGTGCTTTGATTCTCATGGGATTGAGATGAGTCATGGTGATTGATTTAGATACTCATTTGAGGATTTTTTACCAGGATTTTGTATGCTTTATCTTTCATAGATATGGATCTTAAACTATGGATAGTTAGTTCTACAGGATTCATTTTGAAGGATGTTATGGCATGGTTATCTCCTTGTGCATTTTAGTTTATGATATCATTCTTCGATGAGGTTGTTAGGAGATGGTTTATGGGATGATTTATAGTAATTGTGATGGATACCTATGAGTTTGATCTTCTTGATTTAAGAGGCTTACATCCATGTTGGTATTGTTACATTGATTCATATGTTGTACTTGATCTATGTGATTGGGTGGTATGGATGTTGTTGAGGCTTTTCATTTGGGATAGTTTAGGAGATCATACTTGACATAACAGTACACTTTTGAGGTGTTGGTAGAAGGAAATTATGGTATACATGTTTCTCTCTTCATGGTTCCTTCCTTGGATGTTCATGTGCATATGACTTGGAGATGATGGTGGTAGCATGTGAGAGATTACACAGAGCTTTGGGTTGTATGTGTGGATAATTGTTATTGTTCTTGGTACTTCATGATTTGATTTGCTTATCACACCTTGATGATAGTTTTGATTGGTAGAATAGATATGCTTTGACATTACCTATGCAATGGGAGTTCCTAGATATGTATGTTCTTCATTAACAATTTTTATACAGGAAGCTTGTGGTTGTAGTTTACAAGTTGAATATGTTCTTGGCATGGGTATATTGATGCATTGATACCTTGGAGGTATTGATGGTTGGATGTATTAGTGTGTGTTTTGGAAACTATTTCCAATCATGTTGGTTTTTTAAGTTGATAGTAGCTTGGTTAGAGTCTTTGTTATCACTTGTATTTGATGCTTGTGTTCATGGATTGGTCCATCTTCACCTTGGCATGTTCCTTTTCTTCCATAGGTGGTACATTGGAGGATGAGAGGAGTTATTTCTTGAGATGGTAGTCACTTTGTTCTTATTGCAATTATCTTGATGGAGCATGAGAGCATATTAAAAATTCATGTGGTTTCATGGATGGATTTGATGATTTATATCATGCATTGATGCCTTATGCAATGTATACAACAAGTGGGAGAATGTTGAGATATGGTGTTGTACACCATTGCATAAAATGATTTATTATAATATTGTAATTAAATAATTATTTAGTTGTGATACACCTTGGTGGTGTTGTTAATAACACTAGGTAATTATTTGGGGTGCACTTGATGTTGTATTGTAATATTGTATTATTATTATTTGTATAGGAGACGTGTGATAATAATTTAATATTAGGGAAATTATTAAATAATGTGATGTATTAGTATCCAATATTAAATAAGGGGTTAGTGATTTGTATTCACATGGTTTTACAATACATGGTTTTACCCTACCACTAGATGTGTTTTGTGTGATATTGTGTCTATAAAAGCAAACACATGTGTAGTGGTTTAGGTTGGTTGAGTGGTTTGGTTATCATTACTAAGTCTTCTTGTGGAGTGCATTTGTGAAGCATGGCATGGGATGTGTGAATTCATGCTTGGACACATGGGAATACATTTGAGGGCTTGATGCTTTAGAGATATTCATTATAACTCTTGTATTGCTTCATTGTTGATTAATATGATGGAGTATGGATGCTTTTAGAGGTTTGGTTTTTCCCTCTTGAAGGTTTTCCTAGGGTATATCTTGTGTTATCTTGTGCCTTGTCTATTTGATCTATGCATTTTGAAAAACTTGTATGCATGTTTATCTCTCATGGGTTATGTAGGAAATGATTTAAGATTGTGGGTTTGAATGCAATATTTCCTAACAATATTTAGTTGATTTCCAACAATCTTTGAGATACGATCTTGAGTGATAACCAAGTTAGAGGTGTAGGTAGGGAAATGGGTATCTATGATGTATTTTATCCCTTAAAGTAACTCTAGGCCTCTCTGATCCTAACCCAACATAGTTCTTAATTGCTCGATTACAGGAGCCACTTGGGTATGGTTATCATATTGTGCCAAGAATCTCTCAAGCTCCTTGAGTCTCAATTCTAGGGAATAGATTTTCTCTGTAGGAACCTTGAGAGAAATTTCATCCTCCATGGAAGAGATAGAAGGTGAGGCAAGGGATAGGAATATGAATTTCCACCTCACCAAAGGGAGAAGAGGAATTGATAGAGGCTCCTAAAACAAGCTCTTCAAAAGTTGGACAAGTTCAAGTGGTACTAAACTTTCTATATCCCATTCTAATGTATCAAATACTTCTTCTTACAATGTGTTTGAAGGTTGTAGATTGGGTCTTGAAGCTCATAAAATATTAACAACACATTATCTGACACACACCCTAGATGTGAGAGAAGAAAAAAAATTGAACCCAAGAGAAGGAGACAAGAAGTTCATGTCAAGTTCACCAAGATGTAGACGAGATTCGCTACTCCCATGTCTCTAGGACAAAGAAGAGTCAACAGGGAGAAAATTACCCTCAACTACCAAAATGACAAAGATGGAAAAATGAGATGACAAATAGAGGGTAAACTTGGCTCTGTTTTATGTTTCTAAGAGATGGAGGATTTTGGGAATCAAACATGAGTAGACCATAGAGGTCTCAGATTGCAGAATAATTGGCTTTCAGCTAGAGGATGATAGTGTGGGACTTAGACTACAATGCGATGCACAATCATTCTAGAGATGCGCTAGCATCTCGTACGAACTTAGAATAGATTCTACAATCAGAAACTCGTAAGGCATGCTAACAACTTAGAAACCTTAATTCGATAGTTTGAATGATGATAAACAAAATGTGTAAAATGAACTAATTACAATAAGAAGAATACTATAACTTGAAAGATAAATCGATTACAAATGAAATGACAAGCAAGGGTAGTAGAAATCCAACTTACAGATGATCCAACCTCCCACGAGCTCCACATGAATTAAGTACCTACACACACAGAGATGGAAATATTGTCGGGGTCATGTTTTGTAGTTTTTCTTAGTGAAACCCCTGCTTGCGATGTTTCCACCTCTACAGACAAGCAATAGACTAGGATAGAGAAAAATGATAAAGGAAAGTAATAGATGGAACTTATAGAAAGCATAAACAATCTATATGTTAATTTATAAGCAATATAATGCAATAAAAGTAAATTGTACCTCACTTTCTACATGCTTAGAGAAGTCGAGAGAGGAAGGAAGAGAGCCTTGATAGCATAGGACGATAGTGCCAATGACATAGAGCTTAAAAACCTATGAGAAATAATGATTTAGGGTAAAAGCACAAAGTTGTGTCACACTTTTATCCAACTTATCAGCACAACTGAATTTAAGTATTTCTAACTTTGAACAATCAATTTTGGTCAAACATATGATCTAGTAAGATTCATTCTAGCTAAGTTAGATACTTCCAAAACTTTTTCAACTAAAATTGTTGGCTAAAAATATATGGAGCACCACTTGGAATCCAATTTACCAAAAAAAATAAAATTATTTGAAAAACTTGAAGTTTCAATAACTCTTGCTAATGTAAATAACATTCTTTTTAAAATACAAAAATACCCTTTTATAGATCCATAAGTGTAGTTTTCAAAAATATTTATTTTAATAGTTTAATTATTTTTATAATTATATTTTATTTTTACTAAAAGTAGGTTATCAGCACAAAATATTTAGTTGATTACTATGCCAAGGAAAAATACTAAAACTTATTAAAAAAAATGAAAAAAATATGATGCACTAGATAAAAGAATCTATTTTAAGATGGTATAATTTTTTTTCCATTTTAGATAAATATTTAATATGAAAGTTGACATCTAATGAAAATAGTTATTTTTTGATTCACACACATTTTAATATTTATTTAAAAAAATATATCCATGCACTAAAATTTCAAGTTATAAATACACAAAAACAAAAAAATGAAAGAAAAAAAATCAAATTTACTATAAAAAGTTTGAGGTCCCATGCAACTTCATTTTTCAGCATTTTATCAGCAACAAAATTATAGTTTTAATTTATTAAAAACTAGTTTACATCATTTCAAAATTAAAAACATGTATGCCACTTTTTATTGATTCAATTTTGAAAATTGGATCAGCATTGGTCATTTCCTTTATAAAGTGTGACACAACTTTGTGCTTTTACCCTATAGAATGAAGAATGGAATGAAAGTGTAGAGTGAATAAGCAAGTGAGTGAGATTGAATGAATGAAATGAATGGGAGAGTGAATAGAATGAATGGACTTAAGAGAGGTAAGTTCAAAAGCTATATATTTTATAGGCAAAGAGATGTTTTTAGGCGGTCAAGGTTCTTAGGAAGTGTTACATTCAAAAGGTGATAGAGAATCATAACATCCCAACATCCATTGACCAAGGAATCTTATCAAAATGCTAGCACAACATGCAAACATTTGTGTGGCATAGGGACATCCGCGACAAAAATTCTCTTATAGAAAATGACAAAGTACATGTGGGAATGAAGGGTAAAGGTGGGATTTGTTTGCATTGTCAATCTTATAAGGCTAAGGCGAAGGTAATGTTGTGGAAAATTGCACTAGGGTCAAATTTTATGCCTCAACAATTATATTATATTATAGTATTGTATAGAATAAATTATAAAAGATATATTTTTTTGCTCTCTTGTCCAACTGCACATTCTTAAAAAGAAAATAAAATAAAACTTAGGTTTCTCTCTTTTCTTTCTATTCTTCTTAGATTAAATTCCCTTGGAAAAATGAAATTAGGGTTTGACACTATTGACAATTTCAAGTTTTGTTTCTTTTTAATTTAAGGTTTACTCAATTTATTTTTAAACTATATTTTTTTAGTTAGACTTTTATCATTCCTTATCATTATCACTTTTTCTTGCATCATCTTTCTTATCTTTTATTTTTCTTCTCAACTTCTATCATTGACCCTTTCTATTAATGGACTATGCGCATTGAATTTTTAATAATCTAATATTTTAGTTCTTCTATGTTATCATTTATAAAAACACTTTATTTGTATAGTCTTTGATTTTCTTATCTTGTATTTTTCGCCTATCAATACTTGAATTCCCTTTGACTTTCAACTTGATCAAGGTCATGGCCTTAATTCAAAGTATATAATTTTCATATTCAACTATTCACTAAATATTTACATATCCCACCATCAAAGTTCTTTATTATATCTCATTGTTAATTACTTCATGTATTTTACATAGCAATAGCTAGAGGACAAATCCTTTCTATATACCTAATAAAATAGGTTAATTTTTTTCTTCTTATTCCATAACTACATCTACAACTTCCTTCACTTCTATATACAAATGAGTAGATAAGGGTTGACTATAGTATGTTGGAACCTCTTTACCATGCCTAATCTGAGTAATAATCTCTATTTTTTTTCATTTAATTTAATTTTCATGTAACAAGTGTCCATATTTGTGTTAAAAATATATCTAAATTGTTAATAATTAGACATGAAATTAAAAAAAAGAAAAAATTAAAAGAAAACTGTATATATTCAATATTACTTTTTTTAAAAAATCTAGTTTTCATACACTTATGAACAATCCATTTGATAGATGTTTAGACTGAATATAAATATATCAACTTTTTTTAATTCCCCAATATAAAAGCCCATTCAATTACAGTAAATATTAACTTAAGAGTTTATTATATCTTTTCATATTTAGTATATGAAGAGGAAATGAATTCATTACCAATTATATATATATATATATATATATATATATATATATATATATATATATATATATATACTGGGAGCTTCACATTTTAAATTCTAAGTTAAACTAGTTTAATAGGAAGAATTTTTTTTATAATTAAATGTGTCTAATTTTGAAACAAATAAATAAATAAATAAAACTACTAATATTATATATAAAAATTAAATATAATAAATATTAAGTGAATCATTCAACTATTCTTCTATAATTATTTAAAAGTTTAATTCTAGCTTTATATTTTAAAATATAATTTCTTTATATGTATTTAAATATGTGTTAATATATTTTTTTAAATAACTCAATTTCTAAAAGATTGATATTCTATAACCTCTACGATAATTAGTAACTGTAAATTTTTTATGTAATTAAATAATTATAAAATATTTTTTAATAAAATAAAATAACTCTTAAACAAGAAACTTAAAATTAAAAAATTATTAATACAACTTTAAATAAAAAAAAAAAAATAGTGTAAATAAAATTAAATAGTTAACTAATTCTAAATCAAAATGAAATAACTTTAAGTAATAAATTGATCATAATCAATAAAATAAGTTTTCTAGTTAAATGAGATAACTCTTAAAGTAGAAATATAGATAATAATGTAAGTAATACATTAATATCAATATTAGTATTGGTATGAAGTACCTTAATAGTAAAAAAATGAAGCTCTGCAACGGTCATGGTGTTTTACAACAGTCGGAAAGGTTTTGGCATGGGGGCAGGGGAGGTGAGGGTCCCAATGGGAATAGATCAGGGAATCTCGAGCATGTCTGGAGAAAGGAACGATGGGCCTAACCACAATCCATGGCTTCGAATGGTCGCTTTCAGGAGGGACAAAGTCACGGGCAATCACAAAAAGCTGCAGGTCCCAAAAGGGGTAGGAACAGGCATGGTCAATATTGCAATGAAGAATTTTGCAGACCTAGACAGCAGCAGGAACCAAAAATGGGTCAATCTGCTCCTCTGCGCACCAATAGACATGTCTCAAGAAAGTTCTCCAATGCGAGGTATGGAAAAGGGGAAATGGAATGGAAAAAAAAATCGCCTGTGGCAAAGGAATGGGAGGAAGCTCGGGAAGAGAGGTCAAAAAGGGGAAAAGGAAACCCTAGTTCTTCCTGGTCCAAAGAAACAGAAACCGGCAGAACCAAAGTGGTTCTCAATTCCTCGAAAATGCAAGGGGAAATCTTGCGGCTAGAACAATTAGGTCTACTCGGAAAATGGTTTGGAAAGACTCTAAACTGGGAATATTTAGAGAAATGGTGGAAAGATCGCTGGGGTGTGGAGATGCAATTTAAAATGCTCCAAAATGATTTCTTTATGGTAATATGCCCTACCAGAAACATCAGAGATCAAATAGTTCGGGGGGTCTGGGTTTTAGATGGCTATGGATTCTACCTCAGGAAATGGTTAGTGGGTTTTGACCAATTGACATATGTATTGGAAAGCCAACAAGATTGGTACAGTCTACCAAATCTTCCTTTAGAATATTGGGCTCCATCTATTCTAGAGGAAATAGGAAATCATTTGGGTACCTTTGTCTGTGCGGAAGAAAGAAAAGTTGCCAGGAAAAATCAAACCTATGTGCACATTTGTGTGGAAAATAAGCCTGAAAGAACAATATGGAGTGAGATTGAACTGATTACGGACTACGGGTCCAGGATTCAAAAGTTAGAGAGGGATTCGTTTATGCATAACAACCTGGTTCGAACCCTAGCTTGCAGGATAAACAATGAAGAAGCAGGAAAAGCGGTTCTGCTGGAAACCTCTACTCCTTTAGTGAATCTGTGAACTTCTGCACGGTCCACAGATGAAACCCTAACTTCGCCAAAGGGTGTGCTGGATAAACCGCATTCGGTAGCCAATCGAACTTTACCTGAAGCAACTCACGAGCAAATGCTGCCGACTAATCTGGAAGCTGATTCTCCTAAGAGGTTGCCGAATCTTGTTTTGGAGGAGGGCATTGTCATTAGGAAAGCACAGGAAACACAAAAGGGGAGGGAGGTGCAATTTGAGGAGATTGAAGACAAAATTTCAGAGACCCTAGAAATCATTGGGGATAGTTGTCTGAATGTTGAGTTGGATTCTTTGATAGAAGTCAGGAAGGAATTGGTGGAGCTTGCAGAGGCGGCAAAATTGAAGTCTGGACCACTAGAGGATGGTTTCTGCCTGGATGGGATAGAAGAAAATTGGGAGACAGACGAAAGAGCAATGTCAGAATTGTTAAGTCCCCAATCGGGAAAGAAAAGGAAGATCACAGAGGAACTACAGGAGGTGAAATCTCGCCTAGGCATTCACAGATGAGACATTCTCAAAATAACCCCAGATTGTGGGGATCAGAAAAAGCGGGGTAGAATACCTAATCAAGAGAAGAGAAAACAGGATGGAGAAGCTACTGGGCAACAAAAAATAGATATGATGATTAAAGTAGGGAAGGGAGATACCCTTCCTGAAAATCAATGAAAATCCTAACTTGGAATGTTAGGGGCTTAAACGCCCCTAACAAGTGGAGCCTAATAAGGTGACACATTGAAGTATGTCAAGCAGAAATATGTATATTATAGGAAACAAAATTAAGTGGATCAGTTTTGGAGTCCTTTGGTAGGAAACTGAAGAGTTGGAAATGGGCTGGAGTGGAGGCGGAAGTGGCCTTTGGTGGATTGTTGATTCTATGGAAACCATAGACAGTCTTGTTAGAGGTGATGAATTTGAGTCGACATTGGCTGTTATGCAAGGTACGAAACTTAATTTCGAATCTAAGCTTTAATTTAATAAATGTGTATGGTCCCTTGATGTGTATTCAGAAAAGAATAGTTTGGTTAGAATTGGATGGTATTTTGCAAAATTTACATAAGGAACCCAACATTATAGGGGGGGATTTTAACGCCATCCTTAGGATGGAAGACAAGAAAGGGGGTTTTGGAAAAGTCTTACAGTCCCAAAAGGACTTCTGTAGCTTTGTGGAGAGAAATTCTCTTTTTGAAATCCCTATAAGTAATGGCAATTACACCTGGACGAATCGTAGAAAAGGGTTTGGTAGTATTGCGAAAAAATTAGATCGTTTCTTCTTCAAAGGAAATCTGAGCCAATTCCCATATTCTATAGAAAGCAACATAAATTCCGGTACCGGATCTGACCACTTCCCTGTTCAATTAATTTTTGAAGGGGACAAGGGTCCGCTTAGATGTCCATTTAAATTTGAAATGATGTGGTTTAAGGATCCCCAAGTACTGTCATTACTGGAAAAGTGGTGGAATGAGTGCCCAAGAGTGGGTTCAACCCTTTTCAATGTGACTACAAAATTAAAGTATCTCAAACAGTGTTTAAAATAATGGAACAAAGACAGTTTTAAAAACATCTTCGTAGAGAAAGTGCAGACTGAAGCAGAGTTAGCCTCTTTAGCATATGAGATTATGAAAAGTGGCATGAATGAATCATGTTACATGAAAGAAAAGGCTCTAAACAGCAAGCTTAATGACTTACTTATTAAAGAAGAAATCTTTTGGAGGCAAAAATCTAGAGAAGTTTGGCTAAAAGCAGGGGATAGAAATTCGAATTTTTTTCACAATTCCACAAAAGCAAGAAGGGAATATAATGGAATCTCCTATGTGAAAGACGGGGATGGAAGGTTGCTAGAAGATTTGGATGAGATTAAGGCCTCTGCAGTTAACTATTTTCAGAATTTGCTAAATGACTGGGAAGGTTCAAAGTGGCAAGCTCAAAATACCTTTATGCATTTTATACCGAAATTGGTCTCTCAAGATCAATTAAATGCATTGCATGCAAAATTTACAGAAGAGGAAGTGAAAGTGGCAGTTTTTGAGATGCAACCAGAAAAAGCACCGGGACCGGATGGTTTTCTAGCTGGATTCTTTCAGAAATGTTGGCATTTTTTGGGTAAAGAGGTCTGGGAAGCTATAGAAGATTCTAGATGGAACAGAAGGGTGTTAAAAGAAGCAAACAACACCTTCTTGGCATTGATCCCAAAAAAAGAGAAACCTGATCATTGGGAAGATTTTTGACCAATATCGCTATGTTATACAATCTACAAAATTTTAGCCAAAGTTGTTGCCAACAGATTAAAAAAAATTCTCCCATCAATTATTTCGAAGGAACAAATAGGCTTCGTCCTAGAACGTTCAATCCTTGATGGTGTTATCATTGCTCAAGAGGTTATTCATTCAAATCAAAATTTGAATAAATCGGCTATGTTATTGAAATTAAACATCAGAAAAGCCTATGACAGAGTAAATTGGAGATTCCTCTTCAAAGTTATGGAAGCTTTTGGCTTTCAAAAATGGTGGCTAGACTGGATTTACGGGTGGATTGCTTGCCCGAGATATTCTGTGTTGGTTAATGGTTCCCCGGAGGGATTCTTCTCTCCCTCAAGAGGCCTGAGACAGGGGGACCCGCTTTCCCCCTTTTTGTTTATAATTATGGCTGAAGCTTTAGGGAGGTCGATTGAAAAGGCAAAGGAGTATGGCTGGGTTCATGGTTTGCAAGTCACTAGCAGTCTTCCCAACATCACACATCAACAATTTGTGAATGACACAATGCTTTTCGGTGTAGCTATAGCAAAGGAGGCAAAAAATTATAAAAAATTGCTTGAAGATTATTCTAAGGCTTCTGGGTAGGAAGTAAGCAAGGCCAAATCTGAAGTTTTTTTCTTTAACACATCCTGTCCTAGTGAGGTGCAAATACTACGAATTCTCGGTTTCAAAAAAGGTCAGCTTCCATGTAATTTTCTAGGTCTTCCTTTGGACAAAGGCATCAAAAACAACAGTGCATGGAGTTCAATGGTTACAAGGTGCAAAGTGAAAATTTCTTCATGGAAGAACAGGTGGCTGTCTTGGGCAGGCAGACTAACTCTGTTGAAATCTATAATTTCGGCCCTCCCTATTTACATGATGTCTTGCCTACAATTAACCAGCGGGGGGAGCAAAGAATTGAGCAAGGTAATGAAAGATTTCTTCTAGAAAGGCAATGCAGAAGGGAAAAAAATTCCCCTCATTAAGTGGCAGAAGGTTTGTGAGAAGCGTGAGAATGATGGGACAAGGTTGAGAGTTGTTTCAAGGCAAAATAAGGCTTTAGGTGCCAAACTAGCTTGAATCATCTATTCCAGACCCAACCTAAAATGGGTAAAAATTGTTAGAGAAAAATATCTGGTTCCTGATCAAAATTATTTTTTAACTGCAAAAACTCTCCCTTCTGGCTCTCGAATCTGGAACTTCATCACCAACTATAGAGATCTGATCTCGGATTTCCTCATGTGGGAGGTGAAGGATGGTAAAGAGGCTCTATTCTGGGAGGACTCGTGGGAAGGCCATTTTGCATTAGCAAAAGTCCCTGAATTTTCCAAAATAATGGAGAGGACAAAGCAACTTTGGGGTTCAAAAGTTAGGGATTATATTGACTTCGCGGATAATGCGAAGGAAGGAATTCTGAAATGGAAATCGGTGAGATCTTTGAATTTGGATGTCCAAGAGACGAATTACTTTGAGCAGGAGCTAGCAAAATGAAGAATATGTGCCAGAATGGGAGAAGACAAATTGCGATGGGATGCTACTCCAAACAGAATATACTCGTCCAAGGATGGTTATAATGCGTTATCAGTTTCTCTAGAATCAAAATTAGAACTACCTCGCAAACTTTGTTGGAACAAGGTTTGTTTACCGAAAGCAGGGATTTTCACTTGGGTGGCCGCGCAGGGCAGAATTCTTACAGGCGACAGATTTATAAAATTGGGTTATCATGGCCCAACCAGATGCCCTCTTTGCCATAAGGCAGAGGAAACAATGAACCACTTGTTGTTGAACTGTGATTATACTCAACAGTTGTGGGACTGGTTACATTCCAAATTAAGATGGTACTCAGCTCTGCCTGGCACCCTTCTGGAGTGTTTAAATTCTTGGCCAAGCCATGATCAGCCTTGCATATTTGGAGATCTATGGAAAATATTTCCCTCAATTCTTTTGTGGGAGGTTTGGAAGGAAAGAAACAGGCACATTTTTCAGGAGAAAGAAATGTCTATTCCACGGTTACAGTGCAAGATTGAGACTTGCATCATAGAACTATTCAATGCTCAGATGCAGGAGAAAACAAAGAATATTAATTTCACTAAATGGGATGCATGGATCTCGAAGCAATGGTTTGGCATTAAAGCTCCTCCACTAGAGTGTTCAGGCAAGGCAGCCTCGGCAGAACAACGCAAAAAGAGAAAGTGGTTACCTCCTGAACCGGGGTGGACCAAACTAAATTTTGATGGTGCTTCCAAAGGGAATCCGGGACCGTCTGGCACTGGATGCATATTAAGGTCTTGCATTGGGTCAGTTTTGGCGAAACTAGCACAGCCACTAGGAGATGGAACGAATAATGCTGCAAAATTCCAAGCTCTGATCCTGGGCCTCAAATTAAGTAAAGAATTAGGCATTCAAAACTTGGTCATTGAAGGGGATTCAACAGTTGTCATAAATGCTTTGAAGACAAGGTAGATACACAATTGGAAATTGGGAGTCTTTTTGGATGTGGCTTTGGAACAGCTAAACAATTTTGAGTAAGTCATGCTAAATCACACTCTCAGGGAAGGCAATTCTGAAGCAGATCAGTTGTCCAATCAGGGAGTATCTGGCCCCGGCTTCAAAGTTTGTCCAAAGATGTGATTCATTGTGGGTGGATGGGTGGGCTCCCCCTCGCTCCTCACACTGGCACGGGGTGTCTAGGTGGTCGTGAGGTGGAGGGCGGGACGGACGGGTGTCATGCGGACTCGGATTGCAGTAGTCTTACCATCCAGTTAAATTTAGTGGATTGTGGGTGATCATTGTAGGGTAATCGCGAGCCATTTAGTTCAATTCTATGGAGTGGGTTTTGAGACATGATGGATACTGTTATCACAAGGCTATCTGAGGGACACGTAGCGTACGGGTTTCCTTGTTCTAAGCGTGGAAGTGTCGTGTGGTAATTACCATAACTCGCATTAATCACAGCTCTTAGTTGAAGAGACTGGGGATGCATTTCAACTCATGCGAAGGACATATTTTGCATTGCCATTAATCTGGTTCCATATACAATGGCTGATGGATCATTATTCAGGTTTTATATTAAGCTCTTGAAGTCAGTTCCTAAATGTAGGTTTGGCTTTTTGGTATTTGCCTTTGTGTTTATTTTGCAGGGTGCACCGGTCACATCTCTGGCAATGGAGAGACAATCAAAGCTGAAGTTCATAATTATCATCGCGGCGGAAGGACTTGAATCTTTTGGGGTCGACACTCCTGTCTCCTTAATGGCAACAGAAAGACAAATTGCCTTCCAGGAGGTTACGGACCAGCGTCTTAAACGTATCCTGCTCGAGGATGATCCAGTTTCGATTGCAGCAGTGAAGATGGTACTCGGAAAGGGTCATTTGGAGCGAAAAGAATTTGCCTGAGACAACGCCCAAATTTCATCTAGGTTTCTCGCCTCGCTCTTGGATATTGCCACCCCGAAGACAATGGCCAAAGAACTAATGGTGCATTTTTTTCGGAAGGACTTGCTTGGGGGCATCGACATGATTATGAAAGCGGCTCTTTCAGGTAAGGGCATACCGCGCCCAGCGGACATTGCTTCCATGTGGGAATCAGATGATGCGGTCAAGATTTACCCTTTCCTTCTGGACCTCAAAGGCCTCGAATTATCCAGGCACCGCAAGCTGACAGAAGTGGCAGTGGAGTTTTTGAAACAGAAAGTGAAGTTAGTGTCGGTGGAAGGCATGGACTGGGTGGAGGGTTTCATCTGTTTTGCAGTGGTAAATGGGTTTTGGTGATTTAGTAGGGTTCAGGTTGGTGTCTGTTTGGTTTCTTGCTTGGTTTTTTTTCTGATAATTTGCAGTTTCGTCGATCTGGGTACAAGGTTTTTTTTGTAAATTTTGTAGTAAATAGACTATGTTCATATCCTATGGTCGGCGCTTCCAATATGGAAACGATTGAACTTTTCCGTGTTAGCTTTTTGGCTGTATGAAGGTCATCAATGTTATTATTCCTGCATAGCAGATGACTGTATATTTCTCTCTTTCCATATATAAAATCATCACCTTACGAATCAAAAAAAAAAAATAGTATTGGTATTAAAAAATAAAAATAAATACAAACTAGTCCATGAAACCAATGGCATGAATGTCTTAATAGGTCACAATCCACGAGCACAATGGATCAATGAAGACAAAATCTTTGGATCACTTAGCCCAACAATGAACCTTGGTGGCGATATCAACTTGATGCCACAACTTAACCAACACAGATCAAACCCAATATCATACTAATATAATAAATTAATATAATATAATATAATATAATCACAATAAAATAGTTTAATAATTGTAATATTCTAAAATTAATATATACTTTATAATTTAATATAATATTAATTACAAAATAATGATATAAATTTATTTACATAATAATAAATAAATAATACAATATAATATAACATTTTATAGTATAATATGATAAAAAATATAGAATAATAATACAAAATTAATCACTTTATAAACATATATAATAAACTTAAATACAATAATGCATATAAAATTTAATAATAAACATATATAATAGAATAATATAATTATAATAATAAAAAATGCTTATATATATATATATACAACTCTCTTTGCATTAATTACATACAACATTCTTCACTAGTATATATCCCAAAATACATCTTCGTACAACATAAAGCTTCATTACATCTTCTTCCCAAAAGCAAGACATGCATAAGAGGAGAAGACTAAAGTTACACAAAGATTCTCATATTTTCCAAACATAAGTAGTGGTTACAAAGCCCAGCCATTACAGGCTGAGTTGGCTTCACACACATAGCCAACAATCTCCCACTTCAAGACAAGTCATACTGAAAAGAAAAATGCTTAGAGATATCTCCTGCAACAAGCTAAGGTCACTTCTTCAAAATGTTGAGAGAAGCTCTATAGAAATCGAACTTCTCTAAAGGTACAACCTTTCTCAAAGCATCTATCAGATTTAGTTTAGTGTTAATTTTCTCTAGATGCAGCTTTCCTTCATCAAGAACATGGCAAATGAAGTGATACCCCAGCTCTATATGCTTGGTGTGACTATGAAAAGCAGAATTTTTGGCCAAATGAATGGCACTATTACTATCACAAAACAAAGGAAAACTAATTGCTTAGACCATAGTTCGCCAAAAACTATTGTAACCAGATCATTTACTTGGCTCCTTCAGTTAAAGCAATGTATTCATCCCCGATTGAAGAGAGATAAACCACTTGTTGCAAGCGAGATACCCAAATTATAATTGCCCCAGAAAAAGTAAAAACATAACCAGAAGTAGACCTCCTCTTATCCAAATCTACAGCCATATCTGAATCAACGTAACCATGAAGTTGAGTGTTCTTTCCTCCAAAACATAAAATATAATCACAAGTCCCTTTCAAATAGCGGAGAATCCACTAAACGACATGCCAATGTGTCTTACCTGAATTACTCATAAATCTGCTCACAACTCCCACTACATGAACAATATCCAATCTTGTACAACTCATAGTGTACATGACACTGCCAACCGTAGAATAATATGAAATACATTTCATGGATTCTTGATCCTCTAGAGTTTTCAGACACATAGCTGATGATAAATGAAAGTTATCAGCCAAGGGTGTGTTGACAGGCTTAACATTTAACATATTAAACTTGTCCAAAACTTTATAAATGTATTGTTCTTGAGACAATCTTATTTCTCTTTTATTTATGTTTCTGATTATATTCATGCCGAGAATCATCTTCGTTGCCCCTAAATCTTTCATAGCAAAACGAAGAGCTAAATGTTGCTTCAACTCGCTAACAATCCTCACACTAGTGCCAACAACCAATATATCATCAACATAAAGAAAAAGAATAAAAAACTCACCATTAGCAAGCCTCTTATAATAAACACACAGATCTGATTCAAAATGAACAAACTGATGCTGAGTCATGAAACTATCAAATTTCAAGTACCACTACCTCTGAGCTTGCTTAAGCCCATACAAACTCAGCTTCAATCTACAATACAAATGATCATGACCCTGTTTCACAAAACCTTTAGGCTACTCCATGTACAGTTCCTCCTCAATATCACCATGATGAAACATTTCTTTGACA
Source organism: Sequoia sempervirens (assembly GCA_007258455.2). NCBI lineage: Eukaryota > Viridiplantae > Streptophyta > Pinopsida > Cupressales > Cupressaceae > Sequoia > Sequoia sempervirens. Next base: position 5,960,082 of record VDFB02000002.1, read on the forward strand.
TCAAGTTTCCCAAGCTCGAGATCCAAAACAACTACCATGCCTAAAGCAACACGAATTGTTTGCATTTTCACAACTAGTGAAAAGATTTCATTAAAATCAATACCTTTTTTCTAAGCACAACCTTTCACCACTAATCTAGCACAACCTCTGGAATCTTCCATCTTCCTCTGTCAAATGGTAAACCCATTGTTTTTTCAAGGGCTTTCAATTTGGCGGAAGAGGAACCAAATCCCAAGTATTATCAACTCTCAATGACTCCATTTCTCCATTGATAACTTCCATCCATTTGACTAAATTCTCATTGTGACATGCTTGTTTAAATTTGGTTGGCTCTACTTTATTATAAAGTAAAATTTCATAATCATCATACTAAGAGGTTCTTTTCTTTACACAAGATTATCTACGCAATGGAGAAGCTTCATCCAGACGTAATTTTTGCAATTGAGATTAAACTCCCTCTAGATTTAAATCTTCCCTTCTCTATTCATTATCCCCAATATTTTGTCCTATGTCTGGATAAAGCAAAGCATCCAAAGTCTGAAGTGGTGCATCAACTACCTGAAACGACACATCAATGACCTAAAGTGGCGCATCCACGACCTGAAACAGTGCATCAATGTACTAAAATGGCACATACATGCCTTGAACTGGCACATCCATGGACTGTAATGATGAATCAATTGAATGTAATGGCACATCCATGGCTTGTAATACCACATCCATGGTAGAAGTTTGGGAAGACATAACAAGAGGGGGTCAAGAGAATAAGGACAATTGAACAATGGGATTGTTAGCCTCTGCCTGGTGCAAGAGCACCTACACTACATCATCATTTTTTGATTGTTTGAATGCATAAGTAGGGTAATGTTAGTTTCTTTAAGTTTATTTCTCCTAATAAGGTCTAAGAGACCAAGCACAATGTAAATAGGGGGTTTTTTTGTGTCCTAGAAGCAATTGGGAAGTATGGAAGTTGTAAAATGTTAACAAAGCAACAATAGCAAACAATTTTAATTTAATAAACCAACTAATCCAAAGGTTGGTTATAGGTGCTGGTTTGAAGGTAGTTGTCCTTAAAATGCTTTAAAATCCTTTCCAAGGTCGAAAAGAGGACTTTTGAAGAGTTTTGTAACAAATCCATATAATAGAGACCACAATTTTTGAGCAATTTTTTGATAAAAACACTATTTTCCTGATATTTTTGAGTGCTGTACGGTCACGTACAAATATACCTTGCTCTAGAAACTTCAGGGAATGTGTATGTATGTGTTCTAATTCATTTAATTTTGATTTGGTGTCTTAAGTCATTTGTTTGTAGAAGGAAAAAACAAAACACAATGATTATCTTTGTTTGGCTAAATTAAAGGTTTGAGGAAAATTTAGATGTAACAATCAATCCACCTACTGTTTTCCACTATATCTTAGTGGATTGATTGAGAATATGTTAGGACAATTTTGAAAATGTAAGTTGGAATAAGAAGTGGTCTTTGTATGGTGTTCTTATGAGTGCCCTCGGTCTGAATAGGGGTTTTCCAACATGAAGATGAGGAACCAAAGAGGGGTTTTTGTAAATCAGTGCTTGTAGGGACTTTGTGAGGGTCTAATGAGTCTTTGTAGAGTTATTTGAGGATTTTTTTGGGCATTGGGTTGATTGGAGGAGTCATGGAATGGTGCTTTCCATTAAAAACCCTTAAAAATTGCATTAAAATGAGGGTTTGTGAGAACAGTATGAAAAAGTCCTTGAACTGGTGAATAAATTGGATAATTTAAAGCTTTAACACATATAGTTTGACTGTTTGAGGGAATTTTTTAGAGGGAAGGTGTTTGTGAGGTAGTTTGTTTGTAAAATAGGGCTAATTTTGTAGCCTTTTTATAGTGCAGTCTGAAGGATCTCCAAGAAATTGTGAAGGAACCCTACAAGTTTGACTTGGGAATGATGTTTGGAGTCTGATTGGATGCTAGTTTGATGTTGGAATGGTCCTTGAGAGGTTTCCTCAAAAAAAAAAAAATCTAGTTGTTGAGTTTGGAGTCTAAAGGCCTTGAAGGGTTAAGGGTTCCAAGGTCGATTGATGAATTTTGGTGTCTAATGAAACTGATCTGAGGAATGTTTTAAAATGATCTAAATTTCCATTAAAAGCATGATGATGATCTTGGCAGGGTCTTGGTGAAGTCTTGTGCTTGTTTTGTAGATTGTGGGAATAAGACTCCTTGAGGGTGAGTTAATGCATGGGAGGTTGAAGGTATCGAGAAGAAGAGTTTATTGTTTTGAATTGACACTTGGCATTGATTTGATTATTCTTCACCTTGACTCTACATTATAGTGGTATCAGATTAGAGGGTAGATTTTGGTTTGTATTTTGCAAGTTGAAGAATAGGCAAGGTTGACAAGATTCCCCCAAAGAAGAATGATATGGCTAAAGAGATGAAGGAGATGAAGGAAAGGCATGCAAGAGAACTTAGAGAGTTAGAAGAAAGGATCATATCCCTGGAGACAAAAAAAAGAAGAGAAGTGGAAGACAGTGATTCAGATGAAGAGGAAGAAGACAAATTCGAAGACATGGAAGAATAACTTAATCGAGAAGACCAAAGGATTGTAAAGTTGTTGAAGGCAGTGAAAGATGACAAGCCTAAGGTAAATGTTTATGTTCCTAAATATGGTGGTAGCTTAAATGATGAAGAACTACTTGATTGGATTGTTGCATTAGATAATCATGTTGAATGTGATGAAGTTCCTGAGGAGCAAAGAGTGAGGATTGCAAAGACTAAGTTGCAGAGTCATGCTTTGGTATGGTGGAATTACTTTCAATCTGAGAGAAGGAAACAAGGAAAGTCTAAGATCACATCATGGGACAAGATGATATCAAAATGGGAAGGTAAATTCTTACCCAAATATCACCAAGTTCAAATGTTTAAGAAATTGCAAAGTTTAAGGAAAAAAGAGATGGATATTAAGTCTTACACTAAGGAGTTTTATAAATTGAGTCTAAGATCTAGTCATCATGAGAATGAAGATGAAAAATTTGCAAGGTACATGGGCGGTTTAAGATTAAACATACAAGATGAATTGGTTTTGGCTAACCCTAGAACTGTAGAATAATGCTATCAAATGGCTATCAGGGTGGAGGAGAAAATGAAGAGAAGGAAAGACAAAGTAATTAGAGGTAGAGGTGGTACATCAAGAGGAAGAGGATTCATGTCTAGTTCAAAGCCAACCAATGATAACCAAGAGGATGCCATGAAAGGACAAGAGCAATCTGATTCCAGAGGTGGATGGAGAGGCACAAGAGGCAGATTTGGAGGAGACATGAATTCCAACAATGCATTTTCAGGAAGATGCTACACTTGCAACCAGCCTAGACATCCATCCTTCAAGTCTCCTAAAAGGAAAGGCTCGAGATCTCATGGTGGAGAAAGGAGGAATCAATTAGTGGATGAAGATGAAGAGAGTGTGACTTCACCTATTATTAATCTCACATCAAAAGTTGGAGAGAGTTTGATGATTAGAAGAACATTGCTCAAGGTGTCAATTCCAGAAGAACCCCCCACAAAGGAAAGCACTCTTCAAAATAAATTGCAAGGTACAAGGTAAGGTATGTAGGATGGTAGTGGATTTAGGTTCAACTGAAAACATGGTTTCTTATGAAATGGTGAATAAACTAAATTTGAAAAGACTCCCTCATGATTTTCCCTACAAGGTCTCTTGGCTAAATAATGGTCCATCATTGATAGTGAATGAGCAAGCTATGGTAGATTTTCAAATAGGTGAGTATAAGCATAGAATTCTTTGTGATATTTTCCAATGGACTGTTGTCACATACTACTTGGAAGACCATGGCAGTTTGATAGGAGTGCCATCTATGATGGGAAAGCAAATAAGTACACAATCTTGAAAGATACACAAAGGTTTGTTTTGACTCCTTGGATAGGGGATGAGAGAGGCAAGGCAAAGGTCATCATGTGTGGGATGAAAGAGCCTATAAATGTTGTAAAAGAAAATAGAATGGTAGATCCTAATGTTGTTTTGAGAACTAATAATGTAGGAAAAATAGGTCACAAGGGAAATACAGAGGTAAAGGGGGTAAGGAAAGAGAATTTGCAAGACAAGGTGGTGATAGGGAGCATTGAATTCCCTATGGTTGTGCATAAAGTTGAGAAACAAAAAAAATTTGTTGGCATAGTAAGTGGAAAAGCTGAGAGGACAGTGCAAAAGCCTGATATAACAGTGACAAGGCCTCTTGGTCGAGCAGATGGTCAAGAGCAGAAAACATCAAATCTTAAGGACAGTGAAAGGCATGCACATGAGAGTCAAGTAAAAATAGATCAAAGGAGTGCTAACATACGTTTTTTTCAGGTACCAAACATGGTGAACACTCAAAGGATGGACAAAGAAGATTGATGGCAGGTTTGAGGATAGAGGCAAGGCCAAATTCTTATATGCATGCATTGTAAACTAATATAGGTTTAAGATAGTTTGCAGGTCCTGTATACATGAACCAGTGGAGTGGACTGATGAACCAATGGAACATTCATGAAGCATGGAGATAATGGATTCGAGGCCAATTCATGAGGCCTGAGTTTCTTTTAGGGGGGTGTATGGTGTAGGAGCACCTACACTACATCAATTTTTGATTATTTGAATGCATAAGTAGGGTAATGTTAGTGTCTTTAAGTTTATTTTTCCTAATAAGGTCTAAGAGACCAAGCACAATGTAAATGGGGGTGTTTTGTGTCCTAGAAGCAATTGGAAAGTATGGAAGTTGTAAAATGTTAACAAAGAAACATTAGCAAACAATTGTAATTTAAGAAACCAACTAATCCAAAGGTTGGTTCTGGGTGTTGTTTTGAAGGTGGTTGTCCTTAAAATTCTTTAAAATCCTTTCCAAGGTAGAAAAGAGGACTATTGAAGAGTTTTGTAACAAATCCATATAATAGACACCATAGTTTTTGAGCAATTTTTTGATAAAAACACTATTTTCCTGAGATTTTTGAGTGCTCTATGGTCCCATACAGATTTACCTTGCTCTAGAAACTTTAGGGAATGTGTATGTATATGTTATAATTCATTTACTTTTTATTTGGTGTCTTAAGTCATTTTTTGTAGAAGGAAACAATAAAACACAATGATTATCTCTGTTTGGCTTAATTAAAGATTTGAGCCAAATTTAGAAGTAACAATCAATCCACCTAATGTTTGCCACTATATCTTGGTGGATTGATTGAGAATATGTTAGGAAAATTTTGCAAATTTAACTTGGAATAAGAAGTGGTCTTTGTATGGTGTTCTTATGACTACCCTAGGTCTGAACAGGGGTTTTCCAACATGAAGATGAGGAACCAAAGAGGGGTTTTTGTAAATCAGTGCTTGTAGGGACTTTGTGAGGGTCTAATGAGTCTTTGAAAACTTATTGGAGGATGTTTTGGGAATTGGGTTGATTGGAGGAGTCATGGAATGGTGCTTTCCATTAAAAACCCTTAAAAATTGCATTAAAATGAGGGTTTGTGAGAACAGTATGAAAAAGTCCTTGAAATGGTGAATAAATTGTATAATTTAAAGCTTTGACACATATATTTTGACTGTTTGAAGGAACTTTTCAGAGGGAAGGTGTTTGTGAGGTAGTTTTTTTGTAAAACAAGGCTAATTTTGTAACCTTTTTGCAGGGCGGTCTGAAGGATCTCCAAGTAATTGTGAAGGAACCCTATAAGTTTGACTTGGGAATGATATTTGGGGTCTGATTGGATGTTGGTTTGATGTTGGAATGGTCCTTGAGAGGTTTTCTAAAAAAAAAAATCTAGTTGTTGAGTTTGGAGTCTAAAGGCCTTGAAGGGTTAAGGGTTCCAAGGTCGATTGATGAATTTTGGTTTGTCCAATGAAACTGATTTGAGGAATTTTTTAAAGTGATACAAATTTCCATTAAAAGCATGATGATGATCTTGATAGGGTCTTGGTGTATTCTTGTGCTTGTTTTGTAGATTGGAGGAATAAGACTCCTTGAGGGTGAGTTGATGCCTAGCAGGTTGAAGGTAATGGGAAGAAGAGTTTATTGTTTTGAATTGACACTTGTCATTGTTTTGATTATTCTTCACCTTGACTCTACATCACAACCATAGGTTGTGTAGGATGCGAGTCATGGGGATGAAGTGGTTGTATGGAAGGTTGAACATCATGCATAAAAACTAACACTGGAGTTTGTGATAAGGCACAAATAGTAAAGGGTTGCAAAGTAATAGGTTGTTACACCCCGATTGTATAGCTACTATTGCATAAGGCAATAAGATGTAATGATTGAATCATTTAGATAAATAAAGCATGTTGTTCTTGTTATTAAAATGAATGTGTCCTATTTAAATGATTGTCTCATTTGTCTGATACTTCTACTGATGATTAATGTTGCATGAAAGTTATGAAATAATGTTTATTCTAATGTTTGAGATGTTATATGAATACTTCTTTGTTGTGAGCATATGACTTCCATTGTCGTGTCATGATGTGCAGGTAAGAGGACCATTCCTCCAAGCAGAGGAGAAATATCACTCGGGGAGGAGCTTGGTCGAGTAAACAATAACGGTTACCAAATGAGCATACACATACGTCATTATAGGTTAAATTGTGAAACCAAGACAGTTAATTTGGTCTTGATAAGTCATCCTTAGGCTTTTGGAGTTATGTTTTCTTCTTTGTGCTTTGAAAGTGATGATTACTTAATTTTTGACTTACTGTGCTATGACCTTTGTGTGAAAATGTGAATGGACATAAGTGAATAGGTTGAGTGAGTATGTGTATACATGTATATAATGTACACGCATCCATATGTATATACATATCGATACAGACGTATGATCAGCAGATGGATATGCCCATATGTATGTGTCAGTATGGTATGCATACACATATGTGTACACTGTGGTATTTACAAGGATATACATGTGTATGCATACACACGCTACCTATTGCCTATGAATAATGATAATATTATTTTAATATTGCCTTGGAATTTACATATACACCTATATACACATATACATTGGTATGTATATTGAAAGTATGCTGACTGGCTTGCAATATGTATATTTAACAAATGGATATGTATACATGTATATATTTATATATGTAAATATATATATTTAATAATATAAATATATATGTATATTATAGTTTTACCTCTATATATATGTATATATGCAATTATATTTAAATATATATATACATATATATAGGTTGAAGTAAAATAAACCTATAATATAAATATATAAATATATTTATGATTAGATATATATATAAATGAATTTTAAATTACTTTGAGTAAATTTGGAAAATTGATAAATATTGTATAGTTAAGTCTTTATTAAGACTTTATTTTGAGCTATGTAAATTATTGAATAAATCAATTTAGGAAATATCCAAACCTTAGCTAAGGAAATCAATTAAAAAATAAATGATAAAATATCAAACCTTTATCTTTTGAATTGAACCCTCTTGGAGATAAATCACAGAAAAATTTAAAGATGAAATATTGCATTGTGAACTTAGGAGAAACTTTTGAAAAGTGAATGAAATATAAAAGAAGTTGTGCACGAGAACAAGTCACGCATGATAAGAATGGCGAACGCCATTTTTTGGACTCAGAAACATAGCAAGAAGTATCTTCTTTTCCATCAAATTTGGAAAAATGGCAGCGATGAAATCTTGACTAAATCATCTCTGGTGAACCATCAAACAGAAAAATCTGAAATAGCTTGAAATTAGAGGATGCCTAGGAGGTGTCGAACCATGAAATTTCACCATATGCAGATTGAAACATTTTTTGTTTGCTGTCTAATTTGGGAGGTCGACTCACCTCCGAGGAATGACACATCTCTTAATATAATTATTCAAATTGTTGTTCTGGCAGATTACATGCCTGGGAATGAGGATTTTGTTGAACAGTGAAAGCTATAAAAGGCTGCCCTAGCCATTCTTCTTCATTGCTCTTTTGGAATTCGAAATTTCTCTTATCTCTGAGAGCTCATTCATATTTCTGAAGTATTTCCATTTGCTGTGAATTTCTTAATTTTGAGAATCAAATTTATAGAAAGCTCGTTATATTTTTTTGTTTTCATATTTCCTAAGAGAACCCCTTTCTGCTGAGATTTGTCTATTAGCTGTGAGCTAATCATAGAACTAAGAGAAATCACCATTTCTATGAGCTAAGATTAACAATTTCTAATTCTTTATAATTAAGTGTAAAGAGGCATTTGTGAGTCAAGCTAAGAAGTGAAATCTACATTTTTAGGAGGGATTGCCAGCCATTGCAAGTGCTAAGTCATCTTCTAGAAGGAAATATTTTGGAAACAGGCATGGGATATTCTTCTACTATCAACTCAATTCTTAATTATTTTTTTAAAACAAAATCCTATACTTGCTATTGTGCATAGGGTGAAAGACAATCATAACTGTGTTTTTCTATGTGAAAGAATTAAGGAGTTGTTTATGAACTGCTTTACCTTTTTGTGTTTTAGCAAGAAAAAAAGATAAAGGTTAAAGGTTGCTTATTATGTGTAATGCATTTCTTGTATGATCTCCATATAAGGAGAATATGTTTGAAGTAGACACTAAATACTAGGACGGGAATGATAGCATCGAGTCAAGTAACAATCCCTAGCTTAAGTTATTAAGGTTAACTTAGTGAAGCTTCTATAACTCCTAGGACTTTGAGTTACTTGTTATGCTTTTCATTTCTAGTAGTTTAGCATGATATAGGATTTCTAGGGTACACACTACCCCGGAAGGACTAACCTACACGTAGTGTAAGAAAGCCTTAATGCAAATCGGCCCTGAGTAGTGTTTATGAGAGATGACCTTCATTCAAAGTACTAAATGATAATACTTTGGCCAAAGTAGTGAAATGTACAACTTCCACTTAGATGTGAGTTAGTTGAGATTACACCATTAGTTCATTGTGATCCTAGTACTAGTTTGAGATTGTGAAATAGCAAGGTTCTAGTTGTGTAAGGCACAACACTATGTTCAGTTGGTAATCGTTAAAGGATACCCTACCAATCTCTTATTCAAAGGGAGGACCATCTATAGAATGATAGGTGTGTGGGGGACCGCATTATAAGTCTGTGTTTGGCAGAAAAGCGCTCGAGTGATGTTTCTCCTCCACAACAAGCAGATGATGTACCAAGATTTGAAAGGATAGACTCCTTGACCTTCTTACTACTATTTGTTCTAAAGCTCATTGGATCTATGTTAGTTAAGGTACGTATTCTTGTTTCATGTACTTGTGAAGTTATTATATTGAAATGGAATCTTTATTGTAAATTAATATGGCAGCTTGTTCATGTTTTTTCAATAAAGAAAAAAGAAAATTCTATTGCAATGACATGATTAAACATTTACTTACTTTTAGGATGTAATTTATGGAAATTTTATTTTACGTACGGGTTGGGGATGTTACATAGGCGAAGGCACTAAGGAAGCAAGAGGATAGGAGAAAGTAAAAATTGATGATTGTGATCTAAGACAAGGAACATAGCCATGTTTATTATTCAAATGAGCTCCATTATCAAACATATCAAACTTAATAAAATTATTTGAAGAAGTACTCTATGTTTACAAACCTGAAAATGCCCTCTCATTGAAAACAACATCATGAATGCGAACAATTTTCTTTGTAATTGGATCCCATAACCTGAAACCAAGTTACTGATCTTTACCATAACCAAGGAAAATGCATCTCTTAGACTTGAGATCTAACTTTGTCCTCTACTCCTTTGGAATATGCACAAATGATTCACAACCAAAAACACACAAATGATTATATGAAATCCTTTTTCCAGTCCACCTCTCCTCTAGAATATAGAAGTCCAATCGAGATGAGGGAGCTCAATTGATCAAATACACTACAGTAATACATGCCTCTACCCAAAACTCTTTTCCTCAACTAGCATTGGAGAGCATACGCCGAGCTCTCTCAAGAATAGTCTGATTCAACCTCTCAGCTGCACCATTTTCCTGAGGGGTGAACAAAACCACTTTAATTCTTTGAATGCCATTTTCTACAAAAAATGCGTCAAACTCCAAAAAGAAAAACTCTCCCCCATTATAAGTTTTGAGACATTTAATTTTAGTTCTAGTCTGATTTTCAAAAAGAGCTTTGAAATCTTTAAACTTTGAAAAAAACTTTTGATTTTTTATTCAACATATAAATCCAAATTTTCTGAGTGTAATCATCAAGAAAAGTTACAAAATAATTAGCACCTCCAAATGATGTTGCCTCCATGGGATCAAAGACATCAGAATGGACGAGTTCCAATGGAGTGGTTTTCGTATCATGCCCCATCTTCAAGAAACTAGTCTAACTCTGTTTTCCATAAAGGCAATGTTCACACAAATCCAAATCAATGGATTGTAGGCCTGAAAGTTGTCCTCATTGAAGCATGACTTCAAGTTCTTTCTTGCTCATATGCCTGAGCCTCTTGTGCCAAATTTTAGAACCATTGTCCTCAACTATCATAACTGCTCCCACTTCATCATTGCACTCTAAAACATACAAATTTCCTAATTTATTTCCCTTTGCAAGTACCAACACACCTTTTGGTTACTTTCCAAAAATCTAAACCAAAATTAACATTGAACCCTTGAGTATACAACTCACCTATAGAAATCAGATTTCTTTAGAGTGTAGGAACATACCTCACATATTTCAATAACCATTTATTACCATTTCTCAAAGACAATAACACATCGCCTTTTCCTGCAATTTCACTTTCCTTGTTATCTCCAAGAAAAACTTTTCCAAACATACCTTCCTAGTAATTGGTGAAAGCACTTTGGCACAAAGTAGCATGAAACGAAGCACTAGAGTCAAGTACCCACGAATTGACAGTCGTCTCACCTACTGATAGAATCAAAACACCATCATTAACAGCATTAACTTCATTATTACTCACCTTTTCTAGAGCCTTTTTATAGTTCCAACATTTTTTCTTTATATGTCCTAGTTTCCCACAAAACCAACAAGCAACATTTCATCCTCTAGACTTTGATTGTTTTGCAGATTTTGATCTTCTACGATCTTTATTTCTTCCTCTATCTTGACTTCTCCCCCTATTGTTAGTGATTACAACGGTTAATGCATCACTAGAAGAAGGCTCTTGATGTTTTCTTCTCATATCTTCACTGAGAAGTGTAGCAGCATTGTCATCAAATTTTAGTTTACTTTTGGCAGCCACCAAAGTGCTCACTGCCATCACCACACCTTCCTAGCTATTCGGTAAAGAACATAATAATAAAATAGCCATGATTTCATCATCTAAGTTAATACCCACATAAATTAATTGGGTGACTAATGTATTGAATTCATTTAAATGACTTGACATAATTCCCCCTTCTCGCATTTTCAAATTATACAATTTCTTCATGATGAATACCTTATTTGAAGTTGATGCAATCTCAAACAATGAAGATAATTTGTCCCACAACTCCTTCATTTTCTTCTTAGCTGAGACATTAAAGAGAACGTTGTTGGACAGTGATAAGAAAATAATTGCATGAGCTTTCATATCCATCTTCTCTCAATCTTCATCTAACATTGAGCCCTTTCCTTTGGTTTCTCTGAGCAAAGAAAGTGAGAGATCATGCTTGATCAATAATGACTCCATATGAACATTCCATAGTCTAAAGTTCTAACCTGCAAATTTCTCAATCTTCCATTTCTATGGATCATCCATGGCTCTATAAATTCTTCACCGATTTCCCAACGAACCAAGTTTGCAATGAGCTTCTTCACCAAGCTTTGATACCAATTGTTGAATTTAAAAAAAATAGAAAATGAAAGAAAAGAATGCAAAAATAAGAGGAATGAAGAATGCAAAACAAAAACAAAAAGAAGAACCATATTTTAACATGCTTCACCAAATAGGCTACATCCACACTGAGCAGGGGATTGCACTCTATATTCATTAATAGTACAAAATTACATACAACATTCTTCACCAGTATATATCCCAAAATAAATCTTTGTACAACATAAAGCTTCATTACATCTTCTTCCCAGAAGATTTACAAAGTTTTTAATGCTGCGAGGAGGAGGTGTGCGATTAGCAGAGAAAAGATTCTCATGTTTTCAAACTTTCTGAGGCCGATTGGTTACAAAACCCGAGCCATTGGTGGCGACGCTTGAGAAACTCACACATGCCGTAACACATGTTTTCCTTCACCGCCTTTAACCACCACTATTTTAAGGCCTTTGATACCAATCTTTTTTTTTGGGCCCTATCTTGATTAGAATATCATGATGGAGGAAACCATCCAAATAAGGCCCTTGCTTTTTGGAAAGACCCGTTTTCTCGCTGGGTTTCCTAGTCTTCGGCAACCACTCGCTGTCTCGAGTAATCTCAAGAATTTTACTAAAAGATGAAATCCCGGCGAAATAAACTTATGAGAGAGAATTTTTTTTTTTTTAAAGGAAAACATTTGCATAAGCACAAGAATAAAGTACAACTTTTCCAGATAAATTCAAACTTGAATTCACATGTAATCATAACTAGAATCAAGCTAATTCCTTACATAATTCATTTATATCACATAAAATAAATTTGGCATAAAGAATAGTTTTACCTCATAGGTTTTTCTATCATAAGCCAGATCATGGAGTTCACTACATCTAGAATGTCGATCTCTATCTTCACAAGCCTCAAAGAGTCTACTGCTACAGAGGGAGAGCATCATCTGAGTGCTTTTCCTCCAACCACGGACTCAAGTGGTCCCCCGCGCACTTCCAAACTGGAAGTAACCCGGCCCTTCTCGAAGAGTATAGATATAAGGAACTGCCAGTTTCACCATCTGAGTCCTAGTAATGTGTACTACAAAACTCAATCGACCATACAACTCTAGATCCCTTCTAGTTAAGTATGATCATTCTGATTGGTCGTTCCATCTAGACACACACCTCTGACTCGTCTTAGAAACTATCTCATCCTATAGTTTTTCTTACTTTATTTGGTATTCTAAACTCAAACTAGTCATTAAAGAAAATCCCTTCTAGTCAATCTGACTTAGAACTAATCCTTAATCTAGGATATTCATTCTATGTAAAGATTTAGGTATTTCAACCCTTTAAAAAGTCCCTTATTGCATCCTTGCAATATCTAGGGTTATTGACTTCCTGTCATTTTACTCTCAAGATTCAATACCCAACATCTTGATGCGTCAAATCGAGTTTCGACATTATCGTAGAATCTCTTAAGGTATTATAAAGACTTCTTGTCTTGATCTATGGTTTTCTCAACCTTTCACTATCAATCAATATATATTTATACAATGTCATATCCGACATAAGGGTTATGTATTTCCTATATCCTTCATGTTTCAATACTAGGGTTTAGCTTCTCTAACCCATTTCACGGAATATCGACCCTCTTTTTTTTTTTATTTTTTTTTCTCCAAAGGTAATAACATAAGTGTAACTAACCATAAGAACAAAATGCCTCTAGTCTCTCCTAGACCACTTGACATTGTTTGAATTCACATTTTACGTACATGAATAAACATAGTATTCAAGGTATTTCCTTCCCAGTATAATATCTCAAAGAATGCTATCATTTCATATCATTAGTCTGGATCTAAGTCAATCTTTCAACCCTTAAAAAGGTTTGATTTTTAAAAGATAATAATCTATCTTCGACCCCTTGGTCTATTTGAGTCCACTGACTTTCAACCTAGGTTAAGTTATGAACTCATATATAACTTCCTTTATTAAGTTTAAACCTTTATCAATCTTAATAGTTTACCACTGTCATATTGAATTGAGTTACGAATCTCTCCTTATGTCCCACCTTGAGGTAAATCATTCCAGTGATACCCAATCTTGGGCTACCTATGTCTTATGTGCACTTAGCAATAAAATAAGTCCTATAAGGGTTTCAAGATCAATATCTTACATTTCCTAGATTACTCTCTCCCCTGAGAAATCATAACATAAGTTGTTAATCAATAGGCTATCTAAATTTCCATATTCCTGGTTCGCCTATACTCCTGGATTAGTTTTACAAAATGACATGCAAAACTCATAAACAACAAAGGTGGTTCTCATGATTCATCCCCAAACTCGACTATGCCAAGGAGGTATTGAGGATAACGTACCTGAATTGCCTCAAAGCATCTAATTCATTCCAAGGCAATCTCTAAATTAAACTATCTCATCTTGGAGATTCAAAGAAGCTAATATTGATTCATGCATGGAAAGGTTACGAAATCACCTCCTCACTATAGGTTATGATAATCCGTTATCATTACAATGTAAGCGTGTACACAAACAAAGAAAAGACTAATCCCTTTATATAGAAAATAAAGATTACTTGCATACTAAATATTAAAATCAATCTTCCTCCCTTTCTAGGTTCTAATATTCCATTAATATCTTTCATCTCAAAGAAATCACTTGAATGAAAGAAGAGGTACTACAAGTTAGCTTGCAAATCATAAAGGAGTTTATCATTCAAGGAAAGAAACATGCCTGTGACTGACTTGCATGGAAGAGAACTCATGGAAGCTACTCTCTGCTCTTGTCCAAGACATTCTCTCTTAAATTTGACTCCATTCTCTTTTCACTCTCTTGTTGACTCCCAGTTGTTGCTGTCATGCATTTTGTATACAAGATGATGCAGTATCGAACTTCTCAACATCAATATTCTAGCTCCACTGAGGAAAGCTCAGACGAATGGATTTTTCCATTCTTGTGCCCATATCTTGACACCCATAAGCCCTTTCGTGAAGGGGTGCAGGAGCGCTGGTATGATAGCCTCCTTTGCTAGAGGTAACATTCTCTCTTAAACTCAACATTGAGGGAGCGCGTTGTAAGTAATTCTCTTTTTCCCTTTCCCATCGTTGCTAATATCCAATATATTGCCAAAGAATGGCTCGATCCCTGCTCTGGTTGAGATGTATGCGCAAGTATTGAGGTGCAGATGCAACACATGAAATATTGGTGAAATGCCCCACAGAGATGGTGTCTCATGCAAATAGGAAATGCAGAAAAATGACTTGTTGATGAGGTTTTAGAAACAGGGATAGTTCCACTGTTTGGTCACAGATCTCCAAGAGATGTCATGTCATAAAGTGATATGATCGCAGGGTAATAAAGCCGAATCCCAGACCTTTGTCAAATATTCTCTCCAACTCGTGCCAAAGTGGGGGTGTTGGGACCAATTCTGGAGCTCCCCCCTTACTGAAATTAACTCCCCCTTAATCCGTTTTTTTCCCAAACGGTTACAAAAACGCTGAGGATTAGATCAAGAAACGGTTATAGAAACCGATTACCACTCAGCAGGTCACGACTACTCCCAGCTTCAGCTTACACCGTATTTTGTGTAATATTTATCATTTAAAAGCATTAAAATAAATATCAAAAGAACTTCTACCGCCTTCAAAATGTTATGCCCTGACTAGACAAGTTCCCATTAGCATTAAAACAAGCAACATTAAACATAACTATGTCGTCTCTAAGGGATATGCTCCTCATTGCTAGGAGTCAAGCAATACACTAACCCGTGGCTAAATAAGGCCATTTAACGAACCACTTAATATTTTAACAACTATTAAATCTTTCAAGCTATTATAAGGTGGAAAAACATAAGTTGGCGACCTAGATATACTACGCCTTGATATAAGTGTTGACCACCATTTCTCATATTGATACCATCAAAACAATTTACTTGTTATCACATTTTTATAAATATGTTATTTCTTGTTAGCGAAGAATTATAATTTTCGCATATAATATATAACAAAAATATCAATTATACCAATTACGCTAATGAGGTCACCTCATAAACTCGATTACGACATAAGAAGCAACATGTTCGACAGGAAGTTGTCTCATTCACAAAACATCTAAAGTTCAACCTTGATGACGTCACTATCCCAAAACGACTAGGTTGACGTTAAACAACTTGGAAAAGACTTTAAACAACATCAACAACTTGTCGAGTCGAGAAGTAAACTTAGACCAAGAGAGTTGAGTATCACTCACCCAAATCAAGTAGGTTCGACCAATTTGCGCCTACACAAGACTTAAGATGGCTTGAAACTATCATTTTCCTTATATCTATTCCCTTCTCTCCGATGATGCTCTCCCTCCTTTTCTCGGAGGGCGGAAACTGTTCCTTGAATGTGACTTGCATTCACCAACTCAAGATTAGTGTATTATTAATCATTTCATAATCCTTATATGAAATCATCACACCTTGACAAATTTTGAACACATGTCAATTTTAGTCAAATAAACCTAACTCATGAAAACATTGATTTTTCCTAACATTAAATCATTGAGTCATGCGTAAGAATCTACTATTTACTTCAAAAGTAAAAAGTAAAACATAGTTAAAGTTAGGGATGTAACATATCTCTCCCCGTAAGAGTCATCGTCCTCGATGATCCAATGCATCTAAAACTTTAATAAGATAAAAAAAATTGTTTTATCCTGCAAAAGCGTAAGCAATTTAGATAATCTTTCATATAAAATCATGGTAAACTTTCCATGTCATATTACCCTCTGGTGGTTGGTCCTATTGGACCTTGCATTGAAGAAGCTCGATCATGACCACTCCCTGGTCCTATTCCTGTAAAACATTCTCAGAATATAATTATCATTTGTTATATACTTTCCAAATATAATTCATAAAAAGCATTATACCTCCTGGTAATAGCTGATAAAAGAATGATTCATTAATCCATCGAATTGGTAACTTTGAGAATTTTGAAGATTCCTTTATATCTAGGAATTGGTTAGGAATACATTCCTTATTTCATGAAACTTTCCTTCTCCAACCAAGAATTGTGTTAGAGGACGATTGGCATTTACTTAAATTTTCTATCTAACATTAGATTCCACCAGTCTTTCGGATCAATTTGATTTGTTTATCCATTTCTAACAACATTTCAGGACTAATGCTAATCCTATCATCTAGGAGTTTGGCATCTTTTGGTCCAATGTTTCAAATGGAGTCATCCTGATAGCAGAATTTTAGAAGTTATATCAAACACCATAAAAGGTGGATGTCTCTTTCTACATGTAGCAACAACTACTTTTAACATAGGTTCACCAAGAGAATTATACCAAAGATTAACAACATTAAGCATGTAAGGTACAACTATTTCTTATGTAAGATACAAATAGTAACGTCAACCTTCACTTTTCTAGCTAAAAATGTTTTTCACCAAGTTCCAATTTCATTTATTTCATGCATCATCAAAATAAGCTAATAAGTAAATACAAGAGAAAGGATTAGAATTCCTTTTCTAGTTCATCTGTCCTCCAAGACTCGGCATGCCACTGAAAAGAGGGAAAGCATCACCTGGCTATTTTTCCTTCCAACCAAGGTCTTAAGCGGTTCCTCCGCAAACTTCCTAACTAGAAGCAGTCCTACCTCTTGATGAAAGGTTGTGTTGGAAACCCTCACAGTTGCCATCTGAGCTCTAGTGTGTACCCCCACTTACTAAGGATACCCTCCTACTAAGTACGACAACTCTGGTTAGCTAAGTGTCTAGAGTACTGTGAACTAACGAGTGCACGTAGTGGCAACGACACTCACTATGGCCATAGTTTTATATACATACGCTTTGCAATCCACGTAGTAATGGTTCACCACCCTGCTCGACTTGGAGAGACTATTTACTTGGGCTTAATGGACTACCTGTCCACCCACATACCATAACACAAGGTTCAAAAGTGATATCTGCATAAGAACTCCTTCAGATAACTTACATATCAATTATATAACCCTAAAAGGGTTCGGAACCAATTCCTTTCCATTCAAGGTTTCTTCATCTGTAAAGCTAAGGACATATCAAGTGCTTTGTTACAATTTACTCCCCTACACAATTCCATCAGAGGCCCATCCAGGACATGATAGAGAAGAACATTAAATCAAACATAGTGAACAACCAAAAAGTTCTTGTATAGCCACCACAAAACTCAACTCAATGTCAAAATATAAGCAGTTTTGATTTCAACAATAAATCAAAGAATGAGCTCTTCCAACAATAAATCAAATTTTGACCAACTGGCCATAAGATAAACAATCTTGAAAATTCGGTGGCTAGACCATTTCAAAATAAGAATAAAACAATGACAATCCTTGCCAGTATTAAATAGGAATTTTACCAAAAATCCAAGGAAGTGTCACAATCCAGAAGAACACTGTTAATGCACTACGTGACTTGACTAAGTCACTCCAGGGAGTAGATTGCAGCACTGAATTCAGATTTTCCAAAAGCTTACAGTGGTTTAGAGATTGCATTACAAGCACGTCAAACAAATAAGTCTCTTAAGACTTACATCTTGCTCAATCATTTTGCAAATAAAGGTGTTATATCAGATTCACTCCTATTTCTTGGAGTATCTATCATTCACTTGTCAGATGATATCATAAGATCCTCTTATACAAGATTACAATAGGAACACAACTTATTCCTTCATTCCTCATTACAAAACTTTATTCCTTACTTCATTGCATAGGTTACATGTTAAAACTTAAACAATTGACTAAATATCTCAGTGATAATTACATTCACCAATGCGGTTGTTCTTTCTAGCTCTACCAAAATGCAAGTACTTAGTTCTCAACCATTTTAATGATCCATTTATTCCACTTGGCTCATTCCAAGCCATCTAAAACTTAGACTAAAACCCATCTTATCTAGGTGTCGTGGATATAGTTTCCAGGATTTCCAACAATCAGATGCTCCTGCACCTGGTTGATTACTTTCAGATCTTCCCATCCTTAAATTATTGATAAAGAAGAGTAATCTTAAATTCATACAGACACTGCTCTACCTGAGCTCTTAGTCTGATTAGTAACTGACCAAGGTCTTACCTTTCAAGTCAAAGTCTCAAAACCTTTTCAATATGCAACCTTAACATAATGGTTTTTCTCTTAGAGTTTTTAACTCCTCAGTTGGCTTTCTCTTAGCCATTGTCTTAGGTAAGTGTTGCAAAGAAAGTCTTTCAGACAGTTTCCTTGGTTTTCTTTTTTTTTGTATGCCATTCCAACATTAAATCAACTTTAACCTTAGCCAATATGCTAGATGTTGAACAAATTTTCTTGTAATGAGCTCATAGGTCCACGTGTTGAACCCAGTTAGCTCTGATACCATATGTAACAACCCTCTTCTTAATACTCAAGTAATCTCAAGAATTTACTAGAAGGTAAATCAACTTAGTAAACATGAGAGAGAATTTTTTTTTTTTTAAAGGAAAACATTTGCATAAGCACAAGAATAAAGTACAACTTTTCCAGATAAATTCAAACTTGAATTCACATGTAATCATAACTAGAATCAAGCTAATTCCTTACATAATTCATTTATATCACATAAAATAAATTTGGCATAAAGAATAGTTTTACCTCATAGATTTTTCTATCATAAGCCAGAACATGGAGTTCACTGCATCTGGAATGTCGATCTCTATCTTCACAAGCCTCAGAAAGTCTATTGCTACAGAGGGAGAGCATCATCCGAGCGCTTTTCCTCCAACCACGGACTCAAGTGGTCCCCCGCGCACTTCCAAACTGGAAGTAACCCGGCCCTTCTCGAAGAGTATAGATATAAGGAACTGCCAGTTTCACCATCTGAGTCCTAGTAATGTGTACTACAAAACTCAATCGACCATACAACTCTAGATCCCTTCTAGTTAAGTATGATCATTCTGATTGGTCGTTCCATCTAGACACACACCTCTGACTCGTCTTAGAAACTATCTCATCCTATAGTTTTTCTTACTTTATTTGGTATTCTAAACTCAAACTAGTCATTAAAGAAAATCCCTTCTAGTCAATCTGACTTAGAACTAATCCTTAATCTAGGATATTCATTCTATGTAAAGATTTAGGTATTTCAACCCTTTAAAAAGTCCCTTATTGCATCCTTGCAATATCTAGGGTTATTGACTTCCTGTCATTTTACTCTCAAGATTCAATACCCAACATCTTGATGCGTCAAATCGAGTTTCGACATTATCGTAGAATCTCTTAAGGTATTATAAAGACTTCTTGTCTTGATCTATGGTTTTCTCAACCTTTCACTATCAATCAATATATATTTATACAATGTCATATCCGACATAAGGGTTATGTATTTCCTATATCCTTCATGTTTCAATACTAGGGTTTAGCTTCTCTAACCCATTTCACGGAATATCGACCCTCTTTTTTTTTTTATTTTTTTTTCTCCAAAGGTAATAACATAAGTGTAACTAACCATAAGAACAAAATGCCTCTAGTCTCTCCTAGACCACTTGACATTGTTTGAATTCACATTTTACGTACATGAATAAACATAGTATTCAAGGTATTTCCTTCCCAGTATAATATCTCAAAGAATGCTATCATTTCATATCATTAGTCTGGATCTAAGTCAATCTTTCAACCCTTAAAAAGGTTTGATTTTTAAAAGATAATAATCTATCTTCGACCCCTTGGTCTATTTGAGTCCACTGACTTTCAACCTAGGTTAAGTTATGAACTCATATATATCTTCCTTTATTAAGTTTAAACCTTTATCAATCTTAATAGTTTACCACTGTCATATTGAATTGAGTTACGAATCTCTCCTTATGTCCCACCTTGAGGTAAATCATTCCAGTGATACCCAATCTTGGGCTACCTATGTCTTATGTGCACTTAGCAATAAAATAAGTCCTATAAGGGTTTCAAGATCAATATCTTACATTTCCTAGATTACTCTCTCCCCTGAGAAATCATAACATAAGTTGTTAATCAATAGGCTATCTAAATTTCCATATTCCTGGTTCGCCTATACTCCTGGATTAGTTTTACAAAATGACATGCAAAACTCATAAACAACAAAGGTGGTTCTCATGATTCATCCCCAAACTCGACTATGCCAAGGAGGTATTGAGGATAACGTACCTGAATTGCCTCAAAGCATCTAATTCATTCCAAGGCAATCTCTAAATTAAACTATCTCATCTTGGAGATTCAAAGAAGCTAATATTGATTCATGCATGGAAAGGTTACGAAATCACCTCCTCACTATAGGTTATGATAATCCGTTATCATTACAATGTAAGCGTGTACACAAACAAAGAAAAGACTAATCCCTTTATATAGAAAATAAAGATTACTTGCATACTAAATATTAAAATCAATCTTCCTCCCTTTCTAGGTTCTAATATTCCATTAATATCTTTCATCTCAAAGAAATCACTTGAATGAAAGAAGAGGTACTACAAGTTAGCTTGCAAATCATAAAGGAGTTTATCATTCAAGGAAAGAAACATGCCTGTGACTGACTTGCATGGAAGAGAACTCATGGAAGCTACTCTCTGCTCTTGTCCAAGACATTCTCTCTTAAATTTGACTCCATTCTCTTTTCACTCTCTTGTTGACTCCCAGTTGTTGCTGTCATGCATTTTGTATACGAGATGATGCAGTATCGAACTTCTCAACATCAATATTCTAGCTCCACTGAGGAAAGCTCAGACGAATGGATTTTTCCATTCTTGTGCCCATATCTTGACACCCATAAGCCCTTTCGTGAAGGGGTGCAGGAGCGCTGGTATGATAGCCTCCTTTGCTAGAGGTAACATTCTCTCTTAAACTCAACATTGAGGGAGCGCGTTGTAAGTAATTCTCTTTTTCCCTTTCCCATCGTTGCTAATATCCAATATATTGCCAAAGAATGGCTCGATCCCTGCTCTGGTTGAGATGTATGCGCAAGTATTGAGGTGCAGATGCAACACATGAAATATTGGTGAAATGCCCCACAGAGATGGTGTCTCATGCAAATAGGAAATGTAGAAAAATGACTTATTGATGAGGTTTTAGAAACAGAGATAGTTCCAAACTATTTGGTCACAGATCTCCAAGAGATGTCATGTCATAAAGTAATATGATCGTAGGGTATGCACAAAATGAATTAGTTTGAAAAGGTTTTAGAAACTGTCCATGGAAAACATAAAGACGAATCCCAAACCTTTGTGAAATATTCTCCCCAACTTGTGCCAAAGTGGGGGTGTTTGGGCCAATTCTGGAGCTCTCCCCCTTACTGAAATTAACTCCCCCTTAATCCGTTTTTTCCCAAACAGTTACAAAAATGCTGAGGATTAGAGCAAGAAATTGTTATAGAAATCGATTACCACTCAACAGGCCACGATTACTCCCAGCTTCAGCTTACACCGTATTTTGTGTAATATTTATCATTTAAAAGCATTAAAATAAATATTAAAAGAACTTCTACCACCTTCAAAATGTTATGCCCTGACTAGACAAGTTCCCATTGGCATTATAACAAGCAACATTAAACATAACTATGTTGTCTCTAAGGGATATGCTCTTCATTGCTAGGAGTCAAGCAATACACTAACTCATGGCTAAATAAGGCCATTTAACGAACCACTTAATATTTTAACAACTATTAAATCTTTCAAGCTATTATAAGGTGGAAAAACATAAGTTGGCGACCTAGATATACTACGCCTTGATATAAGTGTTGACCACCATTTCTCATATTGATACCATCAAAACAATTTACTTGTTATCACATTTTTATAAATATGTTATTTCTTGTTAGCGAAGAATTATAATTTTTGCATATAATATATAACACAAAATATCAATTATACCAATTATGCTAATGAGGTCACCTCATAAACTTGATTACGACATAAGAAGCAACATATTCGACAGGAAGTTGTCTCATTCATGAAACATCTAAAGTTCAACCTTGATGACGTCACTATCCCAAAACGACTAGGTTGACATTAAACAGCTTGGAAAAGACTTTAAACAACATCAACAACTTGTTGAGTCGAGAAGTAAACTTAGACCAAGAGAGTTGAGTATCACTCACCCAACTCAAGTAGGTTCGACCAATTTGTTCCTACACAAGACTTAAGATGGCTTGAAACTATCATTTTCCTTATATCTATTCCCTTCTCTCCGATTATGCTCTCCCTCCTTTTCTCGGAGGGCAGAAACTGTTCCTTGAATGTGACTTGCATTCACCAACTCAAGATTAGTGTATTATTAATCATTTCATAATCCTTATATGAAATCATCACACCTTGACAAATTTTGAACACATGTCAATTTTAGTCAAATAAACCTAACTCATGAAAACATTGATTTTTCCTAACATTAAATCATTGAGTCATGCGTAAGAATCTACTATTTACTTCAAAAGTAAAAAGTAAAACA